>CM039678.1:21694746-22894746 GCA_022496015.1 Hordeum marinum
GCATCTAGTTTTTGCCGTAACCCCCTCAACTCTTTAGAATTTTCTATGTGGGTGAAATTATGATGTCATGCCAAGTTCAAACCTTTTCAGATTTCGTGTGTACTGCTTTTGAAATTCAGGGTCATCCAGCTCAAAATAAATCATTAAATGCATGAAAAATATCAAATGAAGTCAGAAAGGGTTCAAAATTGATGATGTGCGTTTGAATGGTGCATATTGAACACAAAAAAAGTATGGAGTTAAAATAAGTTATTAAAAATGAAATCCCGTTGTAATAGACGAGTTTTCGTCCGAAACCCTGATACTTCTTATGAGATTGTCCAATTTGTAAACGAAGTGCATCCAGTTTTTGCCATAACCCTTTCAACTCTTTAGAAGTTTCTGTGTTGGTGAAATTATGATGTCATGCCAAGTTAAAACCTTTTCAGAGTTCATTTGTACTGCTTTTCAACTTCAGGGTCATCTAGCTCAAAATAAATCATTAAATGCATGAAAAATATCAAACGAAGTCTGAAAAGGTTGAAAATTTATGAAGTGCCTTTGAATGGCGCATATTGAACACAGAAAAAGTATGGATTGAAAATAAACTATTCAAAATGAAATCCCTTTGTAATACATGAGTTTTCGTGCGAAACCCTCATACTTCGAAAGAGATTGTCCAATTTGTACACGAAGTGCATCTAGTTTTTGCCGTAACCCTTTCAACTCTTTATAAATTTTCTATGTGGGTGAAATTATGATGTCATGCCAAGTTCAAACCTTTTCAGATTTCATGTGTACTGCTTTTGAAATTCAGGGTCATCCAGCTCAAAATAAATCATTAAATGCATGAAAAATATCAAATGAAGTCAGAAAGGGTTGAAAATTGATAATGTGCCTTTGAATGGTGCATATTGAAAACAAAAAAGTATGGAGTTAAAATCAGTTATCAAAAATGATCCCTTCGTAATAGACGAGTTTTCGTCCGAAACCCTGATACTTCTTATGAGATTGTCCAATTTGTAAACGAAGTGCATCCAGTTTTTGCCACAACCCTCTCAACTCTTTAGAAGTTTCCATGTTGGTGAAATTATGATGTCATGCCAAGTTAAAACCTTTTCAGAGTTCATTTGTATATCTTTTGAAATTCAGGGTCATCCAGCTCAAAATAAATCATTAAATGCATGAAAAATATCAAATGACGTCAGAAAGGGTTGAAAATTGATGATGTGCCTTTGAATGCTGCATATTGAACACAAAAAAAGTAAGGAGTTAAAATAAGTTATTAAAAATGAAATCCCTTTGTAATAGATGAGTTTTCGTCCGAAAGCCTGATACTAATTATGAGATAGTCCAATTTGTAAACGAAGTGCATCCAGTTTTTGCCATAACCCTCTCAACTCTTTAGAAGTTTCTGTGTTGGTGAAATTATGATGTCATGCCAAGTTAAAACCTTTTCAGAGTTCACTTGTAATGCTTTTCAAATTCAGTGTCATCTAGCTCAAAGTAAATCATTAAATGCATGAAGAATATCAAATGAAGTCAGAAAGGGTTGAAAATTGATGATGTGCCTTTGAATGGTGCATATTAAACACACAAAAAGTGTGGAGTTAAAATAAGTTATTAAAAATGAAATCCCTTTGTAATACATGAGTTTTCGTGCGAAACCCTCATACCTCGAAAGAGATTGTCCAATTTGTCCACGAAGTGCATCTAGTTTTTTCTGTAACCCCCGCAACTCTTTAGAATTTTCTATGTGGGTGAAATTATGATGTCATGCCAAGTTAGAACCTTTTCAGAGTTCATTTGTACTGCTTTTCAAATTCAGGGTCATCTAGCTCAAAATAAATCATTAAATGCATGAAAAATATCAAGCAAAGTAAGAAAGGGTTGATAATTGATGATGTGCCTTTGAATGTTGCATATTGAACACACAAAAATTATGGAGTTAAAGTAAGTTATTAAAAACGAAATCCCTTTGTAATAGATGAGTTTTCCTCCAGAACTCTCATACTTCTTATGAGATTGTCCAATTTGTACACGAAGTGCATGTAGTTTTTGTCGTAACCCTCTCAAATCTTTATAAGTTGCTATGTGGGTGAAATTATGATGTTATGCCAAGTTAAAACCTTTTCAGAGTTCATTTGTACTGCTTTTCAAATTCAGGGTCATCTAGCTCAAAATAAATTATTAAATGCATGAAAAATATCAAGCAAAGTTAGAAAGGGTTGAAAATTGATGATGTGCCTTTGAATGTTGCATATTGAACACAAAAAATGTATGGAGTTAAAATAAGTTATTAAAAATGAAATCCCATTGTAATAAACGAGTTTTCGTCTGAAAAAATGATACTTCTGATGAGATTGTCCAATTTGTACACGAAGTGCATCCAGTTTTTGCCATAACCCTCTCAACTCTTTAGAAGTTTCTGTGTGGGTGAAATTATGATGTCATGCCAAGTTAAAACCTTTTCAGAGTTCATTTGTACTGCTTTTCAAATTTAGGGTCATCTAGCTCAAAATAAATCATTAAATGCATGAAAAATATCAAATGAAGTCTGAAAAGGATGAAAATTGATGAAGTGCCTTTGAATGGTGCATATTGAACAAAGAAAAAGTATGGATTTAAAATAAGTTATTAAAAATGAAATCCCTTTGTAATACATGAGTTTTCGTCTGAAACCCTCAAACTTCGAAAGAGATTGTCCAATTTGTACACGAAGTGCATCTAGTTTTTGCCGTAACCCTTTCAACTCTTTAGAATTTTCCATGTGGGTGAAATTATGATGTCATGCCAAGTTCAAACCTTTTCAGATTTCATGTGTACAGCTTTTGAAATTCAGGGTCATCCAGCTCAAAATAAATCATTAAATGCATGAAAAATATCGAATGAAGTCAGAAAGGGTTGAAAATTGATGATGTGCCTTTGAATGGTGCATATTGAACACAAAAAAAGTATGGAGTTAAAATAAGTTATTAAAAATGAAATCCCTTTGTAATAGACGAGTTTTCGTCCGAAACCCTGATACTTCTTATGAGATTGTCCAATTTGTAAACGAAGTGCATCCGGTTTGTGCCATAACCCTCTCAACTCTTTAGAAGTTTCTGTGTTGGTGAAATTATGATGTCATGCCAAGTTAAAACCTTTTCCGAGTTCATTTGTACTGCTTTTCAAATTCAGGGTCACCTAGCTCAAAATAAATCATTAAATGCATGAAAAATATCAAATGAAGTCAAAAAGCGTTGAAAATTGATGAAGTGCTTTTGAATGGTGCATATTGAACACAGAAAAAGTATGGAGTTAAAATAAGTTATTAAAAATGAAATCCCTTTGTAATACATGAGTTTTCGTCCGGAACCCTCATACCTCGAAAGAGATTGTCCAATTTGTACACGAAGTGCATCTAGTTTTTGCCGTAACCCCCTCAACTCTTCATAATTTTCTATGTGGGTGAAATTATGATGTCATGCCAAGTTCAAACCTTTTCAGATTTCATGTGTACTGCTTTTGAAATTCAGGGTCATCCAGCTCAAAATAAATCATTAAATGCATGAAAAATATCAAATGAAGTCAGAAAGGGTTCAAAATTTATGATGTGCCTTTGGATGGTGCATATTGAACACAAAAAAAGTATGGAGTTAAAATAAGTTATTAAAAATGAAATCCCGTTGTAATAGACGAGTTTTTGTCCGAAACCCTCATACTTATGAGATTGTCCAATTTGTAAACGAAGTGCGTCCAGTTTTTGCCATAACCCTCTCAACTCTTTAGATGTTTCTCTGTTGGTGAAATTATGATGGCATGCCAAGTTAAAAACTTTTCAGAATTCATTTGTACTGCTTTTCAAATTCAGGGTCATCTAGCTCAAAATAAATCATTAAATGCATGAAAAATATCAAATGAAGTCCGAAAAGGTTGAAAATTGATGAAGTGCCCTTGAATGGTGCTGATTGAACACAGAAAAAGTATGGAGTGAAAATAAGCTATTCAAAATGAAATCCCTTTGTAATACATGAGTTTTCGTCCGAAACCCTCATACTTCGAAAGAGATTGTCCAATTTGTACACGAAGTGCATCTAGTTTTTGTCGTAACCCTTTCAACTCTTTATAAATTTTCTATGTGGGTGAAATTATGATGTCATGCCAAGTTGAAACCTTTTCAGATTTCATGTGTACTGCTTTTGAAATTCAGGGTCATCCAGCTCAGAATAAATCATTAAATGCATGAAAAATATCAAATGAAGTCAGAAAGGGTAGAAAATTGATGATGTGCCTTTGAATGTTGCATATTGAACACACAAAAATTATGGAGTTAAAGTAAGTTATTAAAAATGAAATACCTTGGTAATAGACGAGTTTTCGTCCGAAACCCTGATACTTCTGATGAGATTGTCCAATTTGTACACGAAGTGCATCCAGTTTTCGCCGTAACCCTCTCAACGCTTTAGAAGTTTCTATGTGGGTGAAATTATCATGTCATGCCAAGTTACAACCTTTTTAGAGTTCATTTGTACTGCTTTTCAAATTCGGGGTCATCTAGCTCAAAATAAATCATTCAATTCATGAAAAATATCAAATGAAGTCAGAAAGGGTTGAAAATTGATGATGTGCCCTTGAATGGTGCATATTGAACACACAAAAAGTATGGAATTAAAATAAGTTATTAAAAATGAAATCCCGTTGTAATAGAAGAGTTTTTGTCTGAAACCCTCATACTTATGAGATTGTCCAATTTGTAAACGAAGTGCGTCCAGTTTTTGCCATAACCCTCTCAACTCTTTAGATGTTTCTCTGTTGGTGAAATTATGATGGCATGCCAAGTTAAAACCTTTTCAGATTTCATTTGTACTGCTTTTCAAATTCAGGGTCATCTAGCTCAAAATAAATCATTAAATGCATGAAAAATATCAAATGAAGTCTGAAAAGGTTGAAAATTGATGAAGTGCCCTTGAATGGTGCTGATTGAACACAGAAAAAGTATGGAGTGAAAATAAGCTATTCAAAATGAAATCCCTTTGTAATACATGAGCTTTCGTCCGAAACCCTCATACTTCGAAAGAGATTGTCCAATTTGTACACGAAGTGCATCTAGTTTTTGTCGTAACCCTTTCAACTCTTTAAAATTTTCTATGTGGGTGAAATTATGATGTCATGCCAAGTTGAAACCTTTTCAGATTTCATGTGTACTGCTTTTGAAATTCAGGGTCATCCAGCTCAGAATAAATCATTAAATGCATGAAAAATATCAAATGAAGTCAGAAAGGGTAGAAAATTGATGATGTGCCTTTGAATGTTGCATATTGAACACACAAAAATTATGGAGTTAAAGTAAGTTATTAAAAATGAAATCCCTTTGTAATAGACGAGTTTTCGTCCGAAACCCTGATACTTCTGATGAGATTGTCCAATTTGTACACGAAGTGCATCCAGTTTTCGCCGTAACCATCTCAACGCGTTAGAAGTTTCTATGTGGGTGAAATTATCATGTCATGCCAAGTTACAACCTTTTTAGAGTTCATTTGTACTGCTTTTCAAATTCGGGGTCATCTAGCTCAAAATAAATCATTCAATTCATGAAAAATATCAAATGAAGTCAGAAAGGGTTGAAAATTGATGATGTGCCCTTGAATGGTGCATAATGAACACACAAAAAGTATGGAGTTAAAATAAGTTATTAAAAATGAAATCCCTTTGTAATAAACGAGTTTTCGTCTGAAACCCTGATACTTCTGATGAGATTGTCCAATTTGTACACGAAGTGCATCCAATTTTTTCCATAACCCTCTTAACTCTTTAGAAGTTTCTGTGTGGGTGAAATTATGATGTCATGCCAAGTTAAAACCTTTTCAGAGTTCATTTGTACTGCTTTTGAAATTCAGGGTCATCTAGCTCAAAATAAATCATTAAATGCATGAAAAATATCAAATGAAGTCTGAAAAGGTTGAAAATTGATGAAGTGCCTTTGAATGGTGCATATTGAACACAGAAAAAGTATGGAGTGAAAATAAGCTATTCAAAATGAAATCCCTTTGTAAACATGAGTTTTCGTCCGAAACCCTCATACTTCGAAAGAGATTGTCCAATTTGTACATGAAGTGCATCTAGTTTTTGCCGTAACCCTTTCAACTCTTTATAAATTTTCTATGTGGGTGAAATTATGATGTCATGCCAAGTTCAAACCTTTTCAGATTTCATGTGTACTGCTTTTGAAATTCAGGGTCATCCAGCTCAAAATAAATCATTAAATGCATGAAAAATATCAAATGAAGTCAGAAAGGGTTGAAAGTTGATGATCTGCCTTTGAATGGTGCATATTGAACACAAAAAAAGTATGGAGTTAAAATCAGTTATTAAAAGTGAAATCCCTTTGTAATAGACGAGTTTTCGTCTGAAACCCTGATACTTATGAGATTGTCCAATTTGTAAACGAAGTGCATCCAGTTTTTGCCATAACCCTCTCAACTCTTTAGAACTTTCCGTGTTGGTGAAATTATGATGTCATGCCAAGTTAAAACCTTTTCAGAGTTCATTTGTACTGCTTTTCAAATTCAGGGTCACCGAGCTCAAAATAAATCATTAAATGCATGTAAAATATCAAATGAAGTCAGGAAGGGTTGAAAATTGATGAAGTGCCTTTGAATGGTGCATATTAAACACAAAAAAATTATGGAGCTAAAATAAGTTATTAAAAATGAAATCCCTTTGTAATACATGAGTTTTCGTCCGAAACCCTCATACCTTGAAAGAGATTGTCCAATTTGTACACGAAGTGCAACTAGTTTTTGCCGTAACCCCATCAACTCTTTAGAATTTTCTATGTGGGTGAAATTATGATGTCATGCCAAGTTCAAACCTTTTCAGATTTCATGTGTACTGCTTTTGAATTTCAGGGTCATCCAGCTCAAAATAAATCATTAAATGCATGAAAAATATCAAATGAAGTCAGAAAGGGTTGAAAATTGATGATGTGCCTTTGAATGGTGCATATTGAACACAAAAAAAGTATGGAGTTAAAATAAGTTATTAAAAATGAAATCCCTTTGTAATAGACGAGTTTTCGTCCGAAACCCTGATACTTGTTATGAGATTGTCCAATTTGTAAACGAAGTGCATCCAGTTTTTGCCATAACCCTCTCAACTCTTTAGAAGTTTCTGTGTTGGTGAAATTATGATGTCATGCCAAGTGAAAACTTTTTCAGAGTTCACTTGTACTGCTTTTCAAATTCAGGGTCATCTAGCCCAAAATAAATCATTAAATGCATGAAAAATATCAAATGAAGTCAACAAGGCTTAAAAATTGATGATGTGCCTTTGAATGGTGCATATTAAACACACAAAAAGTATGGAGTTAAAATAAGTTATTAAAAATGAAATCCATTTGTAATACACGAGTTTTCGTCCGAAACCCTCATACCTCGAAAGAGATTGTCCAATTTGCCCACGGAGTGCATCTAGTTTTTTCCGTAACCCCCTCAACTCTTTAGAATTTTCTATGTGGGTGAAATTATGATGTCATGCCAAGTTAAAACCTTTTCAGAGTTCATTTGTACTGCTTTTCAAATTCACGGTCATCTAGCTCAAAATAAATTATTAAATGCATGAAAAATATCAAGCAAAGTTAGAAAGGGTTGAAAATTGATGATGTGCCTTTGAATGTTGCATATTGAACACAAAAATTTATGGAGTTAAAATGAGTTATTAAAAATGAAATCCCTTTGTAATAAACGAGTTTTCGTCTGAAACCCTGATACTTCTGGTGAGATTGTCCAATTTGTACACGAAGTGCATCCAGTTTTTGCCATAACCCTCTCAACTCTTTAGAAGTTTCTGTGTGGGTGAAATTATGATGTCATGCCAAGTTAAAACCTTTTCAGAGTTCATTTGTACTGCTTTTCAAATTCAGGGTCATCTAGCTCAAAAAATATCATCAAATGCATGAAAAATATCAAATGAAGTCTGAAAAGGTTGAAAATTGATGAAGTGCCTTTGAATGGTGCATATTGAACACAGAAAAAGTATGGAGTTAAAATAAGTTATTAAAAACGATATCCCTTTGTAATACATGAGTTTTCGTCCGAAACCCTCATACCTCGAAAGAGATTGTCCAATTTGTACACGAAGTGCATCTAGTTTTTGCCGTAACCCTTTCAACTCATTAGAATTTTCTATGTGGGTGAAATTATGATGTCATGCAAAGTTCAAACCTTTTCATATTTCATGTGTACTGCTTTTGAAATTCAGGGTCATCCAGCTCAAAATAAATCGTTAAATGCATGAAAAATATCAAATGAAGTCAGAAAGGGTTGAAAATTGATGATGTGCCTTTGAATGGTGCATATTGAACACAAAAAATGTATGGAGTTAAAATAAGTTATTAAAAATGAAATCCCTTTGTAATAGACGAGTTTTCTTCCCAAACCCTGATACTTCTTATGAGATTGTCCAATTTGTAAACGAAGTGCATCCAGTTTGTGCCATAACCTCTCAACTCTTTAGAAGTTTCTGTGTTGGTGAAATTATGATGTCATGCCAAGTTACAACCTTTTTAGAGTTCATTTGTACTGCTTTTCAAATTCAGGGTCATCTAGCTCAAAATAAATCATTAAATGCATGAAAAATATCAAATGAAGTCAGAAAGGGTTGAGAATTGATGATGTGCCTTTGAATGGTGCATATTGAACACAGAAAAAGTATGGAGTTAAAATAAGTTATTCAAAATGAAATCCCTTTGTAATACATGAGTTTTCGTCCGAAACCCTCATACCTCGAAAGAGATTGTCCAATTTGTACACGAAGTGCATCTAGTTTTTGCCGTAACCCCCTCAACTCTTTAGAATTTTCTATGTGGGTGAAATTATGATGTCATGCCAAGTTCAAACCTTTTCAGATTTCATGTGTACTGCTTTTGAAATTCAGCGTCATCCAGCTGAAAATAAATCATTAATTGCATGAAAAATATCAAATGAAGTTAGAAAGGGTTGAAAATTGATGATGTGCCTTTGGATGGTGCATATTGAACACAAAAAAAGTATGGAGTTAAAATAAGTTATTAAAAATGCAATCCCGTTGTAATAGACGAGTTTTCGTTCGAAACCCTGATACTTCTTATGAGATTGTCCAATTTGTAAACGAAGTGCATCCAGTTTTTGCCATAACCCTCTCAACTCTTTAGAAGTTTCTGTGTTGGTGAAATTATGATGTCATGCCAAGTTAAAACCTTTTCAGAGTTCATTTGTACTGCTTTTCAAATTCAGGGTCATCTAGCTCAAAATAAATCATTAAATGCATGAAAAATATCAAATGAAGTCAGAAATGGTTGAAAATTGATGATGTGCCTTTGAATGGTGCATATTGAACAAAAAAAAGTATGGATTTAAAATAAGTTATTAAAAATGAAATCCCTTTGTAATAGACGAGTTTTCGTTCGAAACCCTGATACTTCTTATGAGATTGTCCAATTTGTAAACGAAGTGCATCCAGTTTTTGCCATAACCCTCTCAACTCTTTAGAAGTTTCTGTGTTGGTGAAATTATGATGTCATGCCAAGTTAAAACCTTTTCAGAGTTCATTTGTACTGCTTTTCAAATTCAGGGTCATCTAGCTCAAAATAAATCATTAAATGCATGAAAAATATCAAATGAAGTCAGAAATGGTTGAAAATTGATGACGTGCCTTTGAATGGTGCACATTAAACACACAAAAAGTATGGAGTTAAAATAAGTTATTAAAAATGAAATCCCTGTGTAATACATGAGTTTTCGTCCGAAACCCTCATACCTCGAAAGAGATTGTCCAATTTGTACACGAAGTGCATCTAGTTTTTGCCGTAACCCCCTCAACTCTTTAGAATTTTCTTTGTGGGTGAAATTATGATGTCATGCCAAGTTAAAACCTTTTCAGAGTTAATTTGTACTGCTTTTCAAATTCAGGGTCATCTAGCTCAAAATAAATCATTTAATGCATGAAAAATATCAAGCAAAGTTAGAAAGGGTAGAAAATTGATGATGTGCCTTTGAATGTTGCATATTGAACACACAAAAATTATGGAGTTAAATTAAGTTATTAAAAACGAAATCCCTTTGTAATAGATGAGTTTTCGTCCGAAACTCTCATAATTCTGATGAGATTGTCCAATTTGTACACGAAGTGCATCCAGTTTTCGCCGTAACCCTCTCAACACTTTAGAACTTTCCGTGTTGGTGAAATTATGATGTCATGCCAAGTTAAAACCTTTTCAGAGTTCATTTGTACTGCTTTTCAAATTCAGGGTCACCAAGCTCAAAATAAATCATTAAATGCATGTAAAATATCAAATGAAGTCAGAAAGGGTTGAAAATTGATGAAGTGCCTTTGAATGGTGCATATTAAACACACAAAAAGTATGGAGTTAAAATAAGTTATTAAAAATGAAATCCCTTTGTAATACATGAGTTTTCGTCCGAAACCCTCATACCTCGAAAGAGATTGTCCAATTTGTACACAAAGTGCATCTAGTTTTTGCCGTAACCCCCTGAACTCTTTAGAATTTTCTATGTGGGTGAAATTATGATGTCATGCCAAGTTCAAACCTTTTCAGATTTCATGTGTACTGCTTTTGAAATTCAGGGTCATCCAACTCAAAATAAATCATTAAATGCATGAAAAATATCAAATGAATTCAGAAAGGGTTGAAAATTGATGATGTGCCTTTGAATGGTGCATATTGAACAAAAAAAAAGTATGGAGTTAAAATAAGTTATTAAAAATGAAATCCCTTTGTAATAGACGAGTTTTCGTCCGAAACCCTGATACTTCTATGAGATTGTCCAATTTGTAAATGAAGTGCATCCAGTTTTTGCCATATCCATCTCAACTCCTTAGAAGTTTCTGTGCTGGTGAAATTATGATGTCATGCCAAGTTAAAACTTTTTCAGAGTTCACTTGTACTGCTTTTCAAATTTAGGGTCATCTAGCTCAAAATAAATCATTAAATGCATGAAAAATATCAAATCAAGTCAGAAAGGGTTGAAAATTGATGATGTGCCTTTGAATGGTGCATATTAAACACAGAAAAAGTATGGAGTTAAAATAAGTTATTAAAAATGAAATCCCTTTGTAATACATGAGTTTTCGTCCGAAACCCTCATACCTCGAAAGAGATTGTCCAATTTGTCCACGGAGTGCATCTACTTTTTTCCGTAACCCCCTCAACTCTTTAGAATTTTCTATGTGGGTGAAATTATGATGTCATGCCAAGTTAAAACCTTTTCAGAGTTCATTTGTACTGCTTTTCAAATTCACGGTCATCTAGCTCAAAATAAATCATTAAATGCATGAAAAATATCAAGCAAATTAAGAAAGGGTTGAAAATTGATGATGTGCCTTTGAATGTTGCATATTGAACACACAAAAATTTTGGAGTTAAAGTAAGTTATTAAAAATGAAATCCCTTTGTAATAGATGAGTTTTCGTGCGAAACTCTCATACTTCTTATGAGATTGTCCAATTTGTACACGAAGTGCATGTAGTTTTTGTCGTAACCCTCTCAAATCTTTATAAGTTGCTATGTGGGTGAAATTATTATGTCATGCCAAGTTAAAACCTTTTCAGAGTTCATTTGTACTGCTTTTCAAATTCAGGGTCATCTAGCTCAAAATAAATTATTAAATGCATGAAAAATATCAAGCAAAGTTAGAAAGGGTTGAAAATTGATGATGTGCCTCTGAATGTTGCATCTTGAACACAAAAAAGTATGGAGTTAAAATAAGTTATTAAAAATGAAATCCCTTTGTAATAAACGAGTTTTCGTCTGAAACCCTGATACTTCTGATGAGATTGTCCAATTTGTACACGAAGTGCATCCAGTTTTTGCCATAACCCTCTCAACTCTTTAGAAGTTTCTGTGTGGGTGAAATTATGATGTCATGCCAAGTTAAAACCTTTTCAGAGTTCATTTGTACTGCTTTTCAAATTCAGGGTCATCTAGCTCAAAAAATATCATCAAATGCATGAAAAATATCAATTGAAGTCTGAAAAGGTTGACAATTGATGAAGTGCCTTTGAATGGTGCATATTAAACACAGAAAAAGTATGGAGTTAAAATAAGTTATTAAAAACGATATCCCTTTGTAATACATGAGTTTTCGTCCGAAACCCTCATACCTCGAAAGAGATTGTCCAATTTGTACACGAAGTGCATCTAGTTTTTGCCGTAACCCTTTCAACTCTTTAGAATTTTCTATGTGGGTGAAATTATGATGTCATGGAAAGTTCAAACCTTTCAGATTTCATGTGTACTGCTTTTGAAATTCAGGGTCATCCAGCTCAAAATAAATCATTAAATGCATGAAAAATATCAAATGAAGTCAGAAAGGGTTGAAAATTGATGATGTGCCTTTGAATGGTGCATATTGAACACAAAAAAAGTATGGAGTTAAAATAAGTTATTAAAAATGAAATCCCTTTGTAATAGACGAGTTTTCTTCCCAAACCCTGATACTTCTTATGAGATTGTCCAATTTGTAAACGAAGTGCATCGAGTTTGTGCCATAACCCTCTCAACTCTTTAGAAGTTTCTGTGTTGGTGAAATTATGATGTCATGCCAAGTTACAACCTTTTTAGAGTTCATTTGTACTGCTTTTCAAATTCAGGGTCATCTAGCTCAAAATAAATCATTAAATGCATGAAAAATATCAAATGAAGTCAGAAAGGGTTGAGAATTGACGATGTGCCTTTGAATGGTGCATATTGAACACAGAAAAAGTATGGAGTTAAAATAAGTTATTCAAAATGAAATCCCTTTGTAATACATGAGTTTTCGTCCGAAACCCTCATACCTCGAAAGAGATTGTCCAATTTGTACACGAAGCGCATCTAGTTTTTGCCGTAACCCCCTCAACTCTTTAGAATTTTCTATGTGGGTGAAATTATGATGTCATGCCAAGTTCAAACCTTTTCAGATTTCATGTGTACTGCTTTTGAAATTCAGCGTCATCCAGTTGAAAATAAATCATTAAATGCATGAAAAATATCAAATGAAGTTAGAAAGGGTTGAAAATTGATGATGTGCCTTTGGATGGTGCATATTGAACACAAAAAAAGTATGGAGTTAAAATAAGTTATTAAAAATGCAATCCCGTTGTAATAGACGAGTTTTCGTTCGAAACCCTGATACTTATTATGAGATTGTCCAATTTGTAAACGAGGTGCATCCAGTTTTTGCCATAACCCTCTCAACTCTTTAGAAGTTTCTGTGTTGGTGAAATTATGATGTCATGCCAAGTTAAAACCTTTTCAGAGTTCATTTGTACTGCTTTTCAAATTCAGGGTCATCTAGCTCAAAATAAATCATTAAATGCATGAAAAATATCAAATGAAGTCAGAAATGGTTGAAAATTGATGATGTGCCTTTGAATGGTGCATATTAAACACACAAAAAGTATGGAGTTAAAATAAGTTAACTAAAATTAAATCCCTGTGTAATACATGAGTTTTCGTCCGAAACACTCATACCTCGAAAGAGATTGTCCAATTTGTACACGAAGTGCATCTAGTTTTTGCCGTAACCCCCTCAACTCTTTAGAATTTTCTTTGTGGGTGAAATTATGATGTCATGCCAAGTTAAAACCTTTTCAGAGTTCATTTGTACTGCTTTTCAAATTCAGGGTCATCTAGCTCAAAATAAATCATTTAATGCATGAAAAATATCAAGCAAAGTTAGAAAGGGTAGAAAATTGATGATGTGCCTTTGAATGTTGCATATTGAGCACACAAAAATTATGGAGTTAAATTAAGTTATTAAAAACGAAATCCCTTTGTAATAGATGAGTTTTCGTCCGAAACTCTCATAATTCTGATGGGATTGTCCAATCTGTACACGAAGTGCATCCAGTTTTCGCCGTAACCCTCTCAACGCTTTAGAAGTTGCAATGTGGGTGAAATTATGATGTCATGCCAAGTTACAACCTTTTTAGAGTTCATTTGTACTGCTTTTGAAATTCGGGGTCATCTAGCTCAAAATAAATCATTCAATGCATGAAAAATATCAAATGAAGTCAGTAAGGGTTGAAAATTGATGATGTGCGTTTGAATGGTGCATATTAAACACACAAAAAGTGTGGAGTTAAAGTAAGTTATTAAAAATGAAATCCCTTTGTAATAAACGAGTTTTCGTCCAAAACCCTCATACTTCGAAAGAGATTGTCCAATTTGTACACGAAGTGCATCTAGTTTTTGCCGTAACCCTTTCAACTCCTTAGAATTTTCTATGTGGGTGAAATTATGATGTCATGCCAAGTTCAAACCTTTTCAGATTTCATGTGTACTGCTTTTGAAATTCAGGGTCATCCAGCTCAAAATAAATCATTAAATGCATGAAAAATATCAAATGAAGTCAGAAAGGGTTGATAATTGATGATGTGCCTTTGAATGGTGCATGTTGAACACAAAAAAAGTATGGACTTAAAATAAGTTATTAAAAATGAAATCCCTTTGTAATAGACGAGTCGTCGTCCGAAACCCTGATACTTCTTATGAGATTGTCCAATTTGTAAACGAAGTGCATCCAGTTTTTGCCATAACCCTATCAACTGCTTAGAGGTTTCTGTGTTGGTGAAATTATAATGTCATGCCAAGTGAAAACCTTTTCAGAGTTCATTTGTACTGCTTTTCAAATTCAGGGTCATCCAGCTCAAAATAAATCATTAAATGCATGAAAAATATCAAATGAAGTCAGAAAGCATTGAAAATTGATGAAGTGCCTTTGAATGGTGCTTATTTAACACAGAAAAAGTATGGAGTTAAACTAAGTTATTAAAAATGAAACCCTTTGTAATACATGAGTTTTCGTCCGAAACCCTCATACCTCGAAAGAGATTGTCCAATTTGTACACGAAGTGCATCTAGTTTTTGTCGTAACCCCCTGAACTCTTTAGAATTTTCTATGTGGGTGAAATTATGATGTCATGCCAACTTCAAACCTTTTCAGATTTCATGTGTACTACTTTTGAAATTCAGGGTCATCCAGCTCAAAATAAATCATTAAATGCATGAAAAATATCAATTGAATGCAGAAAGGGTTGAAAATTGATGATTTGCCTTTGAATGGTGCATATTGAACACAAAAAAATGATGGAGTTAAAATAAGTTATTAAAAATGAAATCCCTTTGTAATAGATGAGTTGTCGTCCGAAACCCTGATACTTCTTATGAGATTGTCCAATTTGTAAACGAAGTGCATCCAGTTTTTGCCATAACCCTCTCAACTCTTCAGAACTTTATGTGTTGGTGAAATTATGATGTCATGCCAAGTTAAAACCTTTTCAGAGTTCATTTGTACTGCTTTTGAAATTCAGGGTCATCTAGCTCAAAATAAATCATTAAATGCATGAAAAATATCAAATGAAGTCAGAAAGGGTTGAAAATTGATGATGTGCCTTTGAATGGTGCATATTGAACACACAAAAAGTATGGAGTAAAAATAAGTTATTAAAAATGAAATCCCTTTGTAATACATGAGTTTTCGTCGGAAACCCTCATACCTCGAAAGAGATTGTCCAATTTGTACACGAAGTGCATCTAGTTTTTGCCGTACCCCCTCAACTCTTTAGAATTTTCTATGTGGGTGAAATTATGATGTCATGCCAAGTTAAAACCTTTTCAGAGTCCATTTGTACTGCTTTTCAAATTCAGGGTCATCTAGCTCAAAATAAACCATTAAATGCATGAAAAATATCAAGCAAAGTTAGAAAGTGTTGAAAATAGATGATGTGCCTTTGAATGTTGCATATTGAACACACAAAAATTATGGAGTTAAATTAAGTTATTAAAAATGAAATCCCTTTGGAATAGATGAGTTTTCGTCCGAAACTCTCATACTTCTCATGAGATTGTCCAATTTGTAGACGAAGTGCATCCAGTTTTCGCCGTAACCCTCTCACCGCTTTAGAAGTTGCTATGTGGGTGAAATTATGATGTCATGCCAAGTTACAACCTTTTTAGAGTTCATTTGTACTGCTTTTCAAATTCGGGGTCATCTAGCTCAAAATAAATCATTCAATGCATGAAAAATATCAAATGAAGTCAGAAAGGGTTGAGAATTGATGATGTGCCTTTGAATGGTGCATATTGATCACACAAAAAGTATGGAGTTACAATAAGTTATTAAAAATTAAATCCCATTGTAATACATGAGTTTTCGTCCGAAACCCTCATACCTCGAAAGAGATTATCCAATTTGTACACGAAGTGCATCTAGTTTTTGCCGTAAACCCCTCAACTCTTTAGAATTTGCTTAATGGGTGAAATTATGCTGTCATGCCAAGTTAAAACCTTTTCAGAGTTCATTTGTTGTAGCGACCCGACCTGAAAGGTCAAGTCTCCAGTGTTTCCGTACCATCCCAAGATCATGCTGGTACACACACGGTACATCCATGTATATATCAAAGGGAAATCACACAGCATTATATTAATCGAAATCTCATATCGAGTCCTTTATTACAATAAAAATTACAATAAAGTGGCTAAAAGCCAACTCATGAGAATATCAAAATCTTGCGGAAGCGTCGAAGGTAGATGAGTCCATCTGACTCCAAGGGCATCTCACCGAGCATAGAACGTGTCCTCACTCCTGGTCGGAAAAGTACTCTGCAACAGGATACATTATAGCCATGTATGTCAGCATACGGAATATGCCGGAAAAGTCTCAAGAGAGGGGTGAAAAGATAATCATCTAGTCTATATGCATATATGGCAGGTGGGGTGGTAAGTTTTTGCGTAAAGCCAATTTTTCCTACATCAAGAAAGGGGCTAAGCAAAATATTACTAAGTTGGTTGATTAATGAGACGGTTCCACCAACCACTTCTCATACCCAAATTGTTAATACCCACATCATCATATTAATTGTGTTGAGAGTTCCGGAAGTTTCAATTCCTTAGGCTCAAGTCGTCCATGACCGTGGACACGGCTAATCGATTAGGTTTTGAATACTCTGCAGAGTTTTGCACACGTTCCCCACAAGATTTGGTCGCCTCCGTTTGATTTCTCGCACTTCAAGGTGTTTGAGAAACGGATGACCAAAACATGGTCTTCCAAAGGGTTTCCCTGCGACTCTGTCGGTGCCCATCCTTTCCTACCGTTCTTCTACATCTCGTAGCACCGCCTGTCCAGGGTCACCACGATATCCAACCAAGCCAGATCCCATAATGACTTGTGGCTGTGCAGGTAAGCCTTGGGTTTCTCCAGGGTGCCGTTCAACCATCATCCACCCAGAGGTATGTTGAAAACTTGGAGTCTTGAATCTTGATCATTATGTAGGTCTTGAAATTATTAACTCTCTCAACTCTCATGAATCACACAACCAACCCCATCTACTAATAGCATAGCAAAAGGTAAAACAACGTTTCCCGGGGCCAATATGTCAAAGAGGTTGAGGGGGGGTACCTACCACATGATACTACTACAATGTAACCAAGTTTCCAACTAACCTATCTTGCATGCAATTTGGGGAGATGGTAGAACTAATGCATATAAAACATGGGTAAACATGATCAAAGTGACTTGCCTGATTGATGATCTTCGCACGTGAGTGACTCTAAGTAACAAACTTCGCACTCCGGATAATCTAACGAAGCAAACAAAGCACTCAAATAAGCACAGAACAAAATATTGTAACTCACAAACATCAACCAAGAACTAGTAAAAAATCAAGACAAAACAATGCACAAATCTCAAGTAAGAAAACACACAAAGTTTTGTTTTCAAAAGGTGAGGAATGAAAACACTACTGACATAATGAAACCATTTGTAATAACAAAACAATTGTTGTCAGCAAGGAAACAATAGAATATTTTATTAATAAACATAATATAATCAATTTAAGTTTGTTGGGAAAAGTTTAGTAAAGTTTATACAAGTTTGTGATAAACACTATATGAATCAACTATAGTTATATTAACAAAAGAATGAAAAACTAAACTTATTATTTATTTGTAAAACATGTTCTTAACAGGAAATAATTTACAATTAAATCTGTCTTAGAAAACAGAATTAAAATATACAAAACTTTGTTTGAAAACAAAACTATTACTAGTTAGTTGTTTTAATCAAAATAAACCTATTTGAAAATAAGTTGTGATTCCTATGTTAAATAAAATTAAACTAAGCAAATTTATATTTTTATTAACAGTAAGTGAAAACACTAAATGTTTACTAACAGAACCTAATAAACAAATAAAACCAAATTCTAAATCAAACTAATTAAAATTGAGTTTATAAAACTATATTATAATACTAAGCAGATTCTGTTTTTGGTTAAAACATTAATCAAATTAAACCTAAAAATCCTCAAACTAAGCATGAAGATTTTCCTAACTAATACCAAACAGTAGCAAAAAGATTCATGTGAAAAACTATTTTTAAACTCTAGTTATTCAGATTTGAAGATTTTGAGCAAATTTGATGAAATTCAAATTTTATAGTTCAAATTTGAAATTTAAAAGTACAGGGTGAAACTACATGAAAAATGTGAGCTATTGCAAAAATAATCAACTCAAAACACAAAATAGATTAAAAGATATAACTAAAACAAATTTTGAAAACATTCTGTTAATTAAAACAAAACTGAAAAAAGAAACCTGACTTTGCAACGGCCAGGGTGCTACGTGGCGCGATCCTATTGGCTAGCGAGCGCGTGCGGTAGGTGATTTAGAGCGGGCGACCGGTCGGTAAAGGATACCGGTTCGGATTAAATCTGATCTAATCTGGAACGTTGATTCCAGATCGAACGAGTGGGGATGCTCACAGAGTAAAAGTCGCCTGCGTCGGGGTCTCCGGCGAGTCCGGAAGCGGTGAATGCGACGGCGAGGCGCTCCGGTGGTCGGGAAAGACGGGAAAGTGGTCCGGGCGACGGCGACGGTTCTCCGGAGTCGATTGGTGGCAACGGTGGGTGGAATGGTGGACGGAATTGGTGGCTACGGTCGACGGCGAGGTCCGGTGATGGCGCAACTCCGGCGAGCAATTGCGCGGTCTTCCGGCGAGGGATAGAGGGGCTAGGGGGGGAATGAAAGGCGGGGCTGTGGGGCTCTTATATAGGTGCTCGGGGGTGCGGGGACTTAAGAGAGGAGAGAGATCCGGCGAGGGGAGGAAACGGCCGACGTCGAGTCCGGCGCGCGCGCGGGGGGGGGGGGAAGGAGATGACCGTTCGGTGAAACGGTCGGTCGGGTGGGGTCCAGCGTCAGTGAGAGGAGGGCATGTCCGTTATGCGCGGTCGGCCGGTCGGTAGTAAATGCGCGATTAACTGCCGTGGCCCGGCCCGTTTAATACCGGAAACGGTTACCGTTTTTCCTTTAATAATTTTCCAGAGACATTCAAAAGCTTTTAAAGCATTCAAATCTTTTGTAAATATAGGGGTATTATATATCAAAATTAACAGAATAATAAATGTTATTTAATGAACATTTCTATTCTGTCATTTGAACACATAAAAAAAATATTTTCAGAAATTGCCTAATTGTTTTTAAACCCTTTTTGCAAATATTTTTCAAAATAACCCCTGGTTATTATTGTTCAAATAAACCACCAATTAGTCCCTGGTGTGGAGTGTCATGTTCCTCCTCTCTTATTTGAACTCTTAACCAAAATTTCAAATAGGTGAAAGCAACTTAGGAAAAAATATAGAAAGGACTTTCAGAAAGTCAGAAAAGGCATTTCAACTATTTCATAAAATCAAGCAATGATGATGATGGATGCATAGCTATATTCATAACATTCCAAAATGAAATTTTGGGATGTTACAAACCTACCCACCTTAAGATGAATCTCGCCCTCGAGATTCGGGTTGGCTAGAAAATAGGTGCGGATGGTCTCGACGAAGATCTTCTTCGCGTTCCCAGGTGGCTTCTTCCTCAGTGTGGTGACTCCACAAAACCTTACAGAACTTGATGATCTTACTGCGGGTAACTCTGTTGGATGTCTCGAGGATCTTGACAGGCTTCTCCTCGTAAGTCATATCACTTTCAAGCTGTATGGCCTCTAGGGGCACGGTGTCTCGCAAAGGGATGTCGGCCATCTCAGCATGGCATTTCTTCAGCTGGGACACGTGGAACACATCATGAACTTCGGATAATCCTTCCGGCATTTCCAGTTTGTCTGCAACTTCGCCTCTACATTCAAGAATTTTGTAGGGGCCTATGAATCTGGGTGCTAATTTTCCTTTAACACCAAATCTCTTGATTCCTCGAAGCGGGGATACACGAAGATATGCTCGGTCTCCCACTTCATATGTCACTTCTTTACGTTTGCTGTCAGCATAACTCTTCTGTCGAGATTGAGCTATCTTGAGTCTGTCACGAATCAACTTGACTTTCTCTTCAGAATCTCGGATAAGGTCGGGACCAAAAAGTTGTCGGTCTCCAACACCATCCCACGTCAACGGTGTTCTGCATCTCCTTCCGTATAAAGCTTCGAAAGGGCCATCTTTAGACTGGTCTGATAACTGTTGTTGTACAAAAATTCTGTGTAAGGTAAGTTGTCATCCCAACTAGATCCATAATCTAGCGCACAAGCTCTCAACATGTCTTCCAGAATCTGGTTGACTCTCTCAGTCTGTCCATCTGTCTGCGGATGAAAGGCTGTACTGAACTCTAGCCTTGTACCCAAAGTTTCATGTAACTGATGCCAAAACTTTGAGGTAAACTGTGTTCCTCTATCTGACACGATACTCCTCGGAACTCCATGCAGACATACGATTCTGGTCATATATATCTTGGCTAGCTTAGCACTGGTATAGGTGGTTTTCACTGGAATGAAATGTGCCACCTTGGTCAAGCGATCAACCACTACCCAGATGGAATCATAACCTGAACGGGTCCTGGGCAATCCTGTGATGAAATCCATACCAAGTCTTTCCCATTTCCACTCGGGTATCGGCAGAGGTTGGAGTAACCCTGCTGGTTTCTGATGTTCTGCCCTTACTCGCTGACAAACATCACATATTGCAACATGTTCCGCAATATCTTTCTTCATACCTGTCCACCAATAACTTTCCTTCAAATCGAGATACATCTTGGTATTGCCTGGGTGCATCGAGTAAGGTGAATCGTGGGCTTCCTGAAGTATCAACTTCCTGAGCTCTGGGTCATTGGGCACATAGATTCGGTTCTCAAACCACAACAAACTTGTCTAGGTATTCCATGAATACTTTGTTCATCAAATTCATGAAGTAGGCAGGAGCATTAGTCAAACCAAAGGACATGACCGTATACTCATACAAGCCATACCTTGTGGTTAAAGCTGTTTTGGGTATATCCTGTTCACGAATTTTCAACTGGTGATACCCTGATCGAAGATCGATCTTGGAGAATACTTTGGCTCCTACGAGCTAATCAAACAAATCATTAATCATCGGTAGGGGATACTTGATCTTGATAGTCACCTCGTTCAAGGCACGTTAGTCAAATACCATTCTCAAAGATTTATCCTTCTTCTCCACCAAAAGTACTGGGGCTCCCCAAGGTGAAGAACTTGGGCGTATATAACCTTTGTTCAATAACTCCTTAATTTGCTTCTTGATTTCCAACAGATCATTTGCGGGCATCCGATAGGGTCTCTTGGAAATTGGGGCTGTCCCTGGCTGTAGCTCTATTAGGAACTCAATCTCCCTATCTGGTGGCATGCCTGGTAATTCTTCCGGGAATACATCCAGAAAGTCTTTTACCACAGGTACTTCCTCCTGAACAACTCCTATGAGGGCATTTAACCTAGCACTCATACGTGTGCGTCGGGATACATACTTAATCCTCTTGTTCTCCGGGGTGGTGAGTGAAACAGACTTGCTGAGGCAATCAAGATTTCCTTCATACTTGGTCATCCAATCCATGCCTAGGATTACATCCAGTCCTTGTGACTCTAAGACGATGAGGTCGGTGGGAAAAACATGATTTCCTATATTGAGTTTCAAAGCATGGCATCCTATCCCTGCCATCATCATACCTCCTGGGGAACTGACCTTAATGGGCTGACTATGGGTTTTGGTGGGCAAACCATACTTATCCACAACTACCCTTGATATGAATGAATGAGTTGCACCGGAATCAAAAAGTACTGTAACTGGACGTGAATGCAATAAAAACTTACCAACCACAGTCTCGGGTTGATCATAGACTTCTTCCACGTCGAGATGGTTCACCTGGGCACGAGGAAAAGGGTTTGGCTTCTTGGCTGCGGAGTTGCCGTTGTTGTTGCCGTTTCCACTGCCTTGCTTGCTCTGGGGACACTCAGTAGCATAGTGTCTTGTCTTCTGGCACTTGAAACAGGTGATGTGACTCAGATCCTTCTGAGCAGGAGCATGACGGTGCTGGTTGTTGTTCCCATTCCCATTGTCACTCTTGAAGTTACCATGGTTGGAACGGTTGTTCCCATTTCCTTCATGATGGTGGCCTCCATGGTTGTGCACAGCATGAGTGTGCTTTCCAAACTTACTGTTTCCTGATCCGGTATTCCCAGAGTACGGGGAGTAGCGAAGCTTCTGATGAGCTCCAGAGTTGAACTTCCCCTGAGTGTACTTCCGCTTGCGGTTCTCAATGTGCTGTTGTTTACCTTCCAAAATGAGAGCCTTATCCACCAGCTCTTGGTAGTTGTTGAAAGTAGCCACTACCAGCTGTATGCTCAACTCGTCGTTGAGTCCTTCCAGAAACTTTTCTTGCTTGGCCGCATCATCGGCCACGTCTCCTGGTGCATAACGTGCCAATGTGTTGAAGTCGTCCATGTACTGGGCCACAGAGCGATTTCCCTAGCGCAAGTTGCGAAACTCGCGCTTCTTCAGACTCATGGCTCCAGCTGAAACATGTGCGGTGCGGAAAGCTTGCTGGAACTGCTCCCAAGTTACATCAGCAATAGGATATGTGGTGGTGTAGTTCTCCCACCATGAAGCTGCTGGTCCTTCCAGTTGATGTGCGGCAAATCGCACCTTCTCAGCATCAGTACATCCAGCGGTGACAAGTTCTCTCTCCATCTTACGGAGCCAGTCATCTGCCACAATGGGCTCAGTGCTGCTGGAGAAAGTTGGAGGGTTCAACCTCAGAAAACGGGTGAGATTGTCAGTCTGGGGTGGATGGTGATGGTTATTGTTGTTCTGATTGTTGGTCTGATTCTGAATCAATAACTGCATCAGTGCATTCTGCTGCTGAAGGAGTTGAGTGAGTTCCGGCGGACAAGTGAAGTCGGTCTCACATCGTGGAGGCATCTTGCTGTTTTCAGAGGGATGAGAATTAGAATAGAACAAGGGTCTAGAAGAAATTCACTACCCATATGCAATGCAACAAACATATCACACCAAACACTCATTCATTTATTCAATTAATGTCAAACATCGGGAATACAAGTCGCAATCAAACTACACATCGACCTACGCTCTTAACGTTGAAACTAAAAGATACATGGAGGGCATAACTAAAGTTTTTCCTCAGAAGTACATGGTGACTGAGTCTCCTCCAATGGTGCTCTCTTCATAGTCATCATCATCGCTGATGAAAGGAGCCAAGTCTCCGTCAGGATGAAGATTTTCACCCATGTCCATCTGTTCCTCCAGAGTGGCGATGCGAGTGTTCAGCTTGTCGATCCTCTCTAAGAAATCCTTCACCTCATACTCATGCTCGTACTCGGCTTCCCGTAAGTCAGCTTCAAGGTCAATCTCACGGTTCATCAGATTCTTGATTGTCTTTGTATCAGCACGAACTCGAAGCTCCAGAGTCCTGATGTGAGTCTCCAGGGTCTGGATATAGGAAATAGTGGTGTCTGAAGTGGGAGGAGTTATGATGTTTCCATTGGCATCTCTACGACAAACCACGCTGAGTCCTGGTGAAATGGTTCCACCTCTGTATTCCTCCTGAATACGTCCAAGGGCACGATGAATGGCCATGTCTCTCCCAAGTATCCAACTGGGTGCCACGAACTTGAGGTCGATGGGTTCCTTCCGGTTCCCAAAAGTCTTCCCTGGGATATGCACCTCGATCCTGTAGCGTCCATCTTGGGGAAATGACATGATAGGAGTCCCGGTGATGCTCGGCAAAGCAATCCTTACGTCCTTGACGATCCTCATCAGCTCCTTACCAAAGGGCATCGTTGCGTCAGGCTGGCAAAACTCCGTGATCAACACTGGGATGAAGGTGGCCATCTATAAATTTTGAATTAATCGGAGAGGAGTCAGAAACGAATAGATGAGAGTATAAGAATTTTAAAGACAAAGAGAAACAATCCTAAGGCTTACCAATCCTAGAGGTTACGTCCTACGGTCAGCGTGTGCTCTGATACCATTTCTGTAGTGACCCGACCTGAAAGGTCAAGTCTCCGGTGTTTCCGTACCATCCCAAGATCATGCTGGTACACACACAGCACATCCATGTATATATCAAAGGGAAATCACACAGCATTATATTAATCGAAATCTCATATCGAGTCCTTTATTACAATAAAAATTACAATAAAGTGGCTAAAAGCCAACTCATGAGAATATCAAAATCTTGCGGAAGCGTCGAAGGTAGATGAGTCCATCTGACTCCAAGGGCATCTCACCGAGCATAGAACGTGTCCTCACTCCTGGTCGGAAAAGTACTCTGCAACATGATACGTTGCAGCCATGTAGGTCAGCATATGGAATATGCCGGCAAAGTCTCAAGAGAGGGGTGAAAAGATAATCATCTAGTCTATATGCATATATGGCAGGTGGGGTGGTAGGTTTTTGCGTCAAGCCAATTTTTCCTACATCAAGAAAGGGGCTAAGCAAAATATTACTAAGTTGGTTGATTAATGAGACGGTTCCACCAACCACTTCTCATACCCAAATTGTTAATACCCACATCATCATATTAATTGTGTTGAGAGTTCCGGAAGTTTCAATTCCTTAGGCTCAAGTCGTCCATGACCGTGGACACGGCTAATCGATTAGGTTTTGAATACTCTGCAGAGTTTTGCACACGTTCCCCACAAGATTTGGTCGCCTCCGTTTGATTTCTCGCACTTCAGGGTGTTTGAGAAACGGATGACCAAAACATGGTCTTCCAAAGGGTTTCCCTCCGACTCTGTCGGTCCCCATCCTTTCCTACCGTTCTTCTACATCTCGTAGCACCGCCTATCCAGGGTCACCACGATATCCAACTAAGCCAGAGCCCATAATGACTTGTGGCTGTGCAGGTAAGCCTTGGGTTTTGAAGCACCCATCCATCTCTTTGTGCCTGGGTGGACCTTTCCGCGTGAATACTGGCCATCTCCAGCATCACCTAGGCTAACCACTGGTTTCTCCAGGGTGCCGTTCAACCATCATCCACCCAGAGGTATGTTGAAAACTTGGAGTCTTGAATCTTGATCATTATGTAGGTCTTGAAATTATTAACTCTCTCAACTCTCATGAATCACACAACCAACCCCGTCTACTAATAGCATAGCAAAAGGTAAAACAACGTTTCCCGGGGCCAATGTGTCAAAGAGGTTGAGGGGGGGTACCTACCACATGATACTACTACAATGTAACCAAGTTTCCAACTAACCTATCTTGCATGCCATTTCGGGAGATGGTAGAACTAATGCATATAAAACATGGGTAAACATGATCAAAGTGACTTGCCTGATTGATGATCTTCGCACGTGAGTGACTCTAAGTAACAAACTTCGAACTCCGGATAATCTAACGAAGCAAACAAAGCACTCAAATAAGCATACAACAAAATATTGTAAATCACAAACATCAACCAAGAACTAGTAAACAATCAGGACAAAACAATGCTAAAATCTCAAGTAAGAAAACACACAAAGTTTTGTTTTCAAAAGGTGAGGAATGAAAACACTACTGACATAATGAAACCATTTGTAATAACAAAACAATTGTTGTCAGCAAGGAAACAATAGAATATTTTATTAATAAACAGAATATAATCAATTTATGTTTGTTGGGAAAAGTTTAGTAAAGTTTATACAACTTTGTGATAAACACTATATGAATCAACTATAGTTATATTAACAAAAGAATGAAAAACTAAACTTATTATTTATTTTTAAAACATGTTCTTAACAGGAAATAATTTACAATTAAATCTGTCTTAGAAAACAGAATTAAAATACACAAAACTTTGTTTGAAAACAAAACTATTACTAGTTAGTTGTTTTAATCAAAATAAACCTATTTGAAAATAAGTTGTGATTCCTCTGTTAAATAAAATTAAACTAAGCAAATTTATATTTTTATTAACAGTAAGTGAAAACACTAAATGTTTACTAACAGAACCTAATAAACAAATAAAACCAAATTCTAAATCAAACTAATTAAAATTGAGTTTATAAAACTATATTATAATACTAAGCAGATTCTGTTTTTGGTTAAAACATTAATCTAATTAAACCTAAAAATCCTCAAACTAAGCATGAAGATTGTCCTAACTAATAACAAACAGTAGCAAAAAGATTCATGTGAAAAACTATTTTAAAACTCTAGTTATTCAGATTTGAAGATTTTGAGCAAATTTGATGAAATTCAAATTTTATAGTTCAAATTTGAAATTAAAAAGAACAGGGTGAAACTACATGAAAAATGTGAGCTATTGCAAAAAGAATCAACTCAAAACACTAAATAGATTAAAAGATATAGCTAAAACAAATTTTGAAAACATTCTGTTAATTAAAACAAAACTGAAAAAAGAAACCTGACTTTGCAACGGCCAGGGGGCTACGTGGCGCGATCCTATTGGCTAGCGAGCGCGTGCGGTAGGTGATTTAGAGCGGGTGACCGGTCGGTAAAGGATACCGGTTCAGATTAAATCCGATCTAATCTGGAACGTTGATTCCAGATCGAACGAGTGGGGATGCTCACAAAGTAAAAGTCGCCGGCGTCAGGGTGTCCGGCGAGTCCGGAAGCGGTGAATGCGATGGCGAGGCGCTCTGATGGTCGGGGAAGACGGGGAAGTGGTCCGGGCGACGGCGACGGTTCTCCGGAGTCGATTGGTGGCAACGGTGGGTGGAATGGTGGACGGAATCGGTGGCTACGGTCGACGGCGAGGTCCGGTGATGGCGCAACTCCGGCGAGCAATTGCGCGGTCTTCCGGCGAGGGACAGAGGGGCTAGGGGGGGAATGAAAGGCGGGGCTGTGGGGCTCTTATATAGGTGCTCGGGGGTGCGGGAGTTAAGAGAGGAGAGAGATCCGGCGAGGGAAGGAAACGGCCGACGTCGAGTCCGGCGCGCGCGGGGGGGGGGGAGGAGATGACCGTTCGGTGAAACGGTCGGTCGGGTGGGGTCCAGCGTTAGTGAGAGGAGGGCATGTCCGTTACGGCGCGGTCGGACGGTCGGTAGTAAATACGCGAATAACTGCCGTGGGCCGGCCCGTTTAATACCGGAAACGGTTACCGTTTTTCCTTTAATAATTTTCCAGAGACATTCAAAAGCTTTTAAAGCATTCAAATCGTTTGTAAATATAGGGGTATTATATATCAAAATTAACAGAATAATAAATTCTATTTAATGAACATTTCTATTCTGTCATTTGAACACTTAAAAAAATATTTTCAGAAATTGCCTAATTGTTTTTAAACCCTTTTTGCAAATATTTTTCAAAATAACCCCTGGTTATTATTGTTCAAATAAACCACCAATTAGTCCCTGGTGTGGAGTGTCATGTTCCTCCTCTCTTATTTGAACTTTTAACCAAAATTTCAAATAGGTGAAAGCAACTTAGGAAAAAATATAGAGAGGACTTTCAGAAAGTCAGAAAAGGCATTTCAACTATTTCATAAAATCAAGCAATGATGATCATGGATGCATAGCTATATTCATAACATTCCAAAATGAAATTTTGGGATGTTACAAACCTACCCACCTTAAGATGAATCTCGCCCTCGAGATTCGGGTTGGCTAGAAAATAGGTGCGGATGGTCTCTACGAAGATCTTCTTCGCGTTCCCAGGTGGCTTCTTCCTCAGTGTGGTGACTCCACAAAACCTTACACAACTTGATGATCTTACTGCGGGTAACTCTGTTGGATGTCTCGAGGATCTTGACAGGCTTCTCCTCGTAAGTCAGATCACTTTCAAGCTGTATGGCCTCTAGGGGCACGGTGTCTCGCAAAGGGATGTCGGCCATCTCAGCATGGCATTTCTTCAGCTGGGACACGTGGAACACATCATGAACTTCGGATAATCCTTTCGGCAATTCCAGTTTGTATGCAACTTCGCCTCTACATTCAAGAATTTTGTAGGGGCCTATGAATCTGGGCGCAAATTTTCCTTTAACACCAAATCTCTTGATTCCTCGAAGCGGGGATACACGAAGATATGCTCGGTCTCCCGCTTCATATGTCACTTCTTTACGTTTGCTGTCAGCATAACTCTTCTGTCGAGATTGAGCTATCTTGAGTCTGTCATGAATCAACTTGACTTTCTCTTCAGAATCTCGGATAAGGTCGGGACCAAAAAGTTGTCGGTCTCCAACACCATCCCACGTCAACGGTGTTCTGCATCTCCTTCCGTATAAAGCTTCGAAAGGGCCATCTTTAGACTGGTCTGATAACTGTTGTTGTACGAAAATTCTGCGTAAGGTAAGTTGTCATCCCAACTAGATCCATAATCTAGCGCACAAGCTCTCAACATGTCTTCCAGAATCTGGTTGACTCTCTCAGTCTGTCCATCTGTCTGCGGATTAAAGGCTGTACTGAACTCTAGCCTTGTACCCAAAGTTTCATGTAACTGATGCCAAAACTTTGAGGTAAACTGTGTTCCTCTATCTGACACGATACTCCTCGGAACTCCATGCAGACATACGATTCTGGTCATATATATCTTGGCTAGCTTAGCACTGGTATAGGTGGTTTTCACTGGAATGAAATGTGCCACCTTGGTCAAGCGATCAACCACTACCTAGATGGAATCATAACCTGAACGGGTCCTGGGCAATCCTGTGATGAAATCCATACCAAGTCTTTCCCATTTCCACTCGGGTATCGGCAGAGGTTGGAGTAACCCTGCTGGTTTCTGATGTTCTGCCTTTACTCGCTGACAAACATCACATATTGCAACATGTTCCGCAATATCTTTCTTCATACCTGTCCACCAATAACTTTCCTTTAAATCGAGATACATCTTGGTATTGCCTGGGTGTATCGAGTAAGGTGAATCGTGGGCTTCCTGAAGTATCAACTTCCTGAGCTCTGGGTCATTGGGCACATAGATTCGGTTCTCAAACCACAAAGTTCCGTGTTCATCCTCACGAAAACCTTTAGCTTTACCATCTTCCATTCTCTGCTTTATCTCAGCTATCTCCTTGTCCGATTTCTGGGCTTTACGAATTCTTTCGGTCAAGGTGGACTGGATTTCCACTGTAGCAACATATCCTCTTAGAACTATCTCTAGTTTGAGCTCTCTGAGATCATCGACTAACTCTTGGGGTAATCCTCCCGCTGTGAGTGTGTTCACATAAGTTTTCCGACTCAAGGCATCGGCTACAACATTAGCCTTACCTAGATGGTAATGTAATCTCATGTCATAGTCCTTGATTAACTCTAACCATCTCCTCTGTCTGAGGTTCAACTCTTTCTGCATGAAAATATATTTCAAGCTCTTATGGTCGGTGTAAACATCACAACTATTTCCGATAAGGAAATGTCTCCAGGTCTTGAGTGCGTGCACTACGGCTGCTAATTCCAAATCATGAGTGGCATAATTCAATTCATGAGGTCGTAGCTGTCTAGAAGCATAGGCTACAACTTTTCCATCTTGCATAAGTACTCCTCCAAGTCCTTGACGTGAAGCATCACAATAAACTTGGAAGTCCTTCCGAATATTGGGCAAGATCAATACTGGGGCTGTGACCAAACGTTTCTTCAACTCCTGGAAACTGGCTTCACATTCCTCAGTCCAAATATACTTAGATTCTTTCTTCAACAACTCTGTCATGGGCTTGGCAATCTTTGAGAAATTCTCAATGAACCTCCGGTAATATCCAGCAAGTCCGAGGAAACTGCGGATCTCCTTAACTGAGGTGGGTGACTTCCACTTGGTGACGGCTTCAACCTTAGCAGGGTCTATGGCTATTCCTTCTTCGAAAATAACATGTCCAAGGAATCCGACTTCTGTTATCCAAAATTCACATTTGCTGAACTTGGCATATAACTGATGCTCTCTTAACTTCTCCAGAACTAAACGCAGATATTGCTTATGCTCTTCCTCGTTCTTGGAGAATATCAGAATGTCATCGATGAACACCACAACAAACTTGTCTAGGTATTCCATGAATACTTTGTTCATCAAATTCATGTAGTAGGCAGGAGCATTAGTCAAACCAAAGGACATGACCGTATACTCATACAAGCCATACCTCGTGGTGAAAGCTGTTTTGGGTATATCCTGTTCACGAATTTTCAACTGGTGATACCCTGATCGAAGATCGATCTTGGAGAATACTTTGGCTCCTACGAGCTGATCAAACAAATCATTAATCATCGGTAGGGGATACTTGATCTTGATAGTCACCTCGTTCAAGGCACGATAGTCAACTACCATTCTCAAAGATTTATCCTTCTTCTTCACCAAAAGTACTGGGGCTCCCCAAGGTGAAGAACTTGGGCGTATATAACCTTTGTCCAATAACTCCTTAATTTGCTTCTTGATTTCCAACAGATCATTTGCGGGCATCCGATAGGGTCTCTTGGAAATTGGGGCTGTCCCTGGCTGTAGCTCTATTAGGAACTCAATCTCCCTATCTGGTGGCATGCCTGGTAATTCTTCCGGGAATACATCCAGAAAGTCTTTTACCACAGGTACTTCCTCCTGAACATCTCCTATGAGGGCATTTAACCTAGTACTCATACGTGTGCGTCGGGATACATACTTAATCCTCTTGTTCTCCGGGGTGGTGAGTGAAACAGACTTGCTGAGGTAATCAAGATTTCCTTCATACTTGGTCATCCAATCCATGCCTAGGATTACATCCAGTCCTTGTGACTCTAAGACGATGAGGTCGGTGGGAAAAACATGATTTCCTATATTGAGTTTCAAAGCATGGCATCCTATCCCTGCCATCATCATACCTCCTGGGGAACTGACCTTAATGGGCTGACTAAGGGTTTTGGTGGGCAAACCATACTTATCCACAACTACCCTTGATATGAATGAATGAGTTGCACTGGACTCAAAAAGTACTGTAACTGGACGTGAATGCAATAAAAACTTACCAACCACAGTCTCGGGTTGATCATAGACTTCTTCCACGTCGAGATGGTTCACCTGGGCATGAGGAAAAGGGTTTGGCTTCTTGGCTACGGAGTTGCCGTTGTTGTTGCCGTTTCCACTGCCTTGCTTGCTCTGGGGACACTCGGTAGCATAGTGTCCTGTCTTCTGGCACTTGAAACAGGTGATGTGACTCAGATCCTTCTGAGCAGGAGCGTGACGGTGCTGGTTGTTGTTCCCATTCCCACTGTCACTCTTGAAGTTACCATGGTTGGAACGGTTGTTCCCATTTCCTTCATGATGGTGGCCTCCATGATTGTGCACAGCATGAGTGTGCTTTCCAAACTTACTGTTTCCTGATCCGGTATTCCCGGAGTACGGGGAGTAGCAAAGCTTCTGATGAGCTCCAGAGTTGAACTTCCCCTGAGTGTACTTCCGCTTGCGGTTCTCAATCTGCTGTTGTTTACCTTCCAAAATGAGAGCCTTATCCACCAGCTCTTGGTAGTTGCTGAAAGTAGCCACTACCAGCTATATGCTCAACTCGTCGTTGATTCCTTCCAGAAACTTTTCTTGCTTGGCCGCATCATCGGCCACGTCTCCTGGTGCATAACGTGCCAATGTGTTGAAGTCGTCCACGTACTGGGCCACAGAGTGATTTCCCTGGCGCAAGTTGCGAAACTCGCGCTTCTTCAGACTCATGGCTCCAGCTGAAACATGTGCGGTGCGGAAAGCTTGCTGGAACTGCTCCCAAGTTACATCAGCAATAGGATATGTGGTGGTGTAGTTCTCCCACCATGAAGTTGCTGGTCCTTCCAGTTGATGTGCGGCAAATCGCACCTTCTCAGCATCAGTACATCCAGCGGTGACAAGTTCTCTCTCCATCTTACGGAGCCAGTCATCTGCCACAATGGGCTCAGTGCTGCTGGAGAAAGTTGGAGGGTTCAACCTCAGAAAACGGGTGAGATTGTCAGTCTGGGGTGGATGGTGATGGTTATTGTTGTTCTGATTGTTGGTCTGATTCTGAATCAATAACTGCATCAGTGCATTCTGCTGCTGAAGGAGTTGAGTGAGTTCCGGCGGAAAAGTGAAGTCGGTCTCACATCGTGGAGGCATCTTGCTGTTTTCAGAGGGATGAGAATTAGAATAGAACAAGGGTCTAGAAGAAATTCACTACCCATATGCAATGCAACAAACATGTCACACCAAACAGTCATTCATTTATTCAATCGATGTCAAACATCGGGAATACAAGTCGCAATCAGACTACACATCGACCTACGCTCTTAACGTTGAAACTAAAAGATACATGGAGGGCATAACTAAAGTTTTTCCTCAGAAGTACATGGTGACTGAGTCTCCTCCAATGGTGCTCTCTTCATAGTCATCATCGTCGCTGATGAAAGGAGCCAAGTCTCCCTCAGGATGAAGATTTTCACCCATGTCCATCTGTTCCTCCAGAGTGGCGATGCGAGTGTTCAGCTTGTCGATCCTCTCTAAGAAATCCTTCACCTCATACTCATGCTCGTACTCGGCTTCCCGTAAGTCAGCTTCAAGGTCAATCTCACGGTTCATCAGATTCTTGATTGTCTTTGTATCAGCACGAACTCGAAGCTCCAGAGTCCTGATGTGAGTCTCCAGGGTCTGGATATAGGAAATAGTGGTGTCTGAAGTGGGAGGAGTTATGATGTTTCCATTGGCATCTCTGCGACAAACCACGCTGAGTCCTGGTGAAATTGTTCCACCTCTATATTCCTCCTGAATACGTCCAAGGGCACGATGAATGGCCATGTCTCTCCCAAGTATCCAACTGGGTGCCACGAACTTGAGGTCGATGGGTTCCTTCCGGTTCCCAAAAGTCTTCCCTGGGTTATGCACCTCGATCCTGTAGCGTCCATCTTGGGGAAATGACATGATAGGAGTCCCGGTGATGCTCGGCAAAGCAATCCTTACGTCCTTGGCGATCCTCATCAGCTCCTTACCAAAGGGCATCGTTGCGTCAGGCTGGCAAAACTCCGTGATCAACACTGGGATGAAGGTGGCCATCTATAAATTTTGAATTAATCGGAGAGGAGTCAGAAACGAATAGATGAGAGTATAAGAATTTTAAAGAAAAAGAGAAACAATCCTAAGGCTTACCAATCCTAGAGGTTACGTCCTACGGTCAGCGTGTGCTCTGATACCATTTCTGTAGCGACCCGACCTGAAAGGTCAAGTCTCCGGTGTTTCCGTACCATCCCAAGATCATGCTGGTACACACACGGTACATCCATGTATATATCAAAGGGAAATCACACAGCATTATATTAATCGAAATCTCATATCGAGTCCTTTATTACAATAAAAATTACAATAAAGTAGCTAAAAGCCAACTCATGAGAATATCAAAATCTTGCGGAAGCGTCGAAGGTAGTTGAGTCCATCTGACTCCAAGGGCATCTCACCGAGCATAGAACGTGTCCTCACTCCTGGTCGGAAAAGTACTCTGCAACATGATACGTTGCAGCCATGTAGGTCAGCATATGGAATATGCCGGCAAAGTCTCAAGAGAGGGGTGAAAATATAATCATCTAGTCTATATGCATATATGGCAGGTGGGGTGGTAAGTTTTTGCGTAAAGCCAATTTTTCCTACATCAAGAAAGGGGCTAAGCAAAATATTACTAAGTTGGTTGATTAATGAGACGGTTCCACCAACCACTTCTCATACCCAAATTTTTAATACCCACATCATCATATTAATTGTGTTGAGAGTTCCGGAAGTTTCAATTCCTTAGGCTCAAGTAGTCCATGACCGTGGACACGGCTAATCGATTAGGTTTTGAATACTCTGCAGAGTTTTTCACACGTTCCCCACAAGATTTGGTCGCCTCCGTTTGATTTCTCGCACTTCAGGGTGTTTGAGAAACGGATAACCAAAACATGGTCTTCCAAAGGGTTTCCATGCGACTCTGTCGGTGCCCATCCTTTCCTACCGTTCTTCTACATCTCGTAGCACCGCCTGTCCAGGGTCACCACGATATCCAACCAAGCCAGAGCCCATAATGACTTGTGGCTGTGCAGGTAAGCCTTGGGTTTTGAAGCACCCATCCATCTCTTTGTGCCTGGGTGGACCTTTCCGCGTGAATACTGGCCATCTCCAGCATCACCTAGGCTAACCACTAGTTTCTCCAGGGTGCCGTTCAACCATCATCCACCCAGAGGTATGTTGAAAACTTGGAGTCTTGAATCTTGATCATTATGTAGGTCTTGAAATTATTAACTCTCTCAACTCTCATGAATCACACAACCAACCCCGTCTACTAATAGCATAGCAAAAGGTAAAACAACGTTTCCCGGGGCCAATGTGTCAAAGAGGTTGAGGGGGGGTACCTACCACATGATACTACTACAATGTAACCAAGTTTCCAACTAACCTATCTTGCATGCAATTTGGGGAGATGGTAGAACTAATGCATATAAAACATGGGTAAACATGATCAAAGTGACTTGCCTGATTGATGATCCTCGCAACTCCGGTATGGAGTTAAAATAAGTTATTAAAAATGAAATCCCTTTGTAATAGATGAGTTTTCGTCCGAAACCCTCATACTTCGAAAGAGATTGTCCAATTTGTACACGAAGTGCATCTAGTTTTTGCCGTAACCCTCTCAACTATTTAGAATTTGCTATGTGGGTGAAATTATGATGTCATGCCAAGTTAAAACCTTTTCAGAGTTCATTTGTACTGCTTTTCAAATTCAGGTTCATCTAGCTCAAAATAAATCATTAAATGCATGAAAAATGTCAAGCGAAGTTAGAAAGGGTTGAAAATGTATGACGTGCCTTTGAATGGTGCATATTGAATACAAAAAAAGTATGGAGTTAAAATAAGTTATTAAAAATGAAATCCCTTTGTAATAGACGAGTTTTCGTTCGAAACCCTCATACTTCGAAACAGATTGTCCAATTTGTACACGAAGTGCGTCCAGTTTTTGCCGTAACCCTCTCAACTATTTAGAAGTTGCTATGTGGGTGAAATTATGATGTCATGCCAAGTTAAAACCTTTTCAGAATTCATTTGTACTGCTTTTCAAATTCAGGGTCATCTAGCTCAAAATAAATCATTAAATTCATGAAAAACATCAAATGAAGTCAGAAAGAGTTGAAAATTGATGATGTGCCTTTGAACGGTGCATATTGAACAGACAAAATTAATGGAGTTAAAATAAGTTATTAAAAATGAAATCCCTTTGTAATAGATAAGTTTTCGTTCGAAACCCTCATACTTTACAGAGATTGTCCAATTTGTACACGAAGTGCATGTAGTTTTTGTCGTAACCCTCTCAAATCTTTGTAAGTTCCTATGTGGCTGAAATTATGATGTCATTCCAGGTTAAAACCTTTTCAGAGTTCATTTTTACTGCTTTTCAAATTTAGGGTCATCTAGCTCAAAATAAATCATTAAATGCATGAAAAATATCAAGCGAAGTCAGAAAGGGTTGAAAATTGATGATGTGCCTTTGAATGGTGGATATTGAACAAACAAAAAGTATGGAGTAAAAATAAGTTATTAAAAATGAAACCCCTTTGTAATAGATGAGTTTTCGTTCGAAACCCTGATTGTTTGAAAGAGCTTGTCCAATTTGTACACGAAGTGCATCCAGTTTTTGTCGTAACCCTATCAACTCTTTAGAAGTTGCTATGTGCGTGAAATTATGTTGTCATGCCAAGTTAAAACCTTTTCAGAGTTCATTAGTACTGCTTTTCAAATTCAGGGTCATCTAGCTCAAAATAAAACATTAAATGCATGAAAAATATCAAATGAAGTCATAAAGGGTTGAAAATTGATGATGTGCCTTTGAATCGTGAATATTGAACACACAAAAAGTATGGAGTTAAAATAATTTATTAAAGATGCAATCCATTTGTAATAGATGAGTTTTTCTCCGAAACCCTCATTCTTCGAAAGAGATTGTCCAATTTGTTGCGAAGTGCATCCAACTTTTGCCGTAACCCTTTCAAATCTTTAGACGTTGCTATGTGGGTGAAATTATGATGTCATGCGAAGTTAAAACCTTTTCAGAGTTCATGTGTACCGCTTTTGAAATTCAGGGTCATCTAGCTCAAAATAAATCATTAAAAGCATGAAAAAAATCAAATGAAGTCAGAAAGGGTTGAAAATTGATGATGTGACTTTGAATCGTGCATATTGAACAAAAAACAAGTATGGAGTTAAAATAAGTTATTAAAAATGAAATCCCTTTGTAATAGACGAGTTTTCGTCCAAAACCCTCATACTTCTTATGAGATTGTCCAATTTGTACACGAAGTGCATCCAGTTTTTGCCGTAACCCTCTCAACTCTTTAGAAGTTTGTGTGTGGGTGAAATTATGATGTCATGCGAAGTTAAAACCTTTTCAGAGTTCATTTGTACTGCTTTTGAAATTTAGGGTCATCTAGCTCAAAACAAATCATTAAATGCATGAAATATATCAAATGAAGTCAAAAAGGGTTGAAAATTGATTATGTGACTTTGAATGGTGCATATTGAACAAAAAACAATTATGGAGTTAAAATAAGTTATTAAAAATGAAATCCCTTTGTAATAGACGGGTTTTCGTCCAATACCCTCATACTTCTTATGAGATTGTCCAATTTGTACACGAAGTGCATCCAGTTTTTGCCGTAACCCTCTCAACTCTTTAGAAGTTTCTGCGTGGGTGAAATAATGATGTCATTCAGGGATAAGAACTTTTCACAGTTCGTTTGTACTGCTTTTGAAATTCAGGGTCATCTAGCTCAAAATAAATCATTAAATGCATGAAAAATATCAAGTGAAGTCAGAAAGGGTTGAAAATTGATGATGTGCCTTTGAATGGTGCACATTGAACACACAAAAGTATGGAGTTAAAATAAGTTATTAAAAATGAAATCCCTTTGTAATAGATGAGTTTTCGTCCAAAACCCTCATACTTCTTATGAGATTGTCCAATTTGTACACGAAGTGTATCCAGTTTTTGCCGTAAGCCTCTCAACTCATTAGAAGTTGCTATGTGGGTGAAATTATGATGTCATGCGAAGTTAAAACCTTTTGAGAGTTCATTTGTACTACTTTTCTGATTCAGGGACATCTAGCTCAAAATAAATCATTAAATGCATGAAAAATATCAAACGAAGTCAAAAAGGGTTGAAAATTGATGATGTGCCTTTGAATGGTGCATATTTAACACACAAAAGTATGGAGTTAAAATAAGTTATTAAAAATGAAATTGCTTTGTAACAGATGAGTTTTCGTCCGAAACCCTCATACTTCGAAAGAGATTGTCCAATTTGTACACGAAGTGCATCTAGTTTTTGCCGTAACCCTCTCAACTCTTTAGAATTTTCTATGTGGGTGAAATTATGATGTCATGCCAAGTTAAAACCTTTTCAGAGTTCATTTGTACTACTTGTCAAATTCAGGGTCATCTAGCTCAAAATAAATCATTAAATGCATGAAAAATATCAAATGAAGTCACAAAGGGTTGAAAATTGATGATGTGCCTTTGAATGGTGCATATTGAAAACAAAAACAGTATGGAGTTAAAATAAGTTATTAAAAATGAAATCCCTTGGTAATAGATGAGTTTTCGTCCGAAAAGCTCATACTTCGAAAGAGATTGTCCAATTTGTACACAAAGTGCATGTAGTTTTTGCCGTAACCCTCTCAAATCTTTATAAGTTGCTATGTGGGTGAAATTATGATGTCATGCCAAGTTAAAACCTTTTCAGAGTTCATTTGTACTGCTTTTCAACTTTAGGGTCACCTAGCTCAAAATAAAACATTAAAGGCATGAAAAATATCAAATGAAGTCAGAAAGGGTTGAAAATTGATGATGTCCCTTTGAATGGTGAATATTGAACGCACAAAAGTATGGAGTTAAAATAATTTATTAAAGATGCAATCCATTTGTAATAGATGAGTTTTTGTCCGAAACCCTCATACTTCGAAAGAGATTGTCCAATTTGTCGCGAAGTGCATCCAGCTTTTGCCGTAACCCTTTCAACTCTTTAGAAGTTGCTATGTGGGTGAAATTATGATGTCATGCGAAGTTAAAACCTTTTCAGAGTTCATATGTACTGCTTTTGAAATTCAGGGTCATCTAGCTCAAAATAAATCATAAAAGCACGAAAAAAAATCAAATGAAGTCAGAAAGGGTTGAAAATTGATGATGTGACTTTGAATGGTGCATATTGAACAAAAAACAAGTATGGAGTTAAGATAAGTTGTTAAAAATGAAGTCCCTTTGTAATAGACGAGAGTTCGTCCAAAACCCTCATACTTCTTATGAGATTGTCCAATTTGTACACGAAGTGCATCAAGTTGTTGCCGTAACCCTCTCAACAATTTAGAAGTTTCTGTGTGGGTGAAATTATGATGTCATTCAGGGATAAAAACTTTTCAGAGTTCATTTGTACTTCTTTTGAAATTCAGGGTCATCTAGCTCAAAATGAATCATGAAATGCATGAAAAATATCAAGTGAAGTCAGAAAGGGTTGAAAATTGATGATGTGCCTTTGAATGGTGCACATTGAACACACAAAAGGTATGGAGTTAAAATAAGTTATTAAAAATGAAGTCCCTTTGTAATACATGAGTTTTCGTCCGAAACCCTCATACTTCGAAAGAGATTGTCCAATTTTTACACGAAGTTCATCTAGTTTTTGCCGTAACCCTCTCAACTCTTTAAAATTTGCTATGTGGGTGAAATTATGATGTCATGCCAAGTTAAATTCTTTTCAGAGTTCATTTGTACTACTTTTCAAATTCAGGGTCATCTAGCTCAAAATAAATCATTAAATGCATGAAAAATATCAAGCGAAGTTAGAAAGGGTTGAAAGTTGATGATGTGCCTTTGAATGGTGCATATTGAACACAAAAAAAGTATGGAGTTAAAATAAGTTATTAAAAATGAAATCCCTTCGTAATAGACGAGTTTTCATCCAAAACCCTCATACTTCTTATGAGATTGTCCAATTTGTACACGAAGTGCATCCAGTTTTTGCCGTAACCCTCTCAACTCTTTAGAAGTTGCTATGTGGGTGAAATTATGATATCATGCGAAGTTAAAACCTTTTGAGGGTTCATTTGTACTGCTTTTCAAATTCAAGGTCATCTAGCTCAAAATAAATCATTAAATGCATGAAAAATATCAAATGAAGTCAGAAAGGTTTGAAAATTGATGATGTGCCTTTGAATAGTGCATATTGAAAACACAAAAAGTATGGAGTGAAAATAAGTTATTAAAAATGAAATATCTTTGTAATAGACGAGTTTTTGTCCAAAACCCTCATACTTCTTATGAGATTGTCCAATTTATACACGAAGTGCATCTAGTTGTTGCCGTAACCCTCTCAACAATTTAGAAGTTTCTGTATTGGTGAAATTATGATGTCATTCAGGGATAAAAACTTTTCATAGTTCATTTGTACTGCTTTTGTAATTCAGGGTCATCTAGCTCAAAATAAATCATTAAATGCATGAAAAATATCAAGTGAAGTCAGAAAGGGTTGAAAATTGATGATGTGCCTTTGAATGGTGCACATTGAACACACAAAAGGTATGGAGTTAAAATAAGTTATTAAAAATGAAATCCCGTTGTAATACATGAGTTTTCGTCCGAAACCCTCATACTTCGAAAGAGATTGTCCAATTTGTACACGAAGTTCATCTAGTTTTTGCCGTAACCCTATCAACTCTTTAGAATTTGCTATGTGGGTGAAATTATGATGTTATGCCAAGTTAAAATATTTTCAGAGTTCATTTGTACTGCTTTTCAAATTCAGGGTCATCTAGCTCAAAATGAATCATTAAATGCATGAAAAATATCAAGCGAAGTCAGAAAGGGTTGAAAATTGATGATGTGCCTTTGAATGGTGGATATTGAACAAACAAAAAGTATGGAGTTAAAATAAGTTATTAAAAATGAAACCCCTTTGTAATAGATGAGTTTTCGTTCGAAACCCTGATTGTTTGAAAGAGCTTGTCCAATTTGTACACGAAGTGCATCCAGTTTTTGTCGTAACCCTATCAACTCTTTAGAAGTTGCTATGTGGGTGAAATTATGTTGTCATGCCAAGTTAAAACCTTTTCAGAGTTCAGTTGTACTGCTTTTCAAATTCAGGGTCATCTAGCTCAAAATAAAACATTAAATGCATGAAAAATATCAAATGAAGTCAGAAAGGGTTGAAAATTGATGATGTGCCTTTGAATGGTGAATATTGAACACACAAAAAGTATGGAGTTAAAATAATTTATTAAAGATGCAATCCATTTGTAATAGATGAGTTTTCGTCCAAAACCCTCATACTTCTTATGAGATTGTCCAATTTGTACACGAAGTGCATCCAGTTTTTGCCGTAACCCTCTCAACTCTTTAGAAGTTTCTGTGTGGGTGAAATTATGATGTCATGCGAAGTTAAAACCTTTTCAGAGTTCATTTGTACTGCTTTTGAAATTCAGGGTCATCTAGCTCAAAATAAATCATTAAATGCATGAAAAATATCAAGCGAAGTCAGAAAGGGTTGAAAATTGATGATGTGACTTTGAATGGTGCATATTGAACAAAAAACAAGTATGGAGTTAAAATAAGTTATTAAAAATGAAATCCCTTTGTAATAGACGAGTATTCGTCCAAAACCCTCATACTTCTTATGAGATTGTCCAATTTGTACACGAAGTGCATCCAGTTTTTGCCGTAACCCTCTCAACTCTTTAGAAGTTTCTGTGTGGGTGAAATTATGATGTCATGCGAAGTTAAAACCTTTTCAGAGTTCATTTGTACTTCTTTTGAAATTCAGGGTCATCTAGCTCAAAATGAATCATGAAATGCATGAAAAATATCAAGTGAAGTCAGAAAGGGTTGAAAATTGATGATGTGCCTTTGAATGGTGCACATTGAACACACAAAAGGTATGGAGTTAAAATAAGTTATTAAAAATGAAATCCCATTGTAATACATGAGTTTTCGTCCGAAACCCTCATACTTCGAAAGAGATTGTCCAATTTTTACACGAAGTTCATCTAGTTTTTGCCGTAACCCTCTCAACTCTTTAGAATTTGCTATGTGGGTGAAATTATGATGTCATGCCAAGTTAAAATCTTTTCAGAGTTCATTTGTACTGCTTTTCAAATTCAGGGTCATCTAGCTCAAAATAAATCATTAAATGCATGAAAAATATCAAGCGAAGTTAGAAAGGGTTGAAAGTTGATGATGTGCCTTTGAATGGTGCATATTGAACACAAAAAAAGTACGGAGTCAAAAAAAGTTATTAAAAATGAAATCCCTTCGTAATAGACGAGTTTTCATCCAAAACCCTCATACTTCTTATGAGATTGTCCAATTTGTACACGAAGTGCATCCAGTTTTTGCCGTAACCCTCTCAATTCTTTAGAAGTTGCTATGTGGGTGAAATTATGATGTCATGCGAAGTTAAAAACTTTTGAGGGTTCATTTGTACTGCTTTTCAAATTCAGGGTCATCTAGCTCAAAATAAATCATTAAATGCATGAAAAATATCAAATGAAGTCAGAAAGGGTTGAAAATTGATGATGTGCCTTTGAATGGTGCATATTGAAAACACAAAAAGTATGGAGTGAAAATAAGTTATTAAAAATGAAATCCCTTTGTAATAGACGTGTTTTTGTCCAAAACCCTCATACTTCTTATGAGATTGTCCAATTTGTACACGAAGTGCATCCAGTTGTTGCCGTAACCCTCTCAACAATTTAGAAGTTTCTGTGTTGGTGAAATTATGATGTCATTCAGGGATAAAAACTTTTCACAGTTCATTTGTACTGCTTTTGAAATTCAGGGTCATCTAGCTCAAAATAAATCATTAAATGCATGAAAAATATCAAGTGAAGTCAGAAAGGTTTGAAAATTGATGATGTGCCTTTGAATGGTGCACATTGAACACACAAAAGGTATGGAGTTAAAATAAGTTATTAAAAATGAAATCCCTTTGTAATACATGAGTTTTCGTCCGAAACCCTCATACTTCGAAAGAGATTGTCCAATTTGTACACGAAGTTCATCTAGTTTTTGCCGTAACCCTCTCAACTCTTTAGAATTTGCTATGTGGGTGAAATTATGATGTCATGCCAAGTTAAAATCTTTTCAGAGTTCATTTGTACTGCTTTTCAAATTCAGGGTCATCTAGATCAAAATAAATCATTAAATGCATGAAAAATATCAAGCGAAGTCAGAAAGGGTTAAAAATTGATGATGTGCCTTTGAATGGTGGATATTGAACAAACAAAAAGTATGGAGTTAAAATAAGTTATTAAAAATGAAACCCCTTTGTAATAGATGAGTTTTCGTTCGAAACCCTGATTGTTTGAAAGAGCTTGTCCAATTTGTACACGAAGTGCATCCAGTTTTTGTCGTAACCCTATCAACTCTTTAGAAGTTGCTATGTGGGTGAAATTATGTTGTCATGCAAAGTTAAAACCTTTTCAGAGTTCATTTGTACTGCTTTTCAACTTTAGGGTCACCTAGCTCAAAATAAAACATTAAATGCATGAAAAATATCAAATGAAGTCAGAAAGGGTTGAAAATTGATGATGTGCCTTTGAATGGTGAATATTGAACACACAAAAAGTATGGAGTTAAAATAATTTATTAAAGATGCAATCCATTTGTAATAGATGAGTTTTTGTCCGAAACCCTCATACTTCGAAAGAGATTGTCCAATTTGTTGCGAAGTGCATCCAGCTTTTGCCGTAACCCTTTCAAATCTTTAGACGTTGCTATGTGGGTGAAATTATGATGTCATGCGACGTTAAAACCTTTTCAGAGTTCATGTGTACTGCTTTTGAAATTCAGGGTCATCTAGCTCAAAATAAATCATTAAAAGCATGAAAAAAATCAAATGAAGTCAGAAAGGGTTGAAAATTGATGATGTGACTTTGAATGGTGCATATTGAACAAAAAACAAGTATGGAGTTAAAATAAGTTATTAAAAATGAAATCCCTTTGTAATAGACGAGTTTTCGTCCAAAACCCTCATACTTCTTATGAGATTGTCCAATTTGTACACGAAGTGCATCCACTTTTTGCCGTAACCCTCTCAACTCTTTAGAAGTTTCTGTGTGGGTGAAATTATGATGTCATGCGAAGTTAAAACCTTTTCAGAGTTCATTTGTACTGCTTTTGAAATTCAGGGTCATCTAGCTCAAAACAAATCATTAAATGCATGAAAAATATCAAATGAAGTCAAAAAGGGTTGAAAATTGATTATGTGACTTTGAATGGTGCATATTGAACAAAAAACAAGTATGGTGTTAAGATAAGTTGTTAAAAATGAAATCCCTTTGTAATAGACGAGTTTTCGTCCAAAACCCTCATACTTCTTATGAGATTGTCCAATTTGTACACGAAGTGCATCCAGTTGTTGCCGTAACCCTCTCAACAATTTAGAAGTTTCTGTGTGGGTGAAATTATGATGTCATTCAGGGATAAAAACTTTTCAGAGTTCATTTGTACTTCTTTTGAAATTCAGGGTCATCTAGCTCAAAATGAATCATGAAATGCATGAAAAATATCAAGTGAAGTCAGAAAGGGTTGAAAATTGATGATGTGCCTTTGAATGGTGCACATTGAACACACAAAAGGTATGGAGTTAAAATAAGTTATTAAAAATGAAATCCCATTGTAATACATGAGTTTTCGTCCGAAACCCTCATACTTCGAAAGAGATTGTCCAATTTTTACACGAAGTTCATCTAGTTTTTGCTGTAACCCTCTCAACTCTTTAGAATTTGCTATGTGGGTGAAATTATGATGTCATGCCAAGTTAAAATCTTTTTAGAGTTCATTTGTACTGCTTTTCAAATTCAGGGTCATCTAGCTCAAAATAAATCATTAAATGCATGAAAAATATCAAGCGAAGTTAGAAAGGGTTGAAAGTTGATGATGTGCCTTTGAATGGTGCATATTGAACACAAAAAAAGTACGGAGTTAAAAAAAGTTATAAAAATGAAATCCCTTCGTAATAGACGAGTTTTCATCCAAAACCCTCATACTTCTTATGAGATTGTCCAATTTGTACACGAAGTGCATCCAGTTTTTGCCGTAACCCTCTCAACTCTTTAGAAGTTGCTATGTGGGTGAAATTATGATGTCATGCGAAGTTGAAAACTTTTGAGGGTTCATTTGTACTGCTTTTCAAATTCAGGGTCATCTAGCTCAAAATAAATCATTAAATGCATGAAAAATATCAAATGAAGTCAGAAAGGGTTGAAAATTGATGATGTGCCTTTGAATGGTGCATATTGAAAACACAAAAAGTATGGAGTGAAAATAAGTTATTAAAAATGAAATCCCTTTGTAATAGAAGTGTTTTTGTCCAATACCCTCATACTTCTTATGAGATTGTCCAATTTGTACACGAAGTGCATCCAGTTGTTGCCGTAACCCTCTCAACAATTTAGAAGTTTCTGTGTTGGTGAAATTATGATGTCATTCAGGGATAAAAACTTTTCACAGTTCATTTGTACTGCTTTTGAAATTCAGGGTCATCTAGCTCAAAATAAATCATTAAATGCACGAAAAATATCAAGTGAAGTCACAAAGGTTTGAAAATTGATGATGTGCCTTTGAATGGTGCACATTGAACACACAAAAGGTATGGAGTTAAAATAAGTTATTAAAAATGAAATCCCTTTGTAATACATGAGTTTTCGTCCGAAACCCTCATACTTCGAAAGAGATTGTCCAATTTGTACACGAAGTTCATCTAGTTTTTGCCGTAACCCTCTCAACTCTTTAGAATTTGCTATGTGGGTGAAATTATGATGTCATGCCAAGTTAAAATCTTTTCAGAGTTCATTTGTACTGCTTTTCAAATTCAGGGTCATCTAGATCAAAATAAATCATTACATGCATGAAAAATATCAAGCGAAGTCAGAAAGGGTTAAAAATTGATGATGTGCCTTTGAATGGTGGATATTGAACAAACAAAAAGTATGGAGTTAAAATAAGTTATTAAAAATGAAACCCCTTTGTAATAGATGAGTTTTCGTTCGAAACCCTGATTGTTTGAAAGAGCTTGTCCAATTTGTACACGAAGTGCATCCAGTTTTTGTCGTAACCCTATCAACTCTTTAGAAGTTGCTATGTGGGTGAAATTATGTTGTCATGCAAAGTTAAAACCTTTTCAGAGTTCATTTGTACTGCTTTTCAACTTTAGGGTCACCTAGCTCAAAATAAAACATTAAATGCATGAAAAATATCAAATGAAGTCAGAAAGGGTTGAAAATTGATGATGTGCCTTTGAATGGTGAATATTGAACACACAAAAAGTATGGAGTTAAAATAATTTATTAAAGATGCAATCCATTTGTAATAGATGAGTTTTTGTCCGAAACCCTCATACTTCGAAAGAGATTGTCCAATTTGTTGCGAAGTGCATCCAGCTTTTGCCGTAACCCTTTCAAATCTTTAGACGTTGCTATGTGGGTGAAATTATGATGTCATGCGAAGTTAAAACCTTTTCAGAGTTCATGTGTACTGCTTTTGAAATTCAGGGTCATCTAGCTCAAAATAAATCATTAAAAGCATGAAAAAAATCAAATGAAGTCAGAAAGGGTTGAAAATTGATGATGTGACTTTGAATGGTGCATATTGAACAAAAAACAAGTATGGAGTTAAAATAAGTTATTAAAAATGAAATCCCTTTGTAATAGACAAGTATTCGTCCAAAACCCTCATACTTCTTATGAGATTGTCCAATTTGTACACGAAGTGCATCCAGTTTTTGCCGTAACCCTCTCAACTCTTTAGAAGTTTCAGTGTGGGTGAAATTATGATGTCATGCGAAGTTAAAACCTTTTCAGAGTTCATTTGTACTGCTTTTGAAATTCAGGGTCATCTAGCTCAAAATAAATCATTAAATGCATGAAAAATATCAAATGAAGTCAAAAAGGGTTGAAAATTGATGATGTGCCTTTGAATGGTGCATATTGAACAAAAAACAAGTATGGAGTTAAAATAAGTTATTAAAAATGAAATCCCTTTGTAATAGACGAGTTTTCGTCCTATACCCTCATACTGCTTATGAGATTGTCCAATTTGTACACGAAGTGCATCCAGTTTTTGCCGTAACCCTCTAAACTCTTTAGAAGTTTCTGCGTGGGTGAAATAATGATGTCATTCAGGGATAAAAACTTTTCACAGTTCATTTGTACTGCTTTTGAAATTCAGGGTCATCTAGCTCAAAATAAATCATTAAATGCATGAAAAATATCAAGTGAAGTCAGAAAGGGTTGAAAATTTATGATGTGCCTTTGAATGGTGCACATTGAACACAAAAAAGTATGGAGTTAAAATAAGTTATTAAAAATGAAATCCCTTTGTAATAGATGAGTTTTCGTCCAAAACCCTCATACTTCTTATGAGATTGTCCAATTTGTACACGAAGTGTATCCAGTTTTTGCCGTAAGCCTCTCAACTCATTAGAAGTTGCTATGTGGGTGAAATTATGATGTCATGCGAAGTTAAAACCTTTTGAGAGTTCATTTGTACTACTTTTCTGATTCAGGGACATCTAGCTCAAAATAAATCATTAAATGCATGAATAATATCAAACGAAGTCAAAAAGGGTTGAAAATTGATGATGTGCCTTTGAATGGTGCATATTGAACACACAAAAGTATGGAGTTAAAATAAGTTATTAAAAATGAAATTGCTTTGTAATAGATGAGTTTTCGTCCGAAACCCTCATACTTCGGAAGAGATTGTCCAATTTGTACACGAAGTGCATCTAGTTTTTCCTGTAACCCTCTCAACTCTTTAGTATTTTCTATGTGGGTGAAATTATGATGTCATGCCAAGTTAAAACCTTTTCAGAGTTCATTTGTACTGCTTTTCAAATTCAGGGTCATCTAGCTCAAAATAAATCATTAAATGCATGAAAAATATCAAATGAAGTCACAAAGGGTTGAAAATTGATGATGTGCCTTTGAATGGTGCATATTGAAAACACAAACAGTATGGAGTTAAAATAAGTTATTAAAAATGAAATCCCTTTGTAATAGATGAGTTTTCGTCCGAAAAGCTCATACTTCGAAAGAGATTGTCCAATTTGTACACGAAGTGCATGTAGTTTTTTCCGTAACCCTCTCAAATCTTTATAAGTTGCTATGTGGGTGAAATTATGATGTCATGCCAAGTTAAAACCTTTTCAGAGTTCATTTGTACTGCTTTTCAACTTTAGGGTCACCTAGCTCAAAATCAAACATTAAAGGCATGAAAAATATCAAATGAAGTCAGAAAGGGTTGAAAATTGATGATATGCCTTTGAATCGTGAATATTGAACACACAAAAAGTATGGAGTTAAAATAATTTATTAAAGATGCAATCCATTTGTAATAGATGAGTTTCTGTCTGAAACCCTCATACTTCGAAAGAGATTGTCCAATTTGTCGCGAAGTGCATCCAGCTTTTGCCGTAACCCTTTCAACTCTTTAGAAGTTGCTATGTGGGCAAAATTATGATGTCATGCGAAGTTAAAACCTTTTCAGAGTTCATGTGTACTGCTTTTGAAATTCAGGGTCATCTAGCTCAAAATAAATCATTAAAAGCACGAAAAAAAATCAAATGAAGTCAGAAAGGGTTGAAAATTGATGATGTGACTTTGAATGGTGCATATTGAACAAAAAACAAGTATGGAGTTAAGATAAGTTGTTAAAAATGAAATCCCTTTGTAATACACGAGTTTTCGTCCAAAACCCTCATACTTCTTATGAGATTGCTCAATTTGTACACGAAGTGCATCCAGTTGTTGCCGTAACCCTCTCAACAATTTAGAAGTTTCTGTGTGGGTGAAATTATGATGTCATTCAGGGATAAAAACTTTTCAGAGTTCATTTGTACTTCTTTTGAAATTCAGGGTCATCTAGCTCAAAATGAATCGTTAAATGCATGAAAAATATCAAGTGAAGTCAAAAAGGGTTGAAAATTGATGATGTGCCTTTCAATGGTGCACATTGAACACACAAAAGGTATGGAGTTAAAATAAGTTATTAAAAATGAAATCCCTTTGTAATACATGAGTTTTCGTCCGAAACCCTCATACTTCGAAAGAGATTGTCCAATTTTTACACGAAGTTCATCTAGTTTTTGCCGTAACCCTCTCAACTCTTTAGAATTTGCTATGTGGGTGAAATTATGATGTCATTCAGGGATAAAAATCTTTTCTGAGTTCATTTGTACTGCTTTTCAAATTCAGGGTCATCTAGCTCAAAATAAATCATTAAATGCATGAAAAATATCAAGCGAAGTTAGAAAGGGTTTAAAATTGATGATGTACCTTTGAATGGTGCATATTGAACACAAAAAAAGTATGGAGTTAAAATAATTTATTAAAGATGCAATCCATTTGTAATAGATGAGTTTTTGTCCGAAACCCTCATCCTTCGAAAGAGATTGTCCAATTTGTCGCGAAGTGCATCCATCTTTTGCCGTAACCATTTCAACTCTTTAGAAGTTGCTATGTGGGTGAAATTATGATGTCATGCCAAGTTAAAACCTTTTCAGAGTTCATTTGTACTGCTTTTCAAATTCAGGGTCATCTAGCTCAAAATAAATCATTAAATGCATGAAAAATATCAAATGAAGTCAGAAAGGGTTGAAAAATATATGATGTGCCTTTGAATGGTGCATATTGAAAACACAAAAAGTATGGAGTTAAAATAAGTTACTAAAAATGAAATCCCTTTGTAATAGACGAGTTTTCGTCCAAAACCCTCATACTTCTTATGAGATTGTCCAATTTGTACACGAAGTGCATCCAGTTTTTGCCGTAACCCTCTCAACTCTTTAGAAGTTTCTGTGTGGGTGAAATTATGATGTCATTCAGGGATAAAAACTTTTCACAGTTCATTTGTACTGCTTTTGAAATTCAGGGTCATCTAGCTCAAAATAAATCATTAAATGCATGAAAAATATCAAGTGAAGTCAGAAAGGGTTGAAAATTGATGATGTGCCTTTGAATGGTGCACATTGAACACACAAAAGGTATGGAGTTAAAATAAGTTATTAAAAATGAAATGCCTTTGTAATACATGAGTTTTCGTCCGAAACCCTCATACTTCGAAAGAGATTGTCCAATTTGTACACGAAGTTCATCTAGTTTTTGCCGTAACCCTCTCAACTCTTTAGAATTTGCTATGTGGGTGAAATTATGATGTCATGCCAAGTTAAAATCTTTTCAGAGTTCATTTGTACTGCTTTTCAAATTCAGGGTCATCTAGCTCAAAATAAATCATTAAATGCATGAAAAATATCAAGCGAAGTTAGAAAGGGTTGAAAATTGATGATGTGCCTTTGAATGGTGCATATTGAACACAAAAAAAGTATGGAGTTAAAATAAGTTATTAAAAATGAAATCCCTTCGTAATAGACGAGTTTTCATCCAAAACCCTCATACTTCTTATAAGATTGTCCAATTTGTACGCGAAGTGCATCCAATTTTTGCCGTAACCCTCTCAACTCTTTAGAAGTTGCTATGTGGGTGAAATTATGATGTCATGCGAAGTTAAAACCTTTTGAGAGTTCATTTGTACTGCTTTTGAAATTCAGGGTCATCTAGCTCAAAATAAATCATTAAATGCATGAAAAATATCAAATGAAGTCAAAAAGGGTTGAAAATTGATGATGTGCCTTTGAATGGTGCATATTGAAAACACAAAAAGTATGGAGTTAAAATAAGTTATTAAAAATGAAATCCCTTAGTAATAGACGAGTTTTCGTCCAAAACCCTCATACTTCTTCTGAGATTGTCCAATTTGTACACGAAGTGCATCCAGTTTTTGCCGTAACCCTCTCGACTCTTTAGAAGTTTCTGTGTGGGTGAAATTATGATGTCATTCAGGGATAAAAACTTTTCACAGTTCATTTGTACTGCTTTTGAAATTCAGGGTGATCTAGCTCAAAATAAATCATTAAATGCATGAAAAATATCAAGTGAAGTCAGAATGGGTTGAAAATTGATGATGTGCCTTTGAATGGTGCACATTGAACACACAAAAGTATGGAGTTAAAAAAAGTTATTAAAAATGAAATCCCTTTGTAATAGACGAGTTTTCGTCCAAAACCCTCATACTTCTTATGAGATTGTCCAATTTGTACACGAAGTGCATCCAGTTTTTGCCGGAACCCTCTCAACTCTTTAGAAGTTCCTATGTGGGTGAAATTATGATGTCATGCGAAGTTAAAACCTTTTCAGAGTTCATTTGTACTGCTTTTAAAATTTAGGGTCACCTAGCTCAAAATAAAACATTAAAGGCATGAAAAATATCAAATGAAGTCAGAAAGGGTTGAAAATTGATGATGTGCCTTTGAATGGTGAATATTGAACACACAAAAAGTGTGGAGTTAAAATAATTTATTAAAGATGCAATCCATTTGTAATAGATGAGTTTTCGTCCGAAACCCTCATACTTCGAAAGAGATTGTCCAATTTGTCGCGAAGTGCATCCATCTTTTGCCGTAACCATTTCAACTCTTTAGAAGTTGCTATGTGGGTGAAATTATGATGTCATGTGAAGTTAAAACCTTTTCAGAGTTCATGTGTACTGCTTTTGTAATTCAGGGTCATCTAGCTCAAAATAAATCATTAAAAGCACGAAAAAAAATCAAATGAAGTCAGAAAGGGTTGAAAATTGATGATGTGACTTTGAATGGTGCATATTGAACAAAAAACAAGTATGGAGTTAAGATAAGTTGTTAAAAATGAAATCCTGTTGTAATAGACGAGTTTTCGTCCAAAACCCTCATACTTCTTATGAGATTGTCCAATTTGTACACGAAGTGCATCCAGTTGTTGCCGTAACCCTCTGAACAATTTAGAAGTTTCTGTGTGGGTGAAATTATGATGTCATTCAGGGATAAAAACTTTTCACAGTTCATTTGTACTGCTTTTGAAATTCAAGGTCATCTAGCTCAAAATAAAACATTAAAGGCATGAAAAATATCAAATGAAGTCAGAAAGGGTTGAAAATTGATGATGTGCCTTTGAATGGTGAATATTGAACACACAAAAAGTGTGGAGTTAAAATAATTTATTAAAGATGCAATCCATTTGTAATAGATGAGTTTTTGTCCGAAACCCTCATACTTCGAAAGAGATTGTCCAATTTGTCGCGAAGTGCATCCATCTTTTGCCGTAACCCTTTCAACTCTTTAGAAGTTGCTATGTGGGCGAAATTATGATGTCATGCCAAGTTAAAACCTTTTCAGAGTTCATTTGTACTGCTTTTCAAATTCAGGGTCATCTAGCTCAAAATAAATCATTAAATGCATGAAAAATATCAAATGAAGTCAGAAAGGGTTGAAAATTGATGATGTGCCTTTGAATGGTGCATATTGAAAACACAAAAAGTATGGAGTTAAAATAAGTTATTAAAAATGAAATCCCTTAGTAATAGACGAGTTTTCGTCCAAAACCCTCATACTTCTTATGAGATTGTCCAATTTGTACACGAAGTGCATCCAGTTTTTGCCGGAAGCCTCTCAACTCTTTAGAAGTTCCTATGTGGGTGAAATTATGATGTCATGCGAAGTTAAAACCTTTTCAGAGTTCATTTGTACCGCTTTTAAAATTTAGGGTCACCTAGCTCAAAATAAAACATTAAAGGCATGAAAAATATCAAATGAAGTCAGAAAGGGTTGAAAATTGATGATGTGCCTTTGAATGGTGAATATTGAACACACAAAAAGTGTGGAGTTAAAATAATTTATTAAAGATGCAATCCATTTGTAATAGATGAGTTTTCGTCCGAAACCCTCATACTTCGAAAGAGATTGTCCAATTTGTCGCGAAGTGCATCCATCTTTTGCCGTAACCCTTTCAACTCTTTAGAAGTTGCTATGTGGGTGAAATTATGATGTCATGCAAAGTTAAAACCTTTTCAGAGTTCATGTGTACTGCTTTTGTAATTCAGGGTCATCTAGCTCAAAATAAATCATTAAAAGCACGAAAAAAATCAAATGAAGTCAGAAAGGGTTGAAAATTGATGATGTGACTTTGAATGGTGCATATTGAACAAAAAACAAGTATGGAGTTAAGATAAGTTGTTAAAAATAAAATCCCGTTGTAATAGACGAGTTTTCGTCCAAAACATTCATACTTCTTATGAGATTGTCCAATTTGTACACGAAGTGCATCTAGTTGTTGCCGTAATCCTCTGAACAATTTAGAAGTTTCTGTGTGGGTGAAATTATGATGTCATTCAGGGATAAAAACTTTTCACAGTTCATTTGTACTGCTTTTGAAATTCAAGGTCATCTAGCTCAAAATAAAACATTAAAGGCATGAAAAATATCAAATGAAGTCAGAAAGGGTTGAAAATTGATGATGTGCCTTTGAATGGTGAATATTGAACACACAAAAAGTGTGGAGTTAAAATAATTTATTAAAGATGCAATCCATTTGTAATAGATGAGTTTTTGTCCGAAACCCTCATACTTCGAAAGAGATTGTCCAATTTGTCGCGAAGTGCATCCATCTTTTGCCGTAACCCTTTCAACTCTTTTGAAGTTGCTATGTGGTTGAAATTATGATGTCATGCCAAGTTAAAACCTTTTCAGAGTTCATTTGTACTGCTTTTCAAATTCAGGGTCATCTAGCTCAAAATAAATCATTAAATGCATGAAAAATATCAAATGAAGTCAGAAAGGGTTGAAAATTGATGATGTGCCTTTGAATGGTGCATATTGAAAACACAAAAAGTATGGAGTTAAAATAAGTTATTAAAAATGAAATCCCTTTGTAATAGACGAGTTTTCGTCCAAAACCCTCATACTTCTTATGAGATTGTCCAATTTGTACACGAAGTGCATCCAGTTTTTGCCGTAACCCTCTCAACTCTTTAGAAGTTTCTGTGTGGGTGAAATTATGATGTCATTCAGGGATAAAAACTTTTCACAGTTCATTTGTACTGCTTTTGAAATTCAGGGTCATCTAGCTCAAAATAAATCATTAAATGCATGAAAAATATCAAGTGAAGTCAGAAAGGGTTGAAAATTGATGATGTGCCTTTGAATGGTGCACATTGACCACACAAAAGTATGGAGTTAAAATAAGTTATTAAAAAGGAAATCCCTTTGTAATAGACGAGTTTTCGTCCAAAACCCTCATACTTCTTATGAGATTGGCCAATTTGTACACGAAGTGCATCCAGTTTTTGCCGGAAGCCTCTCAACTCTTTAGAAGTTCCTATGTGGGTGAAATTATGATGTAATGCGAAGTTAAAACCTTTTCAGAGTTCATTTGTACTGATTTTAAAATTTAGGGTCACCTAGCTCAAAATAAAACATTAAAGGCATGAAAAATATCAAATGAAGTCAGAAAGGGTTGAAAATTGATGATGTGCCTTTGAATGGTGAATATTGAACACACAAAAAGTGTGGAATTAAAATAATTTATTAAAGATGCAATCCATTTGTAATAGATGAGTTTTCGTCCGAAACCCTCATACTTCGAAAGAGATTGTCCAATTTGTCGCGAAGTGCATCCATCTTTTGCCGTAACCCTTTCAACTCTTTAGAAGTTTCTATGTGGGTGAAATTATGATGTCATGCGAAGTTAAAACCTTTTCAGAGTTCATGTGTACTGCTTTTGTAATTCAGGGTCATCTAGCTCAAAATAAATCATTAAAAGCACGAAAAATAATCAAATGAAGTCAGAAAGGGTTGAAAATTGATGATGTGACTTTGAATGGTGCATATTGAACAAAAAACAAGTATGGAGTTAAGATAAGTTGTTAAAAATGAAATCCCGTTGTAATAGACGAGTTTTCGTCCAAAACCCTCATACTTCTTATGAGATTGTCCAATTTGTACACGAAGTGCATCCAGTTTTTGCCGGAAGCCTCTCAACTCTTTAGAAGTTCCTATGTGGGTGAAATTATGATGTCATGCGAAGTTAAAACCTTTTCAGAGTTCATTTGTACTGATTTTAAAATTTAGGGTCACCTAGCTCAAAATAAAACATTAAAGGCATGAAAAATATCAAATGAAGTCAGAAAGGGTTGAAAATTGATGATGTGCCTTTGAATGGTGAATATTGAACACACAAAAAGTGTGGAATTAAAATAATTTATTAAAGATGCAATCCATTTGTAATAGATGAGTTTTCGTCCGAAACCCTCATACTTCGAAAGAGATTGTCCAATTTGTCGCGAAGTGCATCCATCTTTTGCCGTAACCCTTTCAACTCTTTAGAAGTTTCTATGTGGGTGAAATTATGATGTCATGCGAAGTTAAAACCTTTTTAGAGTTCATGTGTACTGCTTTTGTAATTCAGGTCATCTAGCTCAAAATAAATCATTAAAAGCACGAAAAATAATCAAATGAAGTCAGAAAGGGTTGAAAATTGATGATGTGACTTTGAATGGTGCATATTGAACAAAAAACAAGTATGGAGTTAAGATAAGTTGTTAAAAATGAAATCCCGTTGTAATAGACGAGTTTTCGTCCAAAACCCTCATACTTCTTATGAGATTGTCCAATTTGTACACGAAGTGCATCCAGTTTTTGCCGGAAGCCTCTCAACTCTTTAGAAGTTCCTATGTGGGTGAAATTATGATGTCATGCGAAGTTAAAACCTTTTCAGAGTTCATTTGTACTGATTTTAAAATTTAGGGTCACCTAGCTCAAAATAAAACATTAAAGGCATGAAAAATATCAAATGAAGTCAGAAAGGGTTGAAAATTGATGATGTGCCTTTGAATGGTGAATATTGAACACACAAAAAGTGTGGAATTAAAATAATTTATTAAAGATGCAATCCATTTGTAATAGATGAGTTTTCGTCCGAAACCCTCATACTTCGAAAGAGATTGTCCAATTTGTCGCGAAGTGCATCCATCTTTTGCCGTAACCCTTTCAACTCTTTAGAAGTTTCTATGTGGGTGAAATTATGATGTCATGCGAAGTTAAAACCTTTTCAGAGTTCATGTGTACTGCTTTTGTAATTCAGGTCATCTAGCTCAAAATAAATCATTAAAAGCACGAAAAATAATCAAATGAAGTCAGAAAGGGTTGAAAATTGATGATGTGACTTTGAATGGTGCATATTGAACAAAAAACAAGTATGGAGTTAAGATAAGTTGTTAAAAATGAAATCCCGTTGTAATAGACGAGTTTTCGTCCAAAACCCTCATACTTCTTATGAGATTGTCCAATTTGTACACGAAGTGCATCCAGTTGTTGCCGTAACCCTCTGAACAATTTAGAAGTTTCTGTGTGGGTGAAATTATGATGTCATTCAGGGAAAAACTTTTCACAGTTCATTTGTAATGCTTTTGAAATTCAAGGTCATCTAGCTCAAAATAAAACATTAAAGGCATGAAAAATATCAAATGAAGTCAGAAAGGGTTGAAAATTGATGATGTGCCTTTGAATGGTGAATATTGAACACACAAAAAGTGTGGAGTTAAAATAATTTATTAAAGATGCAATCCATTTGTAATAGATGAGTTTTTGTCCGAAACCCTCATACTTCGAAAGAGATTGTCCAATTTGTCGCGAAGTGCATCCATCTTTTGCCGTAACCCTTTCAACTCTTTAGAAGTTGCTATGTGGGCGAAATTATGGTGTCATGCCAAGTTAAAACCTTTTCAGAGTTCATTTGTACTGCTTTTCAAATTCAGGGTCATCTAGCTCAAAATAAATCATTAAATGCATGAAAAATATCAAATGAAGTCAGAAAGGGTTGAAAATTGATGATGTGCCTTTGAATGGTGCATATTGAAAACACAAAAAGTATGGAGTTAAAATAAGTTATTAAAAATGAAATCCGTTTGTAATAGACGAGTTTTCGTCCAAAACCCTCATACTTCTTATGAGATTGTCCAATTTGTACACGAAGTGCATCCAGTTTTTGCCGTAACCCTCTCAACTCTTTAGAAGTTTCTGTGTGGGTGAAATTATGATGTCATTCAGGGATAAAAACTTTTCACAGTTCATTTGTACTGCTTTTGAAATTCAGGGTCATCTAGCTCACAATAAATCATTAAATGCATGAAAAATATCAAGTGAAGTCAGAAAGGGTTGAAAATTGATGATGTGCCTTTGAATGGTGCACATTGACCACACGAAAGTATGGAGTTAAAATAAGTTATTAAAAATGAAATCCCTTTGTAATAGACGAGTTTTCGTCCAAAACCATCATACTTCTTATGAGATTGTCCAATTTGTACACGAAGTGCATCCAGTTTTTGCCGGAAACCTCTCAACTCTTTAGAAGTTCCTATGTGGGTGAAATTATGATGTCATGCGAAGTTAAAACCTTTTCAGAGTTCATTTGTACTGCTTTTAAAATTTAGGGTCACCTAGCTCAAAATAAAACATTAAAGGCATGAAAAATATCAAATGAAGTCCGAAAGGGTTGAAAATTGGTGATGTGCCTTTGAATGGTGAATATTGAACACACAAAAAGTGCGGAGTTAAAATAATTTATTAAAGATGCAATCCATTTGTAATAGATGAGTTTTCGTCCGAAACCCTCATACTTCGAAAGATATTGTCCAATTTGTCGCGAAGTGCATCCATCTTTTGCCGTAACCCTTTCAACTCTTTAGAAGTTGCTATGTGGGTGAAATTATGATGTCATGCGAAGTTAAAACCTTTTCAGAGTTCATGTGTACTGCTTTTGTAATTCAGGGTCATCTAGCTCAAAATAAATCATTAAAAGCACGAAAAAAAATCAAATGAAGTCAGAAAGGGTTGAAAATTGATGATGTGACTTTGAATGGTGCATATTGAACAAAAAACAAGTATGGAGTTAAGATAAGTTGTTAAAAATGAAATCCCGTTGTAATAGACGAGTTTTCGTCCAAAACCCTCATACTTCTTATGAGATTGTCCAATTTGTACACGAAGTGCATCCAGTTGTTGCCGTAACCCTCTGAACAATTTAGAAGTTTCTGTGTGGGTGAAATTATGATGTCATTCAGGGATAAAAACTTTTCACAGTTCATTTGTACTGCTTTTGAAATTCAAGGTCATCTAGCTCAAAATAAAACATTAAAGGCATGAAGAATATCAAATGAAGTCAGAAAGGGTTGAAAATTGATGATGTGCCTTTGAATGGTGAATATTGAACACACAAAAAGTGTGGAGTTAAAATAATTTATTAAAGATGCAATCCATTTGTAATAGATGAGTTTTTGTCCGAAACCCTCATACTTCGAAAGAGATTGTCCAATTTGTCGCGAAGTGCATCCATCTTTTGCCGTAACCCTTTCAACTCTGTAGAAGTTGCTATGTGGGCGAAATTATGGTGTCATGCCAAGTTAAAACCTTTGCAGAGTTCATTTGTACTGCTTTTCAAATTCAGGGTCATCTAGCTCAAAATAAATCATTAAATGCATGAAAAATATCAAATGAAGTCAGAAAGGGTTGAAAATTGATGATGTGCCTTTGAATGGTGCATATTGAAAACACAAAAAGTATGGAGTTAAAATAAGTTATTAAAAATGAAATCCCTTAGTAATAGACGAGTTTTCGTCCAAAACCCTCATACTTCTTATGAGATTGTCCAATGTGTACACGAAGTGCATCCAGTTTTTGCCGTAACCCTCTCAACTCTTTAGAAGTTTCTGTGTGGGTGAAATTATGATGTCATTCAGGGATAAAAACTTTTCACAGTTCATTTGTACTGCTTTTGAAATTCAGGGTCATCTAGCTCAAAATAAATCATTAAATGCATGAAAAATATCAAGTGAAGTCAGAAAGGGTTGAAAATTGATGATGTGCCTTTGAATGGTGCACATTGACCACACGAAAGTATGGAGTTAAAATAAGTTAATAAAATGAAATCCATTTGTAATAGACGAGTTTTCGTCCAAAACCCTCATACTTCTTATGAGATTGTCCAATTTGTACACGAAGTGCATCCAGTTTTTGCCGAAAGCCTCTCAACTCTTTAGAAGTTCCTATGTGGGTGAAATTATGTTGTCATGCGAAGTTAAAACCTTTTCAGAGTTCATTTGTACTGCTTTTAAAATTTAGGGTCACCTAGCTCAAAATAAAACATTAAAGGCATGAAAAATATCAAATGAAGTCAGAAAGGGTTGAAAATTGATAATGTGCCTTTGAATGGTGAATATTGAACACACAAAAAGTGCGGAGTTAAAATAATTTATTAAAGATGCAATCCATTTGAAATAGATGAGTTTTCGTCCGAAACCCTCATACTTCGAAAGAGATTGTCCAATTTGTCGCGAAGTGCATCCATCTTTTGCCGTAACCCTTTCAACTCTTTAGAAGTTGCTATGTGGGTGAAATTATGATGTCATGCGAAGTTAAAACCTTTTCAGAGTTCATGTGTACTGCTTTTGTAATTCAGGGTCATCTAGCTCAAAATAAATCATTAAAAGCACGAAAAAAAATCAAATGAAGTCAGAAAGGGTTGAAAATTGATGATGTGACTTTGAATGGTGCATATTGATCAAAAAACAAGTATGTAGTTAAGATAAGTTGTTAAAAATGAAATCCCGTTGTAATAGACGAGTTTTCGTCCAATACCCTCATACTTCTTATGAGATTGTCCAATTTGTACACGAAGTGCATCCAGTTGTTGCCGTAACCCTCTCAACAATTTAGAAGTTTCTGTGTGGGTGAAATTATGATGTCATTCAGGGATAAAAACTTTTCACAGTTCATTTGTACTGCTTTTGAAATTCAGGGTCATCTAGCTCAAAATAAATCATTAAATGCATGAAAAATATCAAGTGAAGTCAGAAAGGGTTGAAAATTGATGATGTGCCTTTGAATGGTGCACATTGACCACACAAAAGTATGGAGTTAAAATAAGTTATTAAAAAGGAAATCCCTTTGTAATAGACGAGTTTTCGTCCAAAACCCTCATACTTCTTATGAGATTGGCCAATTTGTACACGAAGTGCATCCAGTTTTTGCCGTAACCCTCTCAACTCTTTAGAAGTTTCTGTGTGGGTGAAATTATGATGTCATTCAGGGATAAAAACTTTTCAGAGTTCATTTGTACTGCTTTTGAAATTCAGGGTCATCTAGCTCAAAATAAATCATTAAATGCATGAAAAATATCAAGTGAAGTCAGAAAGGGTTGAAAATTGATGATGTGCCTTTGAATGGTGCACATTGACCACACAAAAGTATGGAGTTAAAATAAGTTATTAAAAAGGAAATCCCTTTGTAATAGACGAGTTTTCGTCCAAAACCCTCATACTTCTTATGAGATTGGCCAATTTGTACACGAAGTGCATCCAGTTTTTGCCGTAACCCTCTCAACTCTTTAGAAGTTCCTATGTGGGTGAAATTATGATGTCATTCAGGGATAAAAACTTTTCACAGTTCATTTGTACTGCTTTTGAAATTCAGGGTCATCTAGCTCAAAATAAATCATTAAATGCATGAAAAATATCAAGTGAAGTCAGAAAGGGTTGAAAATTGATGATGTGCCTTTGAATGGTGCACATTGACCACACAAAAGTATGGAGTTAAAATAAGTTATTAAAAATGAAATCCCTTTGTAATAGACGAGTTTTCGTCCAAAACCCTCATACTTCTTATGAGATTGTCCAATTTGTACACGAAGTGCATCCAGTTTTTGCCGGAAGCCTCTCAACTCTTTAGAAGTTCCTATGTGGGTGAAATTATGATGTCATGCGAAGTTAAAACCTTTTCAAAGTTCATTTGTACTGCTTTTAAAATTTAGGGTCACCTAGCTCAAAATAAAACATTAAAGGCATGAAAAATATCAAATGAAGTCAGAAAGGGTTGAAAATTGATGATGTGCCTTTGAATGGTGAATATTGAACACACAAAAAGTGTGGAGTTAAAATAATTTATTAAAGATGCAATCCATTTGTAATAGATGAGTTTTCGTCCGAAACCCTCATACTTCGAAAGAGATTGTCCAATTTGTCGCGAAGTGCATCCATCTTTTTCCGTAACCCTTTCAACTCTTTAGAAGTTGCTATGTGGGTGAAATTATGATGTCATGCGAAGTTAAAACCTTTTCAGAGTTCATGTGTACTGCTTTTGTAATTCAGGGTCATCTAGCTCAAAATAAATCATTAAAAGCACGAAAAAAAATCAAATGAAGTCAGAAAGGGTTGAAAATTGATGATGTGACTTTGAATGGTGCATATTGAACAAAAAACAAGTATGGAGTTAAGATAAGTTGTTAAAAATGAAATCCCGTTGTAATAGACGAGTTTTCGTCCAAAACCCTCATACTTCTGATGAGATTGTCCAATTTGTACACGAAGTGCATCCAGTTGTTGCCGTAACCCTCTCAACAATTTAGAAGTTTCTGTGTGGGTGAAATTATGATGTCATTCAGGGATAAAAACTTTTCACAGTTCATTTGTACTGCTTTTGAAATTCAAGGTCATCTAGCTCAAAATAAAACATTAAAGGCATGAAAAATATCAAATGAAGTCAGAAAGGGTTGAAAATTGATGATGTGCCTTTGAATGGTGAATATTGAACACACAAAAAGTGTGGAGTTAAAATAATTTATTAAAGATGCAATCCATTTGTAATAGATGAGTTTTTGTCCGAAACCCTCATACTTCGAAAGAGATTGTCCAATTTGTCGCGAAGTGCATCCATCTTTTGCCGTAACCCTTTCAACTCTTTAGAAGTTGCTATGTGGTTGAAATTATGGTGTCATGCCAAGTTAAAACCTTTTCAGAGTTCATTTGTACTGCTTTTCAAATTCAGGGTCATCTAGCTCAAAATAAATCATTAAATGCATGAAAAATATCAAATGAAGTCAGAAAGGGTTGAAAATTGATGATGTGCCTTTGAATGGTGCATATTGAAAACACAAAAAGTATGGAGTTAAAATAAGTTATTAAAAATGAAATCCCTTAGTAATAGACGAGTTTTCGTCCAAAACCCTCATACTTCTTATGAGATTGTCCAATGTGTACACGAAGTGCATCCAGTTTTTGCCGTAACCCTCTCAACTCTTTAGAAGTTTCTGTGTGGGTGAAATTATGATGTCATTTAGGGATAAAAACTTTTCACAGTTCATTTGTACTGCTTTTGAAATTCAGGGTCATCTAGCTCAAAATAAATCATTAAATGCATGAAAAATATCAAGTGAAGTCAGAAAGGGTTGAAAATTGATGATGTGCCTTTGAATGGTGCACATTGACCACACAAAAGTATGGAGTTAAAATAAGTTATTAAAAATGAAATCCCTTTGTAATAGACGAGTTTTCGTCCAAAACCCTCATACTTCTTATGAGATTGTCCAATTTGTACACGAAGTGCATCCAGTTTTTGCCGGAAGCCTCTCAACTCTTTAGAAGTTCCTATGTGGGTGAAATTATGATGTCATGCGAAGTTAAAACCTTTTCAGAGTTCATTTGTACTGCTTTTAAAATTTAGGGTCACCTAGCTCAAAATAAAACATTAAAGGCATGAAAAATATCAAATGAAGTCAGAAAGGGTTGAAAATTGATGATGTGCCTTTGAATGGTGAATATTGAACACACAAAAAGTGTGGAGTTAAAATAATTTATTAAAGATGCAATCCATTTGTAATAGATGAGTTTTCGTCCGAAACCCTCATACTTCGAAAGAGATTGTCCAATTTGTCGCGAAGTGCATCCATCTTTTGCCGTAACCCTTTCAACTCTTTAGAAGTTGCTATGTGGATGAAATTATGATGTCATGCGAAGTTAAAACCTTTTCAGAGTTCATGTGTACTGCTTTTGTAATTCAGGGTCATCTAGCTCAAAATAAATCATTAAAAGCACGAAAAAAAATCAAATGAAGTCAGAAAGGGTTGAAAATTGATGATGTGACTTTGAATGGTGCATATTGAACAAAAAACAAGTATGGAGTTAAGATAAGTTGTTAAAAATGAAATCCCGTTGTAATAGACGAGTTTTCGTCCAAAACCCTCATACTTCTTATGAGATTGTCCAATTTGTACACGAAGTGCATCCAGTTGTTGCCGTAACCCTCTCAACAATTTAGAAGTTTCTGTGTGGGTGAAATTATGATGTCATTCAGGGATAAAAACTTTTCACAGTTCATTTGTACTGCTTTTGAAATTCAAGGTCATCTAGCTCAAAATAAAACATTAAAGGCATGAAAAATATCAAATGAAGTCAGAAAGGGTTGAAAATTGATGATGTGCCTTTGAATGGTGAATATTGAACACACAAAAAGTGTGGAGTTAAAATAATTTATTAAAGATGCAATCCATTTGTAATAGATGAGTTTTTGTCCGAAACCCTCATACTTCGAAAGAGATTGTCCAATTTGTCGCGAAGTGCATCCATCTTTTGCCGTAACCCTTTCAACTCTTTAGAAGTTGCTATGTGGTTGAAATTATGGTGTCATGCCAAGTTAAAACCTTTTCAGAGTTCATTTGTACTGCTTTTCAAATTCAGGGTCATCTAGCTCAAAATAAATCATTAAATGCATGAAAAATATCAAATGAAGTCAGAAAGGGTTGAAAATTGATGATGTGCCTTTGTATGGTGCATATTAAAAACACAAAAAGTATGGAGTTAAAATAAGTTATTAAAAATGAAATCCCTTTGTAATAGACGAGTTTTCGTCCAAAACCCTCATACTTCTTATGAGATTGTCCAATTTGTACACGAAGTGCATCCAGTTTTTGCCGTAACCCTCTCAACTCTTTAGAAGTTCCTATGTGGGTGAAATTATGATGTCATGCGAAGTTAAAACCTTTTCAAAGTTCATTTGTACTGCTTTTAAAATTTAGGGTCACCTAGCTCAAAATAAAACATTAAAGGCATGAAAAATATCAAATGAAGTCAGAAAGGGTTGAAAATTGATGATGTGCCTTTGAATGGTGAATATTGAACACACAAAAAGTGTGGAGTTAAAATAATTTATTAAAGATGCAATCCATTTGTAATAGATGAGTTTTCGTCCGAAACCCTCATACTTCGAAAGAGATTGTCCAATTTGTCGCGAAGTGCATCCATCTTTTTCCGTAACCCTTTCAACTCTTTAGAAGTTGCTATGTGGGTGAAATTATGATGTCATGCGAAGTTAAAACCTTTTCAGAGTTCATGTGTACTGCTTTTGTAATTCAGGGTCATCTAGCTCAAAATAAATCATTAAAAGCACGAAAAAAAATCAAATGAAGTCAGAAAGGGTTGAAAATTGATGATGTGACTTTGAATGGTGCATATTGAACAAAAAACAAGTATGGAGTTAAGATAAGTTGTTAAAAATGAAATCCCGTTGTAATAGACGAGTTTTCGTCCAAAACCCTCATACTTCTTATGAGATTGTCCAATTTGTACACGAAGTGCATCCAGTTGTTGCCGTAACCCTCTCAACAATTTAGAAGTTTCTGTGTGGGTGAAATTATGATGTCATTCAGGGATAAAAACTTTTCACAGTTCATTTGTACTGCTTTTGAAATTCAAGGTCATCTAGCTCAAAATAAAACATTAAAGGCATGAAAAATATCAAATGAAGTCAGAAAGGGTTGAAAATTGATGATGTGCCTTTGAATGGTGAATATTGAACACACAAAAAGTGTGGAGTTAAAATAATTTATTAAAGATGCAATCCATTTGTAATAGATGAGTTTTTGTCCGAAACCCTCATACTTCGAAAGAGATTGTCCAATTTGTCGCGAAGTGCATCCATCTTTTGCCGTAACCCTTTCAACTCTTTAGAAGTTGCTATGTGGTTGAAATTATGGTGTCATGCCAAGTTAAAACCTTTTCAGAGTTCATTTGTACTGCTTTTCAAATTCAGGGTCATCTAGCTCAAAATAAATCATTAAATGCATGAAAAATATCAAATGAAGTCAGAAAGGGTTGAAAATTGATGATGTGCCTTTGTATGGTGCATATTGAAAACACAAAAAGTATGGAGTTAAAATAAGTTATTAAAAATGAAATCCCTTTGTAATAGACGAGTTTTCGTCCAAAACCCTCATACTTCTTATGAGATTGTCCAATTTGTACACGAAGTGCATCCAGTTTTTGCCGTAACCCTCTCAACTCTTTAGAAGTTCCTATGTGGGTGAAATTATGATGTCATTCAGGGATAAAAACTTTTCACACTTCATTTGTACTGCTTTTGAAATTCAGGGTCATCTAGCTCAAAATAAATCATTAAATGCATGAAAAATATCAAGTGAAGTCAGAAAGGGTTGAAAATAGATGATGTGCCTTTGAATGGTGCACATTGACCACACAAAAGTATGGAGTTAAAATAAGTTATTAAAAATGAAATCCCTTTGTAATAGACGAGTTTTTGTCCAAAACCCTCATACTTCTTATGAGATTGTCCAATTTGTACACGAAGTGCATCCAGTTTTTGCCGGAAGCCTCTCAACTCTTTAGAAGTTCCTATGTGGGTGAAATTATGATGTCATGCGAAGTTAAAACCTTTTCAGAGTTCATTTGTACTGCTTTTAAAATTTAGGGTCACCTAGCTCAAAATAAAACATTAAAGGCATGAAAAATATCAAATGAAGTCAGAAAGGGTTGAAAATTGATGATGTGCCTTTGAATGGTGAATATTGAACACACAAAAAGTGTGGAGTTAAAATAATTTATTAAAGATGCAATCCATTTGTAATAGATGAGTTTTCATCCGAAACCCTCATACTTCGAAAGAGATTGTCCAATTTGTCGCGAAGTGCATCCATCTTTTCCCGTAACCCTTTCAACTCTTTAGAAGTTGCTATGTGGGTGAAATTATGATGTCATGCGAAGTTAAAACCTTTTCAGAGTTCATGTGTACTGCTTTTGTAATTCAGGGTCATCTAGCTAAAAATAAATCATTAAAAGCACGAAAAAAAATCAAATGAAGTCAGAAAGGGTTGAAAATTGATGATGTGACTTTGAATGGTGCATATTGAACAAAAAACAAGTATGGAGTTAAGATAAGTTGTTAAAAATGAAATCCCGTTGTAATAGACGAGTTTTCGTCCAAAACCCTCATACCTCTTATGAGATTGTCCAATTTGTACACGAAGTGCATCCAGTTGTTGCCGTAACCCTCCGAACAATTTAGAAGTTTCTGTGTGGGTGAAATTATGATGTCATTCAGGGATAAAAACTTTTCACAGTTCATTTGTACTGCTTTTGAAATTCAAGGTCATGTAGCTCAAAATAAAACATTAAAGGCATGAAAAATATCAAATGAAGTCAGAAAGGGTAGAAAATTGATGATGTGCCTTTGAATGGTGAATATTGAACACACAAAAAGTGTGGAGTTAAAATAATTTATTAAAGATGCAATCCATTTGTAATAGATGAGTTTTTGTCCGAAACCCTCATACTTCGAAAGAGATTGTCCAATTTATCGCGAAGTGCATCCATCTTTTGCCGTAACCCTTTCAACTCTTTAGAAGTTGCTATGTGGGTGAAATTATGATGTCATGCCAAGTTAAAACCTTTTCAGAGTTCATTTGTACTGCTTTTCAAATTGAGGGTCATCTAGCTCAAAATAAATCATTAAATGCATGAAAAATATCAAATGAAGTCAGAAAGGGTTGAAAATTGATGATGTGCCTTTGAATGGTGCATATTGAAAACACAAAAAGTATGGAGTTAAAATAAGTTATTAAAAATGAAATCCCTTTGTAATAGACGAGTTTTCGTCCAAAACCCTCATACTTCTTATGAGATTGTCCAATTTGTACACGAAGTGCATCCAGTTTTTGCCGTAACCCTCTCAACTCTTTAGAAGTTTCTGTGTGGGTGAAATTATGATGTCATTCAGGGATAAAAACTTTTCACAGTTCATTTGTACTGCTTTTGAAATTCAGGGTCATCTAGCTCAAAATAAATCATTAAATGCATGAAAAATATCGAGTGAAGTCAGAAAGGGTTGAAAATCTATGATGTGCCTTTGAATGGTGCAGATTGACCACACAAATGTATGGAGTTAAAATAAGTTATTAAAAATGAAATCCCTTTGTTATAGACGAGTTTTCGTCCAAAACCCTCATACTTCTAAAGGATTGTCCAATTTGTACACGAAGTGCATCCAGTTTTTGCCGGAAGCCTCTCAACTCTTTAGAAGTTCCTATGTGGGTGAAATTATGATGTCATGCGAAGTTAAAACCTTTTCAGAGTTCATTTGTACTTCTTTTAAAATTTAGGGTCACCTAGCTCAAAATAAAACAATAAAGGCATGAAAAATATCAAATGAAGTCAGAAAGGGTTGAAAATTGATGATGTGCCTTTGAATGGTGAATATTGAACACACAAAAAGTGTGGAGTTAAAATAATTTATTAAAGATGCAATCCATTTGTAATAGATGAGTTTTCGTCCGAAACCCTCATACTTCGAAAGAGATTGTCCAATTTGTCGCGAAGTGCATCCATCTTTTGCCGTAACCCTTTCAACTCTTTAGAAGTTGCTATATGGGTGAAATTATGATGTCATGCGAAGTTAAAACCTTTTCAGAGTTCATGTGTACTGCTTTTGTAATTCAGGGTCATCTAGCTCAAAATAAATCATTAAAAGCACGAAAAAAAATCAAATGAAGTCAGAAAGGGTTGAAAATTGATGATGTGACTTTGAATGGTGCATATTGAACAAAAAACAAGTATGGAGTTAAGATAAGTTGTTAAAAATGAAATCCCGTTGTAATAGACGAGTTTTCGTCCAAAACCCTCATACTTCTTATGAGATTGTGCAATTTGTACACGAAGTGCATCTAGTTGTTGCCGTAACCCTCTGAACAATTTAGAAGTTTCTGTGTGGGTGAAATTGTGATGTCATTCAGGGATAAAAACTTTTCACAGTTCATTTGTACTCCTTTCGAAATTCAAGGTCATCTAGCTCAAAATAAAACATTAAAGGCATGAAAAATATCAAATGAAGTCAGAAAGGGTTGAAAATTGATGATGTGCCTTTGAATAGTGAATATTGAACACACAAAAAGTATGGAGTTAAAATAATTTATTAAAGATGCAATCCATTTGTAATAGATGAGTTTTTGTCCGAAACCCTCATACTTCGAAAGAGATTGTCCAATTTGTCGCGAAGTGCATCCATCTTTTGCCGTAACCCTTTCAACTCTTTAGAAGTTGCTATGTGGGTGAAATTATGATGTCATGCCAAGTTAAAACCTTTTCAGAGTTCATTTGTACTGCTTTTCTAATTCTGGGTCATCTAGCTAAAAATAAATCATTAAATGCATGAAAAATATCAAATGAAGTCAAAAAGGGTTGAAAATTGATGATGTGCCTTTGAATGGTGCATATTGAAAACACAAAAAGTATGGAGTTAAAATAAGTTATTAAAAATGAAATCCCTTTGTAATAGACGAGTTTTCGTCCGAAACCCTCATACTTCGAAAGAGGTTGTCCAATTTGTACACGAAGTGCATCTAGTTTTTGCCGTAAGCCTCTCAACTCTTTAGAAGTTGCTATGTGGGTGAAATTATGATGTCATGCCAAGTTAAAACCTTTTCAGAGTTCATTTGTACTGCTTTTCAAATTCAGGGTCATCTAGCTCAAAATAAATCATTAAATGCATGAAAAATATCAAATGAAGTCAGAAAGGGTTGAAAATTAATGATGTGCCTTTGAATGGTGCATATTGAAAACACAAAAAGTATGGAGTTAAAATAAGTTATTAAAAATGAAATCCCTGTGTAATAGATGAGTTTTCGTCCGAAAAGCTCATACTTCGAAAGAGATTGTCCAATTTGTACATGAAGTGCATGTAGTTTTTGCCGTAACCCTCTCAAATCTTTATAAGTTGCTATGTGGGTGAAATTATGATGTCATGCCAAGTTAAAACCTTTTCAGAGTTCATTTGTACTGCTTTTCAAATTTAGGGTCACCTAGCTCAAAATAAAACATTAAAGGCATGAAAAATATCAAATGAAGTCAGAAAGGGTTTAAAATTGATGATGTGCCTTTGAATGGTGAATATTGAACACACAAAAAGTATGGAGTTAGAATAATTTATTAAAGATGCAATCCATTTGTAATAGATGAGTTTTTGTCCGAAACCCTCCTACTTCGAAAGAGATTGTCCAATTTGTCGCGAAGTGCATCCAGCTTTTGTCGTAACCCTTTCAACTCTTTAGAAGTTGCTATGTGGGTGAAATTATGATGTCATGCGAAGTTAAAACCTTTTCAGAGTTCATGTGTACTGCTTTCGAAATTCAGGGTCATCTAGCTCAAAATAAATCATTAAAAGCATGAAAAAAAAATCAAATGAAGTCAGAAAGGGTTGAAAATTGATGATGTGACTTCGAATGGTGCATATTGAACAAAAAACAAGTATGGAGTTAAGATAAGTTATTAAAAATGAAATCCCTTTGTAATAGACGAGTTTTCGTCCAAAACCCTCATACTTCTTATGACATTGTCCAATTTGTACACGAAGTGCATCCAGTTTTTGCCGTAACCCTCTCAACAATTTAGAAGTTTCTTTGTGGGTGAAATTATGATGTCATTCAGGGATAAAAACCTTTCAGAGTTCATTTGTACTGCTTTTGAAATTCAGGGTCATCTAGCTCAAAATAAATCATTAAATGCATGAAAAATATCAAGTGAAGTCAGAAAGGGTTGAAAATTCATGATGTGCCTTTGAATGGTGCACATTGAACACACAAAAGGTATGGAGTTAAAATAAGTTATTAAAAATGAAATCCCTTTGTAATACATGAGTTTTCGTCCGAAACCCTCATACTTCGAAAGAGATTGTCCAATTTGTACACGAAGTGCATCTAGTTTTTGCCGTAACCCTCTCAACTCTTTAGAATTTGCTATGTGGGTGAAATTATGATGTCATGCCAAGGTAAAACCTTTTCAGAGTCCATTTGTACTGCTTTTCAAATTCAGGGTCATCTAGCTCAAAATAAATCATTAAATGCATGAAAAATATCAAATGAAGTCAGAAAGGGTTGAAAATTGATGATGTGCCTTTGAATGGTGCATATTGAAAACACAAAAAGTATGGAGTTAAAATAAGTTATTAAAAATGAAATCCCTTTGTAATAGACGAGTTTTCGTCCAAAACCCTCATACTTCTTATGAGATTGTCCAATTTGTACACGAAGTGCATCCAGTTTTTGCCGTAACCCTCTCAACTCTTTAGAAGTTTCTGTTTGGGTGAAATTATGATGTCATTCAAGGATAAAAACTTTTCACAGTTCATTTGTACTTCTTTTGAAATTCAGGGTCATCTAGGTCAAAATAAATCATTAAATCAATGAAAAATATCAAGTGAAGTCAGAAAGGGTTGAAAATTGATGATGTGCCTTTGAATGGTGCACATTGAACACACAAAAGTATGGAGTTAAAATAAGTTATTAAAAATGAAATCCCTTTGTAATAGACGAGTTTTCGTCCAAAACCCTCATACTTCTTATGAGATTGTCCAATTTGTCCACGAAGTGCATCCAGTTTTTGCCGTAGGCCTCTCAACTCTTTAGAAGTTGCTATGTGGGTGAAATTATGATGTCATGCGAAGTTAAAACCTTTTCAGAGTTCAGTTGTACTGCTTTTCAAATTCAGGGTCATCTAGCTCAAAATAAATCATTAAATGCATGAAAAATATCAAATGAAGTCAGAAAGGGTTGAAAATTGATGATGTGCCTTTGAATGGTGCACATTGAACACACAAAAAGTATGTAGTTAAAATAAGTTATTAAAAATGAAATTCCTTTGTAATAGATGAGTTCTCGTCCGAAACCCTCATACTTCGAAAGAGATGGTCCAATTTGTACATGAAGTGCATGTATTTTTTGCCGTAACCCTCTCAAATCTTTATAAGTTGCTATGTGGGTGAAATTATGATGTCATGCCAAGTTAAAACCTTTTCAGAGTTCATTTGTACTGCTTTTCAAATTTAGGGTCACCTAGCTCAAAATAAAACATTAAAGGCATGAAAAATATCAAATGAAGTCAGAAAGGGTTGAAAATTGATGATGTGCCTTTGAATGGTGAATATTGAACACACAAAAAGTATGGAGTTAAAATAATTTATTAAAGATGCAATCCATTTGTAATAGATGAGGTTTTGTCCGAAACCCTCATACTTCGAAAGATATTGTCCAATTTGTCGCGAAGTGCATCCAGCTTTGGCCGTAACCCTTTCAACTCTTTAGAAGTTGCTATGTGGGTGAAATTATCATGTCATGCAAAGTTAAAACCTTTTCAGAGTTCATGTGTACTGCTTTTGAAATTCAGGGTCATCTAGCACAAAATAAATCATAAAAGCATGAAAAAAAATCAAATGAAGTCAGAAAGGGTTGAAAATTGATGATGTGACTTTGAATGGTGCATATTGAACAAAAAACAAGTATGGAGTTAAGATAAGTTATTAAAAATGAAATCCCTTTGTAATAGACGAGTTTTCGTCCAAAACCCTCATACTTCTTATGAGATTGTCCAATTTGTACACGAAGTGCATCCAGTTTTTGCCGTAACCCTCTCAACAATTTAGAAGTTTTTGTGTGTGTGAAATTATGATGTCATTCAGGGATAAAAACTTTTCAGAGTTCATTTGTACTGCTTTTGAAATTCAGGGTCATCTAGGTCAAAATAAATCATTAAAGGCATGAAAAATATCAAGTGAAGTCAGAAAGGGTTGAAAATTGATGATGTGCCTTTGAATGGTGCACATTGAACACACAAAAGGTATGGAGTTAAAATAAGTTATTAAAAATGAAACCCCTTTTTAATAGATGAGTTTTCGTTCGAAACCCTAATAGTTCGGAAGAGATTATCCAATTTGTACACGAAGTGCATCCAGTTTTTGTCGTAACCCTATAAACTCTTTAGAAGTTGCTATGTGGGTGAAATTATGATGTCATGCCAAGTTAAAACCTTTTCAGAGTTCATTTGTACTGCTTTTCAAATTCAGGGTCATCTAGCTCAAAATAAATCATTAAATGCATGAAAAATATCAAATGAAGTCAGAAAGGGTTGAAAATTGATGATGTGCCTTTGAATGGTGCATATTGAACACACAAAAGTATGGAGTTAAAATAAGTTATTAAAAATGAAATCCCTTTCAAATAGATGAGTTTTCGTCCGAAACCCTCATACTTCGAAAGAGATTGTCCAATTTGTACACGAAGTGCATCCAGTTTTTGCCGTAACCCTCTAAACTCTTTAGAAGTTTCTGCGTGGGTGAAATAATGATGTCATTCAGGGATAAAAACTTTTCACAGTTCATTTGTACTGCTTTTGAAATTCAGGGTCATCTAGCTCAAAATAAATCATTAAATGCATGAAAAATATCGAATGAAGTCAGAAAGGGTCGAAAACTGATTATGTCCCTTTGAACGGTGCATATTGAACACACAAAACTAATGGAGTTAAAATAAGTTATTAAAAATGAAATCCCTCTATAATAGATGAGTTTTCGTCCGAAACCCCCATACTTTTTATGAGATTGTCCAGTTTTTACACAAAATGCGTCCACTTTTTGCCGTAACCCTCTCAACTCTTTAGAAGTTGCTATGTGGGTGAAATTATGAAGCCATCCGAAGTTAAAACCTTTTCAGAGGTCATGTGTACCGCTTTTGAAATTCACGGTCATCTAGCTCAAAATAAATCATTAAAAGCATGAAAAAAATCAAATGAAGTCACAAAGGGTTGAAAATTGATGATGTGACTTTGAATGGTGCATATTGAACACAAAACAAGTATGGAGTTATAATAAGTTATTAACAATGAAATCCCTATGTAATACACGAGTTTTAGTCCAAAACCCTCATACTTCTTATGAGATTGTCCAATTTGTACACGAAGTGCATCCAGTTTTTGCCGTAACCCTCTCAACACTTTAGAAGTTTCTGTGTGGGTGAAATTATGATGTCATTCAGGGTTAAGAACTTTTCAGAGTTCATTTGTATTGCTTTTCAAATTCAGGGTCATCTAGCTCAAAATAAATCATTAAATGCATGAAAAATATCAAATGAAGTCAGAAAGGGTTGAAAATTGATGATGTGCCTTTGAATGGTGCACATTGAACACACAAAAAGTATGGAGTTAAAATAAGTTATTAAAAATGAAATCCCTTTGTAATAGATGAGTTCTCGTCCGAAACCCTCATACTTCGAATGAGATTGTCCAATTTGTACACGAAGTGCATCTAGTTTTTGCCGTAACCCTCTCAACTCTTTAGAATTTGCTATGTCGGTCAAATTATGATGTCATGCCAAGTTAAAACCTTTTCAGAGTTCATTTATACTGCTTTTGAAATTCAGGGTCATCTAGGTCAAAATAAATCATTAAATGCATGAAAAATATCAAGTGAAGTCAGAAAGGGTTGAAAATTGATGATGTGCCTTTGAATGGTGCACATTGAACACACAAAAGGTATGGAGTTAGAATAAGTTATTGAAAATGAAATCCCTTTGTAATGCATGAGTTTTCGTCCGAAACCCTCATACTTCGAAAGAGATTGTCCAACTTGTACACGAAGTGCATCTAGTTTTTGCCGTAACCCTCTCAACTCTTTAGAATTTGCTATGTGGGTGAAATTATGATGTCATGCCAAGTTAAAACCTTTTCAGAGTTCATTGGTACTGCTTTTCAGATTCAGGGTCATCTAGCTCAAAATAAATCATTAAATGCATGAAAAATATCAAATGAAGTCAGAAAGGGTTGAAAATTGATGATGTGCCTTTGAATGGTGCATATTGAACACACAAAAAGTATGGAGTTAAAATAAGTTATTAAAAATGAAACCCCTTTTTAATAGATGAGTTTTCGTTCGAAACCCTAATAGTTCGTAAGAGATTATCCAATTTGTACACGAAGTGCATCCAGTTTTTGTCGTAACCCTATAAACTCTTTAGAAGTTGCTATGTGGGTGAAAATATGATGTCATGCCAAGTTAAAACCTTTTCAGAGTTCATTTGTACTGCTTTTCAAATTCAGGGTCATCTAGCTCAAAATAAATCATTAAATGCATGAAAAATATCAAATGAAGTCAGAAAGGGTTGAAAACTGATTATGTCCCTTTGAACGGTGCATATTGAACACACAAAACTAATGGAGTTAAAATAAGGTATTAAAAATGAAATCCCTCTGTAATAGATGAGTTTTCGTCCGAAACCCCCATACTTTTTATGAGATTGTCCAGTTTTTACACAAAATGCGTCCACTTTTTGCCGTAACCCTCTCAACTCTCTAGAAGTTGCTATGTGGGTGAAATTATGAAGTCATTCGAAGTTAAAACCTTTTCAGAGTTCATGTGTACCGCTTTTGAAATTCACGGTCATCTAGCTCAAAATAAATCATTAAAAGCATGAAAAAAAATCAAATGAAGTCACAAAGGGTTGAAAATTGATGATGTGACTTTGAATGGTGCATATTGAACACAAAACAAGTATGGAGTTATAATAAGTTATTAACAATGAAATCCCTATGTAATACACGAGTTTTAGTCCAAAACCCTCATACTTCTTATGAGATTGTCCAATTTGTACACGAAGTGCATCCAGTTTTTGCCGTAACCCTCTCAACACTTTAGAAGTTTCTGTGTGGGTGAAATTATGATGTCATTCAGGGTTAAAAACTTTTCAGAGTTCATTTGTATTGCTTTTCCAATTCAGGGTGATCTAGCTCAAAATAAATCATTAAATGCATGAAAAATATCAAATGAAGTCAGAAAGGGTTGAAAATTGATGGTGTGCCTTTGAATGGTGCACATTGAACACACAAAAAGTATGGAGTTAAAATAAGTTATTAGAAATGAAATTCCTTTGTAATAGATGAGTTCTCGTCCGAAACCCTCATACTTCGAATGAGATTGTCCAATTTGTACACGAAGTGCATCTAGTTTTTGCCGTAACCCTCTCAACTCTTTAGAATTTGCTATGTCGGTCAAATTATCATGTCATGCCAAGTTAAAACCTTTTCAGAGTTCATTTATACTGCTTTTGAAATTCAGGGTCATCTAGGTCAAAATAAATCATTAAATGCATGAAAAATATCAAGTGAAGTCAGAAAGGGTTGAAAATTGATGATGTGCCTTTGAATGGTGCACATTGAACACACAAAAGGTATGGAGTTAGAATAAGTTATTGAAAATGAAATCCCTTTGTAATGCATGAGTTTTCGTCCGAAACCCTCATACTTCGAAAGAGATTGTCCAATTTGTACACGAAGTGCATCTAGTTTTTGCCGTAACCCTCTCAACTCTTTAGAATTTGCTATGTGGGTGAAATTATGATGTCATGCCAAGTTAAAACCTTTTCAGAGTTCATTGGTACTGCTTTTCAAATTCAGGGTCATCTAGCTCAAAATAAATCATTAAATGCATGAAAAATATCAAATGAAGTCAGAAAGGGTTGAAAATTGATGATGTGCCTTTGAATGGTGCATATTGAACACACAAAAAGTATGGAGTTAAAATAAGTTATTAAAAATGAAACCCCTTTTTAATAGATGAGTTTTCGTTCGAAACCCTAATAGTTCGTAAGAGATTATCCAATTTGTACACGAAGTGCATCCAGTTTTTGTCGTAACCCTATAAACTCTTTAGAAGTTGCTATGTGGGTGAAATTATGATGTCATGCCAAGTTAAAACCTTTTCAGAGTTCATTTGTACTGCTTTTCAAATTCAGGGTCATCTAGCTCAAAATAAATCATTAAATGCATGAAAAATATCAAATGAAGTCAGAAAGGGTTTAAAATTGATCATGTGCCTTTGAATGGTGAATATTGAACACACAAAAAGTATGGAGTTAGAATAATTTATTAAAGATGCAATCCATTTGTAATAGATGAGTTTTTGTCCGAAACCCTCCTACTTCGAAAGAGATTGTCCAATTTGTCGCGAAGTGCATCCAGCTTTTGTCGTAACCCTTTCAACTCTTTAGAAGTTGCTATGTGGGTGAAATTATGATGTCATGCGAAGTTAAAACCTTTTCAGAGTTCATGTGTACTGCTTTCGAAATTCAGGGTCATCTAGCTCAAAATAAATCATTAAAAGCATGAAAAAAAAATCAAATGAAGTCAGAAAGGGTTGAAAATTGATGATGTGACTTTGAATGGTGCATATTGAACAAAAAACAAGTATGGAGTTAAGATAAGTTATTAAAAATGAAATCCCTTTGTAATAGACGAGTTTTCGTCCAAAACCCTCATACTTCTTATGACATTGTCCAATTTGTACACGAAGTGCATCCAGTTTTTGCCGTAACCCTCTCAACAATTTAGAAGTTTCTTTGTGGGTGAAATTATGATGTCATTCAGGGATAAAAACCTTTCAAAGTTCATTTGTGCTGCTTTTGAAATTCAGGGTCATCTAGCTCAAAATAAATCATTAAATGCATGAAAAATATCAAGTGAAGTCAGAAAGGGTTGAAAATTCATGATGTGCCTTTGAATGGTGCACATTGAACACACAAAAGGTATGGAGTTAAAATAAGTTATTAAAAATGAAATCCCTTTGTAATACATGAGTTTTCGTCCGAAACCCTCATACTTCGAAAGAGATTGTCCAATTTGTACACGAAGTGCATCTAGTTTTTGCCGTAACCCTCTCAACTCTTTAGAATTTGCTATGTGGGTGAAATTATGATGTCATGCCAAGGTAAAACCTTTTCAGAGTCCATTTGTACTACTTTTCAAATTCAGGGTCATCTAGCTCAAAATAAATCATTAAATGCATGAAAAATATCAAATGAAGTCAGAAAGGGTTGAAAATTGATGATGTGCCTTTGAATGGTGCATATTGAAAACACAAAAAGTATGGAGTTAAAATAAGTTATTAAAAATGAAATCCCTTTGTAATAGACGAGTTTTCGTCCAAAACCCTCATACTTCTTATGAGATTGTCCAATTTGTACACGAAGTGCATCCAGTTTTTGCCGTAACCCTCTCAACTCTTTAGAAGTTTCTGTGTGGGTGAAATTATGATGTCATTCAAGGATAAAAACTTTTCACAGTTCATTTGTACTTCTTTTGAAATTCAGTGTCATCTAGGTCAAAATAAATCATTAAATCAATGAAAAATATCAAGTGAAGTCAGAAAGGGTTGAAAATAAATGATGTGCCTTTGAATGGTGCACATTGAACACACAAAAGTATGGAGTTAAAATAAGTTATTAAAAATGAAATCCCTTTGTAATAGACGAGTTTTCGTCCAAAACCCTCATACTTCTTATGAGATTGTCCAATTTGTCCACGAAGTGCATCCAGTTTTTGCCGTAGGCCTCTCAACTCTTTAGAAGTTGCTATGTGGGTGAAATTATGATGTCATGCGAAGTTAAAACCTTTTCAGAGTTCATTTGTACTACTTTTCAAATTCAGGGTCATCTAGCTCAAAATAAATCATTAAATGCATGAAAAATTTCAAACGAAGTCAAAAAGGGTTGAAAATTGATGATGTGCCTTTGAATGGTGCATATTGAACACACAAAAGTATGGAGTTAAAATAACTTATTAAAAATGAAATTGCTTTGTAATAGATGAGTTTTCGTCCGAAACCCTCATACTTCGAAAGAGATTGTCCTATTTGTACACGAAGTGCATCTAGTTTTTTGCCGTAACCCTCTCAACTCTTTAGAATTTTCTATGTGGGTGATATTATGAGGTCATGCCAAGTTAAAACCTTTTCAGAGTTCATTTGTACTGCTTTTCAAATTCAGGGTCATCTAGCTCAAAATAAATCATTAAATGCATGAAAAATATCAAATGAAGTCAGAAAGGGTTGAAAATTGATGATGTGCCTTTGAATGGTGCATATTGAAAACACAAAAAGTATGTAGTTAAAATAAGTTATTAAAAATGAAATTCCTTTGTAATAGATGAGTTTTCGTCCGAAAAGCTCATACTTCGAAAGAGATTGTCCAATTTGTACATGAAGTGCATGTATTTTTTGCCGTAACCCTCTCAAATCTTTATAAGTTGCTATGTGGGTGAAAGTATGATGTCATGCCAAGTTAAAACCTTTTCAGAGTTCATTTGTACTGCTTTTCAAATTTAGGGTCACCTAGCTCAAAATAAAACATTAAAGGCATGAAAAATATCAAATGAAGTCAGAAAGGGTTGAAAATTGATGATGTGCCTTTGAATGGTGAATATTGAACACACAAAAAGTATGGAGTTAAAATAATTTATTAAAGATGCAATCCATTTGTAATAGATGAGGTTTTGTCCGAAACCCTCATACTTCGAAAGATATTGTCCAATTTGTCGCGAAGTGCATCCAGCTTTGGCCGTAACCCTTTCAACTCTTTAGAAGTTGCTATGTGGGTGAAATTATGATGTCATGCAAAGTTAAAACCTTTTCAGAGTTCATGTGTACTGCTTTTGAAATTCAGGGTCATCTAGCACAAAATAAATCATAAAAGCATGAAAAAAAATCAAATGAAGTCAGAAAGGGTTGAAAATTGATGATGTGACTTTGAATGGTGCATATTGAACAAAAAACCAGTATGGAGTTAAGATAAGTTATTAAAAACGAAATCCCTTTGTAATAGACGAGTTTTCGTCCAAAACCCTCATACTTCTTATGAGATTGTCCAATTTGTACACGAAGTGCATCCAGTTTTTGCCGTAACCCTCTCAACAATTTAAAAGTTTTTGTGTGTGTGAAATTATGATGTCATTCAGGGATAAAAACTTTTCAGAGTTCATTTGTACTGCTTTTGAAATTCAGGGTCATCTAGGTCAAAATAAATCATTAAAGGCATGAAAAATATCAAGTGAAGTCAGAAAGGGTTGAAAATTGATGATGTGCCTTTGAATGGTGCACATTGAACACACAAAAGGTATGGAGTTAAAATAAGTTATTAAAAATGAAACCCCTTTTTAATAGATGAGTTTTCGTTCGAAACCCTAATAGTTCGGAAGAGATTATCCAATTTGTACACGAAGTGCATCCAGTTTTTGTCGTAACCCTATAAACTCTTTAGAAGTTGCTATGTGGGTGAAATTATGATGTCATGCCAAGTTAAAACCTTTTCAGAGTTCATTTGTACTGCTTTTCAAATTCAGGGTCATCTAGCTCAAAATAAATCATTAAATGCATGAAAAATATCAAATGAAGTCAGAAAGGGTTGAAAATTGATGATGTGCCTTTGAATGGTGCATATTGAACACACAAAAGTATGGAGTTAAAATAAGTTATTAAAAATGAAATCCCTTTCAAATAGATGAGTTTTCGTCCGAAACCCTCATACTTCGAAAGAGATTGTCCAAATTGTACACGAAGTGCATCCAGTTTTTGCCGTAACCCTCTAAACTCTTTAGAAGTTTCTACGTGGGTGAAATAATGATGTCATTCAGGGATAAAAACTTTTCACAGTTCATTTGTACTGCTTTTGAAATTCAGGGTCATCTAGCTCAAAATAAATCATTAAATGCATGAAAAATATCGAATGAAGTCAGAAAGGGTCGAAAACTGATTATGTCCCTTTGAACGGTGCATATTGAACACACAAAACTAATGGAGTTAAAATAAGTTATTAAAAATGAAATCCCTCTATAATAGATGAGTTTTCGTCCGAAACCCCCATACTTTTTATGAGATTGTCCAGTTTTTACACAAAATGCGTCCACTTTTTGCCGTAACCCTCTCAACTCTTTAGAAGTTGCTATGTGGGTGAAATTATGAAGTCATCCGAAGTTAAAACCTTTTCAGAGTTCATGTGTACCGCTTTTGAAATTCACGGTCATCTAGCTCAAAATAAATCATTAAAAGCATGAAAAAAATCAAATGAAGTCACAAAGGGTTGAAAATTGATGATGTGACTTTGAATGGTGCATATTGAACACAAAACAAGTATGGAGTTATAATAAGTTATTAACAATGAAATCCCTATGTAATACACGAGTTTTAGTCCAAAACCCTCATACTTCTTATGAGATTGTCCAATTTGTACACGAAGTGCATCCAGTTTTTGCCGTAACCCTCTCAACACTTTAGAAGTTTCTGTGTGGGTGAAATTATGATGTCATTCAGGGTTAAGAACTTTTCAGAGTTCATTTGTATTGCTTTTCAAATTCAGGGTCATCTAGCTCAAAATAAATCATTAAATGCATGAAAAATATCAAATGAAGTCAGAAAGGGTTGAAAATTGATGATGTGCCTTTGAATGGTGCACATTGAACACACAAAAAGTATGGAGTTAAAATAAGTTATTAAAAATGAAATCCCTTTGTAATAGATGAGTTCTCGTCCGAAACCCTCATACTTCGAATGAGATTGTCCAATTTGTACACGAAGTGCATCTAGTTTTTGCCGTAACCCTCTCAACTCTTTAGAATTTGCTATGTCGGTCAAATTATGATGTCATGCCAAGTTAAAACCTTTTCAGAGTTCATTTATACTGCTTTTGAAATTCAGGGTCATCTAGGTCAAAATAAATCATTAAATGCATGAAAAATATCAAGTGAAGTCAGAAAGGGTTGAAAATTGATGATGTGCCTTTGAATGGTGCACATTGAACACACAAAAGGTATGGAGTTAGAATAAGTTATTGAAAATGAAATCCCTTTGTAATGCATGAGTTTTCGTCCGAAACCCTCATACTTCGAAAGAGATTGTCCAACTTGTACACGAAGTGCATCTAGTTTTTACCGTAACCCTCTCAACTCTTTAGAATTTGCTATGTGGGTGAAATTATGATGTCATGCCAAGTTAAAACCTTTTCAGAGTTCATTGGTACTGCTTTTCAAATTCAGGGTCATCTAGCTCAAAATAAATCATTAAATGCATGAAAAATATCAAATGAAGTCAGAAAGGGTTGAAAATTGATGATGTGCCTTTGAATGGTGCATATTGAACACACAAAAAGTATGGAGTTAAAATAAGTTATTAAAAATGAAACCCCTTTTTAATAGATGAGTTTTCGTTCGAAACCCTAATAGTTCGTAAGAGATTATCCAATTTGTACACGAAGTGCATCCAGTTTTTGTCGTAACCCTATAAACTCTTTAGAAGTTGCTATGTGGGTGAAAATATGATGTCATGCCAAGTTAAAACCTTTTCAGAGTTCATTTGTACTGCTTTTCAAATTCAGGGTCATCTAGCTCAAAATAAATCATTAAATGCATGAAAAATATCAAATGAAGTCAGAAAGGGTTGAAAACTGATTATGTCCCTTTGAATGGTGCATATTGAACACACAAAACTAATGGAGTTAAAATAAGTTATTAAAAATGAAATCCCTCTGTAATAGATGAGTTTTCGTCCGAAACCCCCATACTTTTTATGAGATTGTCCAGTTTTTACACAAAATGCGTCCACTTTTTGCCGTAACCCTCTCAACTCTTTAGAAGTTGCTATGTGGGTGAAATTATGAAGTCATCCGAAGTTAAAACCTTTTCAGAGTTCATGTGTACCGCTTTTCAAATTCACGGTCATCTAGCTCAAAATAAATCATTAAAAGCATGAAAAAAATCAAATGAAGTCACAAAGGGTTGAAAATTGATGATGTGACTTTGAATGGTGCATATTGAACACAAAACAAGTATGGAGTTATAATAAGTTATTAACAATGAAATCCCTATGTAATACACGAGTTTTAGTCCAAAACCCTCATACTTCTTATGAGATTGTCCAATTTGTACACGAAGTGCATCCAGTTTTTGCCGTAACCCTCTCAACACTTTAGAAGTTTCTGTGTGGGTGAAATTATGATGTCATTCAGGGTTAAAAACTTTTCAGAGTTCATTTGTATTGCTTTTCCAATTCAGGGTGATCTAGCTCAAAATAAATCATTAAATGCATGAAAAATATCAAATGAAGTCAGAAAGGGTTGAAAATTGATGGTGTGCCTTTGAATGGTGCACATTGAATACACAAAAAGTATGGAGTTAAAATAAGTTATTAGAAATGAAATCCCTTTGTAATAGATGAGTTCTCGTCCGAAACCCTCATACTTCGAATGAGATTGTCCAATTTGTACACGAAGTGCATCTAGTTTTTGCCGTAACCCTCTCAACTCTTTAGAATTTGCTATGTCGGTCAAATTATTATGTCATGCCAAGTTAAAACCTTTTCAGAGTTCATTTATACTGCTTTTGAAATTCAGGGTCATCTAGGTCAAAATAAATCATTAAATGCATGAAAAATATCAAGTGAAGTCAGAAAGGGTTGAAAATTGATGATGTGCCTTTGAATGGTGCACATTGAACACACAAACGGTATGGAGTTAGAATAAGTTATTGAAAATGAAATCCCTTTGTAATGCATGAGTTTTCGTCCGAAACCCTCATACTTCGAAAGAGATTGTCCAATTTGTACACGAAGTGCATCTAGTTTTTGCCGTAACCCTCTCAACTCTTTAGAATTTGCTATGTGGGTGAAATTATGATGTCATGCCAAGTTAAAACCTTTTCAGAGTTCATTGGTACTGCTTTTCAAATTCAGGGTCATCTAGCTCAAAATAAATCATTAAATGCATGAAAAATATCAAATGAAGTCAGAAAGGGTTGAAAATTGATGATGTGCCTTTGAATGGTGCATATTGAACACACAAAAAGTATGGAGTTAAAATAAGTTATTAAAAATGAAACCCCTTTTTAATAGATGAGTTTTCGTTCGAAACCCTAATAGTTCGTAAGAGATTATCCAATTTGTACACGAAGTGCATCCAGTTTTTGTCGTAACCCTATAAACTCTTTAGAAGTTGCTATGTGGGTGAAATTATGATGTCATGCCAAGTTAAAACCTTTTCAGAGTTCATTTGTACTGCTTTTCAAATTCAGGGTCATCTAGCTCAAAATAAATCATTAAATGCATGAAAAATATCAAATGAAGTCAGAAAGGGTTGAAAACTGATTATGTCCCTTTGAACGGTGCATATTGAACACACAAAACTAATGGAGTTAAAATAAGTTATTAAAAATGAAATCCCTCTATAATAGATGAGCTTTCGTCCGAAACCCCCATACTTTTTATGAGATTGTCCAGTTTTTACACAAAATGCGTCCACTTTTTGCCGTAACCCTCTCAACTCTTTAGAAGTTGCTATGTGGGTGAAATTATGAAGTCATCCGAAGTTAAAACCTTTTCAGAGTTCATGTGTACCGCTTTTGAAATTCACGGTCATCTAGCTCAAAATAAATCATTAAAAGCATGAAAAAAATCAAATGAAGTCACAAAGGGTTGAAAATTGATGATGTGACTTTGAATGGTGCATATTGAACACAAAACAAGTATGGAGTTATAATAAGTTATTAACAATGAAATCCCTATGTAATACACGAGTTTTAGTCCAAAACCCTCATACTTCTTATGAGATTGTCCAATTTGTACACGAAGTGCATCCAGTTTTTGCCGTAACCCTCTCAACACTTTAGAAGTTTCTGTGTGGGTGAAATTATGATGTCATTCAGGGTTAAGAACTTTTCAGAGTTCATTTGTATTGCTTTTCAAATTCAGGGTCATCTAGCTCAAAATAAATCATTAAATGCATGAAAAATATCAAATGAAGTCAGAAAGGGTTGAAAATTGATGATGTGCCTTTGAATGGTGCACATTGAACACACAAAAAGTATGGAGTTAAAATAAGTGATTAAAAATGAAATCCCTTTGTAATAGATGAGTTCTCGTCCGAAACCCTCATACTTCGAATGAGATTGTCCAATTTGTACACGAAGTGCATCTAGTTTTTGCCGTAACCCTCTCAACCCTTTAGAATTTGCTATGTCGGTCAAATTATGATTTCATGCCAAGTTAAAACCTTTTCAGAGTTCATTTATACTGCTTTTGAAATTCAGGGTCATCTAGGTCAAAATAAATCATTAAATGCATGAAAAATATCAAGTGAAGTCAGAAAGGGTTGAAAATTGATGATGTGCCTTTGAATGGTGCACATTGAACACACAAAAGGTATGGAGTTAGAATAAGTTATTGAAAATGAAATCCCTTTGTAATGCATGAGTTTTCGTCCGAAACCCTCATACTTCGAAAGAGATTGTCCAATTTGTACACGAAGTGCATCTAGTTTTTGCCGTAACCCTCTCAACTCTTTAGATTTTGCTATGTGGGTGAAATTATGATGTCATGCCAAGTTAAAACCTTTTCAGAGTTCATTGGTACTGCTTTTCAAATTCAGGGTCATCTAGCTCAAAATAAATCATTAAAATCATCAAAAAAATCAAATGAAGTCGGAAAGGGTTGAAAATTGATGATGTGCCTTTGAATGGTGCATATTGAACACAAAAAAGTATGGAGTTAAAATAAGTTATTAAAAATGAAATCCCTTTGCAATAGACGAGCTTTCGTCCAAAACACTCATACTTCTTATGAGATTGTCCAATTTGTACACGAAGTGCATCCAGTTTTGGCCGTATCCCTCTCAACTCTTTAGAAGTTTCTGTGTGGGTGAAATTATGATGTCATTCCGAGTTAAAACCTTTTCAGAGTTCATTTGTACTGCTTTTCAAATTCAGGGTCATCTAGCGCAAAATAAATCATTAAATGCATGAAAAATATCAAATGAAGTCAGAAAGGGTTGAAAATTGATGATGTGCCTTTGAATGGTGCATATTGAACACACAAAAGTATGGAGTTAAAATAAGTTATTAAAAATGAAATCCCTTTGTAATAGATGAGTTTTCGTCCGAAACCCACATACTTCGAAAGAGATTGTCCAATTTGTACACGAAGTGCATCTAGTTTTTGCTGTAACCCTCTCAACTCTTTAGAATTTTCTATGTGGGTGAAATTATGATGTCATGCCAAGTTAAAACCTTTTCAGAGTTCATTTGTACTGGTTTTCAAATTCAGGGTCATGTTGCTCAAAATAAATCATTAAATTCATGAAAAACATCAAATGAAGTCGGAAAGGGTTGAAAATTGATGATGTGCCTTTGAATGGTGCATACTGAACACACAAAAGTATGGAGTTAAAATAAGTTATTAAAAATGAAATCCCTTTGTAATACATGAGTTTTCGTCCGAAACCCTCATACTTCGAAAGAGATTGCCAATTTGTCGCAAAGTGGATCCAGCTTTTGCTGTAACCCTCTCAACTCTTTAGAATTTTCTATGTGGTTGAAGTTATGATGTCATGCGAAGTTAGAACCTTTTCAGAGTTCATGTGTATTGCTTTTGAAATTCAGGGTCATCTAGCTCAAAATAAATCATTAAAAGCATCAAAAAAATCAAATGAAGTCAGAAAGGGTTGAAAATTGATGATGTGCCTTTGAATGGTGCATATTGAACACAAAAAAGTATGGAGTTAAAATAAGTTATTAAAAATGAAATCCCTTAGCAATAGACGAGCTTTCGTCCAAAACACTCATACTTCTTATGAGATTGTCCAATTTGTACATGAAGTGCATCCAGTTTTTGCCGTACCCCTCTCAACTCTTTACAAGTTTCTGTGTGGGTGAAATTATGATGTCATTCCGAGTTAAAACCTTTTCAGAGTTCATTTGTACTGCTTTTCAAATTCTGGGTCATCTAGCTCAAAATAAATCATTAAATGCATGAAAAATATCAAATGAAGTCAGAAAGGGTGGAAAATTGATGATGTGCCTTTGAATGGTGCACATTGAACACACAAAAAGTATGGATTTAAAATAAGTTATTAAAAATGAAATCCCTTTGTAATACATGAGTTTTCGTCCGAAACCCTCATACTTCGAAAGAGATTGTCCAATTTGTACACGAAGTGCATCTAGTTTTTGCCGTAACCCTCTCAAATCTTTAGAATTTTCTATGTGGGTGAAATTATGATCTCATGCCAAGTTAAAACCTTTTCAGAGTTCATTTGTACTTCTTTTCAAATTCAGGGTCATCTAGGTGAAAATAAATCATTAAATGCATGAAAAATATCAAATGAAGTCAAAAAGGGTTGAAAATAGATGATGTGCCTTTGAATGGTGCATATTGAACACACAAAAGTATGGAGTTAAAATAAGTTATTAAAAATGAAATCCCTTTGTAATACAGGAGTTTTCGTCCAAAATCCTCATACTTATTATGAGATTGTCCAATTTGTACACGAAGTGCATCTGGTTTTTGCCGTAACCCTCTCAACTCTTTAGAATTTGCTATGTGGGCGAAATTATGATGTCATGCCAAGTTAAAACCTTTTCAGAGTTCATTTTTACTGCTTTTCAAATTCAGGGTCATCTAGCTCAAAATAAATCATTAAATGCATGAAAAATATCAAATGAAGTCAGAAAGGGTTGAAAATTGATGATGTGCCTTTCAATGGTGCATATTGAACACACAAAAGTATGGAGTTAAAATAAGTTATTAAAAAAGAAATCCCTTTGTAATAGATGAGTTTTCGTTCGAAACCCTCATACTTCGAAAGAGATTGTCCAATTTGTACACGAAGTGCATCTAGTTTTTCCTGTAACTCTCTCAACTCTTTAGAATTTTCTATGTGGGTGAAATTATGATGTCATGCCAACTTAAAACCTTTTCAGAGTTCATTTGTACTGGTTTTCAAATTCAGGGTCATGTTGCTCAAAATAAATCATTAAATGCATGAAAAATATCAAATGAAGTCGGAAAGGGTTGAAAATTGATGATGTGCCTTTGAATGGTGCATATTGAACACACAAAAGTATGGAGTTAAAATAAGTTATTAAAAATGAAATCCCTTTGTAATACATGAGTTTTCGTCCGAAACCCTCATACTTCGAAAGAGATTGCCAATTTGTCGCAAAGTGGATCCAGCTTTTGCTGTAACCCTCTCAACTCTTTAGAATTTTCTATGTGGTTGAAGTTATGATGTCATGCGAAGTTAGAACCTTTTCAGAGTTCATGTGTATTGCTTTTGAAATTCAGGGTCATCTAGCTCAAAATAAATCATTAAAAGCATCAAAAAAATCAAATGAAGTCAGAAAGGGTTGAAAATTGATGATGTGCCTTTGAATGGTGCATATTGAACACAAAAAAGTATGGAGTTAAAATAAGTTATTAAAAATGAAATCCCTTAGCAATAGACGAGCTTTCGTCCAAAACACTCATACTTCTTATGAGATTGTCCAATTTGTACACGAAGTGCATCCAGTTTTTGCCGTAACCCTCTCAACTCTTTACAAGTTTCTGTGTGGGTGAAATTATGATGTCATTCCGAGTTAAAACCTTTTCAGAGTTCATTTGTACTGCTTTTCAAATTCTGGGTCATCTAGCTCAAAATAAATCATTAAATGCATGAAAAATATCAAGTGAAGTCAGAAAGGGTGGAAAATTGATGATGTGCCTTTGAATGGTGCACATTGAACACACAAAAAGTATGGAGTTAAAATAAGTTATTAAAAATGAAATCCCTTTGTAATACATGAGTTTTCGTCCGAAACCCTCATACTTCGAAAGAGATTGTCTAATTTGTACACGAAGTGCATCTAGTTTTTGCCGTAACCCTCTCAAATCTTTAGAATTTTCTATGTGGGTGAAATTATGATGTCATGCCAAGTTAAAACCTTTTCAGAGTTCATTTGTACTTCTTTTCAAATTCAGGGTCATCTAGGTGAAAATAAATCATTAAATGCATGAAAAATATCAAATGAAGTCAAAAAGGGTTGAAAATTGATGATGTGCCTTTGAATTGTGCATATTGAACACACAAAAGTATGGAGTTAAAATAAGTTATTAAAAATGAAATCCCTTTGTAATACAGGAGTTTTCGTCCAAAATCCTCATACTTCTTATGAGATTGTCCAATTTGTACACGAAGTGCATCTGGTTTTTGCCGTAACCCTCTCAACTCTTTACAATTTGCTATGTGGGCGAAATTATGATGTCATGCCAAGTTAAAACCTCTTCAGAGTTCATTTGTACTGCTTTTCAAATTCAGGGTCATCTAGCTCAAAATAAATCATTAAATGCATGAAAAATATCAAATGAAGTCAGAATGGGTTGAAAATTGATGATCTGCCTTTGAATGGTGCATATTGAACACACAAAAGTATGGAGTTAAAATAAGTACTTAAACATGAAATTCCTTTGTAATACATCAATTTTCGTCCGAAACCCTCATACTTCGAAAGAGATTACCAATTTGTCGCGAAGTGCATCCAGCTTTTGCCGTAACCCTCTCAACTCTTTAGTATTTTCTATGTGGATGAAGTTATGATGTCATGCGAAGTTAGAACCTTTTCAGAGTTCATGTGTACTGCTTTTGAAATTCAGGGTCATCTAGCTCAAAATAAATCATTAAAATCATAAAAAAAATCAAATGAAGTCAGAAAGGGTTGAAAATTGATGATGTGCTTTTGAATGGTGCATGTTGAAAACAAAAAAGTATGGAGTTAAAATAAGTTATTAAAAATGAAATCCCTTTGCAATAGACGTGTTTTCGTCCAAAACCCGCATACTTCTTATGAGATTGTCCAATTTGTACACGAAGTGCATCCAGTTTTCGCCGTAACCCTCTCAACTCTTTAGAAGTTTCTGTGTGGGTGAAATTATGATGTCATTCCGAGTTAAAACCTTTTCAGAGTTCATTTGTACTACTTTTCAAATTCAGGGTCATCTAGCTCAAAATAAATCATTAAATGCATGAAAAATATCAAATGAAGTCAAAAAGGGTTGAAAATTGATGATGTGCCTTTGAATGGTGCATATTGAACACACAAAAGTATGGAGTTAAAATAAGTTATTAAAAATGAAATTCCTTTCAAATAGATGAGTTTTCGTCCGAAACCCTCATACTTCGAAAGAGATTGTCCAATTTGTACACGAAGTGCATCTAGTTTTTGCTGTAACCCTCTCAACTCTTTAGAATTTTCTATGTGGGTGAAATTATGATGTCATGCCAAGTTAAAACCTTTTCAGAGTTCATTTGTACTGCTTTTCAAATTTAGGGTCATGTAGCTCAAAATAAATCATTAAATGCATGAAAAATATGAAATGAAGTCGTAAAGGGTTGAAAATTGATGATGTGCCTTTGAACGGTGCATATTGAACAAACAAAAGTATGGAGTTAAAATAAGTTATTAAAAATGAAATCCCTTTGTAATACATGAGTTTTCGTCCGAAACCCTCATACTTCGAAAGAGATTGCCAATTTGTCGCAAAGTGCATCCAGCTTTTTCTGTAACCCTCTCAACTCTTTAGAATTTTCTATGTGGGTGAAGTTATGATGACATGCGAAGTTAGAACCTTTTCAGAGTTCATGTGTATTGCTTTTGAAATTCAGGGTCATCTAGCTCAAAATAAATCATTAAAAGCATCAAAAAAATCAAATGAAGTCAGAAAGGGTTGAAAATTGATGATGTGCCTTTGAATGGTGCATATTGAACACAAAAAAGTATGGAGTTAAAATAAGTTATTAAAAATGAAATCCCTTAGCAATAGACGAGCTTTCATCCAAAACACTCATACTTCTTATGAGATTGTCCAATTTGTACACGAAGTGCATCCAGTTTTTGCCGTAACCCTCTCAACTCTTTAGAAGTTTCTGTGTGGGTGAAATTATGATGTCATTCCGAGTTAAAACCTTTTCAGAGTTCATTTGTACTGCTTTTCAAATTCTGGGTCATCTAGCTCAAAATAAATCATTAAATGCATGAAAAATATCAAATGAAGTCAGAAAGGGTTGAAAATTGATGATGTGCCTTTGAATGGTGCATATTGAACACACAAAAGTATGGAGTTAAAATAAGTTATTCAAAATGAAATCCCTTTGTAATACAGGAGTTTTCGTCCAAAATTCTCATACTTCTTATGAGATTGTCCAATTTGTACACGAAGAGCATCTGGTTTTTGCCGTAACCCTCTCAACTCTTTAGAATTTGCTATGTGGGCGAAATTATGATGTCATGCCAAGTTAAAACCTTTTCAGAGTTCATTTGTACCGCTTTTCAAATTCAGGGTCATCTAGCTCAAAATAAATCATTAAATGCATGAAAAATATCAAATGAAGTCAGAAAGGGTTGAAAATTGATGATGTGCCTTTGAATGGTGCATATTGAACACACAAAAGTATGGAGTTAAAATCAGTTATTAAAAAAGAAATCCCTTTGTAATAGATGAGTTTTCGTCCGAAACCCTCATACTTCGAAAGAGATTGTCCAATTTGTACACGAAGTGCATCTAGTTTTTGCTGTAACCCTCTCAACTCTTTAGAATTTTCTATGTGGGTGAAATTATGATGTCATGCCAAGTTAAAACCTTTTCAGAGTTCATTTGTACTGGTTTTCAAATTCAGGGTCATGTTGCTCAAAATAAATCATTAAATGCATGAAAAATATCAAATGAAGTCGGAAAGGGTTGAAAATTGATGATGTGCCTTTGAATGGTGCATATTGAACACACAAAAGTATGGAGTTAAAATAAGTTATTAAAAATGAAATCCCTTTGTAATACATGAGTTTTCGTCCGAAACCCTCATACTTCGAAAGAGATTGCCAATTTGTCGCAAAGTGGATCCAGCTTTTGCTGTAACCCTCGCAACTCTTTAGAATTTTCTATGTGGTTGAAGTTATGATGTCATGCGAAGTTAGAACCTTTTCAGAGTTCATGTGTATTGCTTTTGAAATTCAGGGTCATCTAGCTCAAAATAAATCATTAAAAGCATCAAAAAAATCAAATGAAGTCAGAAAGGGTTGAAAATTGATGATGTGCCTTTGAATGGTGCATATTGAACACAAAAAAGTATGGAGTTAAAATAAGTTATTAAAAATGAAATCCCTTAGCAATAGACGAGCTTTCGTCCAAAACACTCATACTTCTTATGAGATTGTCCAATTTGTACACGAAGTGCATCCAGTTTTTGCCGTAACCCTCTCAACTCTTTACAAGTTTCTGTGTGGGTGAAATTATGATGTCATTCCGAGTTAAAACCTTTTCAGAGTTCATTTGTACTGCTTTTCAAATTCTGGGTCATCTAGCTCAAAATAAATCATTAAATGCATGAAAAATATCAAGTGAAGTCAGAAAGGGTGGAAAATTGATGATGTGCCTTTGAATGGTGCACATTGAACACACAAAAAGTATGGAGTTAAAATAAGTTATTAAAAATGAAATCCCTTTGTAATACATGAGTTTTCGTCCGAAACCCTCATACTTCGAAAGAGATTGTCCAATTTGTACACGAAGTGCATCTAGTTTTTGCCGTAACCCTCTCAAATCTTTAGAATTTTCTATGTGGGTGAAATTATGATGTCATGCCAAGTTAAAACCTTTTCAGAGTTCATTTGTACTTCTTTTCAAATTTAGGGTCATCTAGGTGAAAATAAATCATTAAATGCATGAAAAATATCAAATGAAGTCAAAAAGGGTTGAAAATTGATGATGTGCCTTTGAATGGTGCATATTGAACACACAAAAGTATGGAGTTAAAATAAGTTATTAAAAATGAAATCCCTTTGTAATACAGGAGTTTTCGTCCAAAATCCTCATACTTCTTATGAGATTGTCCAATTTGTACACGAAGTGCATCTGGTTTTTGCCGTAACCCTCTCAACTCTTTAGAATTTGCTATGTGGGCGAAATTATGATGTCATGCCAAGTTAAAACCTTTTCAGAGTTCATTTGTACTGCTTTTCAAATTCAGGGTCATCTAGCTCAAAATAAATCATTAAATGCATGAAAAATATCAAATGAAGTCAGAATGGGTTGAAAATTGATGATCTGCCTTTGAATGGTGCATATTGAACACACAAAAGTATGGAGTTAAAATAAGTACTTAAACATGAAATTCCTTTGTAATACATCAATTTTCGTCCGAAACCCTCATACTTCGAAAGAGATTGCCAATTTGTCGCGAAGTGCATCCAGCTTTTGCCGTAACCCTCTCAACTCTTTAGTATTTTCTATGTGGATGAATTTATGATGTCATGCGAAGTTAGAACCATTTCAGAGTTCATGTGTACTGCTTTTGAAATTCAGGGTCATCTAGCTCAAAATAAATCATTAAAATCATAAAAAAAATCAAATGAAGTCAGAAAGGGTTGAAAATTGATGATGTGCTTTTGAATGGTGCATGTTGAAAACAAAAAAGTATGGAGTTAAAATAAGTTATTAAAAATGAAATCCCTTTGCAATAGACGTGTTTTCGTCCAAAACCCGCATACTTCTTATGAGATTGTCCAATTTGTACACGAAGTGCATCCAGTTTTCGCCGTAACCCTCTCAACTCTTTAGAAGTTTCTGTGTGGGTGAAATTATGATGTCATTCCGAGTTAAAACCTTTTCAGAGTTCATTTGTACTGCTTTTCAAATTCAGGGTCATCTAGCTCAAAATAAATCATTAAATGCATGAAAAATATCAAATGAAGTCAAAAAGGGTTGAAAATTGATGATGTGCCTTTGAATGGTGCATATTGAACACACAAAAGTATGGAGTTAAAATAAGTTATTAAAAATGAAATTCCTTTCAAATAGATGAGTTTTCGTCCGAAACCCTCATACTTCGAAAGAAATTGTCCAATTTGTACACGAAGTGCATCTAGTTTTTGCTGTAACCCTCTCAACTCTTTAGAATTTTCTATGTGGGTGAAATTATGATGTCATGCCAAGTTAAAACCTTTTCAGAGTTCATTTGTACTGCTTTTCAAATTCAGGGTCATGTAGCTCAAAATAAATCATTAAATGCATGAAAAATATGAAATGAAGTCGTAAAGGGTTGAAAATTGATGATGTGCCTTTGAACGGTGCATATTGAACAAACAAAAGTATGGAGTTAAAATAAGTTATTAAAAATGAAATCCCTTTGTAATACATGAGTTTTCGTCCGAAACCCTCATACTTCGAAAGAGATTGCCAATTTGTCGCAAAGTGCATCCAGCTTTTTCTGTAACCCTCTCAACTCTTTAGAATTTTCTATGTGGGTGAAGTTATGATGACATGCGAAGTTAGAACCATTTCAGAGTTCATGTGTATTGCTTTTGAAATTCAGGGTCATCTAGCTCAAAATAAATCATTAAAAGCATCAAAAAAATCAAATGAAGTCAGAAAGGGTTGAAAATTGATGATGTGCCTTTGAATGGTGCATATTGAACACAAAAAAGTATGGAGTTAAAATAAGTTATTAAAAATGAAATCCCTTAGCAATAGACGAGCTTTCATCCAAAACACTCATACTTCTTATGAGATTGTCCAATTTGTACACGAAGTGCATCCAGTTTTTGCCGTAACCCTCTCAACTCTTTAGAAGTTTCTGTGTGGGTGAAATTATGATGTCATTCCGAGTTAAAACCTTTTCAGAGTTCATTTGTACTGCTTTTCAAATTCTGGGTCATCTAGCTCAAAATAAATCATTAAATGCATGAAAAATATCAAATGAAGTCAGAAAGGGTTGAAAATTGATGATGTGCCTTTGAATGGTGCATATTGAACACACAAAAGTATGGAGTTAAAATAAGTTATTCAAAATGAAATCCCTTTGTAATACAGGAGTTTTCGTCCAAAATTCTCATACTTCTTATGAGATTGTCCAATTTGTACACGAAGAGCATCTGGTTTTTGCCGTAACCCTCTCAACTCTTTAGAATTTGCTATGTGGGCGAAATTATGATGTCATGCCAAGTTAAAACCTTTTCAGAGTTCATTTGTACCGCTTTTCAAATTCAGGGTCATCTAGCTCAAAATAAATCATTAAATGCATGAAAAATATCAAATGAAGTCAGAAAGGGTTGAAAATTGATGATGTGCCTTTGAATGGTGCATATTGAACACACAAAAGTATGGAGTTAAAATAAGTTATTAAAAAAGAAATCCCTTTGTAATAGATGAGTTTTCGTCCGAAACCCTCATACTTCGAAAGAGATTGTCCAATTTGTACACGAAGTGCATCTAGTTTGTGCTGTAACCCTCTCAACTCTTTAGAATTTTCTATGTGGGTGAAATTATGATGTCATGCCAAGTTAAAACCTTTTCAGAGTTCATTTGTACTGGTTTTCAAATTCAGGGTCATGTTGCTCAAAATAAATCATTAAATGCATGAAAAATATCAAATGAAGTCGGAAAGGGTTGAAAATTGATGATGTGCCTTTGAATGGTGCATATTGAACACACAAAAGTATGGAGTTAAAATAAGTTATTAAAAATGAAATCCCTTTGTAATACATGAGTTTTCGTCCGAAACCCTCATAGTTCGAAAGAGATTGCCAATTTGTCGCAAAGTGGATCCAGCTTTTGCTGTAACCCTCTCAACTCTTTAGAATTTTCTATGTGGTTGAAGTTATGATGTCATGCGAAGTTAGAACCTTTTCAGAGTTCATGTGTATTGCTTTTGAAATTCAGGGTCATCTAGCTCAAAATAAATCATTAAAAGCATCAAAAAAATCAAATGAAGTCAGAAAGGGTTGAAAATTGATGATGTGCCTTTGAATGGTGCATATTGAACACAAAAAAGTATGGAGTTAAAATAAGTTATTAAAAATGAAATCCCTTAGCAATAGACGAGCTTTCGTCGAAAACACTCATACTTCTTATGAGATTGTCCAATTTGTACACGAAGTGCATCCAGTTTTTGCCGTAACCCTCTCAACTCTTTACAAGTTTCTGTGTGGGTGAAATTATGATGTCATTCCGAGTTAAAACCTTTTCAGAGTTCATTTGTACTGCTTTTCAAATTCTGGGTCATCTAGCTCAAAATAAATCATTAAATGCATGAAAAATATCAAGTGAAGTCAGAAAGGGTGGAAAATTGATGATGTGCCTTTGAATGGTGCACATTGAACACCCAAAAAGTATGGAGTTAAAATAAGTTATTAAAAATGAAATCCCTTTGTAATACATGAGTTTTCGTCCGAAACCCTCATACTTCGAAAGAGATTGTCCAATTTGTACACGAAGTGCATCTAGTTTTTGCCGTAACCCTCTCAAATCTTTAGAATTTTCTATGTGGGTGAAATTATGATGTCATGCCAAGTTAAAACCTTTTCAGAGTTCATTTGTACTTCTTTTCAAATTCAGGGTCATCTAGGTGAAAATAAATCATTAAATGCATGAAAAATATCAAATGAAGTCAAAAAGGGTTGAAAATTGATGATGTGCCTTTGAATGGTGCATATTGAACACACAAAAGTATGGAGTTAAAATAAGTTATTAAAAATGAAATCCCTTTGTAATACAGGAGTTTTCGTCCAAAATCCTCATACTTCTTATGAGATTGTCCAATTTGTACACGAAGTGCATCTGGTTTTTGCCGTAACCCTCTCAACTCTTTAGAATTTGCTATGTGGGCGAAATTATGATGTCATGCCAAGTTAAAACCTTTTCAGAGTTCATTTGTACTGCTTTTCAAATTCAGGGTCATCTAGCTCAAAATAAATCATTAAATGCATGAAAAATATCAAATGAAGTCAGAATGGGTTGAAAATTGATGATCTGCCTTTCAATGGTGCATATTGAACACACAAAAGTATGGAGTTAAAATAAGTACTTAAACATGAAATTCCTTTGTAATACATCAATTTTCGTCCGAAACCCTCATACTTCGAAAGAGATTGCCAATTTGTCGCGAAGTGCATCTAGCTTTTGCCGTAACCCTCTCAACTCTTTAGTATTTTCTATGTGGATGAAGTTATGATGTCATGCGAAGTTAGAACCTTTTCAGAGTTCATGTGTACTGCTTTTGAAATTCAGGGTCATCTAGCTCAAAATAAATCATTAAAATCATAAAAAAAATCAAATGAAGTCAGAAAGGGTTGAAAATTGATGATGTGCTTTTGAATGGTGCATGTTGAAAACAAAAAAGTATGGAGTTAAAATAAGTTATTAAAAATGAAATCCCTTTGCAATAGACGTGTTTTCGTCCAAAACCCGCATACTTCTTATGAGATTGTCCAATTTGTACACGAAGTGCATCCAGTTTTCGCCGTAACCCTCTCAACTCTTTAGAAGTTTCTGTGTGGGTGAAATTATGATGTCATTCCGAGTTAAAACCTTTTCAGAGTTCATTTGTACTGCTTTTCAAATTCAGGGTCATCTAGCTCAAAATAAATCATTAAATGCATGAAAAATATCAAATGAAGTCAAAAAGGGTTGAAAATTGATGATGTGCCTTTGAATGGTGCATATTGAACACACAAAAGTATGGAGTTAAAATAAGTTATTAAAAATGAAATTCCTTTCAAATAGATGAGTTTTCGTCCGAAACCCTCATACTTCGAAAGAGATTGTCCAATTTGTACACGAAGTGCATCTAGTTTTTGCTGTAACCCTCTCAACTCTTTAGAATTTTCTATGTGGGTGAAATTATGATGTCATGCCAAGTTAAAACCTTTTCAGAGTTCATTTGTACTGCTTTTCAAATTCAGGGTCATGTAGCTCAAAATAAATCATTAAATGCATGAAAAATATGAAATGAAGTCGTAAAGGGTTGAAAATTGATGATGTGCCTTTGAACGGTGCATATTGAACAAACAAAAGTATGGAGTTAAAATAAGTTATTAAAAATGAAATCCCTTTGTAATACATGAGTTTTCGTCCGAAACCCTCATACTTCGAAAGAGATTGCCAATTTGTCGCAAAGTGCATCCAGCTTTTTCTGTAACCCTCTCAACTCTTTAGAATTTTCTATGTGGGTGAAGTTATGATGACATGCGAAGTTAGAACCATTTCAGAGTTCATGTGTATTGCTTTTGAAATTCAGGGTCATCTAGCTCAAACTAAATCATTAAAAGCATCAAAAAAATCAAATGAAGTCAGAAAGGGTTGAAAATTGATGATGTGCCTTTGAATGGTGCATATTGAACACAAAAAAGTATGGAGTTAAAATAAGTTATTAAAAATGAAATCCCTTAGCAATAGACGAGCTTTCATCCAAAACACTCATACTTCTTATGAGATTGTCCAATTTGTACACGAAGTGCATCCAGTTTTTGCCGTAACCCTCTCAACTCTTTAGAAGTTTCTGTGTGGGTGAAATTATGATGTCATTCCGAGTTAAAACCTTTTCAGAGTTCATTTGTACTGCTTTTCAAATTCTGGGTCATCTAGCTCAAAATAAATCATTAAATGCATGAAAAATATCAAATGAAGTCAGAAAGGGTTGAAAATTGATGATGTGCCTTTGAATGGTGCATATTGAACACACAAAAGTATGGAGTTAAAATAAGTTATTCAAAATGAAATCCCTTTGTAATACAGGAGTTTTCGTCCAAAATTCTCATACTTCTTATGAGATTGTCCAATTTGTACACGAAGAGCATCTGGTTTTTGCCGTAACCCTCTCAACTCTTTAGAATTTGCTATGTGGGCGAAATTATGATGTCATGCCAAGTTAAAACCTTTTCAGAGTTCATTTGTACCGCTTTTCAAATTCAGGGTCATCTAGCTCAAAATAAATCATTAAATGCATGAAAAATATCAAATGAAGTCAGAAAGGGTTGAAAATTGATGATGTGCCTTTGAATGGTGCATATTGAACACACAAAAGTATGGAGTTAAAATAAGTTATTAAAAAAGAAATCCCTTTGTAATAGATGAGTTTTCGTCCGAAACCCTCATACTTCGAAAGAGATTGTCCAATTTGTACACGAAGTGCATCTAGTTTGTGCTGTAACCCTCTCAACTCTTTAGAATTTTCTATGTGGGTGAAATTATGATGTCATGCCAAGTTAAAACCTTTTCAGAGTTCATTTGTACTGGTTTTCAAATTCAGGGTCATGTTGCTCAAAATAAATCATTAAATGCATGAAAAATATCAAATGAAGTCGGAAAGGGTTGAAAATTGATGATGTGCCTTTGAATGGTGCATATTGAACACACAAAAGTATGGAGTTAAAATAAGTTATTAAAAATGAAATCCCTTTGTAATACATGAGTTTTCGTCCGAAACCCTCATACTTCGAAAGAGATTGCCAATTTGTCGCAAAGTGGATCCAGCTTTTGCTGTAACCCTCTCAACTCTTTAGAATTTTCTATGTGGTTGAAGTTATGATGTCATGCGAAGTTAGAACCTTTTCAGAGTTCATGTGTATTGCTTTTGAAATTCAGGGTCATCTAGCTCAAAATAAATCATTAAAAGCATCAAAAAAATCAAATGAAGTCAGAAAGGGTTGAAAATTGATGATGTGCCTTTGAATGGTGCATATTGAACACAAAAAAGTATGGAGTTAAAATAAGTTATTAAAAATGAAATCCCTTAGCAATAGACGAGCTTTCGTCCAAAACACTCATACTTCTTATGAGATTGTCCAATTTGTACACGAAGTGCATCCAGTTTTTGCCGTAACCCTCTCAACTCTTTACAAGTTTCTGTGTGGGTGAAATTATGATGTCATTCCGAGTTAAAACCTTTTCAGAGTTCATTTGTACTGCTTTTCAAATTCTGGGTCATCTAGCTCAAAATAAATCATTAAATGCATGAAAAATATCAAGTGAAGTCAGAAAGGGTGGAAAATTGATGATGTGCCTTTGAATGGTGCACATTGAACACCCAAAAAGTATGGAGTTATAATAAGTTATTAAAAATGAAATCCCTTTGTAATACATGAGTTTTCGTCCGAAACCCTCATACTTCGAAAGAGATTGTCCAATTTGTACACGAAGTGCATCTAGTTTTTGCCGTAACCCTCTCAAATCTTTAGAATTTTCTATGTGGGTGAAATTATGATGTCATGCCAAGTTAAAACCTTTTTAGAGTTCATTTGTACTTCTTTTCAAATTCAGGGTCATCTAGGTGAAAATAAATCATTAAATGCATGAAAAATATCAAATGAAGTCAAAAAGGGTTGAAAATTGATGATGTGCCTTTGAATGGTGCATATTGAACACACAAAAGTATGGAGTTAAAATAAGTTATTAAAAATGAAATCCCTTTGTAATACAGGAGTTTTCGTCCAAAATCCTCATACTTCTTATGAGATTGTCCAATTTGTACACGAAGTGCATCTGGTTTTTGCCGTAACCCTCTCAACTCTTTAGAATTTGCTATGTGGGCGAAATTATGATGTCATGCCAAGTTAAAACCTTTTCAGAGTTCATTTGTACTGCTTTTCAAATTCAGGGTCATCTAGCTCAAAATAAATCATTAAATGCATGAAAAATATCAAATGAAGTCAGAATGGGTTGAAAATTGATGATCTGCCTTTCAATGGTGCATATTGAACACACAAAAGTATGGAGTTAAAATAAGTACTTAAACATGAAATTCCTTTGTAATACATCAATTTTCGTCCGAAACCCTCATACTTCGAAAGAGATTGCCAATTTGTCGCGAAGTGCATCTAGCTTTTGCCGTAACCCTCTCAACTCTTTAGTATTTTCTATGTGGATGAAGTTATGATGTCATGCGAAGTTAGAACCTTTTCAGAGTTCATGTGTACTGCTTTTGAAATTCAGGGTCATCTAGCTCAAAATAAATCATTAAAATCATAAAAAAAATCAAATGAAGTCAGAAAGGGTTGAAAATTCATGATGTGCTTTTGAATGGTGCATGTTGAAAACAAAAAAGTATGGAGTTAAAATAAGTTATTAAAAATGAAATCCCTTTGCAATAGACGTGTTTTCGTCCAAAACCCGCATACTTCTTATGAGATTGTCCAATTTGTACACGAAGTGCATCCAGTTTTCGCCGTAACCCTCTCAACTCTTTAGAAGTTTCTGTGTGGGTGAAATTATGATGTCATTCCGAGTTAAAACCTTTTCAGAGTTCATTTGTACTGCTTTTCAAATTCAGGGTCATCTAGCTCAAAATAAATCATTAAATGCATGAAAAATATCAAATGAAGTCAAAAAGGGTTGAAAATTGATGATGTGCCTTTGAATGGTGCATATTGAACACACAAAAGTATGGAGTTAAAATAAGTTATTAAAAATGAAATTCCTTTCAAATAGATGAGTTTTCGTCCGAAACCCTCATACTTCGAAAGAGATTGTCCAATTTGTACACGAAGTGCATCTAGTTTTTGCTGTAACCCTCTCAACTCTTTAGAATTTTCTATGTGGGTGAAATTATGATGTCATGCCAAGTTAAAACCTTTTCAGAGTTCATTTGTACTGCTTTTCAAATTTAGGGTCATGTAGCTCAAAATAAATCATTAAATGCATGAAAAATATGAAATGAAGTCGTAAAGGGTTGAAAATTGATGATGTGCCTTTGAACGGTGCATATTGAACAAACAAAAGTATGGAGTTAAAATAAGTTATTAAAAATGAAATCCCTTTGTAATACATGAGTTTTCGTGCGAAACCCTCATACTTCGAAAGAGATTGCCAATTTGTCGCAAAGTACATCCAGCTTTTTCTGTAACCCTCTCAACTCTTTAGAATTTTCTATGTGGGTGAAGTTATGATGACATGCGAAGTTAGAACCTTTTCAGAGTTCATGTGTATTGCTTTTGAAATTCAGGGTCATCTAGCTCAAAATAAATCATTAAAAGCATCAAAAAAATCAAATGAAGTTAGAAAGGGTTGAAAATTGATGATGTGCCTTTGAATGGTGCATATCGAACACAAAAAAGTATGGAGTTAAAATAAGTTATTAAAAATGAAATCCCTTAGCAATAGACGAGCTTTCATCCAAAACACTCATACTTCTTATGAGATTGTCCAATTTGTACACGAAGTGCATCCAGTTTTTGCCGTAACCCTCTCAACTCTTTAGAAGTTTCTGTGTGGGTGAAATTATGATGTCATTCCGAGTTAAAACCTTTTCAGAGTTCATTTGTACTGCTTTTCAAATTCTGGGTCATCTAGCTCAAAATAAATCATTAAATGCATGAAAAATATCAAATGAAGTCAGAAAGGGTTGAAAATTGATGATGTGCCTTTGAATGGTGCATATTGAACACACAAAAGTATGGAGTTAAAATAAGTTATTCAAAATGAAATCCCTTTGTAATACAGGAGTTTTCGTCCAAAATTCTCATACTTCTTATGAGATTGTCCAATTTGTACACGAAGAGCATCTGGTTTTTGCCGTAACCCTCTCAACTCTTTAGAATTTGCTATGTGGGCGAAATTATGATGTCATGCCAAGTTAAAACCTTTTCAGAGTTCATTTGTACTGCTTTTCAAATTCAGGGTCATCTAGCTCAAAATAAATCATTAAATGCATGAAAAATATCAAATGAAGTCAGAATGGGTTGAAAATTGATGATCTGCCTTTCAATGGTGCATATTGAACACACAAAAGTATGGAGTTAAAATAAGTACTTAAACATGAAATTCCTTTGTAATACATCAATTTTCGTCCGAAACCCTCATACTTCGAAAGAGATTGCCAATTTGTCGCGAAGTGCATCTAGCTTTTGCCGTAACCCTCTCAACTCTTTAGTATTTTCTATGTGGATGAAGTTATGATGTCATGCGAAGTTAGAACCTTTTCAGAGTTCATGTGTACTGCTTTTGAAATTCAGGGTCATCTAGCTCAAAATAAATCATTAAAATCATAAAAAAAATCAAATGAAGTCAGAAAGGGTTGAAAATTCATGATGTGCTTTTGAATGGTGCATGTTGAAAACAAAAAAGTATGGAGTTAAAATAAGTTATTAAAAATGAAATCCCTTTGCAATAGACGTGTTTTCGTCCAAAACCCGCATACTTCTTATGAGATTGTCCAATTTGTACACGAAGTGCATCCAGTTTTCGCCGTAACCCTCTCAACTCTTTAGAAGTTTCTGTGTGGGTGAAATTATGATGTCATTCCGAGTTAAAACCTTTTCAGAGTTCATTTGTACTGCTTTTCAAATTCAGGGTCATCTAGCTCAAAATAAATCATTAAATGCATGAAAAATATCAAATGAAGTCAAAAAGGGTTGAAAATTGATGATGTGCCTTTGAATGGTGCATATTGAACACACAAAAGTATGGAGTTAAAATAAGTTATTAAAAATGAAATTCCTTTCAAATAGATGAGTTTTCGTCCGAAACCCTCATACTTCGAAAGAGATTGTCCAATTTGTACACGAAGTGCATCTAGTTTTTGCTGTAACCCTCTCAACTCTTTAGAATTTTCTATGTGGGTGAAATTATGATGTCATGCCAAGTTAAAACCTTTTCAGAGTTCATTTGTACTGCTTTTCAAATTTAGGGTCATGTAGCTCAAAATAAATCATTAAATGCATGAAAAATATGAAATGAAGTCGTAAAGGGTTGAAAATTGATGATGTGCCTTTGAACGGTGCATATTGAACAAACAAAAGTATGGAGTTAAAATAAGTTATTAAAAATGAAATCCCTTTGTAATACATGAGTTTTCGTGCGAAACCCTCATACTTCGAAAGAGATTGCCAATTTGTCGCAAAGTACATCCAGCTTTTTCTGTAACCCTCTCAACTCTTTAGAATTTTCTATGTGGGTGAAGTTATGATGACATGCGAAGTTAGAACCTTTTCAGAGTTCATGTGTATTGCTTTTGAAATTCAGGGTCATCTAGCTCAAAATAAATCATTAAAAGCATCAAAAAAATCAAATGAAGTTAGAAAGGGTTGAAAATTGATGATGTGCCTTTGAATGGTGCATATCGAACACAAAAAAGTATGGAGTTAAAATAAGTTATTAAAAATGAAATCCCTTAGCAATAGACGAGCTTTCATCCAAAACACTCATACTTCTTATGAGATTGTCCAATTTGTACACGAAGTGCATCCAGTTTTTGCCGTAACCCTCTCAACTCTTTAGAAGTTTCTGTGTGGGTGAAATTATGATGTCATTCCGAGTTAAAACCTTTTCAGAGTTCATTTGTACTGCTTTTCAAATTCTGGGTCATCTAGCTCAAAATAAATCATTAAATGCATGAAAAATATCAAATGAAGTCAGAAAGGGTTGAAAATTGATGATGTGCCTTTGAATGGTGCATATTGAACACACAAAAGTATGGAGTTAAAATAAGTTATTCAAAATGAAATCCCTTTGTAATACAGGAGTTTTCGTCCAAAATTCTCATACTTCTTATGAGATTGTCCAATTTGTACACGAAGAGCATCTGGTTTTTGCCGTAACCCTCTCAACTCTTTAGAATTTGCTATGTGGGCGAAATTATGATGTCATGCCAAGTTAAAACCTTTTCAGAGTTCATTTGTACCGCTTTTCAAATTCAGGGTCATCTAGCTCAAAATAAATCATTAAATACATGAAAAATATCAAATGAAGTCAGAATGGGTTGAAAATTGATGATGTGCCTTTGAATGGTGCATATTGAACACACAAAAGTATGGAGTTAAAATAAGTACTTAAAAATGAAATTCCTTTGTAATACATCAATTTTCGTCCGAAACCCTCATACTTCGAAAGGGATTGCCAATTTGTCGCGAAGTGCATCGAGCTTTTGCCGTAACCCTCTCAACTCTTTAGTATTTTCTATGTGGATGAAGTTATGATGTCATGCGAAGTTAGAACCTTTTCAGAGTTCATGTGTACTGCTTTTGAAATTCAGGGTCATCTAGCTCAAAATAAATCATTAAAATCATAAAAAAAATCAAATGAAGTCGGAAAGGGTTGAAAATTGATGATGTGCTTTTGAATGGTGCATGTTGAAAACAAAAAAGTATGGAGTTAAAATAAGTTATTAAAAATGAAATCCCTTTGCAATAGACGTGTTTTCGTCCAAAACCCGCATACTTCTTATGAGATTGTCCAATTTGTACACGAAGTGCATCCAGTTTTCGCCGTAACCCTCTCAACTCTTTAGAAGTTTCTGTGTGGGTGAAATTATGATGTCATTCCGAGTTAAAACCTTTTCAGAGTTCATTTGTACTGCTTTTCAAATTCAGGGTCATCTAGCTCAAAATAAATCATTAAATGCATGAAAAATATCAAATGAAGTCAAAAAGGGTTGAAAATTGATGATGTGCCTTTGAATGGTGCATATTGAACACACAAAAGTATGGAGTTAAAATAAGTTATTAAAAATGAAATTCCTTTCAAATAGATGAGTTTTCGTCCGAAACCCTCATACTTCGAAAGAGATTGTCCAATTTGTACACGAAGTGCATCTAGTTTTTGCTGTAACCCTCTCAACTCTTTAGAATTTTCTATGTGGGTGAAATTATGATGTCATGCCAAGTTAAAACCTTTTCAGAGTTCATTTGTACTGCTTTTCAAATTTAGGGTCATGTAGCTCAAAATAAATCATTAAATGCATGAAAAATATGAAATGAAGTCGTAAAGGGTTGAAAATTGATGATGTGCCTTTGAACGGTGCATATTGAACAAACAAAAGTATGGAGTTAAAATAAGTTATTAAAAATGAAATCCCTTTGTAATACATGAGTTTTCGTCCGAAACCCTCATACTTCGAAAGAGATTGCCAATTTGTCGCAAAGTACATCCAGCTTTTTCTGTAACCCTCTCAACTCTTTAGAATTTTCTATGTGGGTGAAGTTATGATGACATGCGAAGTTAGAACCTTTTCAGAGTTCATGTGTATTGCTTTTGAAATTCAGGGTCATCTAGCTCAAAATAAATCATTAAAAGCATCAAAAAAATCAAATGAAGTCAGAAAGGGTTGAAAATTGATGATGTGCCTTTGAATGGTGCATATTGAACACAAAAAAGTATGGAGTTAAAATAAGTTATTAAAAATGAAATCCCTTAGCAATAGACGAGCTTTCATCCAAAACACTCATACTTCTTATGAGATTGTCCAATTTGTACACGAAGTGCATCCAGTTTTTGCCGTAACCCTCTCAACTCTTTAGAAGTTTCTGTGTGGGTGAAATTATGATGTCATTCCGAGTTAAAACCTTTTCAGAGTTCATTTGTACTGCTTTTCAAATTCTGGGTCATCTAGCTCAAAATAAATCATTAAATGCATGAAAAATATCAAATGAAGTCAGAAAGGGTTGAAAATTGATGATGTGCCTTTGAATGGTGCATATTGAACACACAAAAGTATGGAGTTAAAATAAGTTATTCAAAATGAAATCCCTTTGTAATACAGGAGTTTTCGTCCAAAATTCTCATACTTCTTATGAGATTGTCCAATTTGTACACGAAGAGCATCTGGTTTTTGCCGTAACCCTCTCAACTCTTTAGAATTTGCTATGTGGGCGAAATTATGATGTCATGCCAAGTTAAAACCTTTTCAGAGTTCATTTGTACCGCTTTTCAAATTCAGGGTCATCTAGCTCAAAATAAATCATTAAATGCATGAAAAATATCAAATGAAGTCAGAATGGGTTGAAAATTGATGATGTGCCTTTGAATGGTGCATATTGAACACACAAAAGTATGGAGTTAAAATAAGTACTTAAAAATGAAATTCCTTTGTAATACATCAATTTTCGTCCGAAACCCTCATACTTCGAAAGAGATTGCCAATTTGTCGCGAAGTGCATCCACCTTTTGCCGTAACCCTCTCAACTCTTTAGTATTTTCTATGTGGATGAAGTTATGATGTCATGCGAAGTTAGAACCTTTTCAGAGTTCATGTGTACTGCTTTTGAAATTCAGGGTCATCTAGCTCAAAATAAATCATTAAAATCATAAAAAAAATCAAATGAAGTCGGAAAGGGTTGAAAATTGATGATGTGCTTTTGAATGGTGCATGTTGAAAACAAAAAAGTATGGAGTTAAAATAAGTTATTAAAAATGAAATCCCTTTGCAATAGACGAGTTTTCGTCCAAAACCCGCATACTTCTTATGAGATTGTCCAATTTGTACACGAAGTGCATCCAGTTTTTGCCGGAACCCTCTCAACTCTTTAGAAGTTTCTGTGTGGGTGAAATTATGATGTCATTCCGAGTTAAAACCTTTTCAGAGTTCATTTGTACTACTTTTCAAATTCAGGGTCATCTAGCTCAAAATAAATCATTAAATGCATGAAAAATATCAAGCGAAGTTAGAAAGGGTTGAAAATTGATGATGTGCCTTTGAATGGTGCATATTGAACACACAAAAAGTATGGAGTTAAAATAAGTTATTTAAAATGACATCCCTTCGTAATAGACGACTTTTCGTCCAAAACCCTCATACTTCTTATGAGATTGTCCAATTTGTACAGGAAGTGCATCCAGTTTTTGCCGTAACCCTCTCAACTCTTTAGAAGTTTCTGTGTGGGTGAAATTATGATGTCATTCCTAGTTAAAACCTTTTCAGAGTTCATTTGTACTGCTTTTCAAATTCAGGGTCATCTAGCTCAAAATAAATCATTAAATGCATGAAAAATATCAAATGAAGTCAGAAAGGGTTGAAAATTGATGATGTGCCTTTGAATGGTGCATATTGCACACACAAAAGTATGGAGTTAAAATAAGTTATTAAAAATGAAATCCCTTTGTAATAGATGAGTTTTCGTCCGAAACACTCATACTTCGAAAGAGATTGTCCAATTTGTACACGAAGTGCATCTAGTTTTTGCTGTAACCCTCTCAACTCTTTAGAATTTTCTATGTGGGTGAAATTATGATGTCATGCCAAGTTAAAATATTTTCAGAGTTCATTTGTACTGCTTTTCAAATTTAGGGTCATGTAGCTCAAAATAAATCATTAAATGCATGAAAAATATCAAATGAAGTCGGAAAGGGTTGAAAATTGATGATGTGGCTTTGAAAGGTGCATATTGAACAAACAAAAGTATGGAGTTAAAATAAGTTATTAAAAATGAAATCCCTTTGTAATACATGAGTTTTCGTCCGAAACCCTCATACTTCGAAAGAGATTGCCAATTTGTCGCAAAGTGCATCCAGCTTTTGCTGTAACCCTCTCAACTCTTTAGAATTTTCTATGTGGGTGAAGTTATGATGACATGCGAAGTTAGAACCTTTTCAGAGTTCATGTGTATTGCTTTTGAAATTCAGGGTCATCTAGCTCAAAATAAATCATTAAAAGCATCAAAAAAATCAAATGAAGTCAGAAAGGGTTGAAAATTGATGATGTGCCTTTGAATGGTGCATATTGAACACAAAAAAGTATGGAGTTAAAATAAGTTATTAAAAATGAAATCCCTTAGCAATACACGAGCTTTCGTCCAAAACACTCATACTTCTTATGAGATTGTCCAATTTGTACACGAAGTGCATCCAGTTTTTGTCGTACCCCTCTCAACTCTTTAGAAGTTTCTGTGTGGGTGAAATTATGATGTCATTCCGAGTTAAAACCTTTTCAGAGTTCATTTGTACTGCTTTTCAAATTCTGGGTCATCTAGCTCAAAATAAATCATTAAATGCATGAAAAATATCAAATGAAGTCAGAAAGGGTTGAAAATTGATGATGTGCCTTTGAATGGTGCACATTGAACACACAAAAAGTATGGAGTTAAAATAAGTTATTAAAAATGAAGTCCCTTTGTAATACATGAGTTTTCGTTTGAAACCCTCATACTACGAAAGAGATTGTCCAATTTGTACACGAAGTGCATCTAGTTTTTGCCGTAACCCTCTCAAATCTTTAGAATTATCTATGTGGGTGAAATTATGATGTCATGCCAAGTTAAAACCTTTTCAGAGTTCATTTGGACTTCTTTTCAAATTCAGGGTCATCTAGGTGAAAATAAATCATTAAATGCATGAAAAATATCAAATGAAGTCAGAAAGGGTTGAAAATTGATGATGTGGCTTTGAATGGTGCATATCGAACACACAAAAGTATGGAGTTAAAATAAGTTATTAAAAATGAAATCCCTTTGTAATACAGGAGTTTTCGTCCAAAATCCTCATACTTCTTATGAGATTGTCCAATTTGTACACGAAGTGCATCTGGTTTTTGCCGTAACCCTCTCAACTCTTTAGAATTTGCTATGTGGGCGAAATTATGATGTCATGCCAAGTTAAAACCTTTTCAGAGTTCATTTGTACTAATTTTCAAATTCAGGGTCATCTAGCTCAAAATAAATCATTAAATGCATGAAAAATATCAAATGAAGTCAGAAAGGGTTGAAAATTGATGATGTGCCTTTGAATGGTGCATATTGAACACACTAAAGTATGGAGTTAAAATAAGTAATTAAAAATGAAATCCCTTTGTAATACATCAGTTTTCGTCCGAAACCCTCATACTTCGAAAGAGATTGCCAATTTGTCGCGAAGTGCATCCAGCTTTTGCCGTAACCCTCTCAACTCTTTAGTATTTTCTATGTGGATGAAGTTATGATGTCATGCGAAGTTAGAACCTTTTGAGAGTTCATGTGTACTGCTTTTGAAATTCAGGGTCATCTAGCTCAAAATAAATCATTAAAAGCATAAAAAAAATCAAATGAAGTCAGAAAGGTTTGAAAATTGATGATCTGCTTTTGAATGGTGCATATTGAAAACAAAAAAGTATGGAGTTAAAATAAGTTATTAAAAATGAAATCCCTTTGCAATAGACGAGTTTTCGTCCAAAACCCGCATACTTCTTATGAGATTGTCCAATTTGTACACGAAGTGCTTCCAGTTTTTGCCGGAACCCTCTCAACTCTTTAGAAGTTTCTGTGTGGGTGAAATTATGATGTCATTCCGAGTTAAAACCTTTTCAGAGTTCATTTGTACTACTTTTCAAATTCAGGGTCCTCTAGCTCAAAATAAATCATTAAATGCATGAAAAATATCAAATGAAGTCAGAAAGGGCTGAAAATTGATGATGTGCCTTTGAATGGTGCATATTGAACACACAAAATTATGGAGTTAAAATAAGTTACTAAAAATGAAATCCCTTTGTAATACATGAGTTTTCGTCCGAAACCCTCATACTACGAAAGAGATTGTCCAATTTGTACACGAAGTGCATCAAGTTTTTGTCGTAACCCTCTCAACTCTTTAGAATTTTCTATGTGGGTGAAATTATGACGTCATGCCAAGTTAAAACCTTTTCAGAGTTCATTTGTACTGCTTTTCAAATTCAGGGTCATCTAGCTCAAAATAAATCATTAAATGCATGAAAAATATCAAATGAAGTCAGAAAGGGTTGAAAATTGATGATGTGCCTTTGAATCGTGCATATTGAACACACAAAATTATGGAGTTAAAATATGTTATTAAAAATGAAATCCCTTTGTAATACATGTGTTTTCGTCCGAAACCCTCATACTTCGAAAGAGATTGCCAATTTGTCGCGAAGTGCATCCAGCTTTTGCCTTAACCCTCTCAACTCTTTAGAATTTTCTATGTGGGTGAAGTTAGGATGTCATGCGAAGTTAGAACCTTTTCAGAGTTCATGTGTATTGCTTTTGAAATTCAGGGTCATCTAGCTCAAAATAAATCATTAAAAGCATCAAAAAAATCAAATGAAGTCAGAAAGGGTTGAAAATTGATGATGTGCCTTTGAATGGTGCATATTGAACACAAAAAAGTATGGAGTTAAAATAAGTTATTAAAAATGAAATCCCTTTGCAATAGACGAGCTTTCGTCCAAAACACTCATAGTTCTTATGAGATTGTCCAATTTGTACACGAAGTGCATCCAGTTTTTGCCGTAACCCTCTCACCTCTTTAGAAGTTTCTGTGTGGGTGAAATTATGATGTCATTCCGAGTTAAAACCTTTCCAGAGTTCATTTGTACTGCTTTTCAAATTCAGGGTCATCTAGCTCAAAATAAATCATTAAATGCATGAAAAATATCAAATGAAGTCAGAAAGGGTTGAAAATTAATGATGTGCCTTTGAATGGTGCATATTGAAAACACAAAAGTATGGAGTTAAAATAAGTTATTAAAAATGAAATCCCTTTGTAATACATGAGTTTTCGTCTGAAACCCTCATACTTCGAAAGACCTTGCCAATTTGTCGCGAAGTGCATCCAGCTTTTGCCGTAACCCTCTCAACTCTTTAGAATTTTCTATGTGGGTGAAGTTATGATGTCATGCGAAGTTAGAACCTTTTCAGAGTTCATGTGTACTGCTTTTGAACTTCAGGGTCATCTAGCTCAAAATAAATCATTAAAAGCATAAAAAATCCAATGAAGTTAGAAATGGTTGAAAATTGATGATGTGCTTTTGAATGGTGCATATTGAACACAAAAAAGTATGGAGTTAAAATAAGTTATTAAAAATGAAATGCCTTTGCAATAGACGAGTTTTCGTCCAAAACCCTCATACTTCTTATGAGATTGTCCAATTTGTACACGAAGTGCGTCCAGTTTTTGCCGTAACCCTCTCAACTCTTTAGAAGTTTCTGTGTCGGTGAAATTATGAAGTCATTCCGAGTTAAAACCTTTTCAGAGTTCATTTGTACTGCTTTTCAAATTCAGGGTCATCTAGCTGAAAACAAATCATTAAATGCATGAAAAATATCAAATGATGTCAGAAAGGGTTAAAAAATGATGATGTGCCTTTGAATGGTGCACATTGAACACACGAAAAGTATGGAGCTAACATAAGTAATTAAAAATGAAATCCCTTTGTAATACATGAGTTTTCGTCCGAAACACTCATACTTCTTATGAGATTGTCCAATTTGTACACGAAGTGCATCTAGTTTTTGCCGTAACCCTCTCAACTCTTTAGAATTTTCAATGTCGGTGAAATTATGATGTCATGCAAAGTTAAAACCTTTTCAGAGTTCATTTGTACTTCTTTTCAAATTCAGGGTCATCTAGCTGAAAATAAATCATTAAATGCATGAAAAATATCAAATGAAGTCAGAAAGAGTTGAAAATTGATGATGTGCCTTTGAATGGTGCATATTGAACACACAAAAGTATCGAGTTAAAATAAGTTATTAAAAATGAAATCCCTTTGTAATAGACGAGTTTTCGTCCAAAACCCTCATACTTCTTATGAGATTGTCCAATTTGAACATGAAGTGCATCTGGTTTTTGCCGTAACCCTCTCAACTCTTTAGAATTTGCTATGTGGGCGAAATGATGATGTCATGCCAAGTTAAAACCTTTTCAGAGTTCATTTGTACTGCTTTTCAAATTCAGGGTCATCTAGCTCAAAATAAATCACTAAATGCATGAAAAATATCAAATGAAGTCAGAAAGGGTTGAAAATTGATGATGTGCCTTTGAATGGTGCATATTGAACACAAAAAAGTATGGAGTTAAAATAAGTTATTAAAAATGAAATCCCTTTGTAATACATGAGTTTTCGTCCGAAACCCTCATACTTCGAAAGAGATTGCCAATTTGTCGCGAAGTGCTTCCAGCTTTTGCCGTAACCCTCTCAACTCTTTAGAATTTTCTATGTGGGTGAAGTTATGATGTCATGCGAAGTTAGAACCTTTTCAGAGTTCATGTGTACTGCTTTTGAAATTCAGGGTCAACTAGCTCAAAATAAATCATTAAAAGCATAAAAAAATCAAATGAAGTCAGAAAGGGTTGAAAATTTATGATGTGCTTTTGAATGGTGCATATTGAACACAAAAAAGTATGGAGTTAAAATAAGTTATTAAAAATGAAATCCCTTTGCAATAGACGAGTTTTCGTCCAAAACCCTCATACTTCTTATGAGATTGTCCAATTTGTACACGAAGTGCATCCAGTTTTTGCCGTAACCCTCTCAACTCTTTAGAAGTTTCTGTGTGGGTGAAATTATGAAGTCATTCCGAGTTAAAACCTTTTCATAGTTCATTTGTACTGCTTTTCAAATTCAGGGTCATCTAGCTGAAAACAAATCATTAAATGCATGAAAAATATCAAATGAAGTCAGAAAGGGTTGAAAATTGATGATGTGCCGTTGAATGGTGCACATTGAACACACGAAAAGTATGGAGTTAAAATAAGTTATTAAAAATGAAATCCCTTTGTAATACATGAGTTTTCGTCCAAAACCCTCATACTTCGAAAGAGATTGTCCAATTTGTACACGAAGTGCACGTGTTTTTGCCGTAACCCTCTCAACTCTTTAGAATTTTCAATGTGGGGGAAATTATGATGTCATGCAAAGTTAAAACCTTTTCAGAGTTCATTTGTACTGCTTTTCAAATTCAGGGTCATCTAGCTGAAAATAAATCATTAAATGCATGAAAAATATCAAATGAAGGCAGAAAGGGTTGAAAATTGATGATGTGCCTTTGAATGGTGCATATTGAACACACAAAAGTATGGAGTTAAAATAAGTTATTAAAAATTAAATCCCTTTGTAGTAGACGAGTTTTCGTCCAAAACCCTCATACTTCTTATGAGATTGTCCAATTTGAACACGAAGTGGATCTGGTTTTTGCCGTAACCCTCTCAACCCTTTAGAATTTGCTATGTGGGCGAAATGATGATGTCATGCCAAGTTAAAACCTTTTCAGAGTTCATTTGTACTGCTTTTGAAATTCACGGTCATCTAGCTCAAAATAAATCATTAAATGCATGAAAAATATCAAGCGAAGTTAGAAAGGGTTGAAAATTGATGATGTGCCTTTGAATGGTGCATATTGAACACACAAAAAGTATGGAGTTAAAATGAGTTATTGAAAATGACATCCCTTTGTAATAGATGAGTTTTCGTCCGAAATCCTCATACTTCTTATGAGATTGTCCAATTTGTACACGAAGTGCATCCAGTTTTTGTCGTAACCCTCTCAACTCTTTAGAATTTTCTATGTGGGTGAAGTTATGATGTCATGCGAAGTTAGAACCTTTTCAGAGTTCATGTGTACTGCTTTTGAAATTCAGGGTCATCTAGCTCAAAATAAATTATTAAAAGCATAAAAAAATCAAATGAAGTCAGAAAAGGTTGAAAATTGATGATGTGCTTTTGAATGGTGCATATTGAACACAAAAAAGTATGGAGTTAAAATAAGATATTAAAAATGAAATCCCTTTGCGATAGACGAGTTTTCGTCCAAAACCCTCATACTTCTTATGAGATTGTCCAATTTGTACACGAAGTGCATCTAGTTTTTGCCGTAACCCTCTCAACTCTTTAGAAGTTTCTGTGTCGGTGAAATTATGATGTCATTCCGAGTTAAAACCTTTTCAGAGTTCATTTGTACTGCTTTTCAAATTCAGGGACATCTAGCTGAAAACAAATCATTAAATGCATGAAAAATATCAAATGAAGTCAGAAAGGGTTGAAAATTGATGATGTGCCTTTGAATGGTGCACATTGAACACACGAAAAGTATGGAGTTAAAATAAGGAATTAAAAATGAAATCCCTTTGTAATACATGAGTTTTCGTCCGAAACACTCATACTTCGAAAGAGATTGTCCAATTTGTACACGAAGTGCATCTAGTTTTTGCCGTAACCCTCTCAACTCTTTAGAATTTTCAATGTGGGGGAAATTATGATGTCATGCAAAGTTAAAACCTTTTCAGAGTTCATTTGTACTGCTTTTCAAATTCAGGGTCATCTAGCTGAAAATAAATCATTAAATGCATGAAAAATATCAAATGAAGCCAGAAAGGGTTGAAAATTGATGATGTGCCTTTGAATGGTGCATATTGAACACACAAAAGTATGGAGTTAAAATAAGTTATTAAAAATTAAATCCCTTTGTAGTAGACGAGTTTTCGTCCAAAACCCTCATACTTCTTATGAGATTGTCCAATTTGAACACGAAGTGGATCTGGTTTTTGCCGTAACCCTCTCAACCCTTTAGAATTTGCTATGTGGGCGAAATGATGATGTCATGCCAAGTTAAAACCTTTTCAGAGTTCATTTGTACTGCTTTTGAAATTCACGGTCATCTAGCTCAAAATAAATCATTAAATGTATGGAGTTAAAATAAGTTATTAAAAATGAAATCCCTTCGTAATAGATGACTTTTCGTCCAAAACCCTCATACTTCTTATGAGATTGTCCAATTTGTACACGAAGTGCATCCAGTTTTTGCCGTAACCCTCTCAACTCTTTAGAAGTTTCTATGTGGGTGAAATTATGATGTCATGCAAAGTTAAAACCTTTTCAGAGTTCATTTGTACTGCTTTTCAAATTCAGGGTCATCTAGCTCAAAATAAATCATTCAATGCATGAAAAATATCAAATGAAGTCAGAAAGGGTTGAAATTTGATGACGTGCCTTTGAATGTTGCATATTGAACACACAAAAATTACGGAGTTAAAATAAGTTATTAAAAATGAAATCCCTTTCTAATAGATTAGTTTTCGTCCGAAACCTTCATACTTCTTATGAGATTGTCCAATTTGTACACCAAGTGCATCCAGTTTTTGCCGTAACCCACTCAACCCTTTAGAAGTTGATATGTGGGTGAAATTATGATGTCATGACAAGTTACAACCTTTTTAGAGTTCATTTGTAATGCTTTTCAAATTCAGGGTCATCTAGCTCAAAATATATCATTAAATGCATGAAAAATATCAAGCGAAGTCAGAAAGGCTTGAAAAATGATGATGTGCCTTTGAATGGTGCATATTGAACAAACAAAAAGTATGGAGTTCAAATAAGTTATTAAAAATGAAATGTCTTTGCAATAGACGAGTTTTCGTCCAAAACCCTCATACTTCTTATGAGATTGTCCAATTTGTACACGAAGTGCGTCCAGTTTTTGCCGTAACCCTCTCAACTCTTTAGAAGTTTCTGTGTGGGTGAAATTATGATGTCATTCCGAGTTAAAACCTTTTCAGAGTTCATTCGTACTGCTTTTCAAATTCAAGGTCATCTAGCTCAAAATAAATCATTAAATGCATGAAAAATATCAAAAGAAGTCAGAAAGCGTTGAAAATTGATGATGTGCCTTTGAATGGTGCACATTGAACACACAAAAAGTATGGAGTTAAAATAAGTTATTAAATATGAAATCCCTTTGTAATACATGAGTTTTCGTCCAAAACCCTCATACTTCGAAAGAGATTGTCCAATTTGTACACGAAGTGCATCTAGTTTTTGCCGTAACCCTCTCAACTCTTTAGAATTTTCAATGTGGGTGAAATTATGATGTCGTGCTAAGTTAGAACCTTTTCAGAGTTCATGTGTACTGCTTTTGAAATTCAGGGTCAACTAGCTCAAAATAAATCATTAAATGCATGAAAAATATCAAATGAAGTCAGAAAGGGTTGAAAATTGATGATGTGCCTTTGAATGGTGCATATTGAACACACAAAAGTATGGAGTTAAAATAAGTTATTAAAAATGAAATCTCTTTGTAATAGATGAGTTTTCGTCCAAAACCCTCATACTTCTTATAATATTGTCCAATTTCAACACGAAGTGCATCCATTTTTTGCCGTAACCCTCTCAACTCTTTAGAAGTTTCTATGTGGGTGAAATTATGATGTCATGCAAAGTTAAAACCTTTTCAGAGTTCATTCGTACTGCTTTTCAAATTCAAGGTCATCTAGCTCAAAATAAATCATTAAATGCATGAAAAATATCAAGCGAAGTTAGAAAGGGTTGAAAATTGATGATGTGCCTTTGAATGGTGCATATTGAACAGACAAAAAGTATGGAGTTAAAATAAGTTATTTAAAATGAAATCCCTTCGTAATAGACGACTTTTCGTCCAAAACCCTCATACTTCTTATGAGATTGTCCAATTTGTACATGAAGTGCATCCAGTTTTTGCCGTAACCCTCTCAACTCTTTAGAAGTTTCTATGTGGGTGAAATTATGATGTCATGCAAAGTTAAAACCTTTACAGAGTTCATTCGTACTGCTTTTCAAATTCAAGGTCATCTAGCTCAAAATAAATCATTAAATGCATGAAAAATATCAACAGAAGTCAAAAAGGGTTGAAAATTGATGATGTGCCTTTGAATGGTGCATATTGAACACACAAAAAGTATGGAGTTAAAATAAGTTATTTAAAATGAAATCCCTTTGTAATAGACGACTTTTCGTCCAAAACCCTCATACTTCTTATGAGATTGTCCAATTTGTACACGAAGTGCATCTAGTTTTTGCCGTAACCCTCTCAACTCTTTAGAAGTTTCTATGTGGGTGAAATTATGAAGTCATGCAAAGTTAAAACCTTTTCAGAGTTCATTCGTACTGCTTTTCAAATTCAAGGTCATCTAGCTCAAAATAAATCATTAAATGCACGAAAAATATCAAATGAAGTCAGAAAGGTTGAAAATTGATGATGTGCCTTTGAATGGTGCATATTGAACACACAAAAGTATGGAGTTAAAATAAGTTATTAAAAATGAAATCCCTTTGTAATAGACGAGTTTTCGTCCAAAACCCTCATACTTCTGATGAGATTGTCCAATTTGAACACGAAGTGCATCTAGTTTTTGTTGTAACCCTCTCGACTCTATAGAATTTGCTATGAGGGTGAAATTATGATGTCATGCCAAGTTAAAACCTTTTCAGAGTTCATTCATACTGCTTTTCAAATTCAAGGTCATCTAGCTCAAAATAAATCATTAAATGCATGAAAAATATCAAGCGAAGTTAGAAAGGGTTGAAAATTGATGATGTGCCTTTGAATGGTGCATATTGAACACACAAAAAGTATGGAGTTAAAATAAGTTATTAAAAATGAAATCCCTTTGTAATAGATGAGTTTTCGTCCGAAATCCTCATACTGCTTATGAGATTGTCCAATTTGTACACGAAGTGCATCCAGTTTTTGCCGTAACCCTCTCAACTCTTTAGAAGTTGCTTTGTGGCTGAAATTATGATTTCATGCCAAGTTAAAACCTTTTCAGAGTTCATTTGTACTGGTTTTCAAATTCCGGGTCATCTAGCTCAAAAAAATCATTAAATGCATGAAAAATATCAAGCGAAGTTAGAAAGGGTTGAAAATTGATGATGTGCCTTTGAATGGTGCATATTGAACACACAAAATGTATGGAGTTAAAATAAGTTATTAAAAATGAAATCCCTTTGTAATAGATGACTTTTCGTCCAAAACCCTCATACTTCTTATGAGATTGTCCAATTTGTACACCAAGTGCATCCAGTTTTTGCCGTAACCCTCTCAACTCTTTAGAAGTTTCTATGTGGGTGAAATTATGATGTCATGCAAAGTTAAAACCTTTTCAGATTTCATTTGTACTGCTTTTCAAATTCAGGGTCATCTAGCTCAAAATAAATCATACAATGCATGAAAAATATCAAATGAAGTCAGAAAGGGTTGAAAGTTGATGACGTGCCTTTGAATGTTGCATATTGAACGCACAAAAATTATGGAGTTAAAATAAGTTATTAAAAATGAAATCCATTTGTAATAGATTAGTTTTCGTCCGAAACCCTCATACTTCTTATGAGATTGTCCAATTTGTACACCAAGTGCATCCAGTTTTTGCCGTAACCCACTCAACCCTTTAGAAGTTGATATGTGGGTGAAATTATGATGTCATGACAAGTTACAACCTTTTTAGAGTTCATTTGTAATGCTTTTCAAATTCAGGGTCATCTAGCTCAAAATATATCATTAAATGCATGAAAAATATCAAGCGAAGTCAGAAAGGGTTGAAAAATGATGATGTGCCTTTCAATGGTGCATATTGAACAAACAAAAAGTATGGAGTTCAAATAAGTTATTAAAAATGAAATCCCTTTGTAATAGATGAGTTTTCGTCCGAAACCCTCATACTTCGAAAGAGATTGTCCAATTTGTACACAAAGTGCATCTATATTTTGCCGTAACCCTCTCAACTCTTTAGAATTTTCTATGTAGGTGAAATTATGATGTCATGTCAAGTTAAAACCTTTTCAGAGTTCATTTGTACTGCTTTTCAAATTCAGGATCATCTAGCTGAAAATAAATCATTAAATGCATGAAAAATATCAAATGAAGTGCATCTAGTTTTTCCCGTAACCCTCTCAACTCTTTAGAATTTTCTATGTGGGTGAAATTATGATGTCATGCCAAGTTAAAACCTTTTCAGAGTTCATTCGTACTGCTTTTCAAATTCAAGGTCATCTAGCTCAAAATAAATTATTAAATGCATGAAAAATATCAAGCGAAGTTAGAAAGGGTTGAAAATTGATGATGTGCCTTTGAATGGTGCATATTGAACACACAAAAAGTATGGAGTTAAAATGAGTTATTGAAAATAAAATCCCTTTGTAATAGATGAGTTTTCGTCCGAAATCCTCATACTTCTTATGAGATTGTCCAATTTGTACACGAAGTGCATCCAGTTTTTGTCGTAACCCTCTCAACCCTTTAGAATTTTCTATGTGGGTGAAGTTATGATGTCATGCGAAGTTAGAACCTTTTCAGAGTTCATGTGTACTGCTTTTGAAATTCAGGGTCATCTAGCTCAAAATAAATTATTAAAAGCATAAAAAAATCAAATGAAGTCAGAAAAGGTTGAAAATTGATGATGTGCTTTTGAATGGTGCATATTGAACACAAAAAAGTATGGAGTTAAAATAAGATATTAAAAATGAATTCCCTTTGCAATAGACGAGTTTTCGTCCAAAACCCTCATACTTCTTATGAGATTGTCCAATTTGTACACGAAGTGCATCTAGTTTTTGCCGTAACCCTCTCAACTCTTTAGAAGTTTCTATGTGGGTGAAATTATGATGTCATGCAAAGTTAAAACCTTTTCAGAGTTCATTCGTACTGCTTTTCAAATTCAAGGTCATCTAGCTCAAAATAAATCATTAAATGCACGAAAAATATCAAATGAAGTCAGAAAGGGTTGAAAATTGATGATGTGCCTTTGAATGGTGCATATTGAACACACAAAAGTATGGAGTTAAAATAAGTTATTAAAAATGAAATCCCTTTGTAATAGACGAGTTTTCGTCCAAAACCCTCATACTTCTGATGAGATTGTCCAATTTGAACACGAAGTGCATCTAGTTTTTGTTGTAACCCTCTCGACTCTATAGAATTTGCTATGAGGGTGAAATTATGATGTCATGCCAAGTTAAAACCTTTTCAGAGTTCATTCATACTGCTTTTCAAATTCAAGGTCATCTAGCTCAAAATAAATCATTAAATGCATGAAAAATATCAAGCGAAGTTAGAAAGGGTTGAAAATTGATGATGTGCCTTTGAATGGTGCATATTGAACACACAAAAAGTATGGAGTTAAAATAAGTTATTAAAAATGAAATCCCTTTGTAATAGATGAGTTTTCGTCCGAAATCCTCATACTGCTTATGAGATTGTCCAATTTGTACACGAAGTGCATCCAGTTTTTGCCGTAACCCTCTCAACTCTTTAGAAGTTGCTTGTGGCTGAAATTATGATTTCATGCCAAGTTAAAACCTTTTCAGAGTTCATTTGTACTGGTTTTCAAATTCCGGGTCATCTAGCTCAAAAAAATCATTAAATGCATGAAAAATATCAAGCGAAGTTAGAAAGGGTTGAAAATTGATGATGTGCCTTTGAATGGTGCATATTGAACACACAAAATGTATGGAGTTAAAATAAGTTATTAAAAATGAAATCCCTTTGTAATAGATGACTTTTCGTCCAAAACCCTCATACTTCTTATGAGATTGTCCAATTTGTACACCAAGTGCATCCAGTTTTTGCCGTAACCCTCTCAACTCTTTAGAAGTTTCTATGTGGGTGAAATTATGATGTCATGCAAAGTTAAAACCTTTTCAGATTTCATTTCTACTGCTTTTCAAATTCAGGGTCATCTAGCTCAAAATAAATCATTCAATGCATGAAAAATATCAAATGAAGTCAGAAAGGGTTGAAAGTTGATGACGTGCCTTTGAATGTTGCATATTGAACGCACAAAAATTATGGAGTTAAAATAAGTTATTAAAAATGAAATCCCTTTGTAATAGATTAGTTTTCGTCCGAAACCCTCATACTTCTTATGAGATTGTCCAATTTGTACACCAAGTGCATCCAGTTTTTGCCGTAACCCACTCAACCCTTTAGAAGTTGATATGTGGGTGAAATTATGATGTCATGACAAGTTACAACCTTTTTAGAGTTCATTTGTAATGCTTTTCAAATTCAGGGTCATCTAGCTGAAAATATATCATTAAATGCATGAAAAATATCAAGCGAAGTCAGAAAGGGGTGAAAAATGATGATGTGCCTTTGAATGGTGCATATTGAACAAACAAAAAGTATGGAGTTCAAATAAGTTATTAAAAATGAAATCCCTTTGTAATAGATGAGTTTTCGTCCGAAACCCTCATACTTCGAAAGAGATTGTCCAATTTGTACACAAAGTGCATCTATATTTTGCCGTAACCCTCTCAACTCTTTAGAATTTTCTATGTAGGTGAAATTATGATGTCATGTCAAGTTAAAACCTTTTCAGAGTTCATTTGTACTGCTTTTCAAATTCAGGGTCATCTAGCTGAAAATAAATCATTAAATGCATGAAAAATATCAAATGAAGTGCATCTAGTTTTTCCCGTAACCCTCTCAACTCTTTAGAATTTTCTATGTGGGTGAAATTATGATGTCATGCCAAGTTAAAACCTTTTCAGAGTTCATTCGTACTGCTTTTCAAATTCAAGGTCATCTAGCTCAAAATAAATTATTAAATGCATGAAAAATATCAAGCGAAGTTAGAAAGGGTTGAAAATTGATGATGTGCCTTTGAATGGTGCATATTGAACACACAAAAAGTATGGAGTTAAAATGAGTTATTGAAAATGAAATCCCTTTGTAATAGATGAGTTTTCGTCCGAAATCCTCATACTTCTTATGAGATTGTCCAATTTGTACACGAAGTGCATCCAGTTTTTGTCGTAACCCTCTCAACCCTTTAGAATTTTCTATGTGGGTGAAGTTATGACGTCATGCGAAGTTAGAACCTTTTCAGAGTTCATGTGTACCGCTTTTGAAATTCAAGGTCATCTAGCTCAAAATAAATATTAAAAGCATAAAAAAATCAAATGAAGTCAGAAAAGGTTGAAAATTGATGATGTGCTTTTGAATGGTGCATATTGAACACAAAAAAGCATGGAGTTAAAATAAGATATTAAAAATGAATTCCCTTTGCAATAGACGAGTTTTCGTCCAAAACCCTCATACTTCTTATGAGATTGTCCAATTTGTACACGAAGTGCATCTAGTTTTTGCCGTAACCCTCTCAACTCTTTAGAAGTTTCTGTGTCGGTGAAATTATGATGTCATTCCGAGTTAAAACCTTTTCAGAGTTCATTTGTACTGCTTTTCAAATTCAGGGACATCTAGCTGAAAACAAATCATTAAATGCATGAAAAATATCAAATGAAGTCAGAAAGGGTTGAAAATTGATGATGTGCCTTTGAATGGTGCACATTGAACACACGAAAAGTATGGAGTTAAAATAAGTAATGAAAAATGAAATCCCTTTGTAATACATGAGTTTTCGTCCGAAACACTCATACTTCGAAAGAGATTGTCCAATTTGTACACGAAGTGCATCTAGTTTTTGCCGTAACCCTCTCAACTCTTTAGAATTTTCAATGTGGGGGAAATTATGATGTCATGCAAAGTTAAAACCTTTTCAGAGTTCATTTGTACTGCTTTTCAAATTCAGGGTCATCTAGCTGAAAATAAATCATTAAATGCATGAAAAATATCAAATGAAGTCAGAAAGGGTTGAAAATTGATGATGTGCCTTTGAATGGTGCATATTGAACACACAAAAGTATGGAGTTAAAATAAGTTATTAAAAATGAAATCCCTTTGTAATAGACGAGTTTTCGTCCAAAACCCTCATACTTCTTATGAGATTGTCCAATTTGAACACGAAGTGGATCTGGTTTTTGCCGTCACCCTCCCAACCCTTTAGAATTTGCTATGTGGGCGAAATGATGATGTCATGCCAAGTTAAAACCTTTTCAGAGTTCATTTGTACTGCTTTTGAAATTCACGGTCATCTAGCTCAAAATAAATCATTAAATTTATGGAGTTAAAATAAGTTATTAAAAATGAAATCCCTTTGTAATAGATGACTTTTCGTCCAAAACCCTCATACTTCTTATGAGATTGTCCAATTTGTACACGAAGTACATCCAGTTTTTGCCGTAACCCTCTCAACTCTTTAGAAGTTTCTATGTGGGTGAAATTATGATGTCATGCAAAGTTAAAACCTTTTTAGAGTTCATTTGTACTGCTTTTCAAATTCAGGGTCATCTAGCTCAAAATAAATCATTCAATGCATGAAAAATATCAAATGAAGTCAGAAAGGGTTGAAATTTGATGACGTGCCTTTGAATGTTGCATATTGAACACACAAAAATTATGGAGTTAAAATAAGTTATTAAAAATGAAATCCCTTTCTAATAGATTAGTTTTCGTCCGAAACCTTCATACTTCTTATGAGATTGTCCAATTTGTACACCAAGTGCATCCAGTTTTTGCCGTAACCCACTCAACCCTTTAGAAGTTGATATGTGGGTGAAATTATGATGTCATGACAAGTTACAACCTTTTTAGAGTTCATTTGTAATGCTTTTCAAATTCAGGGTCATCTAGCTCAAAATATATCATTAAATGCATGAAAAATATCAAGCGAAGTCAGAAAGGGTTGAAAAATGATGATGTGCCTATGAATGGGGCATATTGAACAAACAAAAAGTATGGAGTTCAAATAAGTTATTAAAAATGAAATCCCTTTGTAATAGATGAGTTTTCGTCCGAAACCCTCATACTTCGAAAGAGATTGTCCAATTTGTACACAAAGTGCATCTAGATTTTGCCGTAACCCTCTCAACTCTTTAGAATTTTCTATGTAGGTGAAATTATGATGTCATGTCAAGTTAAAACCTTTTCAGAGTTCATTTGTACTGCTTTTCAAATTCAGGGTCATCTAGCTGAAAATAAATCATTAAATGCATGAAAAATATCAAATGAAGTCAGAAAGGGTTGAAAATTGATGATGTGCCTTTGAATGGTGCATATTGAACACACAAAAGTATGGAGTTAAAATAAGTTATTAAAAATGAAATCCCTTTGTAATACAGGAATTTTCGTACGAAACCCTCATATTTCGAAAGAGATTGTCCAATTTGTACACGAAGTGCATCAGGTTTTTGCCGTAACCCTCTCAACTCTTTAGAATTTGCTACGTTGGCGAAATTATGATGTGATGCCAAGTTAAAACCTTTTCAGAGTTCATTTGTACTGCTTTTCAAATTCAGGGTCATCTAGCTCAAAATAAATCATTAAATGCATGAAAAATATCAAATGAAGTCAGAAAGGGTTGAAAATTGATGACGTGCCTTTGAATGTTGCATATTGAACACAAAAAAATTATGGAGTTAAAGTAAGTTATTGAAAATGAAATCCCTTTGTAATAGATGAGTTTTCGTCCGAAACCCACGTACTTCTTATGAGATGGTCCAATTTGTACACGAAGTGCATCCAGTTTTCGTCATAACCCTCTCAACGCTTTAGAAGTTGCTATGTGGGTGAAATTATGATGTCATGCCAAGTTACAAACTTTTTAGAGTTCATTTGTACTGCTTTTCAAATTCAGGGTCATCTAGCTCAAAATAAATCATTCAATGCATGAAAAATATCAAATGAAGTCAGAAAGGGTTGAAAATTGATGATGTGCCTTTGAATGGTGCATATTGAACACACAAAAGTATGGAGTTAAAATAAGTTATTAAAAATGAAATCCTTTTGTAATACAGGAGTTTTCGTACGAAACCCTCATATTTCGAAAGAGATTGTCCAATTTGTACACGAAGTGCATCAGGTTTTTGCCGTAACCCTCTCAACTCTTTAGAATTTGCTACGTTGGCGAAATTATGATGTGATGCCAAGTTAAAACCTTTTCAGAGTTCATTTGTACTGCTTTTCAAATTCAGGGTCATCTAGCTCAAAATAAATCATTAAATGCATGAAAAATATCAAATGAAGTCAGAAAGGGTTGAAAATTGATGACGTGCCTTTGAATGTTGCATATTGAACACAAAAAAATTATGGAGTTAAAATAAGTTATTAAAAATGAAATCTCTTTGTAATAGATTAGTTTTCGTCCGAAACCCTCATACTTCTTTTGAGATTGTCCAATTTGTACACCAAGTGCATCCAGTTTTTGCCGTAACCCACTCAACCCTTTAGAAGTTGATATGTGGGTGAAATTATGATGTCATGCCAAGTTACAACCTTTTTAGAGTTCATTTGTAATGCTTTTCAAATTCAGGGTCATCTAGCTCAAAATAAATAATTCAATGCACGAAAAATATCAAGCGAAGTCAGAAAGGGTTGAAAAATGATGAGGTGCCTTTGAATGGTGCATATTGAACACACAAAAAGTATGGAGTTCAAATAAGTTATTAAAAATGAAATCCCTTTGTAATAGATGAGTTTTCGCTCGAAACCCTCATCCTTTCAAAGAGATTGTCCAATTTGTACACGAAGTGCATCCAGTTTTTGCCGTAACCCTCTCAACTCTTTAGAAGTTGCTATGTGGGTGAAATTATGATGTCATGCCAAGTTAAAACCTTTTCAGAATTCATTTGTACTTCTTTTCAAATTGAGGGTCATCTAGCTCAAAATAAATCACTAAATCCATGAAAAATATCAAATGAAGTCAGAAAGGGTTGAAAATTGATGATGTGCCTATGAATGGTGCATATTGAACACACAAAAGTATGGAGTTAAAATAAGTTATTAAAAATGAAATCCCTTTGTAATACATGAGTTTTCGTCCGAAACCCTCATACTTCAAAAGAGATTGCCAATTTGTCGCGAAGTGCATCCAGCTTTTGCCGTAATCCTCTCAACTCTTTAGAATTTTCTATGTGGGTGAAGTTATGATGTCATGCGAAGTTAGAATCTTTTCAGAGTTCATGTGTACTACTTTTGAAATTCAGGGTCAACTAGCTCAAAATAAATCATTAAAGGCATAAAAAAAATCAAATGAAGTCAGAAAGGGTTGAAAATTGATGATGTGCTTTTGAATGGTGCTTTTGAATGGTGCATATTGAACACAAATTAGTATGGAGTTAAAATAAGTTATTAAAAATGAAATCCCTTTGCAATAGACGAGTTTTCGTCCAAAACCCTCATACTTCTTATGAGATTGTCCAATTTGTACATGAAGTGCGTCCAGTTTTTGCCGTAACCCTCTCAACTCTTTAGAAGTTTCTGTGTGGGTGAAATTATGATGTCATTCCGAGTTAAAACCTTTTCAGAGTTCATTTGTACTTCTTTTCAAATTCAGGGTCATCTAGCTGAAAATAAATCATTAAATGCATGAAAAATATCAAAAGAAGTCAGAAAGCGTTGAAAATTGATGATGTGCCTTTGAATGGTGCACATTGAACACACAAAAAGTATGGAGTTAAAATAAGTTATTAAAAATGAAATCCCTTTGTAATACATGAGTTTTCGTCCAAAACCCTCATACTTCGAAAGAGATTGTCCAATTTGTACACGAAGTGCATCTAGTTTTTGCCGTAACCCTCTCAACTCTTTAGAATTTTCAATGTGGGTGAAATTATGATGTCGTGCTAAGTTAAAACCTTTTCAGAGTTTATTTTTACTGCTTTTCAAAGTCAGGGTCATCTAGCTCAAAATAAATCATTAAATGCATGAAAAATATCAAATGAAGTCAGAAAGGGTTGAAAATTGATGATGTGCCTTTGAATGGTGAATATTGAACACACAAAAGTATGGAGTTAAAATAAGTTATTAAAAATGAAATCCCTTTGTAATAGACGAGTTTTCGTCCAAAACCCTCATACTTCTTATGAGATTGTCCAATTTGAACACGAAGTGCATCTAGTTTTTGCCGTAACCCTCTCGACTCTTTAGAATTTGCTATCTGGGGCAAATTATGATGTCATGCCAAGTTAAAACCTTTTCAGAGTTCATTCGTACTGCTTTTCAAATTCAAGGTCATCTAGCTCAAAATAAATCATTAAATGCATGAAAAATATCAAGCGAAGTTAGAAAGGGTTGAAAATTGATGATGTGCCTTTGAATGGTGCATATTGAACACACAAAAAGAATGGAGTTAAAATAAGTTATTTAAAATGAAATCCCTTCCTAATAGACGACTTTTCGTCCAAAACCCTCATACTTCTTATGATATTGTCCAATTTGTACACGAAGTGCATCCAGTTTTTGACGTAACCCTCTCAACTCTTTAGAAGTTTCTATGTGGGTGAAATTATGATGTCATGCAAAGTTAAAACCTTTTCAGAGTTCATTCGTACTTCTTTTCAAATTCAAGGTCATCTAGCTCAAAATAAATCATTAAATGCATGAAACATATCAACAGAAGTCAAAAAGGGTTGAAAATTGATGATGTGCCTTTGAATGGTGCATATTGAACACACAAAAAGTATGGAGTTAAAATAAGTTATTAAAAATGAAATCCCTTTGTAATACATGAGTTTTCGTCCAAAACCCTCATACTTCGAAAGAGATTGTCCAATTTGTACACGAAGTGCATCTAGTTTTTGCCGTAACCCTCTCAACTCTTTAGAATTTTCTATGTGGGTGAAATTATGATGTCATGCTAAGTTAAAACCTTTTCAGAGTTCATTTGTACTGCTTTTCAAATTCAGGGTCATCTAGCTCAAAATAAATCATTAAATGCATGAAAAATATCAAATGAAGTCAGAAAGGGTTGAAAATTGATGATGTGCCTTTGAATGGTGCATATTGTACACACAAAAGTATGGAGTTAAAATAAGTTATTAAAAATGAAATCCCTTTGTAATAGACGAGTTTTCGTCCAAAACCCTCATACTTCTTATGAGATTGTCCAATTTGAACACGAAGTGCATCTAGTTTTTGCCGTAACCCTCTCTACTCTTTAGAATTTCCTATGTGGGTGAAATTATGATGTCATGCCAAGTTAAAACCTTTTCAGAGTTCATTCGTACTGCTTTTCAAATTCAAGGTCATCTAGCTCAAAATAAACCATTAAATGCATGAAAAATATCAAGCGAAGTTAGAAAGGGTTGAAAATTGATGATGTGCCTTTAAATGGTGCATACTGAACACACAAAAAGTATGGAGTTAAAATAAGTTATTTAAAATGAAATCCCTTCGTAATAGACGACTTTTCGTCCAAAACCCTCATACTTCTTATGAGATTGTCCAATTTGTACATGAAGTGCATCCAGTTTTTGCCGTAACCCTCTCAACTCTTTAGAAGTTTCTATGTTGGTGAAATTATGATGTCATGCAAAGTTAAAACCTTTACAGAGTTCATTCGTACTGCTTTTCAAATTCAAGGTCATCTAGCTCAAAATAAATAATTAAATGCATGAAAAATATCAACAGAAGTCAGAAAGGGTTGAAAATTGATGATGTGCCTTTGAATGGTGCATATTGAACACACAAAAAGTATGGAGTTAAAATAAGTTATTTAAAATGAAATCCCTTCGTAATAGACGACTTTTCGTCCAAAACCCTCATACTTCTTATGAGATTGTCCAATTTGTACACGAAGTGCATCCAGTTTTTGCCGTAACCCTCTCAACTCTTTAGAAGTTTCTATGTGGGTGAAATTATGATGTCATGCAAAGTTAAAACCTTTTCAGAGTTCATTCGTACAGCTTTTCAAATTCAAGGTCATCTAGCTCAAAATAAATCATTAAATGCATGAAAAATATCAAATGAAGTCAGAAAGGGTTGAAAATTGATGATGTGCCTTTGAATGGTGCATATTGAACACACAAAAGTATGGAGTTAAAATAAGTTATTAAAAATGAAATCCCTTTGTAATAGACGAGTTTTCGTCCAAAACCCTCATACTTCTTATGAGATTGTCCAATTTGAACACGAAGTGCATCTAGTTTTTGTTGTAACCCTCTAGACTCTTTAGAATTTCCTATGTGGGTGAAATTATGATGTCATGCCAAGTTAAAACCTTTTCAGAGTTCATTCGTACTGCTTTTCAAATTCAAGGTCATCTAGCTCAAAATAAATCATTAAATGCATGAAAAATATCAAGCGAAGTTAGAAAGGGTTGAAAATTGATGATGTGCCTTTGAATGGTGCATACTGAACACACAAAAAGTATGGAGTTAAAATAAGTTATTTAAAATGAAATCCCTTCGTAATAGACGACTTTTCGTCCAAAACCCTCATACTTCTTATGAGATTGTCCAATTTGTACATGAAGTGCATCCAGTTTTTGCCGTAACCCTCTCAACTCTTTAGAAGTTTCTATGTTGGTGAAATTATGATGTCATGCAAAGTTAAAACCTTTACAGAGTTCATTCGTACTGCTTTTCAAATTCAAGGTCATCTAGCTCAAAATAAATAATTAAATGCATGAAAAATATCAACAGAAGTCAGAAAGGGTTGAAAATTGATGATGTGCCTTTGAATGGTGCATATTGAACACACAAAAAGTATGGAGTTAAAATAAGTTATTTAAAATGAAATCCCTTCGTAATAGACGACTTTTCGTCCAAAACCCTCATACTTCTTATGAGATTGTCCAATTTGTACACGAAGTGCATCCAGTTTTTGACGTAACCCTCTCAACTCTTTAGAAGTTTCTATGTGGGTGAAATTATGATGTCATGCAAAGTTAAAACCTTTTCAGAGTTCATTCGTACTTCTTTTCAAATTCAAGGTCATCTAGCTCAAAATAAATCATTAAATGCATGAAACATATCAACAGAAGTCAAAAAGGGTTGAAAATTGATGATGTGCCTTTGAATGGTGCATATTGAACACACAAAAAGTATGGAGTTAAAATAAGTTATTAAAAATGAAATCCCTTTGTAATACATGAGTTTTCGTCCAAAACCCTCATACTTCGAAAGAGATTGTCCAATTTGTACACGAAGTGCATCTAGTTTTTGCCGTAACCCTCTCAACTCTTTAGAATTTTCTATGTGGGTGAAATTATGATGTCATGCTAAGTTAAAACCTTTTCAGAGTTCATTTGTACTGCTTTTCAAATTCAGGGTCATCTAGCTCAAAATAAATCATTAAATGCATGAAAAATATCAAATGAAGTCAGAAAGGGTTGAAAATTGATGATGTGCCTTTGAATGGTGCATATTGTACACACAAAAGTATGGAGTTAAAATAAGTTATTAAAAATGAAATCCCTTTGTAATAGACGAGTTTTCGTCCAAAACCCTCATACTTCTTATGAGATTGTCCAATTTGAACACGAAGTGCATCTAGTTTTTGCCGTAACCCTCTCTACTCTTTAGAATTTCCTATGTGGGTGAAATTATGATGTCATGCCAAGTTAAAACCTTTTCAGAGTTCATTCGTACTGCTTTTCAAATTCAAGGTCATCTAGCTCAAAATAAACCATTAAATGCATGAAAAATATCAAGCGAAGTTAGAAAGGGTTGAAAATTGATGATGTGCCTTTAAATGGTGCATACTGAACACACAAAAAGTATGGAGTTAAAATAAGTTATTTAAAATGAAATCCCTTCGTAATAGACGACTTTTCGTCCAAAACCCTCATACTTCTTATGAGATTGTCCAATTTGTACATGAAGTGCATCCAGTTTTTGCCGTAACCCTCTCAACTCTTTAGAAGTTTCTATGTTGGTGAAATTATGATGTCATGCAAAGTTAAAACCTTTACAGAGTTCATTCGTACTGCTTTTCAAATTCAAGGTCATCTAGCTCAAAATAAATAATTAAATGCATGAAAAATATCAACAGAAGTCAGAAAGGGTTGAAAATTGATGATGTGCCTTTGAATGGTGCATATTGAACACACAAAAAGTATGGAGTTAAAATAAGTTATTTAAAATGAAATCCCTTCGTAATAGACGACTTTTCGTCCAAAACCCTCATACTTCTTATGAGATTGTCCAATTTGTACACGAAGTGCATCCAGTTTTTGCCGTAACCCTCTCAACTCTTTAGAAGTTTCTATGTGGGTGAAATTATGATGTCATGCAAAGTTAAAACCTTTTCAGAGTTCATTCGTACAGCTTTTCAAATTCAAGGTCATCTAGCTCAAAATAAATCATTAAATGCATGAAAAATATCAAATGAAGTCAGAAAGGGTTGAAAATTGATGATGTGCCTTTGAATGGTGCATATTGAACACACAAAAGTATGGAGTTAAAATAAGTTATTAAAAATGAAATCCCTTTGTAATAGACGAGTTTTCGTCCAAAACCCTCATACTTCTTATGAGATTGTCCAATTTGAACACGAAGTGCATCTAGTTTTTGTTGTAACCCTCTAGACTCTTTAGAATTTGCTATGTGGGTGAAATTATGATGTCATGCCAAGTTAAAACCTTTTCAGAGTTCATTCGTACTGCTTTTCAAATTCAAGGTCATCTAGCTCAAAATAAATCATTAAATGCATGAAAAATATCAAGCGAAGTTAGAAAGGGTTGAAAATTGATGATGTGCCTTTGAATGGTGCATATTGAACACACAAAAAGTATGGAGTTAAAATAAGTTATTAAAAATGAAATCCCTTTGTAATAGATGAGTTTTCGTCCGAAATCCTCATACTGCTTATGAGATTGTCCAATTTGTACACGAAGTGCATCCAGTTTTTGCCGTAACCCTCTCAACTCTTTACAAGTTGCTTTGTGGCTGAAATTATGATTTCATGCCAAGTTAAAACCTTTTCAGAGTTCATTTGTACTAGTTTTCAAATTCCGGGTCATCTAGCTCAAAAAAATCATTAAATGCATGAAAAATATCAAGCGAAGTTAGAAAGGGTTGAAAATTGATGATGTGCCTTTGAATGGTGCATATTGAACACACAAAATGTATGGAGTTAAAATAAGTTATTAAAAATGAAATCCCTTTGTAATAGATGACTTTTCGTCCAAAACCCTCATACTTCTTATGAGATTGTCCAATTTGTACACCAAGTGCATCCAGTTTTTGCCGTAACCCTCTCAACTCTTTAGAAGTTTCTATGTGGGTGAAATTATGATGTCGTGCAAAGTTAAAACCTTTTCAGATTTCATTTGTACTACTTTTCAAATTCAGGGTCATCTAGCTCAAAATAAATCATTCAATGCATGAAAAATATCAAATGAAGTCAGAAAGGGTTGAAAATTGATGACGTGCCTTTGAATGTTGCATATTGAACGCACAAAAATTATGGAGTTAAAATAAGTTATTAAAAATGAAATCCCTTTGTAATAGATTAGTTTTCGTCCGAAACCAAGTGCATCCAGTTTTTGCCGTAACCCACTCAACCCTTTAGAAGTTGATATGTGGGTGAAATTATGATGTCATGACAAGTTACAACCTTTTTAGAGTTCATTTGTAATGCTTTTCAAATTCAGGGTCATCTAGCTCAAAATATATCATTAAATGCATGAAAAATATCAAGTGAAGTCAGAAAGGGTTGAAAAATGATGATGTGCCTTTGAATGGTGCATATTGAACACACAAAAATTATGGAGTTCAAATAAGTTATTAAAAATGAAATCCCTTTGTAATAGATGAGTTTTCGTCCGAAACCCTCATACTTCGAAAGAGATTATCCAATTTGTACACGAAGTGCATGTAGATTTTGCCGTAACCCTCTCAACTCTTTAGAATTTTCTATGTGGGTGAAATTATGATGTCATGTCAAGTTAAAACCTTTTCAAAGTTCATTTGTACTGCTTTTCAAATTCAGGGTCATCTAGCTGAAAATAAATCATTAAACGCATGAAAAATATCAAATGAAGTCAGAAAGGGTTAAAAATTGATGATGTGCCTTTGAATGGTGCATATTGAACACACAAAAGTATGGAGTTAAAATAAGTTATTAAAAATGAAATCCCTTTGTAATACAGGAGTTTTCGTCCGAAACCCTCATACTTCGAAAGAGATTGTCCAATTTGTACACGAAGTGCATCAGGTTTTTGCCGTAACCCTCTCAACTCTTTAGAATTTGCTACGTGGGCGAAATTATGATGTGATGCCGAGTTAAAACCTTTTGAGAGTTCATTCGTACTGCTTTTCAAATTCAAGGTCATCTAGCTCAAAATAAATCATTAAATGCATGAAAAATATCAAGCGAAGTTAGAAAGGGTTGAAAATTGATGATGTGCCTTTGAATGGTGCATACTGAACACACAAAAAGTATGGAGTTAAAATAAGTTATTTAAAATGAAATCCCTTCGTAATAGACGACTTTTCGTCCAAAACCCTCATACTTCTTATGAGATTGTCCAATTTGTACATGAAGTGCATCCAGTTTTTGCCGTAACCCTCTCAACTCTTTAGAAGTTTCTATGTTGGTGAAATTATGATGTCATGCAAAGTTAAAACCTTTACAGAGTTCATTCGTACTGCTTTTCAAATTCAAGGTCATCTAGCTCAAAATAAATAATTAAATGCATGAAAAATATCAACAGAAGTCAGAAAGGGTTGAAAATTGATGATGTGCCTTTGAATGGTGCATATTGAACACACAAAAAGTATGGAGTTAAAATAAGTTATTTAAAATGAAATCCCTTCGTAATAGACGACTTTTCGTCCAAAACCCTCATACTTCTTATGAGATTGTCCAATTTGTACACGAAGTGCATCCAGTTTTTGACGTAACCCTCTCAACTCTTTAGAAGTTTCTATGTGGGTGAAATTATGATGTCATGCAAAGTTAAAACCTTTTCAGAGTTCATTCGTACTTCTTTTCAAATTCAAGGTCATCTAGCTCAAAATAAATCATTAAATGCATGAAACATATCAACAGAAGTCAAAAAGGGTTGAAAATTGATGATGTGCCTTTGAATGGTGCATATTGAACACACAAAAAGTATGGAGTTAAAATAAGTTATTAAAAATGAAATCCCTTTGTAATACATGAGTTTTCGTCCAAAACCCTCATACTTCGAAAGAGATTGTCCAATTTGTACACGAAGTGCATCTAGTTTTTGCCGTAACCCTCTCAACTCTTTAGAATTTTCTATGTGGGTGAAATTATGATGTCATGCTAAGTTAAAACCTTTTCAGAGTTCATTTGTACTGCTTTTCAAATTCAGGGTCATCTAGCTCAAAATAAATCATTAAATGCATGAAAAATATCAAATGAAGTCAGAAAGGGTTGAAAATTGATGATGTGCCTTTGAATGGTGCATATTGTACACACAAAAGTATGGAGTTAAAATAAGTTATTAAAAATGAAATCCCTTTGTAATAGACGAGTTTTCGTCCAAAACCCTCATACTTCTTATGAGATTGTCCAATTTGAACACGAAGTGCATCTAGTTTTTGCCGTAACCCTCTCTACTCTTTAGAATTTCCTATGTGGGTGAAATTATGATGTCATGCCAAGTTAAAACCTTTTCAGAGTTCATTCGTACTGCTTTTCAAATTCAAGGTCATCTAGCTCAAAATAAACCATTAAATGCATGAAAAATATCAAGCGAAGTTAGAAAGGGTTGAAAATTGATGATGTGCCTTTAAATGGTGCATACTGAACACACAAAAAGTATGGAGTTAAAATAAGTTATTTAAAATGAAATCCCTTCGTAATAGACGACTTTTCGTCCAAAACCCTCATACTTCTTATGAGATTGTCCAATTTGTACATGAAGTGCATCCAGTTTTTGCCGTAACCCTCTCAACTCTTTAGAAGTTTCTATGTTGGTGAAATTATGATGTCATGCAAAGTTAAAACCTTTACAGAGTTCATTCGTACTGCTTTTCAAATTCAAGGTCATCTAGCTCAAAATAAATAATTAAATGCATGAAAAATATCAACAGAAGTCAGAAAGGGTTGAAAATTGATGATGTGCCTTTGAATGGTGCATATTGAACACACAAAAAGTATGGAGTTAAAATAAGTTATTTAAAATGAAATCCCTTCGTAATAGACGACTTTTCGTCCAAAACCCTCATACTTCTTATGAGATTGTCCAATTTGTACACGAAGTGCATCCAGTTTTTGCCGTAACCCTCTCAACTCTTTAGAAGTTTCTATGTGGGTGAAATTATGATGTCATGCAAAGTTAAAACCTTTTCAGAGTTCATTCGTACAGCTTTTCAAATTCAAGGTCATCTAGCTCAAAATAAATCATTAAATGCATGAAAAATATCAAATGAAGTCAGAAAGGGTTGAAAATTGATGATGTGCCTTTGAATGGTGCATATTGAACACACAAAAGTATGGAGTTAAAATAAGTTATTAAAAATGAAATCCCTTTGTAATAGACGAGTTTTCGTCCAAAACCCTCATACTTCTTATGAGATTGTCCAATTTGAACACGAAGTGCATCTAGTTTTTGTTGTAACCCTCTAGACTCTTTAGAATTTGCTATGTGGGTGAAATTATGATGTCATGCCAAGTTAAAACCTTTTCAGAGTTCATTCGTACTGCTTTTCAAATTCAAGGTCATCTAGCTCAAAATAAATCATTAAATGCATGAAAAATATCAAGCGAAGTTAGAAAGGGTTGAAAATTGATGATGTGCCTTTGAATGGTGCATATTGAACACACAAAAAGTATGGAGTTAAAATAAGTTATTAAAAATGAAATCCCTTTGTAATAGATGAGTTTTCGTCCGAAATCCTCATACTGCTTATGAGATTGTCCAATTTGTACACGAAGTGCATCCAGTTTTTGCCGTAACCCTCTCAACTCTTTACAAGTTGCTTTGTGGCTGAAATTATGATTTCATGCCAAGTTAAAACCTTTTCAGAGTTCATTTGTACTAGTTTTCAAATTCCGGGTCATCTAGCTCAAAAAAATCATTAAATGCATGAAAAATATCAAGCGAAGTTAGAAAGGGTTGAAAATTGATGATGTGCCTTTGAATGGTGCATATTGAACACACAAAATGTATGGAGTTAAAATAAGTTATTAAAAATGAAATCCCTTTGTAATAGATGACTTTTCGTCCAAAACCCTCATACTTCTTATGAGATTGTCCAATTTGTACACCAAGTGCATCCAGTTTTTGCCGTAACCCTCTCAACTCTTTAGAAGTTTCTATGTGGGTGAAATTATGATGTCGTGCAAAGTTAAAACCTTTTCAGATTTCATTTGTACTACTTTTCAAATTCAGGGTCATCTAGCTCAAAATAAATCATTCAATGCATGAAAAATATCAAATGAAGTCAGAAAGGGTTGAAAATTGATGACGTGCCTTTGAATGTTGCATATTGAACGCACAAAAATTATGGAGTTAAAATAAGTTATTAAAAATGAAATCCCTTTGTAATAGATTAGTTTTCGTCCGAAACCAAGTGCATCCAGTTTTTGCCGTAACCCACTCAACCCTTTAGAAGTTGATATGTGGGTGAAATTATGATGTCATGACAAGTTACAACCTTTTTAGAGTTCATTTGTAATGCTTTTCAAATTCAGGGTCATCTAGCTCAAAATATATCATTAAATGCATGAAAAATATCAAGTGAAGTCAGAAAGGGTTGAAAAATGATGATGTGCCTTTGAATGGTGCATATTGAACACACAAAAATTATGGAGTTCAAATAAGTTATTAAAAATGAAATCCCTTTGTAATAGATGAGTTTTCGTCCGAAACCCTCATACTTCGAAAGAGATTATCCAATTTGTACACGAAGTGCATGTAGATTTTGCCGTAACCCTCTCAACTCTTTAGAATTTTCTATGTGGGTGAAATTATGATGTCATGTCAAGTTAAAACCTTTTCAAAGTTCATTTGTACTGCTTTTCAAATTCAGGGTCATCTAGCTGAAAATAAATCATTAAACGCATGAAAAATATCAAATGAAGTCAGAAAGGGTTAAAAATTGATGATGTGCCTTTGAATGGTGCATATTGAACACACAAAAGTATGGAGTTAAAATAAGTTATTAAAAATGAAATCCCTTTGTAATACAGGAGTTTTCGTCCGAAACCCTCATACTTCGAAAGAGATTGTCCAATTTGTACACGAAGTGCATCAGGTTTTTGCCGTAACCCTCTCAACTCTTTAGAATTTGCTACGTGGGCGAAATTATGATGTGATGCCGAGTTAAAACCTTTTGAGAGTTCATTTGTATTGCTTTTCAAATTCAGGGTCATCTAGCTCAAAATAAATCATTAAATGCATGAAAAATATCAAATGAAGTCAGAAAGGGTTGAAAATTGATGACGTGCCTTTGAATGTTGCATATTGAACACACAAAGATTATGGAGTTAAAGTAAGTTATTAAAAACGAAATCCCTTTGTAATAGATGAGTTTTCGTCCGAAACCCACTCAACGCTTTAGAAGTTGCTATGTGGGTGAAATTATGATGTCATGCCAAGTTACAAACTTTTTAGAGTTCATTTGTACTGCTTTTCAAATTCAGGGTCATCTAGCTCAAAATAAATCATTCAATGCATGAAAAATATCAAATGAAGTCAGAAAGGGTTGAAAATTGATGACGTTCCATTGAATGTTGCATATTGAACACACAAAAAATATGGAGTTAAAATAAGTTCTTAAAAATGAAATCTCTTTGTAATAGATTAGTTTTCGTCCGAAACCCTCATACTTCTTTAAAGATTGTCCAATTTGTACACCAAGTGCATCCAGTTTTTGCCGTAACGCACTAAACCCTTTAGAAGTTGATATGTGGGTGAAATTATGATGTCATGCCAAGTTACAACCTTTTTAGAGTTCATTTGTAATGCTTTTCAAATTCAGGGTCATCTAGCTCAAAATAAATAATTCAATGCATGAAAAATATCAAGCGAAGTCAGAAAGGGTTGAAAAATGATGAGGTGCCTTTGAATGGTGCATATTGAACACACAAAAAGTATGGAGTTCAAATAAGTTATTAAAAATGAAATCCCTTTGTAATAGATGAGTTTTCGTTCGAAACCCTCATACTTCGAAAGAGATTGTCTAATTTGTACACGAAGTGCATCCAGTTTTTGCCGTAACCCTCTCAACTCTTTAGAAGTTGCTATGTGGGCGAAATTATGATGTCATGCCAAGTTAAATCCTTTTCAGAATTCATTTGTACTTCTTTTCAAATTCAGGGTCATCTAGCTCAAAATAAATCACTAAATGCATGAAAAATATCAAATGAAGTCAGAAAGGGTTGAAAATTGATGATGTGCCTATGAATGGTGCATATTGAACACACAAAAGTATGGAGTTAAAATAAGTTATTAAATATGAAATCCCTTTGTAATACATGAGTTTTCGTCCGAAGCCCTCGTATTTCGAAAGAGAATGCCAATTTGTCGCGAAGTGCATCCAGCTTTTGCCGTAACCCTCTCAACTCTTTAGAATTTTCTATGTGGGTGAAGTTATGATGTCATGCGAAGTTAGAATCTTTTCAGAGTTCATGTGTACTGCTTTTGAAATTCATGGTCAACTAGCTCAAAATAAATCATTAAAAGCATAAAAAAATCAAATGAAGTCAGAAAGGGTTGAAAATTGATGATGTGCTTTTGAATGGTGCATATTGAACACAAAAAAGTACGGAGTTAAAATAAGTTATTAAAAATGAAATCCCTTTGCAATAGACGAGTTTTCGTCCAAAACCCTCATACTTCTTATGAGATTGTCCAATTTGTACACGAAGTGCATCCAGTTCTTGCCATAACCCTCTCAACTCTTTAGAAGTTTCTGTGTGGGTGAAATTATGATGTCATTCCGAGTTAAAACCTTTTCAGAGTTCATTTGTACTGCTTTTCAAATTCAGGGTCATCTAGCTGAAAATAAATCATTAAATGCATGAAAAATATCAAAAGAAGTCAGAAAGGGTTGAAAATTGATGATGTGCCTTTGAATGGTGCACATTGAACACACAAAAAGTATGGAGTTAAAATAAGTTATTAAAAATTAAATCCCTTTGTAATACATGAGTTTTCGTCCAAAACCCTCATACTTCGAAAGAGATTGTCCAATTTGTACACGAAGTGCATCTAGTTTTTGCCGTAACCCTCTCAACTCTTTCGAATTTTCAATGTGGGTGAAATTATGATGTCATGCTAAGTTAAAACCTTTTCATAGTTCATTTGTACTGCTTTTCAAAGTCAGGGTCATCTAGCTCAAAATAAAACATTAAATGCATGAAAAATATCAAATGAAGTCAGAAAGGGTTGAAAATTGATGATGTGCCTTTGAATGGTGCATATTGAACACACAAAAGTATGGAGTTAAAATAAGTTATTAAAAATGAAATCCCTTTGTAATACAGGAGTTTTCGTCCGAAACCCTCATACTTCGAAAGAGATTGTCCAATTTGTACACGAAGTGCATCAGGTTTTTGCCGTAACCCTCTCAACTCTTTAGAATTTGCTACGTGGGCGAAATTATGATGTGATGCCGAGTTAAAACCTTTTGAGAGATCATTTGTATTGCTTTTCAAATTCAGGGTCATCTAGCTCAAAATAAATCATTAAATGCATGAAAAATATCAAATGAAGTCAGAAAGGGTTGAAAATTGATGACGTGCCTTTGAATGTTGCATATTGAACACACAAAAATTATGGTGTTAAAGTAAGTTATTAAAAATGAAATCCCTTTGTAATAGATGAGTTTTCGTCCGAAACCCACTCAACGCTTTAGAAGTTGCTATGTGGGTGAAATTATGATGTCATGCCAAGTTACAAACTTTTTAGAGTTCATTTGTACTGCTTTTCAAATTCAGGGTCATCTAGCTCAAAATAAATCATTCAATGCATGAAAAATATCAAATGAAGTCAGAAAGGGTTGAAAATTGATGACGTTCCTTTGAATGTTGCATATTGAACACACAAAAAATATGGAGTTAAAATAAGTTCTTAAAAATGAAATCTCTTTGTAATAGATTAGTTTTCGTCCGAAACCCTCATACTTCTTTAAAGATTGTCCAATTTGTAAACCAAGTGCATCCAGTTTTTGCCGTAACCCACTAAACCCTTTAGAAGTTGATATGTGGGTGAAATTATGATGTCATGCCAAGTTACAACCTTTTTAGAGTTCATTTGTAATGCTTTTCAAATTCAGGGTCATCTAGCTCAAAATAAATAATTCAATGCATGAAAAATATCAAGCGAAGTCAGAAAGGGTTGAAAAATGATGAGGTTCCTTTGAATGGTGCATATTGAACACACAAAAAGTATGGAGTTCAAATAAGTTATTAAAAATGAAATCCCTTTGTAATAGATGAGTTTTCGTTCGAAACCCTCATACTTCGAAAGAGATTGTCCAATTTGTACACGAAGTGCATCCAGTTTTTGCCGTAACCCTCTCAACTCTTTAGAAGTTGCTATGTGGGCGAAATTATGATGTCATGCCAAGTTAAAACCTTTTCAGAATTCATTTGTACTTCTTTTCAAATTCAGGGTCATCTAGCTCAAAATAAATCACTAAATGCATGAAAAATATCAAATGAAGTCAGAAAGGGTTGAAAATTGATGATGTGCCTATGAATGGTGCATATTGAACACACAAAAGTATGGAGTTAAAATAAGTTATTAAAAATGAAAATCCCTTTGTAATACATGAGTTTTCGTCCGAAGCCCTCGTATTTCGAAAGAGATTGCCAATTTGTCGCGAAGTGCATCCAGCTTTTGCCGTAACCCTCTCAACTCTTTAGAATTTTCTATGTGGGTGAAGTTATGATGTCATGCGAAGTTAGTATCTTTTCAGAGTTCATGTGTACTGCTTTTGAAATTCATGGTCAACTAGCTCAAAATAAATCATTAAAAGCATAAAAAAATCAAATGAAGTCAGAAAGGGTTGAAAATTGATGATGTGCTTTTGAATGGTGCATATTGAACACAAAAAAGTACGGAGTTAAAATAAGTTATTAAAAATGAAATCCCTTTGCAATAGACGAGTTTTCGTCCAAAACCCTCATACTTCTTATGAGATTGTCCAATTTGTACACGAAGTGCATCCAGTTTTTGCCGTAACCCTCTCAACTCTTTAGAAGTTTCTGTGTGGGTGAAATTATGATGTCATTCCGAGTTAAAACCTTTTCAGAGTTCATTTGTACTGCTTTTCAAATTCAGGGTCATCTAGCTGAAAATAAATCATTAAATGCATGAAAAATATCAAAAGAAGTCAGAAAGGGTTGAAAATTGATGATGTGCCTTTGAATGGTGCACATTGAACACACAAAAAGTATGGAGTTAAAATAAGTTATTAAAAATAAAATCCCTTTGTAATACATGAGTTTTCGTCCAAAACACTCATACTTCGAAAGAGATTGTCCAATTTGTACACGAAGTGCATCTAGTTTTTGCCGTAACCCTCTCAACTCTTTAGAATTTTCAATGTGGGTGAAATTATGATGTCATGCTAAGTTAAAACCTTTTCATAGTTCATTTGTACTGCTTTTCAAAGTCAGGGTCATCTAGCTCAAAATAAATCATTAAATGCATGAAAAATATCAAATGAAATCAGAAAGGGTTGAAAATTGATGATGTGCCTTTGAATGGTGCATATTGAACACACAAAAGTATGGAGTTAAAATAAGTTATTAAAAATGAAATCCCTTTGTAATACAGGAGTTTTCGTCCGAAACCCTCATACTTCGAAAGAGATTGTCCAATTTGTACACGAAGTGCATCAGGTTTTTGCCGTAACCCTCTCAACTCTTTAGAATTTGCTATGTGGGCGAAATTATGATGTGATGCCAAGTTAAAACCTTTTCAGAGTTCATTCGTACTGCTTTTCAAATTCAGGGTCATCTAGCTCAAAATAAATCATTAAATGCATGAAAAATATCAAATGAAGTCAGAAAGGGTTGAAAATTGATGACGTGCCTTTGAATGTTGAATATTGAACACACAAAAATTATGGAGTTAAAGTAAGTTATTAAAAATGAAATCCCTTTGTAATAGATGAGTTTTCGTCCGAAACCCACGTACTTCTTATGAGATTGTCCAATTTGTAGACGAAGTGCATCCAGTTTTCGTCGTAACCCTCTCAACGCTTTAGAAGTTGCTATGTGGGTGAAATTATGATGTCATGCCAAGTTACAAACTCTTTAGAGTTCATTTGTAATGCTTTTCGAATTTAGGGTCATCTAGCTCAAAATAAATCATTCAATGCATGAAAAATATCAAATGAAGTCAGAAAGGGTTGAAAATTGATGACGTGCCTTTGAATGTTGCATATTGAACACACAAAAAGTATGGAGTTCAAATAAGTTATTGAAAATGAAATCTCTTTGTAATAGATTAGTTTTCGTCCGAAACCCTCATAGTTCTTATGAGATTGTCCAATTTGTACACCAAGTGCATCCAGCTTTTGCCGTAACCCACTCAACCCTTTAGAAGTTGATATGTGGGTGAAATTATGATGTCATGCCAAGTTAAAACCTTTTCAGAGTTCATTTGTAATGCTTTTCAAATTCAGGGTCATCTAGCTCAAAATAAATAATTCAATGCATGAAAACTATCAAGCGAAGTCAGAAAGGGTTGAAAAATGATGAGGTGCCTTTGAATGGTGCATATTGAACACACAAAAAGTATGGAGTTCAAATAAGTTATTAAAAATGAAATCCCTTTGTAATAGATGAGTTTTCGTGCGAAACCCTCATACTTCGAAAGAGATTGTCCAATTTGTACACGAAGTGCATCCAGTTTTTACCGTAACCCTCTCAACTCTTTAGAAGTTGCTATGTGGGTGAAATTATGATGTCATGCCAAGTTAAAACCTTTTCAGAATTCATTTGTAGTGCTTTTCAAATTCAGGGTCATGTAGCTCAAAATAAATCATTAAATGCATGAAAAATATTAAATGAAGTCAGAAAGGGTTGAAAATTGATGACGTGCCTTTGAATGTTGCATGCTAAAAACACAAAAATTATGGAGTTAATGTAAGTTATTAAAAATGAAATCCCTTTGTAATATATGAGTTTTCGTCCGGAACCCGCATACTTCTTATGAGATTGTCCAATTTGTACACGAAGTGCATCCAGTTTTCGCCAAAACACTGTCAACTCTTTAGAAGTTGCTATGTGGGTGAAATTATGATGTCATGCCAAGTTAAAACCTTTTCAGAGTTCATTTGTACTGCTTTTCAAATTCAGGGTCATCTAGCTCAAAATAAATCATTAAATGCATGAAAAATATCAAATGAAGTCAGAAAGGGTTGAAAATTGATGACGTGCCTTTGAAGGTGCATATTGAACACACAAAAATTATGGAGTTAATGTAAGGTATTAAAAATGAAATCCCTTTGTAATAGATGAGTTTTCGTCCCAAACCCTCGTACTTCTTATGAGATTGTCCAATTTGTACACGAAGTGCATCCAGTTTTCGTCGTAACCCTCTCAACGCTTTAGAAGTTGCTATGTGGGTGAAATTATGATGTCATGCCAAGTTACAAACTTTTTAGAGTTCATTTGTACTGCTTTTCAAATTCAGGGTCATCTAGCTCAAAATAAATCATTCAATGCATGAAAAATATCAAATGAAGTCAGAAAGGGTTGAAAATTCATGACGTGCCTTTGAATGTTGCATATTGAACACACAAAAATTATGGAGTTAAAATAAGTTATTAAAAATGAAATCCCTTTGTAATAGATGAGTTTTCGTCCCAAACCCTCGTACTTCTTATGAGATTGTCCAATTTCTACACGAAGTGTATCCAGTTTTCGCCATAACACTCTCAACTCTTTATAAGTTGCTATGTGGGTGAAATTATGATGTCATGCGAAGTTATAACCTTTTCAAAGTTCATTTGTACTGCTTTTCAAATTCAGGGCCATCTAGCTCAAAATAAATCATTAAATGCATGAAAAATATCAAATGAAGTTAGAAAGGGTTGAAAATTGATGATGTGCCTTTGAATGGTGACTATTGAAAACACAAAAAGTATGGAGTTAAAATAAGTAATTAAAAATGAAATCCCTTTGTAATAGATGAGTTTTCGTGTGAAACCCTCATACTTCTTATGAGATTGTCCAATTTGTACACGAAGTGCATCCAGTTTTTGCCGTAACCCTCTCAACTCTGTAGAAGTTGCTATGTGGGTGAAATTTTGATGTCATGCAAAGTTAAAACCTTTTTAGAGTTCATTTGTAGTGCTTTTCAAATTCAGGGTCATTTAGCTCAAAATAAATCATTAAATGCATGAAAAATATCAAGCGAAGGTAGAAAGGGTTGAAAATTGATGATGTGCCTTTGAATGGTGCATATTGAGCACACAAAAAGTATGGAGTTAAAATAAGTTATTTAAAATGAAATCCCTTTGTAATAGATGACTTTTCTTCCAAAACCCTCATACTTCTTATCAGATTGTCCAATTTGTACACGAAGTGCATCCAGTTTTTGCCGTAACCCTCTCAACTCTTTAGAAGTTTCTGTGCGGGTGAAATTATGATGTCATGCAAAGTTAAAACCTTTTCAGAGTTCATTCGTACTGCTTTTCAAATTCAAGGTCATCTAGCTCAAAATAAATCATTAAATGCATGAAAAATATCAAGCGAAGTTAGAAAGGGTTGAAAATTGATGATGTGCCTTTGAATGGTGCATATTGAACACACAAAAAGTATGGAGTTAAAATAAGTTATTAAAAATGAAATCCGTTTGTAATAGATGACTTTTCTTCCAAAACCCTCATACTTCTTATCAGATTGTCCAATTTGTACACGAAGTGCATCGAGTTTTTGCCGTAACCCTCTCAACTCTTTAGAAGTTTCTGTGCGGGTGAAATTATGATGTCATGCAAAGTTAAAACCTTTTCAGAGTTCATTCGTACTGCTTTTCAAATTCAAGGTCATCTAGCTCAAAATAAATCATTAAATGCATGAAAAATATCAAGCGAAGTTAGAAAGGATTGAAAATTGATGATGTGCCTTTGAATGGTGCATATTGAGCACACAAAAAGTATGGAGTTAAAATAAGTTATTTAAAATGAAATCCCTTTGTAATAGATGACTTTTCTTCCGAAACCCTCATACTTCTTATCAGATTGTCCAATTTGTACACGAAGTGCATCCAGTTTTTGCCGTAACCCTCTCAACTCTTTAGAAGTTTCTGTGCGGGTGAAATCATGATGTCATGCAAAGTTATAACCTTTTCAGAGTTCATTCGTACTGCTTTTCAAATTCAAGGTCATCTAGCTCAAAATAAATCATTAAATGCATGAAAAATATCAAGAGAAGTTAGAAAGCGTTGAAAATTGATGGTGTGCCTTTGAATGGTGCATATTGAACACACAAAAAGTATGGAGTTAAAATAAGTTATTAAAAATGAAATCCCTTTGTAATAGATGAGTTTTCGTCCGAAATCCTCATACTTCTTATGAGATTGTCCAATTTGTACACGAAGTGCATCTGGTTTTTGCCGTAACCCTCTCAACTGTTTAGAATTTTCAATGTGGGTGAAATTATGATGTCATGCAAAGTTAAAACCTTTTCAGATTTCATTTGTACTGCTTTTCAAATTCAGGGTCACCTTGCTGAAAATAAATCATTAAATGCATGAAAAATATCAAATGAAGTCAGAAAGGGTTGAAAGTTGATGATGTGCCTTTGAATGGTGCATATTGAACACACAAAATTATCGAGTTAAAATAAGTTATCAAAAATGAAATCCCTTTGTAATAGACGAGTTTTCGTCCAAAACCCTCATACTTCTGATGAGATTGTCCAATTTGAACACGAAGTGCATCTGGTTTTTGCCGTAACCCTCTCAACTCTTTAGAAGTTGCTATGTGGGCGAAATGATGATGTCATGGCAGGTTAAAACCTTTTCAGAGTTCATTTGTACTGCTTTTCAAATTCAGGGTCATCTAGCTCAAAATAAATCACTAAATGTATGAAAAATATCAAATGAAGTCAGAAAGGGTTGAAAATTGATGATGTGCCTATGAATGGTGCATATTGAACACACAAAAGTATGGAGTTAAAATAAGTTATTAAAAATGAAATCCCTTTGCAATAGACGAGTTTTCGTCCAAAACCCTCATACTTCTTATGAGATTGTCCAATTTGTACACGAAGTGCATCCAGTTTTTGCCGTAACCCTCTGAACTCTTTAGAAGTTTCTGTGTGGGTGAAATTATGATGTCATTCCGAGTTAAAACCTTTTCAGAGTTCATTTGTACTGCTTTTCAAATTCAGGGTCATCTAGCTCAAAATAAATCATTAAATGCATGAAAAATATCAAATGAAGTCAGAAAGGGTTTAAAATTAATGATGTGCCTTTTAATGGTGCATATTGAACACACAAAAGTATGGAGTTAAAATAAGTTATTAAAAAAGAAATCCCTTTGTAATACATGAGTTTTCGTCCGAAACCCTCATACTTCGAAAGAGATTGCCAATTTGTCGCGAAGTGCATCCAGCTTTTGCCATAACCCTCTCAACTCTTTAGAATTTTCTATGTGGCTGAAGTTATGATGTAATGCGAAGTTAGAACCTTTTCAGAGTTCATATGTACTGCTTTTGAAATTCAGGGTCATCTAGCTCAAAATCAATCATTAAATGCATGAAAATATCAAAAGAAGGCAGAAAGGGTTGAAAATTGATGATGTGCCTTTGAATGGTGCATATTGAACACACAAAAGTATGGAGTTAAAATAAGTTATTAAAAATGAAATCCCTTTGTAATAGACGAGTTTTCGTCCAAAACCCTCATACTTCTTATAAGATTGTCCAATTTGAACACGAAGTGCATCCAGTTTTTGCCGTAACCCTCTCAACTGTTTACAAGTTTCTGTGTGGGTGAAATTTTGATGTCATGCAAAGTTAAAACCTTTCCAGAGTTCATTCGTACTGCTTTTCAAATTCAAGGTCATCTAGCTCAAAATAAATCATTAAATGCATGAAAAATATCAAGCGAAGTTAGAAAGGGTTGAAAATTGATGATTTGCCTTTGAATGGTGCATATTGAGCACACAAAAAGTATGGAGTTAAAATAAGTTATTTAAAATGAAATCCCTTTGTAATAGATGTCTTTTCTTCCAAAACCCTCATACTTCTTATTAGATTGTCCAATTTGTACACGAAGTGCATCCAGTTTTTGCCGTAACCCTCTCAACTCTTTAGAAGTTTCTGTGCGGGTGAAATTATGATGTCATGCAAAGTTAAAACCTTTTCAGAGTTCATTCGTACTGCTTTTCAAATTCAAGGTCATCTAGCTCAAAATAAATTATTAAATGCATGAAAAATATCAAGCGAAGTTAGAAAGGGTTGAAAATTGATGATGTGCCTTTGAATGGTGCATATTAAACACACAAAAAGTATGGAGTTAAAATAAGTTATTAAAAATGAAATCCCTTTGTAATAGATGACTTTTCTTCCAAAACCCTCATACTTCTTATCAGATTGTCCAATTTGTACACGAAGTGCATCCAGTTTTTGCCGTAACCCACTCAACTCTTTAGAAGTTTCTGTGCGGGTGAAATTATGATGTCATGCAAAGTTAAAACCTTTTCAGAGTTCATTCGTACTGCTTTTCAAATTCAATGTCATCTAGCTCAAAATAAATCATTAAATGCATGAAAAATATCAAGCGAAGTTAGAAAGGGTTGACAATTGATGATGTGCCTTTGAATGATGCATATTGAACACACAAAAAGTATGGAGTTAAAATAAGTTATTGAAAATGAAATCCCTTTGTAATAGATGAGTTTTCGTCCGAAATCCTCATACTTCTTATGAGATTGTCCAATTTGTACACGAAGTGCATCTGGTTTTTGCCGTAACCCTCTCAACTGTTTAGAATTTTCAATGTGGGTGAAATTATGATGTCATGCAAAGTTAAAACCTTTTCAGAGTTCATTTGTACTGCTTTTCAAATTCAGGGTCACCTTGCTGAAAATAAATCATTAAATGCATGAAAAATATCAAATGAAGTCAGAAAGGGTTGAAAGTTGATGATGTGCCTTTGAATGGTGCATATTGAACACACAAAATTATCGAGTTAAAATAAGTTATCAAAAATGAAATCCCTTTGTAATAGACGAGTTTTCGTCCAAAACCCTCATACTTCTGATGAGATTGTCCAATTTGAACACGAAGTGCATCTGGTTTTTGCCGTAACCCTCTCAACTCTTTAGAAGTTGCTATGTGGGCGAAATGATGATGTCATGGCAGGTTAAAACCTTTTCAGAGTTCATTTGTACTGCTTTTCAAATTCAGGGTCATCTAGCTCAAAATAAATCACTAAATGTATGAAAAATATCAAATGAAGTGAGAAAGGGTTGAAAATTGATGATGTGCCTATGAATGGTGCATATTGAACACACAAAAGTATGGAGTTAAAATAAGTTATTAAAAATGAAATCCCTTTGCAATAGACGAGTTTTCGTCCAAAACCCTCATACTTCTTATGAGATTGTCCAATTTGTACACGAAGTGCATCCAGTTTTTGCCGTAACCCTCTGAACTCTTTAGAAGTTTCTGTGTGGGTGAAATTATGATGTCATTCCGAGTTAAAACCTTTTCAGAGTTCATTTGTACTGCTTTTCAAATTCAGGGTCATCTAGCTCAAAATAAATCATTAAATGCATGAAAAATATCAAATGAAGTCAGAAAGGGTTTAAAATTAATGATGTGCCTTTTAATGGTGCATATTGAACACACAAAAGTATGGAGTTAAAATAAGTTATTAAAAAAGAAATCCCTTTGTAATACATGAGTTTTCGTCCGAAACCCTCATACTTCGAAAGAGATTGCCAATTTGTCGCGAAGTGCATCCAGCTTTTGCCATAACCCTCTCAACTCTTTAGAATTTTCTATGTGGCTGAAGTGATGATGTAATGCGAAGTTAGAACCTTTTCAAAGTTCATATGTACTGCTTTTGAAATTCAGGGTCATCTAGCTCAAAATCAATCATTAAATGCATGAAAATATCAAAAGAAGTCAGAAAGGGTTGAAAATTGATGATGTGCCTTTGAATGGTGCATATTGAACACACAAAAGTATGGAGTTAAAATAAGTTATTAAAAATGAAATCCCTTTGTAATAGACGAGTTTTCGTCCAAAACCCTCATACTTCTTATAAGATTGTCCAATTTGAACACGAAGTGCATCCAGTTTTTGCCGTAACCCTCTCAACTGTTTACAAGTTTCTGTGTGGGTGAAATTTTGATGTCATGCAAAGTTAAAACCTTTCCAGAGTTCATTCGTACTGCTTTTCAAATTCAAGGTCATCTAGCTCAAAATAAATCATTAAATGCATGAAAAATATCAAGCGAAGTTAGAAAGGGTTGAAAATTGATGATGTGCCTTTGAATGGTGCATATTGAGCACACAAAAAGTATGGAGTTAAAATAAGTTATTTAAAATGAAATCCCTTTGTAATAGATGTCTTTTCTTCCAAAACCCTCATACTTCTTATTAGATTGTCCAATTTGTACACGAAGTGCATCCAGTTTTTGCCGTAACCCTCTCAACTCTTTAGAAGTTTCTGTGCGGGTGAAATTATGATGTCATGCAAAGTTAAAACCTTTTCAGAGTTCATTCGTACTGCTTTTCAAATTCAAGGTCATCTAGCTCAAAATAAATCATTAAATGCATGAAAAATATCAAGCGAAGTTAGAAAGGGTTGAAAATTGATGATGTGCCTTTGAATGGTGCATATTGAACACACAAAAAGTATGGAGTTAAAATAAGTTATTAAAAATGAAATCCCTTTGTAATAGATGACTTTTCTTCCAAAACCCTCATACTTCTTATCAGATTGTCCAATTTGTACACGAAGTGCATCCAGTTTTTGCCGTAACCCACTCAACTCTTTAGAAGTTTCTGTGCGGGTGAAATTATGATGTCATGCAAAGTTAAAACCTTTTCAGAGTTCATTCGTACTGCTTTTCAAATTCAATGTCATCTAGCTCAAAATAAATCATTAAATGCATGAAAAATATCAAGCAAAGTTAGAAAGGGTTGACAATTGATGATGTGCCTTTGAATGGTGCATATTGAGCACACAAAAAGTATGGAGTTAAAATAAGTTATTTAAAATGAAATCCCTTTGTAATAGATGACTTTTCTTCCGAAACCCTCATACTTCTTATCAGATTGTCCAATTTGTACACGAAGTGCATCTAGTTTTTGCCGTAACCCTCTCAACTCTTTAGAAGTTTCTGTGCGGGTGAAATTATGATGTCATGCAAAGTTAAAACCTTTTCAGAGTTCATTCGTACTGCTTTTCAAATTCAAGGTCATCTAGCTCAAAATAAATCATTAAAAGCATGAAAAATATCAAGCGAAGTTATAAAGGGTTGAAAATTGATGGTGTGCCTTTGAATGGTGCATATTGAACACACAAAAAGTATGGAGTTAAAATAAGTTATTAAAAATGAAATCCCTTTGTAATAGATGAGTTTTCGTCCGAAATCCTCATACTTCTTATGAGATTGTCCAATTTGTACACGAAGTGCATCCAGTTTTTGCCGTAACCCTCTCAACTCTTTAGAATTTTCTATGTGGGTGAAGTTATGATGTCATGCAAAGTTAGAACCTTTTCAGAGTTCATGTGTACTGCTTTTGAAATTCAGGGGCATCTAGCTCAAAATAAATCATTAAAAGCATAAAAAAATCAAATGAAGTCAGAAAGGGTTGAAAATTGATGATTTACTTTTGAATGGTGCATACTGAACAGAAAAAAGTATGGAGTTAAAATAAGTTGTTAAAAATGAAATGCCTTCGCAATAGACGAGTTTTCGTCCAAAACCCTCATACTTCTTATGAGATTGTCCAATTTGTACATGAAGTGCATCCAGTTTTTGCCGTAACCCTCTCAACTCTTTAGAAGTTTCTGTGTGGGTGAAATTATGGTGTCATTCCGAGTTAAAACCTTTTCAGAGTTCATTTGTACTGCTTTTCAAATTCAGGGTCATCTAGCTGAAAACAAATCATTAAATGCATGAAAAATATCAAATGAAGTCAGAAAGGGTTGAAAATTGATGATGTGCCTTTGAATGGTGCACATTGAACACACGAAAAGTATGGAGTTAAAATAAGTTATTAAAAATGAAATCCCTTTGTAATAGACGAGTTTTCGTCCAAAACCCTCATACTTCTTATGAGATTGTCCAATTTGAACACGAAGTGCATCTGGTTTTTCCCGTAACCCTCTCAACTCTTTAGAATTTGCTATGTGGGAAAAATGATGATGTCATGCCAAGTTAAAACCTTTTCAGAGTTCATTTGTACTGCTTTTCAAATTCAGGGTCATCTACCTCAAAATAAATCACTAAATGCATGAAAAATATCAAATGAAGTAAGAAAGGGTTGAAAATTGATGATGTGCCTTTGAATGGTGCATATTGAACACACAAAAAGTATGGAGTTAAAATAAGTTATTAAAAATGAAATCCCTTTGTAATACACGAGTTTTCGTCCAAAACCCTCATACTTCTTATGAGATTGTCCAATTTGAACACGAAGTGCATCCAGTTTTTGCCGTAACCCTCTCAACACTTTAGAAGTTTCTGTGTGGGTGAAATTATGATGTCATTCCTAGTTAAAACCTTTTAAGAGTTCATTTGTACTACTTTTCAAATTTAGGGTCATCTAGCTGAAAATAAATCATTAAATGCATGAAAAATATCAAAAGAAGTCAGAAAGGGTTGAAAATTGATGATGTGCCTTTGAATGGTGCACATTGAACACATAAAAAGTATGGAGCTAAAATAAGTTATTAAAAATGAAATCACTTTGTAATACATGAGTTTTCGTCCAAAACCCTCATACTTCTTATGAGATTGTCCAATTTGTACACGAAGTGCATCCAGTTTTTGACATAACCCTCTCAACTCTTTAGAAGTTGCTTTGTGGGTGAAATTATGATGTCTTGCCAAGTTAAAACCATTTCAGAGTACATTTGTACTGCTTTTAAATTCGGGGTCATCTAGCTCAAAATAAATCATGAAATGCATGAAAAATATCAAATGAAGTCAGAAAGGGTTGAAAATTGATGACGTGCCTTTGAATATTGCATACTGAACACACAAAAATTATGGAGTTAAAGTAAGTTATTAAAAATGAAATCCCTTTGTAATAGATGAGTTTTCGTCCGAAACCCTCGTACTTCTTATGAGATTGTCCAATTTGTACACGAAGTGCATCTAGTTTTCGTCGTAACGCTCTCAACGCTTTAGAAGTTGCTATGTGGGTGAAATTATGATGTCATGCCAAGTTACAAACTTTTTAGAGTTGATTTGTACTGCTTTTCAAATTCAGGGTCATCTAGCTCAAAATAAATCATTCAATGCATGAAAAATATCAATTGAAGTCAGAAAGGGTTGAAAATTGATGACATGCCTTTGAATGTTGCATATTGAACACACAAAATTTATGGAGTTAAAATAAGTTCTTAAAAATGAAATTCCTTTGTAATAGATTAGTTTTCGTCTGAAACCCTCATACGTCTTATGAGATTGTCCAATTTGTACACCAAGTGCATCAAGTTTTTTCCGTAACCCACTCAACCCTTTAGAAGTTGATATGTGGGTGAAATTATGATGTCATGCCAAGTTACAACCTTTTTAGAGTTCATTTGTAATGCTTTTCCAATTCAGGGTCATCTAGCTCAAAATAAATAATTAAATGCATGAAAAATATCAAGCGAAGTCAGAAAGGGTTGAAAAATGATGAGGTGGCTTTGAATGGTGCGTATTGAACACACAAAAAGTATGGAGTTCAAATAAGTTATTAAAAATGAAATCCCTTTGTAATAGATGAGTTTTCGTTCGAAACCCTCATACTTCGAAAGAGATTGTCCAATTTGTACACCAAGTGCATCCAGTTTTTGCCGTAATCCACTCAACCCTTTAGAAGTTGATATGTGGGTGAAATTATGATGTCATGCCAAGTTACAACGTTTTTAGAGTTCATTTATAATGCTTTTCAAATTCAGGGTCATCTAGCTCAAAATAAATAATTAAATGCATGAAAAATATCAAGCGAAGTCAGAAAGGGTTGAAAATTGATGATGTGCCTTTGAATGGTGCATATTGAACACACAAAATGTATGGAGTTAAAATAAGTTATTAAAAATGAAATCCCTTTGTAATAGATGACTTTTCGTCCAAAACCCTCATACTTCTTATGAGATTGTCCAATTTGTACACGAAGTGCATCCAGTTTTTGCCGTAACCCTCTCAACTCTTTAGAACTTTCTATGTGGGTGAAATTATGATGTCATGCAAAGTTAAAACCTTTTCATAGTTCATTTGTACTGCTTTTCAAATTCAGGGTCATCTAGCTCAAAATAAATCATTCAATGCATGAAAAATATCAAATGAAGTCAGAAAGGGTTGAAAATTGATGACGTGCCTTTGAATGTTGCATATTGAACACACAAAAATTATGGAGTTAAAATAAGTTATTAAAAATGAAATCCCTTTGTAATAGATTAGTTTTCGTCCGAAACCCTCATACTTCTTATGAGATTGTCCAATTTGTACACCAAGTGCATCCAGTTTTTGCCGTAACCCACTCAACCCTTTAGAAGTTGATATGTGGGTGAAATTATGATGTCATGACAAGTTAAAACCTTTTTAGAGTTCATTTATAATGCTTTTCAAATTCAGGGTCATCTAGCTCAAAATATATCATTAAATGCATGAAAAATATCAAGCGAAGTCAGTAAGGGTTGAAAAATGATGATGTGCCTTTGAATGGTGCATATGTAACACACAAAAAGTATGGAGTTCAAATAAGTTATTAAAAATGAAATCCCTTTGTAATAGATGAGTTTTCGTCCGAAACCCTCATACTTCGAAAGAGATTGTCCAATTTGTACACAAAGTGCATCTAGATTTTGCCGTAACCCTCTCAACTCTTTAGAACTTTCTATGTGGGTGAAATTATGATGTCATGCCAAGTTACAAACTTTTTAGAGTTCATTTGTACTGCTTTTCAAATTCAGGGTCATCTAGCTCAAAATAAATCATTCAATGCATGAAAAATATCAAATGAAGTCAGAAAGGGTTGAAAATTGATGACGTGCCTTTGAAGGTTGCATATTGAACACACAAAATGTATGGAGTTAAAATAAGTTATTAAAAATGAAATCCCTTTGTAATAGATGACTTTTCGTCCAAAACCCTCATACTTCTTATGAGATTGTCCAATTTGTACACGAAGTGCATCCAGTTTTTGCCGTAACCCTCTCATCTCTTTAGAACTTTCTATGTCGGTGAAATTATGATGTCATGCAAAGTTAAAACCTTTTCAGAGTTCATTTGTACTGTTTTTCAAATTCAGGGTCATCTAGCTCAAAATAAATCATTCAATGCATGATAAATATCAAATGAAGTCAGAAAGGGTTGAAAATTGATGACGTGCCTTTGAATGTTGCATATTGAACACACAAAAATTATGGAGTTAAAATAAGTTATTAAAAATGAAATCCCTTTGTAATAGATTAGTTTTCGTCCGAAACCCTCATACTTCTTATGAGATTGTCCAATTTGTACACCAAGTGCATCCAGTTTTTGCCGTAACCCACTCAACCCTTTAGAAGTTGATATGTGGGTGAAATTATGATGTCATGACAAGTTACAACCTTTTTAGAGTTCATTTGTAATGCTTTTCAAATTCAGGGTCATCTAGCTCAAAATATATCATTAAATGCATGAAAAATATCAAGCGAAGTCAGTAAGGGTTGAAAAATGATGATGTGCCTTTGAATGGTGCATATGTAACACACAAAAAGTATGGATTTCAAATAAGTAATTAAAAATGCAATCCCTTTGTAATAGATGAGTTTTCGTCCGAAACCCTCATACTTCGAAAGAGATTGTCCAATTTGTACACAAAGTGCATCTAGATTTTGCCGTAAACCTCTCAACTCTTTAGAATTTTCTATGTGGGTGAAATTATGATGTCATGCCAAGTTACAAACTTTTTAGAGTTCATTTGTACTGCTTTTCAAATTCAGGGTCATCTAGCTCAAAATAAATCATTCAATGCATGAAAAATATCAAATGAAGTCAGAAAGGGTTGAAAATTGATGACGTGCCTTTGAATGTTGCATATTGACCACACAAAAATTATGGATTTAAAATAAGTTCTTAAAAATGAAATCTCTTTGTAATAGATTAGTTTTCGTCCGAAACCCTCATACTTCGAAAGAGATTGTCCAATTTGTACACCAAGTGCATCAGGTTTTCTTTCGTAACCCTCTCAACTCTTTAGAATTTGCTACGTGGGCGAAATTATGATGTGATGCCAAGTTAAAACCTTTTCAGAGTTCAGTTGTACTGCTTTTCAAATTCAGGGTCATCTAGCTCAAAATAAATCATTAAATGCATGAAAAATATCAAATGAAGTCAGAAAGGGTTGAAAATTGATGACGTGCCTTTGAATGTTGCATATTGAGCACACAAAAATTATGGAGTTAAAGTAAGTTATTAAAAATGAAATCCCTTTGTAATAGATGAGTTTTCGTCCGGAACCCACGTACTTCTTATGAGATTGTCCAATTTGTACACGAAGTGCATCCAGTTTTCGTCGTAACCCTCTCAACGCTTTAGAAGTTGCTATGTGGGTGAAATTATGATGTCATGCCAAGTTACAAACTTTTCAGAGTTCATTTGTACTGCTTTTCAAATTCAGGGTCATCTAGCTCAAAATAAATCATTCAATGCATGAAAAATATCAAATGAAGTCAGAACGGTTTGAAAATTGATGACGTGCCTTTGAATGTTGCATATTGAACACACAAAAATTATGGAGTTAAAATAAGTTATTAAAAATGAAATCCCTTGGTAATAGATTAGTTTTCGTCCGAAACCCTCATACTTCTTATGAGATTGTCCAATTTGTACACCAAGTGCATCCAGTTTTTGCCGTAACCCACTCAACCCTTTAGAAGTTGATATGTGGGTGAAATTATGATGTCATGACAAGTTACAACCTTTTTAGAGTTCGTTTGTAATGCTTTTCAAATTCAGGGTCATCTAGCTCAAAATATATCATTAAATGCATGAAAAATATCAAGCGAAGTCAGTAAGGGTTGAAAAATGATGATGTCCTTTGAATGCTGCATATGTAACACACAAAAAGTATGGAGTTCAAATAAGTTATTAAAAATGAAATCCCTTTGTAATAGATGAGTTTTCGTCCGAAACCCTCATACTTCGAAAGAGATTGTCCAATTTGTACACAAAGTGCATCTAGATTTTGCCATAACCCTCTCACCTCTTTAGAATTTTCTATGTGGGTAAAATTATGATGTAATGCCAAGTTACAAACTTTTTAGAGTTCATTTGTACTGCTTTTCAAATTCAGGGTCATCTAGCTCAAAATAAATCATTCAATGCATGAAAAATATCAAATGAAGTCAGAAAGGGTTGAAAATTGATGACGTGCCTTTGAATGTTGCATATTGACCACACAAAAATTATGGAGTTAAAATAAGTTCTTAAAAATGAAATCTCTTTGTAATAGATTAGTTTTCGTCCGAAACCCTCATACTTCGAAAGAGATTGTCCAATTTGTACACCAAGTGCATCCAGTTTTTGCCGTAACCCACTCAACTCTTTAGAATTTGCTACGTGGGCGAAATTATGATGTGATGCCAAGTTAAAACCTTTTCAGAGTTCATTTGTACTGCTTTTCAAATTCAGGGTCATCTAGCTCAAAATAAATCGTTAAATGCATGAAAAATATCAAACGAAGTCAGAAAGGGTTGAAAATTGATGACGTGCCTTTGAATGTTGCATATTGAGCACACAAAAATTATGGAGTTAAAGTAAGTTATTAAAAATGAAATCCCTTTGTAATAGATGAGTTTTCGTCGGAAACCCACGTACTTCTTATGAGATTGTCCAATTTGTACACGAAGTGCATCCAGTTTTCGTCGTAACCCTCTCAACGCTTTAGAAGTTGCTATGTGGGTGAAATTACGATGTCATGCCAAGTTACAAACTTTGTAGAGTTCATTTGTACCGCTTTTCAAATTAAGGGTCATCTAGCTCAAAATAAATCATTCAATGCATGAAAAATATCAAATGAAGTCAGAAAGGGTTGAAAATTGATGACGTGCCTTTGAATGTTGCATATTGACCAGACAAAAATTATGGAGTTAAAATAAGTTCTAAAAAATGAAATCTCTTTGTAATAGATTAGTTTTCGTCCGAAACCATCATACTTCTTTTGAGATTGTCCAATTTGTACACCAAGTGCATCCAGTTTTTGCCGTAACCCACTCAACCCTTTAGAAGTTGATATGTGGGTGAAATTATGATGTCATGCCAAGTTACAACCTTTTTAGAGTTCATTTGTACTGCTTTTCAAATTCAGGGTCATCTAGCTCAAAATAAATCATTAAATGCATGAAAAATATCAAATGAAGTCAGAAAGGGTTGAAAATTGATGATGTGCCTTTGAATGTTGCATATTGACCACACAAAAATTATGGAGTTAAAATAAGTTCTTAAAAATGAAATCTCTTTGTAATAGATTAGTTTTCGTCCGAAACCCACGTACTTCTTATGAGTTTGTCCAATTTGTACACGAAGTGCATTCAGTTTTTGCCGTAACCCACTCAACCCTTTAGAAGTTGATATGTGGGTGAAATTATGATGTCATGCCAAGTTACAACCTTTTTAGAGTTCATTTGTAATGCTTTTCAAATTCAGGGTCATCTAGCTCAAAATAAATAATTCAATGCATGAAAAATATCAAGCGAAGTCAGAAAGGGTTGAAAAATGATGAGGTGCCTTTGAATGGTGCATATTGAAAACACAAAAAGTATGGAGTTCAAATAAGTAATTAAAAATGAAATCCCTTTGTAATAGATGAGTTTTCGTTCGAAACCCTCATACTTCGAAAGAGATTGTCCAATTTGTACACGAAGTGCATCCAGTTTTTGCCGTAACCCTCTCAACTCTTTAGAAGTTGCTATGTGGGTGAAATTATGATGTCATGCCAAGTTAAAACTTTTTCAGAATTCATTTGTACTGCTTTTCAAATTCAGGGTCATTTAGCTCAAAATAATTCACTAAATGCATGAAAAATATCAAATGAAGTCAGAAAAGGGTTGAAAATTGATGATGTGCCTATGAATGGTGCATATTGAACACACAAAAGTATGGAGTTAAAATAAGTTATTAAAAATGAAATCCCTTTGTAATACATGAGTTTTCGTCCGAAACCCTCATACTTCGAAAGAGATTGCCAATTTGTCGCGAAGTGCATCCAGCTTTTGCCGTAACCCTCTCAACTCTTTAGAATTTTCTATGTGGGTGAAGTTATGATGTCATGCGAAGTTAGACTCTTTTCAGAGTTCATGTGTACTGCTTTTGAAATTCAAGGTCAACTAGCTCAAAATAAATCATTAAAAGCATAACAAAATCAAATGAAGTCAGAAAGGGTTGAAAATTGATGATGTGCTTTCGAATGGTGCATATTGAACACAAAAAAGTATGGAGTTAAAATAAGTTATTAAAAATGAAATCCCTTTGCAATAGACGAGTTTTCGTCCAAAACCCTCATACTTCTTATGAGATTGTCCAATTTGTACACGAAGTGCATCCAGTTTTTGCCGTAACCCTCTCAACTCTTTAGAAGTTTCTGTGTGGGTGAAATTATGATTTCATTCCGAGTTAAAACCTTTTCAGAGTTCATTCGTACTGCTTTTCAAATTCAGGGTCATCTAGCTGAAACTAAATCATTAAATGCATGAAAAATATCAAAAGAAGTCAGAAAGGGTTGAAAATTGATGATGTGCCTTTGAATGCTGCACATTGAACACACAAAAAGTATGGAGTTTAAATAAGTTATTAAAAATGAAATCCCTTTGTAATACATGAGTTTTCGTCCAAAACCCTCATACTTCGAAAGAGATTGTTCAATTTGTACACGAAGTGCATCTAGTTTTTGCCGTAACCATCTCAACTCTTTAGAATTTTCAATGTGGGTGAAATTATGATGTCATGCTAAGTTAAAACCTTTTCATAGTTCATTTGTACTGCTTTTCAAATTCAGGGTCATCTAGCTCAAAATAAACCATTAAATGCATGAAAAATATCAAATGAAGTCAGAAAGGGTTGAAAATTGATGATGTGCCTTTGAATGGTGCATATTGAACACACAAAAGTATGGAGTTAAAATAAGTTATTAAAAATGAAATCCCTTTGTAATAGACGAGTTTTCGTCCAAAACCCTCATACTTCTTATGAGATTGTCCAATGTGAACACGAAGTGCATCTAGTTTTTGCCGTAACCCTCTCGACTCTTTAGAATTTGCTATCTGGGTGAAATTATGATGTCATGCCAAGTTAAAACCTTTTCAAAGTTCATTCGTACTGCTTTACAAATTCAAGGTCATCTAGCTCAAAATAAATCATTAAATGCATGAAAAATATCAAGCGAAGTTAGAAAGGGTTGAAAATTGATGATGTGCCTTTGAATGGTGCATATTGAACACACAAAAAGTATGGAGTTAAAATAAGTTATTAAAAATGAAATCCCTTTGTAATAGATGAGTTTTCGTCCAAAACCCTCATAGTTCTTATGAGATTGTCGAATTTGTACACGAAGTGCATCCACTTTTTGCTGTAACCCTCTCAACTCTTTAGAAGTTGCTTTGTGGGTGAAATTATGATGTCATGCCAAGTTAAAACCTTTTCAGGGTTCATTTGTACTGTTTTTCAAATTCCGGGTCATCTAGCTTAAAAAAATAATTAAATGCATGAAAAATATCAAGCGAAGTTAGAAAGGGTTGAAAATTGATGATGGGCCTTTGAATGGTGCATACTAAACACACAAAATGTATGGAGTTAAAATAAGTTATTAAAAATGAAATCCCTTTGTAATAGATGACTTTTCGTCCAAAACCCTCATACTTCTTATGAGATTGTCCAATTTGTACACGATGTGCATCCAGTTTTTGCCGTAACCCTCTCAACTCTTTAGAAGTTTCTATGTGGGTGAAATTATGATGTCATGCAAAGTTAAAACCTTTTGAGAGTTCATTTGTACTGCTTTTCAAATTCAGGGTCATCTAGCTCAAAATAAATCATTCAATGCATGAAAAATATCAAATGAAGTCAGAAAGGGTTGAAAATTGATGACGTGCCTTTGAATGTTGCATATTGAACACACAAAAATTATGGAGTTAAAATAAGTTATTAAAAATTAAATCCCTTTGTAATAGATTAGTTTTCGTGCGAAACCCTCATACTTCTTATGAGATTGTCCAATTTGTACACCAAGTGCATCCGGTTTTTGCTATAACCCACTCAACCCTTTAGAAGTTGATATGTGGGTGAAATTATGATGTCATGACAAGTAAAAACCTTTTCAGAGTTCATTCGTACTGCTTTTCAAATTCAAGGTCATCTAGCTCAAAATAAATCATTAAATGAACGAAAAATATCAAGCGAAGTTAGAAAGGGTTGAAAATTGATGATGTGCCTTTGAATGGTGCATATTGAACACACAAAAAGTATGGAGTTAAAATAAGTTATTAAAAATGAAATCCCTTTGTAATAGACGAGTTTTCGTCCAAAACCCTCATACTTCTTATGAGATTGTCCAATTTGAATACGAAGTGCATCTAGTTTTTCCTATAACCCTCTCGACTCTTTAGAATTTGCTATGTGGGTGAAATTATGACGTCATGCCAAGTAAAAACCTTTTCAGAGTTTATTCGTACTGCTTTTCAAATTCAAGGTCATCTAGCTCAAAATAAATCATTAAATGAACGAAAAATATCAAGCGAAGTTAGAAAGGGTTGAAAATTGATGATGTGCCTTTGAATGGTGCATATTGAACACACAAAAAGTATGGAGTTAAAATAAGTTCTTAAAAATGAAATCCCGTTGTAATACATGAGTTTTCGTCCGAAACCCTCATACTTCGAAAGAGATTGCCAATTTGTCGCGAAGTGCATCCAGCTTTTGCCGTAACCCTCTCAACTCTTTAGAATTTTCTATGTGGGTGAAGTTATGATGTCATGCGAAGTTAGAATCTTTTCAGAGTTCATGTGTACTGCTTTTGAAATTCAGGGTCAACTAGCTCAAAATAAATCATTAAAAGCATAACAAAATCAAATGAAGTCAGAAAGGGTTGAAAATTGATGATGTGCTTTTGAATGGTGCATATTGAACACAAAAAAGTATGGAGTTAAAATAAGTTATTAAAAATGAAATCCCTTTGCAATAGACGAGTTTTCGTCCAAAACCCTCATACTTCTTATGAGATTGTCCAATTTGTACACGAAGTGCATCCAGTTTTTTCCGTAACCCTCTCAACTCTTTAGAAGTTTCTGTGTGGGTGAAATTATGATTTCATTCCGAGTTAAAACCTTTTCAGAGTTCATTTGTACTGCTTTTCAAATTCAGGGTCATCTAGCTGAAACTAAATCATTAAATGCATGAAAAATATCAAAAGAAGTCAGAAAGGGTTGAAAATTGATGATGTGCCTTTGAATGGTGCACATTGAACACACAAAAAGTATGGAGTTAAAATAAGTTATTAAAAATGAAATCCCTTTGTAATACATGAGTTTTCGTCCAAAACCCTCATACTTCGAAAGAGATTGTTCAATTTGTACACGAAGTGCATCTAGTTTTTGCCGTAACCATCTCAACTCTTTAGAATTTTCAATGTGGGTGAAATTATGATGTCATGCTAAGTTAAAACCTTTTCAGAGTTCATTTGTACTGCTTTTCAAATTCAGGGTCATCTAGCTCAAAATAAATCATTAAATGCATGAAAAATATCAAATGAAGTCAGAAAGGGTTGAAAATTGATGATGTGCCTTTGAATGGTGCATATTGAACACACAAAAGTATGGAGGTAAAATAAGTTATTAAAAATGAAATCCCTTTGTAATAGACGAGTTTTCGTCCAAAACCCTCATACTTCTTATGAGATTGTCCAATGTGAACACGAAGTGCATCTAGTTTTTGCCGTAACCCTCTCGACTCTTTAGAATTTGCTATCTGGGTGAAATTATGATGTCATGCCAAGTTAAAACCTTTTCAGAGTTCATTCGTACTGCTTTCCAAATTCAAGGTCATCTAGCTCAAAATAAATCATTAAATGCATGAAAAATATCAAGCGAAGTTAGAATGGGTTGAAAATTGATGATGTGCCTTTGAATGGTGCATATTGAACACACAAAAAGTATGGAGTGAAAATAAGTTATTTAAAATGAAATCCCTTCGTAATAGACGACTTTTCGTCCAAAACCCTCATACTTCTTATGAGATTGTCCAATTTGTACACGAAGTGCATCCACTTTTTGCCGTAACCCTCTCAACTCTTTAGAAGTTTCTATGTGGGTGAAATTATGATGTCATGCATAGTTAAAACCTTTTCAGAGTTCATTCGTACTGCTTTTCAAATTCAAGGTCATCTAGCTCAAAATAAATCATTAAATGCATGAAAAATATCAACAGAAGTCAGAAAGGGTTGAAAATTGATGATGTGCCTTTGAATGGTGCACATTGAACACACAAAAAGTATGGAGTTAAAATAAGTTATTAAAAATGAAATCCCTTTGTAATATATGAGTTTTCGTCCAAAACCCTCATACTTCGAAAGAGATTGTCCAATTTGTACACGAAGTGCATCTAGTTTTTGCCGTAACCCTCTCAACTCTTTAGAATTTTCAATGTGGGTGAAATTATGATGTCATGCTAAGTTAAAACCTTTTCAGAGTTCATTTGTACTGCTTTTCAAATTCAGGGTCATGTAGCTCAAAATAAATCATTAAATGCATGAAAAATATCAAATGAAGTCAGAAAGGGTTGAAAATTGATGATGTGCCTTTGAATGGTGCATATTGAACACACAAAAGTATGGAGTTAAAATCAGTTATTAAAAATGAAATCCCTTTGTAATAGAGGAGTTTTCGTCCAAAACACTCATACTTCTTATGAGATTGTCCAATTTGAACGCGAAGTGCATCTAGTTTTTGCTGTAACCCTCTCGACTCTTTAGAATTTGCTATGCGGGTGAAATTATGATGTCATGCCAAGTAAAAACCTTTTCAGAGTTCATTAGTACTGCTTTTCAAATTCAAGGTCATCTAGCTCAAAATAAATCATTAAATGCGAAAAGCAAAGTTAGAAAGGGTTGAAAATTGATGATGTGCCTTTGAATGGTGCATATTGAACACACAAAAAGTATGGAGTGAAAATAAGTTATTTAAAATGAAATCCCTTCGTAATAGACGACTTTTCGTCCAAAACCCTCATACTTCTTATGAGATTGTCCAATTTGTACACGAAGTGCATCCACTTTTTGCCGTAACCCTCTCAACTCTTTAGAAGTTTCTATGTGGGTGAAATTATGATGTCATGCATAGTTAAAACCTTTTCAGAGTTCATTCGTACTGCTTTTCAAATTCAAGGTCATCTAGCTCAAAATAAATCATTAAATGCATGAAAAATATCAACAGAAGTCAGAAAGGGTTGAAAATTGATGATGTGGCTTTGAATGGTGCACATTGAACACACAAAAAGTATGGAGTTAAAATAAGTTATTAAAAATGAAATCCCTTTGTAATACATGAGTTTTCGTCCAAAACCCTCATACTTCGAAAGAGATTGTCCAATTTGTACACGAAGTGCATCTAGTTTTTGCCGTAACCATCTCAACTCTTTAGAATTTTCAATGTGGGTGAAATTATGATGTCATGCTAAGTTAAAACCTTTTCAGAGTTCATTTGTACTGCTTTTCAAATTCAGGGTCATCTAGCTCAAAATAAATCATTAAATGCATGAAAAATATCAAATGAAGTCAGAAAGGGTTGAAAATTGATGATGTGCCTTTGAATGGTGCATATTGAACACACAAAAGTATGGAGGTAAAATAAGTTATTAAAAATGAAATCCCTTTGTAATAGACGAGTTTTCGTCCAAAACCCTCATACTTCTTATGAGATTGTCCAATGTGAACACGAAGTGCATCTAGTTTTTGCCGTAACCCTCTCGACTCTTTAGAATTTGCTATCTGGGTGAAATTATGATGTCATGCCAAGTTAAAACCTTTTCAGAGTTCATTCGTACTGCTTTCCAAATTCAAGGTCATCTAGCTCAAAATAAATCATTAAATGCATGAAAAATATTAAGCGAAGTTAGAAAGGGTTGAAAATTGATGATGTGCCTTTGAATGGTGCATATTGAACACACAAAAAGTATGGAGTGAAAATAAGTTATTTAAAATGAAATCCCTTCGTAATAGACGACTTTTCGTCCAAAACCCTCATACTTCTTATGAGATTGTCCAATTTGTACACGAAGTGCATCCACTTTTTGCCGTAACCCTCTCAACTCTTTAGAAGTTTCTATGTGGGTGAAATTATGATGTCATGCATAGTTAAAACCTTTTCAGAGTTCATTCGTACTGCTTTTCAAATTCAAGGTCATCTAGCTCAAAATAAATCATTAAATGCATGAAAAATATCAACAGAAGTCAGAAAGGGTTGAAAATTGATGATGTGCCTTTGAATGGTGCACATTGAACACACAAAAAGTATGGAGTTAAAATAAGTTATTAAAAATGAAATCCCTTTGTAATATATGAGTTTTCGTCCAAAACCCTCATACTTCGAAAGAGATTGTCCAATTTGTACACGAAGTGCATCTAGTTTTTGCCGTAACCCTCTCAACTCTTTAGAATTTTCAATGTGGGTGAAATTATGATGTCATGCTAAGTTAAAACCTTTTCAGAGTTCATTTGTACTGCTTTTCAAATTCAGGGTCATGTAGCTCAAAATAAATCATTAAATGCATGAAAAATATCAAATGAAGTCAGAAAGGGTTGAAAATTGATGATGTGCCTTTGAATGGTGCATATTGAACACACAAAAGTATGGAGTTAAAATCAGTTATTAAAAATGAAATCCCTTTGTAATAGAGGAGTTTTCGTCCAAAACACTCATACTTCTTATGAGATTGTCCAATTTGAACGCGAAGTGCATCTAGTTTTTGCTGTAACCCTCTCGACTCTTTAGAATTTGCTATGCGGGTGAAATTATGATGTCATGCCAAGTAAAAACCTTTTCAGAGTTCATTAGTACTGCTTTTCAAATTCAAGGTCATCTAGCTCAAAATAAATCATTAAATGCGAAAAGCAAAGTTAGAAAGGGTTGAAAATTGATGATGTGCCTTTGAATGGTGCATATTGAACACACAAAAAGTATGGAGTTAAAATAAGTTATTTAAAATGAAATCCCTTCGTAATAGACGACTTTTCGTCCAAAACCCTCATACTTCTTATGACATTGTCCAATTTGTACACGAAGTGCATCTAGTTTTTGCCGTAACCCTCTCAACTCTTTAGAAGTTTCTATGTGGTTGAAATTATGATGTCATGCAAAGTTAAAACCTTTTCAGAGTTCATTCGTACTGCTTTTCAAATTCAAGGTCATCTAGCTAAAAATAAATCATTAAATGCATGAAAAATATCAACAGAAGTCAGAAAGGGTTGAAAATTGATGATGTGCCTTTGAATGGTGCACATTGAACACAAAAAAAGTATGGAGTTAAAATAAGTTATTAAAAATGAAATCACTTTGTAATAGATGAGTTTTCGTCCGAAATCCTCATACTTCTTATGAGATTGTCCAATTTGTACACGAAGTGCATCCAGTTTTTGCCGTAACCCTCTCAACTCTTTAGAAGTTGCTTTGTGGGTGAAATTATGATGTCATTCCAAGTTAAAACCTTTTCAGAGTTCATTTGTACTGTTTTTCAAATTCCGGGTCATCTAGCTTAAAAAAATCATTAAATGCATGAAAAATATCAAGCGAAGTTAGAAAGGGTTGAAAATTGATGATGTGCCTTTGAATGGTGCATATTGAACACACAAAAAGTATGGAGTTCAAATAAGTTATTAAAAATGAAATCCCTTTGTAATAGATGAGTTTTCGTCCGAAACCCTCATACTTCGAAAGAGATTGTCCAATTTGTACACGAAGTGCATCTAGATTTTACCGTAACCCCCTCAACTCTTTAGAATTTTCTATGTGGGTGAAATTATGATGTCATGTCAAGTTAAAACCTTTTCAGAGTTCATTTGTACTGCTTTTCAAATTCAGGGTCATCTAGCTGAAAATAAATCATTAAATGCATGAAAAATATCAAATGAAGTCAGAAAGGGTTGAAAATTGATGATGTGCCTTTGAATGGTGCATATTGAACACACAAAAGTATGGAGTTAAAATAAGTTATTAAAAATGAAATCCCTTTGTAATAGAGGAGTTTTCGTCCGAAACCCTCATACTTCGAAAGAGATTGTCCAATTTGTACACGAAGTGCATCAGGTTTTTGCCGTAACCCTCTCAACTCTTTAGAATTTTCTACGTGGGCGAAATTATGATGTGATGCCAAGTTAAAACCTTTTCAGAGTTCATTTGTACTGCTTTTCAAATTCAGGGTCATCTAGCTCAAAATAAATCATTAAATGCATGAAAAATATCAAATGAAGTCAGAAAGGGTTGAAAATTGATGATGTGCCTTTGAATGGTGCATATTGAACACACAAAAAGTATGGAGTTAAAATAAGTTATTAAAAATGAAATCCCTTTGTAATAGATGAGTTTTCGTCCGAAATCCTCATACTTCTTATGAGATTGTCCAATTTGTACACGAAGTGCATCCAGTTTTTGCCGTAACCCTCTCAACTCTTTAGAAGTTGCTTTGTGGGTGAAATTATGATGTCATTCCAAGTTAAAACCTTTTCAGAGTTCATTTGTACTGTTTTTCAAATTCCGGGTCATCTAGCTTAAAAAAATCATTAAATGCATGAAAAATATCAAGCGAAGTTAGAAAGGGTTGAAAATTGATGATGTGCCTTTGAATGATGCATATTGAACACACAAAAAGTATGGAGTTCAAATAAGTTATTAAAAATGAAATCCCTTTGTAATAGATGAGTTTTCGTCCGAAACCCTCATACTTCGAAAGAGATTGTCCAATTTGTACACGAAGTGCATCTAGATTTTGCCGTAACCCCCTCAACTCTTTAGAATTTTCTATGTGGGTGAAATTATGATGTCATGTCAAGTTAAAACCTTTTCAGAGTTCATTTGTACTGCTTTTCAAATTCAGGGTCATCTAGCTGAAAATAAATCATTAAATGCATGAAAAATATCAAATGAAGTCAGAAAGGGTTGAAAATTGATGATGTGCCTTTGAATGGTGCATATTGAACACACAAAAGTATGGAGTTAAAATAAGTTATTAAAAATGAAATCCCTTTGTAATAGAGGAGTTTTCGTCCGAAACCCTCATACTTCGAAAGAGATTGTCCAATTTGTACACGAAGTGAATCAGGTTTTTGCCGTAACCCTCTCAACTCTTTAGAATTTTCTACGTGGGCGAAATTATGATGTGATGCCAAGTTAAAACCTTTTCAGAGTTCATTTGTACTGCTTTTCAAATTCAGGGTCATCTAGCTCAAAATAAATCATTAAATGCATGAAAAATATCAAATGAAGTCAGAAAGGGTTGAAAATTGATGACGTGCCTTTGAATGTTGCGTATTGAACACACAAAAATTATGGAGTTAAACTAAGTTATTAAAAATGAAATCCCTTTGTAATAGATGAGTTTTCGCCCGAAACCCACGTACTTCTTATGAGATTGTCCAATTTGTACACGAAGTGCGTCCAGGTTTCGTCGTAACCCTCTCAACGCTTTAGAAGTTGCTATGTGGGTGAAATTATGATGTCATGCCAAGTTACAAACTTTTTAGAGTTCATTTGTACTGCTTTTCAAATTCAGGGTCATCTAGCTCAAAATAAATCATTCAATGCATGAAAAATATCAAATGAAGTCAGAAAGGGTTGAAAATTGATGACGTGCCTTTCAATGTTGCTTATTGACCACACAAAAATTATGGAGTTAAAATAAGTTCTTAAAAATGAAATCCCTTTGTAATAGACGAGTTTTCGTCCAAAACCCTCATACTTCTATTGAGATTGTCCAATTTGTACACCAAGTGCATCCAGTTTTTGCCGTAACCCACTCAACCCTTTAGAAGTTGATATCTGGGTGAAATTATGATGTCATTCCAAGTTACAACCTTTTTAGAGTTCATTTGTAATGCTTTTCAAATTCAGGGTCATCTAGCTCAAAATAAATAATTCAATGCATGAAAAATATCAAGCGAAGTCAGAACGGGTTGAAAAATGATGAGGTGCCTTTGAATGGTGCATATTGAACACACAAAAAGTATGGAGTTAAAATAAGTTATTAAAAATGAAATCCCTTTGTAATAGATGAGTTTTCGTGCGAAACCCACGTACTTCGTATGAGATTGTCCAATTTGTACACGAAGTGCATCTAGTTTTCGTCGTAACCCTCTCAACGCTTGACAAGTTGCTATGTGGGTGAAATTATGATGTCATGCCAAGTTACAAACTTTTTAGAGTTCATTTGTACTGCTTTTCAAATTCAGGGTCATCTAGCTCAAAATAAATCATTCAATGCATGAAAAATATCAAATGAAGTCAGAAAGGGTTGAAAATTGATGACGTTCCTTTGAATGTTGCATATTGAACACACAAAAATTATGGAGTTAAAATAAGTTCTTAAAAATGAAATCTCTTTGTAATAGATTAGTTTTCGTCCAAAACCCTCATACTTCTTTTGAGATTGTCCAATTTTTACACCAAGTGCATCCAGTTTTTGCCGTAACCCACTCAACCCTTTAGAAGTTGATATGTGGGTGAAATTATGATGTCATTCCAAGTTACAACCTTTTTAGAGTTCATTTGTAATGCTTTTCAAATTCAGGGTCATCTAGCTCAAAATAAATAATTCAATGCATGAAAAATATCAAGCGAAGTCAGAACGGGTTGAAAAATGATGAGGTGCCTTTGAATGGTGCATATTGAACACACAAAAAGTATGGAGTTCAAATAATTTATTAAAAATGAAATCCCTTTGTAACAGATGAGTTTTCATTCGAAACCGTCATACTTCGAAAGAGATTGTCCAATTTGTACACGAAGTGCATCCAGTTTTTGCTGTAACCCTCTCAACTCTTTAGAAGTTGCTATGTGGGTGAAATTATGATGTCATGCCAAGTTAAAACCTTTTCAGAATTCATTTGTACTTCTTTTCAAATTCAGGGTCATCTAGCTCAAAATAAATCACTAAATGCATGAAAAATATCAAATGAAGTCAGAAAGGGTTGAAAAATGATGATGTGCCTATGAATGGTGCATATTGAACACACAAAAGTATGGAGTTAAAATAAGTTATTAAAAATGAAATCCCTTTGTAATTGACGAGTTTTCGTCCAAAACCCTCATATTTCTTATGAGATTGTCCAATTTGAACACGAAGTGCATCTAGTTTTTGCCGTAACCCTCTCGACTCTTTAGAATTTTCTATCTGGGTGAAATTATGATGTCATGCCAAGTTAAAACCTTTTCAGAGTTCATTCGTATTGCTTTTCCAATTCAAGGTCATCTAGCTCAAAATAAATCATTAAATGCATGAAAAATATCAAGCGAAGTTAGAAAGGGTTGAAAATTGATGATGTGCCTTTGAATGGTGCATATTGAACACACAAAAAGTATGGAGTTAAAAAAGCTATTTAACATGAAATCCCTTCGTAATAGATGACTTTTCGTCCAAAACCCTCATACTTCGTATGAGATTGTCCAATTTGTACACGAAGTGCATCCAGTTTTTGCCGTAACCCTCTCAACTCTTTAGAACTTTCTATGTGGGTGAAATTATGATGTCATGCAAAGTTAAAACCTTTTGAGAGTTCATTCGTACTGCTTTTCAAATTCAAGGTCATCTAGCTCAAAATAAATCATTAAATGCATGAAAAATATCAAGCGAAGTTAGAAAGGGTTGAAAATTGATGATGTGCCTTTGAATGGTGCATATTGAACACACAAAAAGTATGGAGTTAAAATAAGTTATTAAAAATGAAATCCCTTTATAATAGATGAGTTTTCGTGCGAAACCCACGTACTTCGTATGAGATTGTCCAATTTGTACACGAAGTGCATCCAGTTTTCGTCGTAACCCTCTCAACGCTTGAGAAGTTGCTATGTGGGTGAAATTATGATGTCATGCCAAGTTACAAACTTTTTAGAGTTCATTTGTACTGCTTTTCAAATTCAGGGTCATCTAGCTCAAAATAAATCATTCAATGCATGAAAAATATCAAATGAAGTCAGAAAGGGTTGAAAATTGATGACGTTCCTTTGAATGTTGCATATTGAACACACAAAAATTATGGAGTTAAAATAAGTTCTTAAAAATGAAATCTCTTTGTAATAGATTAGTTTTCGTCCGAAACCCTCATACTTCTTTTGAGATTGTCCAATTTTTACACCAAGTGCATCCAGTTTTTGCCGTAACCCACTCAACCCTTTAGAAGTTGATATGTGGGTGAAATTATGATGTCATTCCAAGTTAAAACCTTTTTAGAGTTCATTTGTAATGCTTTTCAAATTCAGGGTTATCTAGCTCAAAATAAATAATTCAATGCATGAAAAATATCAAGCGAAGTCACAACGGGTTGAAAAATGATGAGGTGCCTTTGAATGGTGCATATTGAACACACAAAAAGTATGGAGTTCAAATAATTTATTAAAAATGAAATCCCTTTGTAACAGATGAGTTTTCATTCGAAACCGTCGTACTTCGAAAGAGATTGTCCAATTTGTACACGAAGTGCATCCAGTTTTTGCCGTAACCCTCTCAACTCTTTAGAAGTTGCTATGTGGGTGAAATTATGATGTCATGCCAAGTTAAAACCTTTTCACAATTCATTTGTACTGCTTTTCAAATTCAGGGTCATCTAGCTCAAAATAAATCACTAAATGCATGAAAAATATCAAATGAAGTCAGAAAGGGTTGAAAATTGATGATGTGCCTATGAATGGTGCATATTGAACACACAAAAGTATGGAGTTAAAATAAGTTATTAAAAATGAAATCCCTTTGTAATAGATGAGTTTTCGTCCGAAACCCTCATACTTCGAAAGAGATTGCCAATTTGTCGCGAAGTGCATCCAGCTTTTGCCGTAACCCTCTCAACTCTTTAGAATTTTCTATGTGGGTGAAGTTATGATGTCATGCAAAGTTAGTATCTTTTCAGAGTTCATGTGTACTGCTTTTGAAATTCAGGGTCAACTAGCTCAAAATAAATCATTAAAAGCATAAAAAAAATCAAATGAAGTCAGAAAGGGTTGAAAATTGATGATGTGCTTTTGAATGGTGCATATTGAACACAAAAAAGTATGCAGTTAAAATAAGTTATTAAAAATGAAATGCCTTTGCAATAGACGAGTTTTCGTCCAAAACCCTCATACTTCTTATGAGATTGTCCAATTTGTACACGAAGTGCATCCAGTTTTTGTCGTAACCCTCTCAACTCTTTAGAAGTTTCCGTGTGGGTGAAATTATGATGTCATTCCGAGTTAAAACCTTTTCAGACTTAATTTGAACTGCTTTTCAAATTCAGGGTCATCTAACTCGAAAAAATCATTAAATGCATGAAAAATATCAAAAGAAGTCAGAAAGGGTTGAAAATTGATGATGTGCCTTTGAATGGTGCATATTGAACACACGAAATGTATGGAGATAAAATAAGTTATTAAAAATGAAATCCCTTTGTAATAGACGACTTTTCGTCCAAAACCCTCATACTTCTTATGAGATTGTCCAATTTGTACACGAAGAGCATCCAGTTTTTGCCGTAACCCTCTCAACTCTTTAGAAGTTTCTATGTGGGTGAAATTATGATGTCATGCAAAGTTAAAACCTTTTCAGAGTTCATTTGTACTGCTTTTCAAATTCAGGGTCATCTAGCTCAAAATAAATCATTCAATGCATGAAAAATATCAAATGAAGTCGGAAAGGGTTGAAAATTGATGACGTGCCTTTGAATGTTGCATATTAAACACACAAAAATTATGGAGTTAAAATAAGTTATTAAAAATGAAATCCCTTTGTAATAGTTTAGTTTTTGTCCGAAACCCTCATACTTCTTATGAGATTGTCCAATTTGTACACCAAGTGCATCCAGTTTTTGCCGTAACCCACTCAACCCTTTAGAAGTTGATATGTGGGTGAAATTATGATGTCATGACAAGTTACAACCTTTTTAGAGTTCATTTGTAATGCTTTTCAAATGCAGGGTCATCTAGCTCAAAATATATCATTAAATGCATGAAAAATATCAAGCGAAGTCAGAAAGGGTTGAAAAATGATGATGTGCCTTTGAATCGTGCATATTGAACACACCAAAAGTATGGAGTTCAAATAAGTTATTAAAAATGAAATACCTTTGTAATAGATGAGTTTTCGTCCGAAACCCTCATACTTCGAAAGAGATTGTCCAATTTGTACACGAAGTGCATCTAGATTTTGCCGTAACCCTCTCAACTCTTTAGAATTTTCTATGTGGGTGAAATTATGATGTCATGTCAAGTTAAAACCTTTTCAGAGTTCGTTTGTGCTGCTTTTCAAATTCAGGGTCATGTAGCTGAAAATAAATCATTAAATGCGTGAAAAATATCAAATGAAGTCAGAAAGGGTTGAAAATTGATGATGTGCCTTTGAATGGTGCATATTGAACACACAAAAGTATGGAGTTAAAATAAGTTATTAAAAATGAAATCCCTTTGTAATACAGGAGTTTTCGTCCGAAACCCTTATACTTCGAAAGAGATTGTCCAATTTGTACACGAAGTGCATCAGGTTTTTGCCGTAACCGTCTCAACTCTTTAGAATTTGCTACGTGGGCGAAATTATGATGTGATGCCAAGTTAAAACCTTTTCAGAGTTCATTTGTACTGCTTTTCAAATTCAGGGTCATCTAGCTCAAAATAAATCATTAAATGCATGAAAAATATCAAATGAAGTCAGAAAGGGTTCAAAATTGATGTCGTGCCTTTGAATGTTGCATATTGAACACACAAAAATTATGGAGTTAAAGTAAGTTATGAAAACTGAAATCCCTTTGTAATAGATGAGTTTTCGTCCGAAACCCACGTACTTCTTATGAGATTGTCCCATTTGTACACGAAGTGCATCCAGTTTTCGTCGTAACCCTCTCAACGCTTTAGAAGTTGCTCTGTGGGTGAAATTATGATGTCATGCCAAGTTACAAACTTTTTAGAGTTCATTTGTACTGCTTTTCAAATTTAGGGTAATCTAGCTCAAGATAAATCATTCAATGCATGAAAAATATCAAATGAAGTGAGAAAGGGTTGAAAATTGATGACGTGCCTTTGAATGTTGCTTATTGACCACACAAAAATTATGGAGTTAAAATAAGGTCTTAAAAATGAAATCTCTTTGTAATAGATTAGTTTTCGTCCGAAGCACTCATACTTCAAAAGAGATTGTCCAATTTGTACACCAAGTGCATCCAGTTTTTGCCGTAACCAACTCAACCCTTTAGAAGTTGATATGTGGGTGAAATTATGATGTCATGCCAAGCTACAACCTTTTTAGAGTTCATTTGTAATGCTTTTCAAATTCAGGGTCATCTAGCTCAAAATAAATCATTAAATGCATCAAAAATATCAAATGAAGTCAGAAAGGGTTGAAAATTGATGATCTGCCTTTGAATGGTGCATATTGAACACACAAAAGTATCGAGTTAAAATAAGTTATCAAAAATGAAATCCCTTTGTAATAGACGAGTTTTCGTTCGAAACCCTCATACTTCTGATGAGATTGTCCAATTTGAACACGAAGTGCATCTAGTTTTTACCGTAACCCTCTCAACTCTTTAGAAGTTGCTATGTGGGCGAAATGATGATGTCATGCCAAGTTAAAACCTTTTCAGAGTTCATTTGTACTGCTTTTCAAATTCAGGGTCATCTAGCTCAAAATAAATCACTAACTGCATGAAAAATATCAAATGAAGTTAGAAAGGGTTGAAAATTGATGATACGCCTTTGAATGGTGCATATTGAACACACAAAATTATGGAGTTAAAATAAGTTATTAAAAATGAAATCTCTTTGCAATAGACGAGTTTTCGTCCAAAACCCTCATACTTCTTATGAGATTGTCCAATTTGTACACGAAGTGCATCCAGTTTTTGCCGTAACCCTCTCAACTCTTTAGAAGTTTCCGTATGGGTGAAATTATGATGTCATTCCGAGTTAAAACCTTTTCAGAGTTCATTTGTACTGCTTTTCAAATTCAGGGTCATCTAGCTCAAAATAAATCATTAAATGCATGAAAAATATCAAATGAAGTCAGAAAGGGTTTAAAATTAATGATGTGCCTTTGAATGGTGCATATTGAACACACAAAAGTATGGAGTTAAAATAAGTTATTAAAAATGAAATGCCTTTGCAATAGACGAGTTTTCGTCCAAAACCCTCATACTTCTTATGAGATTGTCCAATTTGTACACGAAGTGCATCCAGTTTTTGCCGTAACCCTCTCAACTCTTTAGAAGTTTCTGTGTGGGTGAAATTATTATGTCATTCCGAGTTAAAACCTTTTTAGAGTTCATTTGTACTGCTTTTGAAATTCAGGGTCATCTAGCTCAAAATAAATCATTCAATGCATGAAAAATATCAAATGAAGTCAGAAAGCGTTGAAAATTGATGACGTGCCTTTGAATGTTGCATATTGAACACACAAAAATTATGGAGTTAAAATAAGTTATTAAAAATGAAATCCCTTTGTAATAGATTAGTTTTCGTCCGAAACCCTCATACTTCTTATGAGATTGTCCAATTTGTACACCAAGTGCATCCAGTTTTTGCCGTAACCCACCTAACCCTTTAGAAGTTGATATGGGGGTGAAATTATGATGTCATGACAAGTTACAACCTTTTTAGAGTTCATTTGTAATGCTTTTCAAATTCAGGGTCATCTAGCTCAAAATATATCATTAAATGCATGAAAAATATCAAATGAAGTCAGAAAGGGTTCAAAATTGATGACGTGCCTTTGAATGTTGCATATTGAACACACAAAAATTATGGAGTTAAAGTAAGTTATGAAAAATGAAATCCCTTTGTAATAGATGAGTTTTCGTCCGAAACCCACGTACTTCTTATGAGATTGTCCCATTTGTACACGAAGTGCATCCAGTTTTCGTCGTAACCCTCTCAACGCTTTAGAAGTTGCTCTGTGGGTGAAATTATGATGTCATGCCAAGTTACAAACTTTTTAGAGTTCATTTGTACTGCTTTTCAAATTTAGGGTAATCTAGCTCAAGATAAATCATTCAATGCATGAAAAATATCAAATGAAGTGAGAAAGGGTTGAAAATTGATGACGTGCCTTTGTATGTTGCTTATTGACCACACAAAAATTATGGAGTTAAAATAAGTTCTTAAAAATGAAATCTCTTTGTAATAGATTAGTTTTCGTCCGAAGCACTCATACTTCAAAAGAGATTGTCCAATTTGTACACCAAGTGCATCCAGTTTTTGCCGTAACCCACTCAACCCTTTAGAAGTTGATATGTGGGTGAAATTATGATGTCATGCCAAGTTACAACCTTTTTAGAGTTCATTTGTAATGCTTTTCAAATTCAGGGTCATCTAGCTCAAAATAAATCATTAAATGCATAAAAAATATCAAATGAAGTCAGAAAGGGTTGAAAATTGATGATGTGCCTTTGAATGGTGCATATTGAACACACAAAAGTATCGAGTTAAAATAAGTTATCAAAAATGACATCCCTTTGTAATAGACGAGTTTTCGTTCGAAACCCTCATACTTCTGATGAGATTGTCCAATTTGAACACGAAGTGCATCTAGTTTTTACCGTAACCCTCTCAACTCTTTAGAAGTTGCTATGTGGGCGAAATGATCATGTCATGCCAAGTTAAAACCTTTTCAGAGTTCATTTGTACTGCTTTTCAAATTCAGGGTCATCTAGCTCAAAATAAATCACTAACTGCATGAAAAATATCAAATGAAGTCAGAAAGGGTTGAAAATTGATGATACGCCTGTGAATGGTGCATATTGAACACACAAAATTATGGAGTTAAAATAAGTTATTAAAAATGAAATCTCTTTGCAATAGACGAGTTTTCGTCCAAAACCCTCATACTTCTTATGAGATTGTCCAATTTGTACACGAAGTGCATCCAGTTTTTGTCGTAACCCTCTCAACTCTTTAGAAGTTTCCGTATGGGTGAAATTATGATGTCATTCCGAGTTAAAACCTTTTCAGAGTTCATTTGTACTGCTTTTCAAATTTAGGGTCATCTAGCTCAAAATAAATCATTAAATGCATGAAAAATATCAAATGAAGTCAGAAAGGGTTTAAAATTAATGATGTGCCTTTGAATGGTGCATATTGAACACACAAAAGTATGGAGTTAAAATAAGTTATTAAAAATGAAATGCCTTTGCAATAGACGAGTTTTCGTCCAAAACCCTCATACTTCTTATGAGATTGTCCAATTTGTACACGAAGTGCATCCAGTTTTTGCCGTAACCCTCTCAACTCTTTAGAAGTTTCTGTGTGGGTGAAATTATTATGTCATTCCGAGTTAAAACCTTTTTAGAGTTCATTTGTACTGCTTTTCAAATTCAGGGTCATCTAGCTCAAAATAAATCATTCAATGCATGAAAAATATCAAATGAAGTCAGAAAGGGTTAAAAATTGATGACGTGCCTTTGAATGTTGCATATTGAACACACAAAATTTATGGAGTTAAAATAAGTTATTAAAAATGAAATCCCTTTGTAATAGATTAGTTTTCGTCCGAAACCCTCATACTTCTTATGAGATTGTCCAATTTGTACACCAAGTGCATCCAGTTTTTGCCGTAACCCACCTAACCCTTTAGAAGTTGATATGGGGGTGAAATTATGATGTCATGACAAGTTACAACCTTTTTAGAGTTCATTTGTAATGCTTTTCAAATTCAGGGTCATCTAGCTCAAAATATATCATTAAATGCATGAAACATATCAAATGAAGTCAGAAAGGGTTCAAAATTGATGACGTGCCTTTGAATGTTGCGTATTGAACACACAAAAATTATGGAGTTAAAGTAATTTATGAAAAATGAAATCCCTTTGTAATAGATGAGTTTTCGTCCGAAACCCACGTACTTCTTATGAGATTGTCCCATTTGTACACGAAGTGCATCCAGTTTTCGTCGTAACCCTCTCAACGCTTTAGAAGTTGCTCTGTGGGTGAAATTATGATGTCATGCCAAGTTACAAACTTTTTAGAGTTCATTTGTACTGCTTTTCAAATTTAGGGTAATCTAGCTCAAGATAAATCATTCAATGCATGAAAAATATCAAATGAAGTGAGAAAGGGTTGAAAATTGATGACGTGCCTTTGTATGTTGCTTATTGACCACACAAAAATTATGGAGTTAAAATAAGTTCTTAAAAATGAAATCTCTTTGTAATAGATTAGTTTTCGTCCGAAGCACTCATACTTCAAAAGAGATTGTCCAATTTGTACACCAAGTGCATCCAGTTTTTGCCGTAACCCACTCAACCCTTTAGAAGTTGATATGTGGGTGAAATTATGATGTCATGCCAAGTTACAACCTTTTTAGAGTTCATTTGTAATGCTTTTCAAATTCAGGGTCATCTAGCTCAAAATAAATCATTAAATGCATAAAAAATATCAAATGAAGTCAGAAAGGGTTGAAAATTGATGATGTGCCTTTGAATGGTGCATATTGAACACACAAAAGTATCGAGTTAAAATAAGTTATCAAAAATGAGATCCCTTTGTAATAGACGAGTTTTCGTTCGAAACCCTCATACTTCTGATGAGATTGTCCAATTTGAACACGAAGTGCATCTAGTTTTTACCGTAACCCTCTCAACTCTTTAGAAGTTGCTATGTGGGCGAAATGATGATGTCATGCCAAGTTAAAACCTTTTCAGAGTTCATTTGTACTGCTTTTCAAATTCAGGGTCATCTAGCTCAAAATAAATCACTAACTGCATGAAAAATATCAAATGAAGTCAGAAAGGGTTGAAAATTGATGATACGCCTTTGAATGGTGCATATTGAACACACAAAATTATGGAGTTAAAATAAGTTAATAAAAATGAAATCTCTTTGCAATAGACGAGTTTTCGTCCAAAACCCTCATACTTCTTATGAGATTGTCCAATTTGTACACGAAGTGCATCCAGTTTTTGCCGTAACCCTCTCAACTCTTTAGAAGTTTCCGTATGGGTGAAATTATGATGTCATTCCGAGTTAAAACCTTTTCAGAGTTCATTTGTACTGCTTTTCAAATTCAGGGTCATCTAGCTCAAAATAAATCATTAAATGCATGAAAAATATCAAATGAAGTCAGAAAGGGTTTAAAATTAATGATGTGCCTTTGAATGGTGCATATTGAACACACAAAAGTATGGAGTTAAAATAAGTTATTAAAAATGAAATGCCTTTGCAATAGACGAGTTTTCGTCCAAAACCCTCATACTTCTTATGAGATTGTCCAATTTGTACACGAAGTGCATCCAGTTTTTGCCGTAACCCTCTCAACTCTTTAGAAGTTTCTGTGTGGGTGAAATTATTATGTCATTCCGAGTTAAAACCTTTTTAGAGTTCATTTGTACTGCTTTTGAAATTCAGGGTCATCTAGCTCAAAATAAATCATTCAATGCATGAAAAATATCAAATGAAGTCAGAAAGCGTTGAAAATTGATGACGTGCCTTTGAATGTTGCATATTGAACACACAAAAATTATGGAGTTAAAATAAGTTATTAAAAATGAAATCCCTTTGTAATAGATTAGTTTTCGTCCGAAACCCTCATACTTCTTATGAGATTGTCCAATTTGTACACCAAGTGCATCCAGTTTTTGCCGTAACCCACCTAACCCTTTAGAAGTTGATATGGGGGTGAAATTATGATGTCATGACAAGTTACAACCTTTTTAGAGTTCATTTGTAATGCTTTTCAAATTCAGGGTCATCTAGCTCAAAATATATCATTAAATGCATGAAAAATATCAAATGAAGTCAGAAAGGGTTCAAAATTGATGACGTGCCTTTGAATGTTGCATATTGAACACACAAAAATTATGGAGTTAAAGTAAGTTATGAAAAATGAAATCCCTTTGTAATAGATGAGTTTTCGTCCGAAACCCACGTACTTCTTATGAGATTGTCCCATTTGTACACGAAGTGCATCCAGTTTTCGTCGTAACCCTCTCAACGCTTTAGAAGTTGCTCTGTGGGTGAAATTATGATGTCATGCCAAGTTACAAACTTTTTAGAGTTCATTTGTACTGCTTTTCAAATTTAGGGTAATCTAGCTCAAGATAAATCATTCAATGCATGAAAAATATCAAATGAAGTGAGAAAGGGTTGAAAATTGATGACGTGCCTTTGTATGTTGCTTATTGACCACACAAAAATTATGGAGTTAAAATAAGTTCTTAAAAATGAAATCTCTTTGTAATAGATTAGTTTTCGTCCGAAGCACACATACTTCAAAAGAGATTGTCCAATTTGTACACCAAGTGCATCCAGTTTTTGCCGTAACCCACTCAACCCTTTAGAAGTTGATATGTGGGTGAAATTATGATGTCATGCCAAGTTACAACCTTTTTAGAGTTCATTTGTAATGAATTTCAAATTCAGGGTCATCTAGCTCAAAATAAATCATTAAATGCATAAAAAATATCAAATGAAGTCAGAAAGGGTTGAAAATTGATGATGTGCCTTTGAATGGTGCATATTGAACACACAAAAGTATCGAGTTAAAATAAGTTATCAAAAATGAGATCCCTTTGTAATAGACGAGTTTTCGTTCGAAACCCTCATACTTCTGATGAGATTGTCCAATTTGAACACGAAGTGCATCTAGTTTTTACCGTAACCCTCTCAACTCTTTAGAAGTTGCTATGTGGGCGAAATGATCATGTCATGCCAAGTTAAAACCTTTTCAGAGTTCATTTGTACTGCTTTTCAAATTCAGGGTCATCTAGCTCAAAATAAATCACTAACTGCATGAAAAATATCAAATGAAGTCAGAAAGGGTTGAAAATTGATGATACGCCTGTGAATGGTGCATATTGAACACACAAAATTATGGAGTTAAAATAAGTTATTAAAAATGAAATCTCTTTGCAATAGACGAGTTTTCGTCCAAAACCCTCATACTTCTTATGAGATTGTCCAATTTGTACACGAAGTGCATCCAGTTTTTGTCGTAACCCTCTCAACTCTTTAGAAGTTTCCGTATGGGTGAAATTATGATGTCATTCCGAGTTAAAACCTTTTCAGAGTTCATTTGTACTGCTTTTCAAATTCAGGGTCATCTAGCTCAAAATAAATCATTAAATGCATGAAAAATATCAAATGAAGTCAGAAAGGGTTTAAAATTAATGATGTGCCTTTGAATGGTGCATATTGAACACACAAAAGTATGGAGTTAAAATAAGTTATTAAAAATGAAATGCCTTTGCAATAGACGAGTTTTCGTCCAAAACCCTCATACTTCTTATGAGATTGTCCAATTTGTACACGAAGTGCATCCAGTTTTTGCCGTAACCCTCTCAACTCTTTAGAAGTTTCTGTGTGGGTGAAATTATTATGTCATTCCGAGTTAAAACCTTTTTAGAGTTCATTTGTACTGCTTTTCAAATTCAGGGTCATCTAGCTCAAAATAAATCATTCAATGCATGAAAAATATCAAATGAAGTCAGAAAGGGTTGAAAATTGATGACGTGCCTTTGAATGTTGCATATTGAACACACAAAATTTATGGAGTTAAAATAAGTTATTAAAAATGAAATCCCTTTGTAATAGATTAGTTTTCGTCCGAAACCCTCATACTTCTTATGAGATTGTCCAATTTGTACACCAAGTGCATCCAGTTTTTGCCGTAACCCACCTAACCCTTTAGAAGTTGATATGGGGGTGAAATTATGATGTCATGACAAGTTACAACCTTTTTAGAGTTCATTTGTAATGCTTTTCAAATTCAGGGTCATCTAGCTCAAAATATATCATTAAATGCATGAAACATATCAAATGAAGTCAGAAAGGGTTCAAAATTGATGACGTGCCTTTGAATGTTGCATATTGAACACACAAAAATTATGGAGTTAAAGTAATTTATGAAAAATGAAATCCCTTTGTAATAGATGAGTTTTCGTCCGAAACCCACGTACTTCTTATGAGATTGTCCCATTTGTACACGAAGTGCATCCAGTTTTTGTCGTAACCCTCTCAACGCTTTAGAAGTTGCTCTGTGGGTGAAATTATGATGTCATGCCAAGTTACAAACTTTTTAGAGTTCATTTGTACTGCTTTTCAAATTTAGGGTAATCTAGCTCAAGATAAATCATTCAATGCATGAAAAATATCAAATGAAGTGAGAAAGGGTTGAAAATTGATGACGTGCCTTTGTATGTTGCTTATTGACCACACACAAATTATGGAGTTAAAATAAGTTCTTAAAAATGAAATCTCTTTGTAATAGATTAGTTTTCGTCCGAAGCACTCATACTTCAAAAGAGATTGTCCAATTTGTACACCAAGTGCATCCAGTTTTTGCCGTAACCCACTCAACCCTTTAGAAGTTGATATGTGGGTGAAATTATGATGTCATGCCAAGTTACAACCTTTTTAGAGTTCATTTGTAATGCTTTTCAAATTCAGGGTCATCTAGCTCAAAATAAATCATTAAATGCATAAAAAAATATCAAATGAAGTCAGAAAGGGTTGAAAATTGATGATGTGCCTTTGAATGGTGCATATTGAACACACAAAAGTATCGAGTTAAAATAAGTTATCAAAAATGAGATCCCTTTGTAATAGACGAGTTTTCGTTCGAAACCCTCATACTTCTGATGAGATTGTCCAATTTGAACACGAAGTGCATCTAGTTTTTACCGTAACCCTCTCAACTCTTTAGAAGTTGCTATGTGGGCGAAATGATCATGTCATGCCAAGTTAAAACCTTTTCAGAGTTCATTTGTACTGCTTTTCAAATTCAGGGTCATCTAGCTCAAAATAAATCACTAATTGCATGAAAAATATCAAATGAAGTCAGAAAGGGTTGAAAATTGATGATACGCCTGTGAATGGTGCATATTGAACACACAAAATTATGGAGTTAAAATAAGTTATTAAAAATGAAATCTCTTTGCAATAGACGAGTTTTCGTCCAAAACCCTCATACTTCTTATGAGATTGTCCAATTTGTACACGAAGTGCATCCAGTTTTTGTCGTAACCCTCTCAACTCTTTAGAAGTTTCCGTATGGGTGAAATTATGATGTCATTCCGAGTTAAAACCTTTTCAGAGTTCATTTGTACTGCTTTTCAAATTCAGGGTCATCTAGCTCAAAATAAATCATTAAATGCATGAAAAATATCAAATGAAGTCAGAAAGGGTTTAAAATTAATGATGTGCCTTTGAATGGTGCATATTGAACACACAAAAGTATGGAGTTAAAATAAGTTATGAAAAATGAAATGCCTTTGCAATAGACGAGTTTTCGTCCAAAACCCTCATACTTCTTATGAGATTGTCCAATTTGTACACGAAGTGCATCCAGTTTTTGCCGTAACCCTCTCAACTCTTTAGAAGTTTCTGTGTGGGTGAAATTATTATGTCATTCCGAGTTAAAACCTTTTTAGAGTTCATTTGTACTGCTTTTCAAATTCAGGGTCATCTAGCTCAAAATAAATCATTCAATGCATGAAAAATATCAAATGAAGTCAGAAAGGGTTGAAAATTGATGACGTGCCTTTGAATGTTGCATATTGAACACACAAAAATTATGGAGTTAAAAGAAGTTATTAAAAATGAAATCCCTTTGTAATAGATTAGTTTTCGTCCGAAACCCTCATACTTCTTATGAGATTGTCCAATTTGTACACCAAGTGCATCCAGTTTTTGCCGTAACCCACCTAACCCTTTAGAAGTTGATATGGGGGTGAAATTATGATGTCATGACAAGTTACAACCTTTTTAGAGTTCATTTGTAATGCTTTTCAAATTCAGGGTCATCTAGCTCAAAATATATCATTAAATGCATGAAACATATCAAATGAAGTCAGAAAGGGTTCAAAATTGATGACGTGCCTTTGAATGTTGCATATTGAACACACAAAAATTATGGAGTTAAAGTAATTTATGAAAAATGAAATCCCTTTGTAATAGATGAGTTTTCGTCCGAAACCCACGTACTTCTTATGAGATTGTCCCATTTGTACACGAAGTGCATCCAGTTTTCGTCGTAACCCTCTCAACGCTTTAGAAGTTGCTCTGTGGGTGAAATTATGATGTCATGCCAAGTTACAAACTTTTTAGAGTTCATTTGTACTGCTTTTCAAATTTAGGGTAATCTAGCTCAAGATAAATCATTCAATGCATGAAAAATATCAAATGAAGTGAGAAAGGGTTGAAAATTGATGACGTGCCTTTGTATGTTGCTTATTGACCACACAAAAATTATGGAGTTAAAATAAGTTCTTAAAAATGAAATCTCTTTGTAATAGATTAGTTTTCGTCCGAAGCACTCATACTTCAAAAGAGATTGTCCAATTTGTACACCAAGTGCATCCAGTTTTTGCCGTAACCCACTCAACCCTTTAGAAGTTGATATGTGGGTGAAATTATGATGTCATGCCAAGTTACAACCTTTTTAGAGTTCATTTGTAATGCTTTTCAAATTCAGGGTCATCTAGCTCAAAATAAATCATTAAATGCATAAAAAATATCAAATGAAGTCAGAAAGGGTTGAAAATTGATGATGTGCCTTTGAATGGTGCATATTGAACACACAAAAGTATCGAGTTAAAATAAGTTATTAAAAATGAAATCTCTTTGCAATAGACGAGTTTTCGTCCAAAACCCTCATACTTCTTATGAGATTGTCCAATTTGTACACGAAGTGCATCCAGTTTTTGCCGTAACCCTCTCAACTCTTTAGAAGTTTCCGTATGGGTGAAATTATGATGTCATTCCGAGTTAAAACCTTTTCAGAGTTCATTTGTACTGCTTTTCAAATTCAGGGTCATCTAGCTCAAAATAAATCATTAAATGCATGAAAAATATCAAATGAAGTCAGAAAGGGTTTAAAATTAATGATGTGCCTTTGAATGGTGCATATTGAGCACACAAAAGTATGGAGTTAAAATAAGTTATTAAAAATGAAATGCCTTTGAAATAGACGAGTTTTCGTCCAAAACCCTCATACTTCTTATGAGATTGTCCAATTTGTACACGAAGTGCATCCAGTTTTTGCCGTAACCCTCTCAACTCTTTAGAAGTTTCTGTGTGGGTGAAATTAGTATGTCATTCCGAGTTAAAACCTTTTTAGAGTTCATTTGTACTGCTTTTCAAATTCAGGGTCATCTAGCTCAAAATAAATCATTCAATGCATGAAAAATATCAAATGAAGTCAGAAAGGGTTGAAAATTGATGACGTGCCTTTGAATGTTGCATATTGAACACACAAAAATTATGGAGTTAAAATAAGTTATTAAAAATGAAATCCCTTTGTAATAGATTAGTTTTCGTCCGAAACCCTCATATTTCTTATGAGATTGTCCAATTTGTACACCAAGTGCATCCAGTTTTTGCCGTAACCCACCTAACCCTTTAGAAGTTGATATGGGGGTGAAATTATGATGTCATGACAAGTTACAACCTTTTTAGAGTTCATTTGTAATGCTTTTCAAATTCAGGGTCATCTAGCTCAAAATATATCATTAAATGCATGAAAAATATCAAATGAAGTCAGAAAGGGTTCAAAATTGATGACGTGCCTTTGAATGTTGCATATTGAACAGACAAAAATTATGGAGTTAAAGTAAGTTATGAAAAATGAAATCCCTTTGTAATAGATGAGTTTTCGTCCCAAACCCACGTACTTCTTATGAGATTGTCCCATTTGTACACGAAGTGCATCCAGTTTTCGTCGTAACCCTCTCAACGCTTTAGAAGTTGCTCTGTGGGTGAAATTATGATGTCATGCCAAGTTACAAACTTTTTAGAGTTCATTTGTACTGCTTTTCAAATTTAGGGTAATCTAGCTCAAGATAAATCATTCAATGCATGAAAAATATCAAATGAAGTGAGAAAGGGTTGAAAATTGATGACGTGCCTTTGTATGTTGCTTATTGACCACACAAAAATTATGGAGTTAAAATAAGTTCTTAAAAATGAAATCTCTTTGTAATAGATTAGTTTTCGTCCGAAGCACTCATACTTCAAAAGAGATTGTCCAATTTGTACACCAAGTGCATCCTGTTTTTGCCGTAACCCACTCAACCCTTTAGAAGTTGATATGTGGGTGAAATTATGATGTCATGCCAAGTTACAACCTTTTTAGAGTTCATTTGTAATGCTTTTCAAATTCAGGGTCATCTAGCTCAAAATAAATCATTAAATGCATAAAAAATATCAAATGAAGTCAGAATGGGTTGAAAATTGATGATGTGCCTTTGAATGGTGCATATTGAACACACAAAAGTATCGAGTTAAAATAAGTTATCAAAAATGAAATCCCTTTGTAATAGACGAGTTTTCGTTCGAAACCCTCATACTTCTGATGAGATTGTCCAATTTGAACACGAAGTGCATCTAGTTTTTACCGTAACCCTCTCAACTCTTTAGAAGTTGCTATGTGGGCGAAATGATGATGTCATGCCAAGTTAAAACCTTTTCAGAGTTCATTTGTACTGCTTTTCAAATTCAGGGTCATCTAGCTCAAAATAAATCACTAACTGCATGAAAAATATCAAATGAAGTCAGAAAGGGTTGAAAATTGATGATACGCCTGTGAATGGTGCATATTGAACACACAAAATTATGGAGTTAAAATAAGTTATTAAAAATGAAATCTCTTTGCAATAGACGAGTTTTCGTCCAAAACCCTCATACTTCTTATGAGATTGTCCAATTTGTACACGAAGTGCATCCAGTTTTTGCCGTAACCCTCTCAACTCTTTAGAAGTTTCCGTATGGGTGAAATTATGATGTCATTCCGAGTTAAAACCTTTTCAGAGTTCATTTGTACTGCTTTTCAAATTCAGGGTCATCTAGCTCAAAATAAATCATTAAATGCATGAAAAATATCAAATGAAGTCAGAAAGGGTTTAAAATTAATGATGTGCCTTTGAATGGTGCATATTGAACACACAAAAGTATGGAGTTAAAATAAGTTATTAAAAATGAAATGCCTTTGCAATAGACGAGTTTTCGTCCAAAACCCTCATACTTCTAATGAGATTGTCCAATTTGTACACGAAGTGCATCCAGTTTTTGCCGTAACCCTCTCAACTCTTTAGAAGTTTCTGTGTGGGTGAAATTATTATGTCATTCCGAGTTAAAACCTTTTTAGAGTTCATTTGTACTGCTTTTCAAATTCAGGGTCATCTAGCTCAAAATAAATCATTCAATGCATGAAAAATATCAAATGAAGTCAGAAAGGGTTGAAAATTGATGACGTGCCTTTGAATGTTGCATATTGAACACACAAAAATTATGGAGTTAAAAGAAGTTACTAAAAATGAAATCCCTTTGTAATAGATTAGTTTTCGTCCGAAACCCTCATACTTCTTATGAGATTGTCCAATTTGTACACCGAGTGCATCCAGTTTTTGCCGTAACCCACCTAACCCTTTAGAAGTTGATATGGGGGTGAAATTATGATGTCATGACAAGTTACAACCTTTTTAGAGTTCATTTGTAATGCTTTTCAAATTCAGGGTCATCTAGCTCAAAATATATCATTAAATGCATGAAAAATATCAAATGAAGTCAGAAAGGGTTCAAAATTGATGACGTGCCTTTGAATGATGCATATTGAACACACAAAAATTATGGAGTTAAAGTAAGTTATGAAAAATGAAATCCCTTTGTAATAGATGAGTTTTCGTCCGAAACCCACGTACTTCTTATGAGATTGTCCCATTTGTACACGAAGTGCATCCAGTTTTCGTCGTAACCCTCTCAACGCTTTAGAAGTTGCTCTGTGGGTGAAATTATGATGTCATGCCAAGTTACAAACTTTTTAGAGTTCATTTGTACTGCTTTTCAAATTTAGGGTAATCTAGCTCAAGATAAATCATTCAATGCATGAAAAATATCAAATGAAGTGAGAAAGGGTTGAAAATTGATGACGTGCCTTTGAGTGTTGCTTATTGACCACACAAAAATTATGGAGTTAAAATAAGTTCTTAAAAATGAAATCTCTTTGTAATAGATTAGTTTTCGTCCGAAGCACTCATACTTCAAAAGAGATTGTCCAATTTGTACACCAAGTGCATCCAGTTTTTGCCGTAACCCACTCAACCCTTTAGAAGTTGATATGTGGGTGAAATTATGATGTCATGCCAAGTTACAACCTTTTTAGAGTTCATTTGTAATGCTTTTCAAATTCAGGGTCATCTAGCTCAAAATAAATCATTAAATGCATAAAAAATATAAAATGAAGTCAGAAAGGGTTGAAAATTGATGATGTGCCTTTGAATGGTGCATATTGAACACACAAAAGTATCGAGTTAAAATAAGTTATCAAAAATGAAATCCCTTTGTAATAGACGAGTTTTCGTTCGAAACCCTCATACTTCTGATGAGATTGTCCAATTTGAACACGAAGTGCATCTAGTTTTTACCGTAACCCTCTCAACTCTTTAGAAGTTGCTATGTGGGCGAAATGATGATGTCATGCCAAGTTAAAACCTTTTCAGAGTTCATTTGTACTGCTTTTCAAATTCAGGGTCATCTAGCTCAAAATAAATCACTAACTGCATGAAAAATATCAAATGAAGTCAGAAAGGGTTGAAAATTGAGGATACGCCTTTGAATGGTGCATATTGAACACACAAAATTATGGAGTTAAAATAAGTTATTAAAAATGAAATCTCTTTGCAATAGACGAGTTTTCGTCCAAAACCCTCATACTTCTTATGAGATTGTCCAATTTGTACACGAAGTGCATCCAGTTTTTGCCGTAACCCTCTCAACTCTTTAGAAGTTTCCGTATGGGTGAAATTATGATGTCATTCCGAGTTAAAACCTTTTCAGAGTTCATTTGTACTGCTTTTCAAATTCAGGGTCATCTAGCTCAAAATAAATCATTAAATGCATGAAAAATATCAAATGAAGTCAGAAAGGGTTTAAAATTAATGATGTGCCTTTGAATGGTGCATATTGAACACACAAAAGTATGGAGTTAAAATAAGTTATTAAAAATGAAATGCCTTTGCAATAGACGAGTTTTCGTCCAAAACCCTCATACTTCTTATGAGATTGTCCAATTTGTACACGAAGTGCATCCAGTTTTTGCCATAACCCTCTCAACTCTTTAGAAGTTTCTGTGTGGGTGAAATTATTATGTCATTCCGAGTTAAAACCTTTTTAGAGTTCATTTGTACTGCTTTTCAAATTCAGGGTCATCTAGCTCAAAATAAATCATTCAATGCATGAAAAATATCAAATGAAGTCAGAAAGGGTTGAAAATTGATGACGTGCCTTTGAATGTTGCATATTGAACACACAAAAATTATGGAGTTAAAATAAGTTATTAAAAATGAAATCCCTTTGTAATAGATTAGTTTTCCTCCGAAACCCTCATACTTCTTATGAGATTGTCCAATTTGTACACCAAGTGCATCCAGTTTTTGCCGTAACCCACCTAACCCTTTAGAAGTTGATATGGGGGTGAAATTATGATGTCATGACAAGTTACAACCTTTTTAGAGTTCATTTGTAATGCTTTTCAAATTCAGGGTCATCTAGCTCAAAATATATCATTAAATGCATGAAAAATATCAAGCGAAGTCAGAAAGGGTTGAAAAATGATGATGTGCCTTTGAATGGTGCATATTGAACACACAAAAAGTATGGAGTTCAAATAACTTATTAAAAATGAAATCCCTTTGTAATAGATGAGTTTTCGTTCGAAACCCTCATCCTTCGAAAGAGATTGTCCAATTTTTACACGAAGTGTATCCAGTTTTCGCCATAACACTCTCAACTCTTTATAAATTGCTATGTGGGTGAAATTATGATGTCATGCCAAGTTACAACCTTTTCAAAGTTCATTTGTAGTGCTTTTCAAATTCAAGGTCATTTAGCTCAAAATAAATCATTAAATGCATGAAAAATATCAAATGAAGTCAGAAAGGGTTGAAAAATGATGATGTGCCTTTGAATGGTGCATATTGAACACACAAAAAGTATGGAGTTAAAATAAGTTATTAAAAATGAAATCCCTTTGTAATAGATGAGTTTTCGTCCGAAACCCTCATACTTTGAACGAGATTGTCCAATTTGTACATGAAGTCATCTAGTTTTTGCCGTAACCCTCTCAACTCTTTAGAATTTTCTATGTGGGTGAAATTATGATGTCATGCCAAGTTAAAACCTTTTCAGAGTTCATTTGTACTGCTTTTCAAATTCAGGGTCATCTAGCTCAAAATAAATCATTAAATGCATGAAAAATATCAAATGAAGTCAGAAAGGGTTGAAAATTGATGACGTGCCTTTGAATGTTGCATGTTGAAAACACAAAAATTATGGAGTTAATGTAAGTTATTAAAAATGAAATCCCTTTGTAATATATGAGTTTTCGTCCGGAACCCTCATACTTCGAAAAAGATTGCCAATTTGTCGCGAAGTGCATCCAGCTTTTGTCGTAACCCTCTCAACTCTTTAGAATTTTCTATGTGGGTGAAGTTATGATGTCATGCGAAGTTAGAACCTTTTCAGAGTTCATGTGTATTGCTTTCGAAATTCAGGGTCATCTAGCTCAAAATAAATCAGTAAAAGCATAAAAAAAATCAAATGAAGTCAGAAAGGATTGAAAATTGATGATGTGCCTTTGAATGGTGCATATTCAACACACAAAAGTATGGAGTTAAAATAAGTTATTAAAAATGAAATCCCTTTGCAATAGACGAGGTTTCGTCCAAAACCCTCATACTTCTTATGAGATTGTCCAATTTGTACACGAAGTGCATCCAGTTTTTGTCGTAACCCTCTCAACTCTTTAGAAGTTTCTGTGTGGGTGAAATTATGATGTCATTCCGAGTTAAAACCTTTTTAGAGTTCATTTGTACGGATTTTCAAATTCAGGGTCATCTAGCTCAAAATAAATCATTCAATGAATGAAAAATATCAAATGAAGTAAGAAAGGGTTGAAAATTGATGACGTGTCTTTGAATGTTGCATATTGAACACACAAAAATTATGGAGTTAAAATAAGTTATTAAAAATGAAATCCCTTTGTAATAGATTAGTTTTCGTCCGAAACCCTCATACTTCTTATGAGATTGTCCAATTTGTACACCAAGTGCATCCAGTTTTTTCCGTAACCCACTCAACCCTTTAGAAGTTGATATGGGGGTGAAATTATGATGTGATGACAAGTTACAACCTTTTCAGAGTTCATTTGTAATGCTTTTCAAATTCAGGGTCATCGAGCTCAAAATATATCATTAAATGCATGAAAAATATCAAGCGAAGTTAGAAAGGGTTGAAAAATGATGATGTGCCTTTGAATGGTGCATATTGAACACACAAAAAGTATGGAGTTCAAATAACTTATTAAAAATGAAATCCCTTTGTAATAGATGAGTTTTCGTTCGAAACCCTCATACTTCGAAAGAGATTGTCCAATTTTTACACGAAGTGTATCCAGTTTTCGCCATAACACTCTCAACTCTTTATAAGTTGCTATGTGGGTGAAATTATGATGTCATGCCAAGTTACAACCTTTTCAAAGTTCATTTGTACTGCTTTTCAAATTCAGGGCCATCTAGCTCAAAATAAATCATTCAATGCATGAAAAATATCAAATGAAGTTAGAAAGGGTTGAAAATTGATGATGTGCCTTTGAATGGTGACTATTGAAAACACAAAAAGTATGGAGTTAAAATAAGTAATTAAAAATGAAATCCCTTTGTAATAGATGAGTTTTCGTGTGAAACCCTCATACTTCTTATGAGATTGTCCAATTTGTACACGAAGTGCATCCAGTTTTTGCCGTAACCCTCTCAACTCTGTAGAAGTTGCTATGTGGGTGAAATTATGATGTCATGCAAAGTTACAACCTTTTTAGAGTTCATTTGTAGTGCTTTTCAAATTCAGGGTCATTTAGCTCAAAATAAATCATTAAATGCATGAAAAATATCAAATGAAGTCAGAAAGGGTTGAAAATTGATGATGTGACTTTGAATGGTGCATATTGAACACACAAAAAGTGTGGATTTAAAATAATTTATTAAAAATGAAATCCCTTTGTAATAGATGAGTTTTTGTCCGAAACCCTCATACTTCTGATGAGATTGTCCATTTTGTACACAAAGTGCCTCCAGTTTTTGCCATAACCCTCTCAACTCTTTAGAAGTTGCTATGTGGTTGAAATTATCATGTCACGCCAAGTTAAAACCTTTTCAGAGTTCATTTGTACTGCTTTTCAAATTCAGGGTCATCTAGCTCAAAATATATCATTAAATGCATGAAAAATATCAAGCGAAGTCAGAAAGGGTTGAAAAATGATGATGTGCCTTTGAATGGTGCATATTGAACACACAAAAAGTATGGAGTTCAAATAAGTTATTAAAAATGAAATACCTTTGTAATAGATGAGTTTCCGTCCGAAACCCTCATACTTCGAAAGAGATTGTCCAATTTGTACACGAAGTGCATCTAGATTTTGCCGTAACCCTCTCAACTCTTTAGAATTTTCTATGTGGGTGAAATTATGATGTCATGTCAAGTTAAAACCTTTTCAGAGTTCGTTTGTGCTGCTTTTCAAATTCAGGGTCATGTAGCTGAAAATAAATCATTAAATGCGTGAAAAATATCAAATGAAGTCAGAAAGGGTTGAAAATTGATGATGTGCCTTTGAATGGTGCATATTGAACACACAAAAGTATGGAGTTAAAATAAGTTATTAAAAATGAAATCCCCTTGTAATACAGGAGTTTTCGTCCGAAACCCTCATACTTCGAAAGAGATTGTCCAATTTGTACACGAAGTGCATCAGGTTTTTGCCGTAACCGTCTCAACTCTTTAGAATTTGCTACGTGGGCGAAATTATGATGTGATGCCAAGTTAAAACCTTTTCAGAGTTCATTTGTACTGCTTTTCAAATTCAGGGTCATCTAGCTCAAAATAAATCATTAAATGCATGAAAAATATCAAATGAAGTCAGAAAGGGTTCAAAATTGATGACGTGCCTTTGAATGTTGCATATTGAACACACAAAAATTATGGAGTTAAAGTAAGTTATTAAAAATGAAATCCCTTTGTAATAGATGAGTTTTCGTCCGAAACCCACGTACTTCTTATGAGATTGTCCCATTTGTACACGAAGTGCATCCAGTTTTCGTCGTAACCCTCTCAACGCTTTAGAAGTTGCTCTGTGGGTGAAATTATGATGTCATGCCAAGTTACAAACTTTTTAGAGTTCATTTGTACTGCTTTTCAAATTTAGGGTAATCTAGCTCAAGATAAATCATTCAATGCATGAAAAATATCAAATGAAGTCAGAAAGGGTTGAAAATTGATGACGTGCCTTTGAATGTTGCTTATTGACCACACAAAAATTATGGAGTTAAAATAAGTTCTTAAAAATGAAATCTCTTTGTAATAGATTAGTTTTCGTCCGAAGCACTCATACTTCAAAAGAGATTGTCCAATTTGTACACCAAGTGCGTCCAGTTTTTGCCGTAACCCACTCAACCCTTTAGAAGTTGATATGTGGGTGAAATTATGATGTCATGCCAAGTTACAACCTTTTTAGAGTTCATTTGTAATGCTTTTCAAATTCAGGGTCATCTAGCTCAAAATAAATCATTAAATGCATAAAAAATATCAAATGAAGTCAGAAAGGGTTGAAAATTGATGATGTGCCTTTGAATGGTGCATATTGAACACACAAAAGTATCGAGTTAAAATAAGTTATCAAAAATGAAATCCCTTTGTAATAGATGAGTTTTCGTTCGAAACCCTCATACTTCTGATGAGATTGTCCAATTTGAACACGAAGTGCATCTAGTTTTTACCGTAACCCTCTCAACTCTTTAGACGTTGCTATGTGGGCGAAATGATGATGTCATGCCAAGTTAAAACCTTTTCAGAGTTCATTTGTACTGCTTTTCAAATTCAGGGTCATCTAGCTCAAAATAAATCATTAAATGCATAAAAAATATCAAATGAAGTTAGAAAGGGTTGAAAATTGATGATGTGCCTTTGAATGGTGCATATTGAACACACAAAATGTATGGAGTTAAAATAAGTTATTAAAAATGAAATCCCTTTGTAATAGATGACTTTTCGTCCAAAACCCTCATACTTCTTATGAGATTGTCCAATTTGTACACGAAGAGCATCCAGTTTTTGCCGTAACCCTCTCAACTCTTTAGAAGTTTCTATGTGGGTGAAATTATGATGTTATGCAAAGATAAAACCTTTTCAGAGTTCATTTGTACTGCTTTTCAAATTCAGGGTCATCTAGCTCAAAATAAATCATTCAATGCATGAAAAATATCAAATGAAGTCGGAAAGGGTTGAAAATTGATGACGTGCCTTTGAATGTTGCATATTGAACACGCAAAAATTATGGAGTTAAAATAAGTTATGAAAAATGAAATACCTTTGTAATAGTTTAGTTTTTGTCCGAAACCCTCATACTTCTTATGAGATTGTCCAATTTGTACAGCAAGTGCATCCAGTTTTTGCCGTAACCCACTCAACCCTTTAGAAGTTGATATGTGGGTGAAATTATGATGTCATGACAAGTTACAACCTTTTTAGAGTTCATTTGTAATGCTTTTCAAATGCAGGGTCACCTAGCTCAAAATATCAAGCGAAGTCAGAAAGGGTTGAAAAATGATGATGTGCCTTTGAATGGTCCATATTGAACACACAAAAAGTATGGAGTTCAAATAAGTTATTAAAAATGAAATACCTTTGTAATAGATGAGTTTTCGTTCGAAACCCTCATACTTCGAAAGAGATTGTCCAATTTGTACACGAAGTGCATCTAGATTTTGCCGTAACCCTCTCAACTCTTTAGAATTTTCTATGTGGGTGAAATTATGATGTCATGTCAAGTTAAAACCTTTTCAGAGTTCGTTTGTGCTGCTTTTCAAATTCAGGGTCATGTAGCTGAAAATAAATCATTAAATGCGTGAAAAATATCAAATGAAGTCAGAAAGGGTTGAAAATTGATGATGTGCCTTTGAATGGTGCATATTGAACACACAAAAGTATGGAGTTAAAATAAGTTATTAAAAATGAAATCCCTTTGTAATACAGGAGTTTTCGTCCGAAACCCTCATACTTCGAAAGAGATTGTCCAATTTGTACACGAAGTGCATCAGGTTTTTGCCGTAACCGTCTCAACTCTTTAGAATTTGCTACGTGGGCGAAATTATGATGTGATGCCAAGTTAAAACCTTTTCAGAGTTCATTTGTACTGCTTTTCAAATTCAGGGTCATCTAGCTCAAAATAAATCATTAAATGCATGAAAAATATCAAATGAAGTCAGAAAGGGTTCAAAATTGATGACGTGCCTTTGAATGTTGCATATTGAACACACAAAAATTATGGAGTTAAAGTAAGTTATTAAAAATGAAATCCCTTTGTAATAGATGAGTTTTCGTCCGAAACCCACGTACTTCTTATGAGATTGTCCCATTTGTACACGAAGTGCATCCAGTTTTCGTCGTAACCCTCTCAACGCTGTAGAAGTTGCTCTGTGTGTGAAATTATGATGTCATGCCAAGTTACAAACTTTTTAGAGTTCATTTGTACTGCTTTTCAAATTTAGGGTAATCTAGCTCAAGATAAATCATTCAATGCATGAAAAATATCAAATGAAGTCAGAAAGGGTTGAAAATTGATGACGTGCCTTTGAATGTTGCTTATTGACCACACAAAAATTATGGAGTTAAAATAAGTTCTTAAAAATGAAATCTCTTTGTAATAGATTAGTTTTCGTCCGAAGCACTCATACTTCAAAAGAGATTGTCCAATTTGTACACCAAGTGCGTCCAGTTTTTGCCGTAACCCACTCAACCCTTTAGAAGTTGATATGTGGGTGAAATTATGATGTCATGCCAAGTTACAACCTTTTTAGAGTTCATTTGTAATGCTTTTCAAATTCAGGGTCATCTAGCTCAAAATAAATCATTAAATGCATAAAAAATATCAAATGAAGTCAGAAAGGGTTGAAAATTGATGATGTGCCTTTGAATGGTGCATATTGAACACACAAAAGTATCGAGTTAAAATAAGTTATCAAAAATGAAATCCCTTTGTAATAGACGAGTTTTCGTTCGAAACCCTCATACTTCTGATGAGATTGTCCAATTTGAACACGAAGTGCATCTAGTTTTTACTGTAACCCTCTCAACTCTTTAGACGTTGCTATGTGGGCGAAATGATGATGTCATGCCAAGTTAAAACCTTTTCAGAGTTCATTTGTACTGCTTTTCAAATTCAGGGTCATCTAGCTCAAAATAAATCGCTAACTGCATGAAAAATATCAAATGAAGTCAGAAAGGGTTGAAAATTGATGATACGCCTTTGAATGGTGCATATTGAACACACAAAATTATGGAGTTAAAATAAGTTATTAAAAATGAAATCTCTTTGCAATAGACGAGTTTTCGTCCAAAACCCTCATACTTCTTATGAGATTGTCCAATTTGTACACGAAGTGCATCCAGTTTTTGCCGTAACCCTCTCACCTCTTTAGAAGTTTCCGTATGGGTGATATTATGATGTCATTCCGAGTTAAAACCTTTTCAGAGTTCATTTGTACTGCTTTTCAAATTCAGGGTCATCTAGCTCAAAATAAATCATTAAATGCATGAAAAATATCAAATGAAGTCAGAAAGGGTTTAAAATTAATGATGTGCCTTTGAATGGTGCATATTGAACACACAAAAGTATGGAGTTAAGATAAGTTATTAAAAATGAAATGCCTTTGCAATAGACGAGTTTTCGTCCAAAACCCTCATACTTCTTATGAGATTGTCCAATTTGTACACGAAGTGCATCCAGTTTTTGCCGTAACCCTCTCAACTCTTTTGAAATTTCTGTGTGGGTGAAATTATTATGTCATTCCGAGTTAAAACCTTTTTAGAGTTCATTTGTACTGCTTTTCAAATTCAGGGTCATCTAGCTCAAAATAAATCATTCAATGCATGAAAAATATCAAATGAAGTCAGAAAGGGTTGAAAATTGGTGACGTGCCTTTGAATGTTGCATATTGAACACACAAAAATTATGGAGTTAAAATAAGTTATTAAAAATGAAATCCCTTTGTAATAGATGAGTTTTCGTCCGAAATCCTCATACTTCTTATGAGATTGTCCAATTTGTACACGAAGTGCATCCAGTTTTTGCCGTAACTCTCTCAACTCTTTAGAAGTTGCTATGTGGGTGAAATTATGATGTCATGCCAAGTTAAAACCTTTTCAGAGTTCATTTGCACTGCTTTTCAAATTCAGGGTCATAGCTCAAAATAAATCATTAAATGCATGAAAAATATCAAATGAAGTCAGAAAGGGTTGAAAATTGATGACGTGCCTTTGAATGTTGCATGTTGAAAACACAAAAATTATGGAGTTAATGTAAGTTATTAAAAATGAAATCCCTTTGTAATATATGAGTTTTCGTCCGGAACCCTCATACTTCGAAAGAGATTGCCAATTTGTCGCGAAGTGCATGCAGCTTTTGTCGTAACCCTCTCAACTCTATAGAATTTTCTATGTGGGTGAAGTTATGATGTCATGCGAAGTTAGAACCTTTTCAGAGTTCATGTGTATTGCTTTTGAAATTCAGGGTCATCTAGCTCAAAATAAATCAGTAAAAGCATAAAAAAAATCAAATGAAGTCAGAAAGGATTGAAAATTGATGATGTGCCTTTGAATGGTGCATATTGAACACACAAAAGTATGGAGTTAAAATAAGTTATTAAAAATGAAATCCCTTTGCAATAGACGAGCTTTCGTCCAAAACCCTCATACTTGTTATGAGATTGTCCAATTTGTACACGAAGTGCATCCAGTTTTTGCCGTAACCCTCTCAACTCTTTAGAAGTTTCTGTGTGGGTGAAATTATGATGTCATTCCGAGTTAAAACCTTTTTAGAGTTCATTTGTACTGCTTTTCAAATTCAGGGTCATCTAGCTCAAAATAAATCATTCAATGCATGAAAAATATCAAATGAAGTCAGAAAGGGTTGAAAATTGATGACGTGCCTTTGAATGTTGCATATTGAACACACAAAAATTATGGAGTTAAAATAAGTTATTAAAAATGAAATCCCTTTGTAATAGATTAGTTTTCGTCCGAAACCCTCATACTTCTTATGAGATTGTCCAATTTGTACACCAAGTGCATCCAGTTTTTGCCGTAACCCACTCAACCCTTTAGAAGTTGATATGGGGGTGAAATTATGATGTGATGACAAGTTACAACCTTTTTAGAGTTCATTTGTAATGCTTTTCAAATTCAGGGTCATCTAGCTCAAAATATATCATTAAATGCATGAAAAATATCAAGCGAAGTTAGAAAGGGTTGAAAAATGATGATGTGCCTTTGAATGGTGCATATTGAACACACAAAAAGTATGGAGTTCAAATAACTTATTAAAAATGAAATCCCTTTGTAATAGATGAGTTTTCGTTCGAAACCCTCATACTTCGAAAGAGATTGTCCAAATTTTACACGAAGTGTATCCAGTTTTCGCCATAACACTCTCAACTCTTTATAAGTTGCTATGTGGGTGAAATTATGATGTCATGCCAAGTTACAACCTTTTCAAAGTTCATTTGTACTGCTTTTCAAATTCAGGGCCATCTAGCTCAAAATAAATCATTCAATGCATGAAAAATATCAAATGAAGTTAGAAAGGGTTGAAAATTGATGATGTGCCTTTGAATGGTGACTATTGAAAACACAAAAAGTATGGAGTTAAAATAAGTAATTAAAAATGAAATCCCTTTGTAATAGACGAGTTTTCGTGTGAAACCCTCATACTTCTTATGAGATTGTCCAATTTGTACACGAAGTGCATCCAGTTTTTGCCGTAACCCTCTCAACTCTGTAGAAGTTGCTATGTGGGTGAAATTATGATGTCATGCAAAGTTACAACCTTTTTAGAGTTCATTTGTAGTGCTTTTCAAATTCAGGGTCATTTAGCTCAAAATAAATCATTAAATGCATGAAAAATATCAAATGAAGTCAGAAAGGGTTGAAAATTGATGATGTGACTTTGAATGGTGCATATTGAACACACAAAAAGTGTGGATTTAAAATAATTTATTAAAAATGAAATCCCTTTGTAATAGATGAGTTTTCGTCCGAAACCCTCATACTTCTGATGAGATTGTCCATTTTGTACACAAAGTGCCTCCAGTTTTTGCCGTAACCCTCTAAACTCTTTAGAAGTTGCTATGTGGTTGAAATTATCATGTCACGCCAAGTTAAAACCTTTTCAGAGTTCATTTGTACTGCTTTTCAAATTCAGGGTCATCTAGCTCAAAATAAATCATTAAATGCATGAAAAATGTCAAGCGAAGTTAGAAAGGGTTGAAAACTGATGATGTGCCTTTGAATGGTGAGTATTGAACACACAAAAAGTATGGAGTTAAAATAAGTTATTAAAAATGAAATCCCTTTGTAATAGATGAGTTTTCGTCCGAAACCCTCATACTTTGAATGAGATTGTCCAATTTGTACATGAAGTGCATCTAGGTTTTGCCGTAACCCTCTCAACTCTTTAGAATTTTCTATGTGGGTGAAATTATGATGTCATGCCAAGTTAAAACCTTTTCAGAGTTCATTTGCACTGCTTTTCAAATTCAGGGTCATAGCTCAAAATAAATCATTAAATGCATGAAAAATATCAAATGAAGTCAGAAAGGGTTGAAAATTGATGACGTGCCTTTGAATGTTGCATGTTGAAAACACAAAAATTATGGAGTTAATGTAAGTTATTAAAAATGAAATCCCTTTGTAATATATGAGTTTTCGTCCGGAACCCTCATACTTCGAAAGAGATTGCCAATTTGTCGCGAAGTGCATCCAGCTTTTGTCGTAACCCTCTCAACTCTTTAGAATTTTCTATGTGGGTGAAGTTATGATGTCATGCGAAGTTAGAACCTTTTCAGAGTTCATGTGTATTGCTTTTGAAATTCAGGGTCATCTAGCTCAAAATAAATCAGTAAAAGCATAAAAAAAATCAAATGAAGTCAGAAAGGATTGAAAATTGATGATGTGCCTTTGAATGGTGCATATTGAACACACAAAAGTATGGAGTTAAAATAAGTTATTAAAAATGAAATCCCTTTGCAATAGACGAGCTTTCGTCCAAAACCCTCATACTTGTTATGAGATTGTCCAATTTGTACACGAAATGCATCCAGTTTTTGCCGTAACCCTCTCAACTCTTTAGAAGTTTCTTTGTGGGTGAAATTATGATGTCATTCCGAGTTAAAACCTTTTCAGAGTTCATTTTTACTGCTTTTCAAATTCAGGGTCATCTACCTCAAAATAAATCATTAAATGCATGAAAAATATCAAATGAAGTCAGAAAGGGTTTAAAATTTATGATGTGCCTTTGAATGGTGCATATTGAACACACAAAAGTATGGAGTTAAAATAAGTTATTAAAAATGAAATCCCTTTGTAATACATGAGTTTTCGTCCGAAACCCTCATACTTCGAAAGAGATTGCCAATTTGTCGCGAAGTGCATCCAGCTTTTGCCGTAACCCTCTCAACTCTCTAGAATTTTCTATGTGGGTGAATTTATGATGTCATGGAAAGTTAGAACCTTTTCAGAGTTCATATGTACTGCTTTTGAAATTCAGGGTCATCTAGCTCAAAATAAATCATTAAAAGCATAAAAAAAATCAAATGAAGTCAGAAAGGGTTGAAAATTGATGATGTGCTTTTGAATGGTGCATATTGAACACAAAAAAGTATGGAGTTAAAATAATTTATTAAAAATGAAATGCCTTTGCAATAGACGAGTTTTCGTCCAAAACCCTCATACTTCTTATGAGATTGTCCAATTTGTGCACGAAGTGCATCCAGTTTTTGCCGTAACCCTCTCAACTCTTTAGAAGTTTCTGTGTGGGTGAAATTATGATGTCATTCCGAGTTAAAACCTTTTCAGAGTTCATTTGTACTGCTTTTCAAATTCAGGGTCATCTAGCTGAAAGCAAATCATTAAATGCATGAAAAATATCAAATGAAGTCAGAAAGGGTTGAAAATTGATGATGTGCCTTTGAATGGTGCACATTGAACACACGAAAAGTATGGAGTTAAAATAAGTAATTAAAAATGAAATCCCTTTGTAATACATGAGTTTTCGTCCGAAACACTCATACTTCAAAAGAGATTGTCCAATTTGTACACGAAGTGCATCTAGTTTTTGCCGTAACCCTCTCAACTCTTTAGAATTTTCAATGTGGGTGAAATTATGATGTCATGCAAAGTTAAAACCTTTTCAGAGTTCATTTGTACTGCTTTTCAAATTCAGGGTCATCTTGCTGAAAATAAATCATTAAATGCATGAAAAATATCAAATGAAGTCAGAAAGGGTTGAAAATTGATGATGTGCCTTTGAATGGTGCATATTGAACACACAAAAGTATCGAGTTAAAATAAGTTATCAAAAATGAAATCCCTTTGTAATAGACGAGTTTTCGTCCAAAACCCTCATACTTCTAATGAGATTGTCCAATTTGAACACGAAGTGCATCTGGTTTTTCCCGTAACCCTCTCAACTCTTTAGAATTTGCTATGTGGGCGAAATGATGATGTCATGCCAAGTTAAAACCTTTTCAGAGTTCATTTGTACTGCTTTTCAAATTCAGGGTCATCTAGCTCAAAATATATCATTAAATGCATGAAAAATATAAAGCGAAGTCAGAAAGGGTTGAAAAATGATGATGTGCCTTTGAATGGTGCATATTGAACACACAAAAAGTATGGAGTTCAAATAACTTATTAAAAATGAAATCCCTTTGTAATAGATGAGTTTTCGTTCGAAACTTTCATCCTTCGAAAGAGATTGTCCAATTTTTACACGAAGTGTATCCAGTTTTCGCCATAACACTCTCAACTCTTTATAAGTTGCTATGTGGGTGAAATTATGATGTCATGCCAAGTTACAACCTTTTCAAAGTTCATTTGTAGTGCTTTTCAAATTCAAGGTCATTTAGCTCAAAATAAATCATTAAATGCATGAAAAATATCAAATGAAGTCAGAAAGGGTTGAAAAATGATGATGTGCCTTTGAATGGCGCATGTTGAACACACAAAAAGTATGGAGTTAAAATAAGTTATTAAAAATGAAATCCCTTTGTAATAGATGAATTTTCATCCGAAACCCTCATACTTTGAATGAGATTGTCCAATTTGTACATGAAGTCATCTAGTTTTTGCCGTAACCCTCTCAACTCTTTAGAATTTTCTATGTGGGTGAAATTATGATGTCATGCCAAGTTAAAACCTTTTCAGAGTTCATTTGTACTGCTTTTCAAATTCAGGGTCATCTAGCTCAAAATAAATCATTAAATGCATGAAAAATATCAAATGAAGTCAGAAAGGGTTGAAAATTGATAACGTGCCTTTGAATGTTGCATGTTGAAAACAAAAAAATTATGGAGTTAATGTAAGTTATTAAAAATGAAATCCCTTTGTAATATATGAGTTTTCGTCCGGAACCCTCATACTTCGAAAGAGATTGCCAATTTGTCGCGAAGTGCATCCAGCTTTTGTCGTAACCCTCTCAACTCTATAGAATTTTCTATGTGGGTGAAGGTATGATGTCATGCGAAGTTAGAACCTTTTCAGAGTTCATGTGTATTGCTTTTGAAATTCAGGGTCATCTAGCTCAAAATAAATCAGTAAAAGCATAAAAAAAATCAAATGAAGTCAGAAAGGATTGAAAATTGATGATGTGCCTTTGAATGGTGCATATTGAACACACAAAAGTATGGAGTTAAAATAAGTTATTAAAAATGAAATCCCTTTGCAATAGACGAGCTTTCGTCCAAAACCCTCATACTTCTTATGAGATTGTCCAATTTGTACACGAAGTGCATCCAGTTTTTGCCGTAACCCTCTCAACTCTTTAGAAGTTTCTGTGTGGGTGAAATTATGATGTCATTCCGAGTTAAAACCTTTTTAGAGTTCATTTGTACTGCTTTTCAAATTCAGGGTCATCTAGCTCAAAATAAATCATTCAATGCATGAAAAATATCAAATGAAGTCAGAAAGGGTTGAAAATTGATGACGTGCCTTTGAATGTTGCATATTGAACACACAAAAATTATGGAGTTAAAATAAGTTATTAAAAATGAAATCCCTTTGTAATAGATTAGTTTTCGTCCGAAACCCTCATACTTCTTATGAGATTGTCCAATTTGTACACCAAGTGCATCCAGTTTTTGCCGTAACCCACTCAACCCTTTAGAAGTTGATATGGGGGTGAAATTATGATGTGATGACAAGTTACAACCTTTTTAGAGTTCATTTGTAATGCTTTTCAAATTCAGGGTCATCTAGCTCAAAATATATCATTAAATGCATGAAAAATATCAAGCGAAGTTAGAAAGGGTTGAAAAATGATGATGTGCCTTTGAATGGTGCATATTGAACACACAAAAAGTATGGAGTTCAAATAACTTATTAAAAATGAAATCCCTTTGTAATAGATGAGTTTTCGTTTGAAACCCTCATACTTCGAAAGAGATTGTCCAAATTTTACACGAAGTGTATCCAGTTTTCGCCATAACACTCTCAACTCTTTATAAGTTGCTATGTGGGTGAAATTATGATGTCATGCCAAGTTACAACCTTTTCAAAGTTCATTTGTACTGCTTTTCAAATTCAGGGCCATCTAGCTCAAAATAAATCATTCAATGCATGAAAAATATCAAATGAAGTTAGAAAGGGTTGAAAATTGATGATGTGCCTTTGAATGGTGACTATTGAAAACACAAAAAGTATGGAGTTAAAATAAGTAATTAAAAATGAAATCCCTTTGTAATAGACGAGTTTTCGTGTGAAACCCTCATACTTCTTATGAGATTGTCCAATTTGTACACGAAGTGCATCCAGTTTTTGCCGTAACCCTCTCAACTCTGTAGAAGTTGCTATGTGGGTGACATTATGATGTCATGCAAAGTTACAACCTTTTTAGAGTTCATTTGTAGTGCTTTTCAAATTCAGGGTCATTTAGCTCAAAATAAATCAGTAAATGCATGAAAAATATCAAATGAAGTCAGAAAGGGTTGAAAATTGATGATGTGACTTTGAATGGTGCATATTGAACACACAAAAAGTGTGGATTTAAAATAATTTATTAAAAATGAAATCCCTTTGTAATAGATGAGTTTTCGTCCGAAACCCTCATACTTCTGATGAGATTGTCCATTTTGTACACAAAGTGCCTCCAGTTTTTGCCGTAACCCTCTCAACTCTTTAGAAGTTGCTATGTGGTTGAAATTATCATGTCACGCCAAGTTAAAACCTTTTCAGAGTTCATTTGTACTGCTTTTCAAATTCAGGGTCATCTAGCTCAAAATAAATCATTAAATGCATGAAAAATGTCAAGCGAAGTTAGAAAGGGTTGAAAACTGATGATGTGCCTTTGAATGGTGAGTATTGAACACACAAAAAGTATGGAGTTAAAATAAGTTATTAAAAATGAAATCCCTTTGTAATAGATGAGTTTTCGTCCGAAACCCTCATACTTTGAATGAGATTGTCCAATTTGTACATGAAGTGCATCTAGTTTTTGCCGTAACCCTCTCAACTCTTTAGAATTTTCTATGTGGGTGAAATTATGATGTCATGCCAAGTTAAAACCTTTTCAGAGTTCATTTGCACTGCTTTTCAAATTCAGGGTCATCTAGCTCAAAATAAATCATTAAATGCATGAAAAATATCAAATGAAGTCAGAAAGGGTTGAAAATTGATGACGTGCCTATGAATGTTGCATGTTGAAAACACAAAAATTATGGAGTTAATGTAAGTTATTAAAAATGAAATCCCTTTGTAATATATGAGTTTTCGTCCGGAACCCTCATACTTCGAAAGAGATTGCCAATTTGTCGCGAAGTGCATCCAGCTGTTGTCGTAACCCTCTCAACTCTTTAGAATTTTCTATGTGGGTGAAGTTATGATGTCATGCGAAGTTAGAACCTTTTCAGAGTTCATGTGTATTGCTTTTGAAATTCAGGGTCATCTAGCTCAAAATAAATCAGTAAAAGCATAAAAAAAATCAAATGAAGTCAGAAAGGATTGAAAATTGATGATGTGCCTTTGAATGGTGCATATTGAACACACAAAAGTATGGAGTTAAAATAAGTTATTAAAAATGAAATCCCTTTGCAATAGACGAGCTTTCGTCCAAAACCCTCATACTTGTTATGAGATTGTCCAATTTGTACACGAAATGCATCCAGTTTTTGCCGTAACCCTCTCAACTCTTTAGAAGTTTCTTTGTGGGTGAAATTATGATGTCATTCCGAGTTAAAACCTTTTCAGAGTTCATTTTTACTGCTTTTCAAATTCAGGGTCATCTACCTCAAAATAAATCATTAAATGCATGAAAAATATCAAATGAAGTCAGAAAGGGTTTAAAATTAATGATGTGCCTTTGAATGGTGCATATTGAACACACAAAAGTATGGAGTTAAAATAAGTTATTAAAAATGAAATCCCTTTGTAATAGATTAGGTTTCGTCCGAAACCCTCATACTTCTTATGAGATTGTCCAATTTGTACACCAAGTGCATCCAGTTTTTGCCGTAACCCACTCAACCCTTTAGAAGTTGATATGGGGGTGAAATTATGATGTGATGACAAGTTACAACCTTTTTAGAGTTCATTTGTAATGCTTTTCAAATTCAGGGTCATCTAGCTCAAAATATATCATTAAATGCATGAAAAATATCAAGCGAAGTTAGAAAGGGTTGAAAAATGATGATGTGCCTTTGAATGGTGCATATTGAACACACAAAAAGTATGGAGTTCAAATAACTTATTAAAAATGAAATCCCTTTGTAATAGATGAGTTTTCGTTCGAAACCCTCATACTTCGAAAGAGATTGTCCAAATTTTACACGAAGTGTATCCAGTTTTCGCCATAACACTCTCAACTCTATAAGTTGCTATGTGGGTGAAATTATGATGTCATGCCAAGTTACAACCTTTTCAAAGTTCATTTGTACTGCTTTTCAAATTCAGGGCCATCTAGCTCAAAATAAATCATTCAATGCATGAAAAATATCAAATGAAGTTAGAAAGGGTTGAAAATTGATGATGTGCCTTTGAATGGTGACTATTGAAAACACAAAAAGTATGGAGTTAAAATAAGTAATTAAAAATGAAATCCCTTTGTAATAGACGAGTTTTCGTGTGAAACCCTCATACTTCTTATGAGATTGTCCAATTTGTACACGAAGTGCATCCAGTTTTTGCCGTAACCCTCTCAACTCTGTAGAAGTTGCTATGTGGGTGAAATTATGATGTCATGCAAAGTTACAACCTTTTTAGAGTTCATTTGTAATGCTTTTCAAATTCAGGGTCATTTAGCTCAAAATAAATCATTAAATGCATGAAAAATATCAAATGAAGTCAGAAAGGGTTGAAAATTGATGATGTGACTTTGAATGGTGCATATTGAACACACAAAAAGTGTGGATTTAAAATAATTTATTAAAAATGAAATCCCTTTGTAATAGATGAGTTTTCGTCCGAAACCCTCATACTTCTGATCAGATTGTCCATTTTGTACACAAAGTGCCTCCAGTTTTTGCCGTAACCCTCTCAACTCTTTAGAAGTTGCTATGTGGTTGAAATTATCATGTCACGCCAAGTTAAAACCTTTTCAGAGTTCATTTGTACTGCTTTTCAAATTCAGGGTCATCTAGCTCAAAATAAATCATTAAATGCATGAAAAATGTCAAGCAAGTTAGAAAGGGTTGAAAACTGATGATGTGCCTTTGAATGGTGAGTATTGAACACACAAAAAGTATGGAGTTAAAATAAGTTATTAAAAATGAAATCCCTTTGTAATAGATGAGTTTTCGTCCGAAACCCTCATACTTTGAATGAGATTGTCCAATTTGTACATGAAGTGCATCTAGGTTTTGCCGTAACCCTCTCAACTCTTTAGAATTTTCTATGTGGGTGAAATTATGATGTCATGCCAAGTTAAAACCTTTTCAGAGTTCATTTGCACTGCTTTTCAAATTCAGGGTCATAGCTCAAAATAAATCATTAAATGCATGAAAAATATCAAATGAAGTCAGAAAGGGTTGAAAATTGATGACGTGCCTTTGAATGTTGCATGTTGAAAACACAAAAATTATGGAGTTAATGTAAGTTATTAAAAATGAAATCCCTTTGTAATATATGAGTTTTCGTCCGGAACCCTCATACTTCGAAAGAGATTGCCAATTTGTCGCGAAGTGCATCCAGCTTTTGTCGTAACCCTCTCAACTCTTTAGAATTTTCTATGTGGGTGAAGTTATGATGTCATGCGAAGTTAGAACCTTTTCAGAGTTCATGTGTATTGCTTTTGAAATTCAGGGTCATCTAGCTCAAAATAAATCAGTAAAAGCATAAAAAAAATCAAATGAAGTCAGAAAGGATTGAAAATTGATGATGTGCCTTTGAATGGTGCATATTGAACACACAAAATTATGGAGTTAAAATAAGTTATTAAAAATGAAATCCCTTTGCAATAGACGAGCTTTCGTCCAAAACCCTCATACTTGTTATGAGATTGTCCAATTTGTACACGAAATGCATCCAGTTTTTGCCGTAACCCTCTCAACTCTTTAGAAGTTTCTTTGTGGGTGAAATTATGATGTCATTCCGAGTTAAAACCTTTTCAGAGTTCATTTTTACTGCTTTTCAAATTCAGGGTCATCTACCTCAAAATAAATCATTAAATGCATGAAAAATATCAAATGAAGTCAGAAAGGGTTTAAAATTTATGATGTGCCTTTGAATGGTGCATATTGAACACACAAAAGTATGGAGTTAAAATAAGTTATTAAAAATGAAATCCCTTTGTAATACATGAGTTTTCGTCCGAAACCCTCATACTTCGAAAGAGATTGCCAATTTGTCGCGAAGTGCATCCAGCTTTTGCCGTAACCCTCTCAACTCTCTAGAATTTTCTATGTGGGTGAATTTATGATGTCATGGAAAGTTAGAACCTTTTCAGAGTTCATATGTACTGCTTTTGAAATTCAGGGTCATCTAGCTCAAAATAAATCATTAAAAGCATAAAAAAATCAAATGAAGTCAGAAAGGGTTGAAAATTGATGATGTGCTTTTGAATGGTGCATATTGAACACAAAAAAGTATGGAGTTAAAATAATTTATTAAAAATGAAATGCCTTTGCAATAGACGAGTTTTCGTCCAAAACCCTCATACTTCTTATGAGATTGTCCAATTTGTGCACGAAGTGCATCCAGTTTTTGCCGTAACCCTCTCAACTCTTTAGAAGTTTCTGTGTGGGTGAAATTATGATGTCATTCCGAGTTAAAACCTTTTCAGAGTTCATTTGTACTGCTTTTCAAATTCAGGGTCATCTAGCTGAAAACAAATCATTAAATGCATGAAAAATATCAAATGAAGTCAGAAAGGGTTGAAAATTGATGATGTGCCTTTGAATGGTGCACATTGAACACACGAAAAGTATGGAGTTAAAATAAGTAATTAAAAATGAAATCCCTTTGTAATACATGAGTTTTCGTCCGAAACACTCATACTTCAAAAGAGATTGTCCAATTTGTACACGAAGTGCATCTAGTTTTTGCCGTAACCCTCTCAACTCTTTAGAATTTTCAATGTGGGTGAAATTATGATGTCATGCAAAGTTAAAACCTTTTCAGAGTTCATTTGTACTGCTTTTCAAATTCAGGGTCATCTTGCTGAAAATAAATCATTAAATGCATGAAAAATATCAAATGAAGTCAGAAAGGGTTGAAAATTGATGATGTGCCTTTGAATGGTGCATATTGAACACACAAAAGTATCGAGTTAAAATAAGTTATCAAAAATGAAATCCCTTTGTAATAGACGAGTTTTCGTCCAAAACCCTCATACTTCTAATGAGATTGTCCAATTTGAACACGAAGTGCATCTGGTTTTTGCCGTAACCCTCTCAACTCTTTAGAATTTGCTATGTGGGCGAAATGATGATGTCATGCCAAGTTAAAACCTTTTCAGAGTTCATTTGTACTGCTTTTCAAATTCAGGGTCATCTAGCTCAAAATATATCATTAAATGCATGAAAAATATAAAGCGAAGTCAGAAAGGGTTGAAAAATGATGATGTGCCTTTGAATGGTGCATATTGAACACACAAAAAGTATGGAGTTCAAATAACTTATTAAAAATGAAATCCCTTTGTAATAGATGAGTTTTCGTTCGAAACTTTCATCCTTCGAAAGAGATTGTCCAATTTTTACACGAAGTGTATCCAGTTTTCGCCATAACACTCTCAACTCTTTATAAGTTGCTATGTGGGTGAAATTATGATGTCATGCCAAGTTACAACCTTTTCAAAGTTCATTTGTAGTGCTTTTCAAATTCAAGGTCATTTAGCTCAAAATAAATCATTAAATGCATGAAAAATATCAAATGAAGTCAGAAAGGGTTGAAAAATGATGATGTGCCTTTGAATGGCGCATGTTGAACACACAAAAAGTATGGAGTTAAAATAAGTTATTAAAAATGAAATCCCTTTGTAATAGATGAATTTTCATCCGAAACCCTCATACTTTGAATGAGATTGTCCAATTTGTACATGAAGTCATCTAGTTTTTGCCGTAACCCTCTCAACTCTTTAGAATTTTCTATGTGGGTGAAATTATGATGTCATGCCAAGTTAAAACCTTTTCAGAGTTCATTTGTACTGCTTTTCAAATTCAGGGTCATCTACCTCAAAATAAATCATTAAATGCATGAAAAATATCAAATGAAGTCAGAAAGGGTTGAAAATTGATGACGTGCCTATGAATGTTGCATGTTGAAAACACAAAAATTATGGAGTTAATGTAAGTTATTAAAAATGAAATCCCTTTGTAATATATGAGTTTTCGTCCGGAACCCTCATACTTCGAAAGAGATTGCCAATTTGTCGCGAAGTGCATCCAGCTTTTGTCGTAACCCTCTCAACTCTATAGAATTTTCTATGTGGGTGAAGGTATGATGTCATGCGAAGTTAGAACCTTTTCAGAGTTCATGTGTATTGCTTTTGAAATTCAGGGTCATCTAGCTCAAAATAAATCAGTAAAAGCGTAAAAAAAATCAAATGAAGTCAGAAAGGATTGAAAATTGATGATGTGCCTTTGAATGGTGCATATTGAACACACAAAAGTATGGAGTTAAAATAAGTTATTAAAAATGAAATCCCTTTGCAATAGACGAGCTTTCGTCCAAAACCCTCATACTTCTTATGAGATTGTCCAATTTGTACACGAAGTGCATCCAGTTTTTGCCGTAACCCTCTCAACTCTTTAGAAGTTTCTGTGTGGGTGAAATTATGATGTCATTCCGAGTTAAAACCTTTTTAGAGTTCATTTGTACTGCTTTTCAAATTCAGGGTCATCTAGCTCAAAATAAATCATTCAATGCATGAAAAATATCAAATGAAGTCAGAAAGGGTTGAAAATTGATGACGTGCCTTTGAATGTTGCATATTGAACACACAAAAATTATGGAGTTAAAATAAGTTATTAAAAATGAAATCCCTTTGTAATAGATTAGTTTTCGTCCGAAACCCTCATACTTCTTATGAGATTGTCCAATTTGTACACCAAGTGCATCCAGTTTTTGCCGTAACCCACTCAACCCTTTAGAAGTTGATATGGGGGTGAAATTATGATGTGATGACAAGTTACAACCTTTTTAGAGTTCATTTGTAATGCTTTTCAAATTCAGGGTCATCTAGCTCAAAATATATCATTAAATGCATGAAAAATATCAAGCGAAGTTAGAAAGGGTTGAAAAATGATGATGTGCCTTTGAATGGTGCATATTGAACACACAAAAAGTATGGAGTTCAAATAACTTATTAAAAATGAAATCCCTTTGTAATAGATGAGTTTTCGTTCGAAACCCTCATACTTCGAAAGAGATTGTCCAAATTTTACACGAAGTGTATCCAGTTTTCGCCATAACACTCTCAACTCTTTATAAGTTGCTATGTGGGTGAAATTATGATGTCATGCCAAGTTACAACCTTTTCAAAGTTCATTTGTACTGCTTTTCAAATTCAGGGCCATCTAGCTCAAAATAAATCATTCAATGCATGAAAAATATCAAATGAAGTTAGAAAGGGTTGAAAATTGATGATGTGCCTTTGAATGGTGACTATTGAAAACACAAAAAGTATGGAGTTAAAATAAGTAATTAAAAATGAAATCCCTTTGTAATAGACGAGTTTTCGTGTGAAACCCTCATACTTCTTATGAGATTGTCCAATTTGTACACGAAGTGCATCCAGTTTTTGCCGTAACCCTCTCAACTCTGTAGAAGTTGCTATGTGGGTGACATTATGATGTCATGCAAAGTTACAACCTTTTTAGAGTTCATTTGTAGTGCTTTTCAAATTCAGGGTCATTTAGCTCAAAATAAATCATTAAATGCATGAAAAATATCAAATGAAGTCAGAAAGGGTTGAAAATTGATGATGTGACTTTGAATGGTGCATATTGAACACACAAAAAGTGTGGATTTAAAATAATTTATTAAAAATGAAATCCCTTTGTAATAGATGAGTTTTCGTCCGAAATCCTCATACTTCTGATGAGATTGTCCATTTTGTACACAAAGTGCCTCCAGTTTTTGCCGTAACCCTCTCAACTCTTTAGAAGTTGCTATGTGGTTGAAATTATCATGTCGCGCCAAGTTAAAACCTTTTCAGAGTTCATTTGTACTGCTTTTCAAATTCAGGGTCATCTAGCTCAAAATAAATCATTAAATGCATGAAAAATGTCAAGCGAAGTTAGAAAGGGTTGAAAACTGATGATGTGCCTTTGAATGGTGAGTATTGAACACACAAAAAGTATGGAGTTAAAATAAGTTATTAAAAATGAAATCCCTTTGTAATAGATGAGTTTTCGTCCGAAACCCTCATACTTTGAATGAGATTGTCCAATTTGTACATGAAGTGCATCTAGTTTTTGCCGTAACCCTCTCAACTCTTTAGAATTTTCTATGTGGGTGAAATTATGATGTCATGCCAAGTTAAAACCTTTTCAGAGTTCATTTGCACTGCTTTTCAAATTCAGGGTCATCTAGCTCAAAATAAATCATTAAATGCATGAAAAATATCAAATGAAGTCAGAAAGGGTTGAAAATTGATGACGTGCCTATGAATGTTGCATGTTGAAAACACAAAAATTATGGAGTTAATGTAAGTTATTAAAAATGAAATCCCTTTGTAATATATGAGTTTTCGTCCGGAACCCTCATACTTCGAAAGAGATTGCCAATTTGTCGCGAAGTGCATCCAGCTGTTGTCGTAACCCTCTCAACTCTTTAGAATTTTCTATGTGGTTGAAGTTATGATGTCATGCGAAGTTAGAACCTTTTCAGAGTTCATGTGTATTGCTTTTGAAATTCAGGGTCATCTAGCTCAAAATAAATCAGTAAAAGCATAAAAAAAATCAAATGAAGTCAGAAAGGATTGAAAATTGATGATGTGCCTTTGAATGGTGCATATTGAACACACAAAAGTATGGAGTTAAAATAAGTTATTAAAAATGAAATCCCTTTGCAATAGACGAGCTTTCGTCCAAAACCCTCATACTTGTTATGAGATTGTCCAATTTGTACACGAAATGCATCCAGTTTTTGCCGTAACCCTCTCAACTCTTTAGAAGTTTCTTTGTGGGTGAAATTATGATGTCATTCCGAGTTAAAACCTTTTCAGAGTTCATTTTTACTGCTTTTCAAATTCAGGGTCATCTACCTCAAAATAAATCATTAAATGCATGAAAAATATCAAATGAAGTCAGAAAGGGTTTAAAATTAATGATGTGCCTTTGAATGGTGCATATTGAACACACAAAAGTATGGAGTTAAAATAAGTTATTAAAAATGAAATCCCTTTGTAATACATGAGTTTTCGTCCGAAACCCTCATACTTCGAAAGAGATTGCCAATTTGTCGCGAAGTGCATCCAGCTTTTGCCGTAACCCTCTCAACTCTCTAGAATTTTCTATGTGGGTGAATTTATGATGTCATGGAAAGTTAGAACCTTTTCAGAGTTCATATGTACTGCTTTTGAAATTCAGGGTCATCTAGCTCAAAATAAATCATTAAAAGCATAAAAAAAATCAAATGAAGTCAGAAAGGGTTGAAAATTGATGATGTGCTTTTGAATGGTGCATATTGAACACAAAAAAGTATGGAGTTAAAATAATTTATTAAAAATGAAATGCCTTTGCAATAGACGAGTTTTCGTCCAAAACCCTCATACTTCTTATGAGATTGTCCAATTTGTGCACGAAGTGCATCCAGTTTTTGCCGTAACCCTCTCAACTCTTTAGAAGTTTCTGTGTGGGTGAAATTATGATGTCATTCCGAGTTAAAACCTTTTCAGAGTTCATTTGTACTGCTTTTCAAATTCAGGGTCATCTAGCTGAAAACAAATCATTAAATGCATGAAAAATATCAAATGAAGTCAGAAAGGGTTGAAAATTGATGATGTGCCTTTGAATGGTGCACATTGAACACACGAAAAGTATGGAGTTAAAATAAGTAATTAAAAATGAAATCCCTTTGTAATACATGAGTTTTCGTCCGAAACACTCATACTTCAAAAGAGATTGTCCAATTTGTACACGAAGTGCATCTAGTTTTTGCCGTAACCCTCTCAACTCTTTAGAATTTTCAATGTGGGTGAAATTATGATGTCATGCAAAGTGAAAACCTTTTCAGAGTTCATTTGTACTGCTTTTCAAATTCAGGGTCATCTTGCTGAAAATAAATCATTAAATGCATGAAAAATATCAGATGAAGTCAGAAAGGGTTGAAAATTGATGATGTGCCTCTGAATGGTGCATATTGAACACACAAAAGTATCGAGTTAAAATAAGTTATCAAAAATGAAATCCCTTTGTAATAGACGAGTTTTCGTCCAAAACCCTCATACTTCTAATGAGATTGTCCAATTTGAACACGAAGTGCATCTGGTTTTTGCCGTAACCCTCTCAACTCTTTAGAATTTGCTATGTGGGCGAAATGATGATGTCATGCCAAGTTAAAACCTTTTCAGAGTTCATTTGTACTGCTTTTCAAATTCAGGGTCATCTAGCTCAAAATATATCATTAAATGCATGAAAAATATAAAGCGAAGTCAGAAAGGGTTTGAAAAATGATGATGTGCCTTTGAATGGTGCATATTGAACACACAAAAAGTATGGAGTTCAAATAACTTATTAAAAATGAAATCCCTTTGTAATAGATGAGTTTTCGTTCGAAACTTTCATCCTTCGAAAGAGATTGTCCAATTTTTACACGAAGTGTATCCAGTTTTCGCCATAACACTCTCAACTCTTTATAAGTTGCTATGTGGGTGAAATTATGATGTCATGCCAAGTTACAACCTTTTCAAAGTTCATTGTAGTGCTTTTCAAATTCAAGGTCATTTAGCTCAAAATAAATCATTAAATGCATGAAAAATATCAAATGAAGTCAGAAAGGGTTGAAAAATGATGATGTGCCTTTGAATGGCGCATGTTGAACACACAAAAAGTATGGAGTTAAAATAAGTTATTAAAATGAAATCCCTTTGTAATAGATGAATTTTCATCCGAAACCCTCATACTTTGAATGAGATTGTCCAATTTGTACATGAAGTCATCTAGTTTTTGCCGTAACCCTCTCAACTCTTTAGAATTTTCTATGTGGGTGAAATTATGATGTCATGCCAAGTTAAAACCTTTTCAGAGTTCATTTGTACTGCTTTTCAAATTCAGGGTCATCTACCTCAAAATAAATCATTAAATGCATGAAAAATATCAAATGAAGTCAGAAAGGGTTGAAAATTGATGACGTGCCTATGAATGTTGCATGTTGAAAACACAAAAATTATGGAGTTAATGTAAGTTATTAAAAATGAAATCCCTTTGTAATATATGAGTTTTCGTCCGGAACCCTCATACTTCGAAAGAGATTGCCAATTTGTCGCGAAGTGCATCCAGCTTTTGTCGTAACCCTCTCAACTCTATAGAATTTTCTATGTGGGTGAAGGTATGATGTCATGCGAAGTTAGAACCTTTTCAGAGTTCATGTGTATTGCTTTTGAAATTCAGGGTCATCTAGCTCAAAATAAATCAGTAAAAGCGTAAAAAAAATCAAATGAAGTCAGAAAGGATTGAAAATTGATGATGTGCCTTTGAATGGTGCATATTGAACACACAAAAGTATGGAGTTAAAATAAGTTATTAAAAATGAAATCCCTTTGCAATAGACGAGCTTTCGTCCAAACCCTCATACTTCTTATGAGATTGTCCAATTTGTACACGAAGTGCATCCAGTTTTTGCCGTAACCCTCTCAACTCTTTAGAAGTTTCTGTGTGGGTGAAATTATGATGTCATTCCGAGTTAAAAACCTTTTTAGAGTTCATTTGTACTGCTTTTCAAATTCAGGGTCATCTAGCTCAAAATAAATCATTCAATGCATGAAAAATATCAAATGAAGTCAGAAAGGGTTGAAAATTGATGACGTGCCTTTGAATGTTGCATATTGAACACACAAAAATTATGGAGTTAAAATAAGTTATTAAAAATGAAATCCCTTTGTAATAGATTAGTTTTCGTCCGAAACCCTCATACTTCTTATGAGATTGTCCAATTTGTACACCAAGTGCATCCAGTTTTTGCCGTAACCCACTCAACCCTTTAGAAGTTGATATGGGGGTGAAATTATGATGTGATGACAAGTTACAACCTTTTTAGAGTTCATTTGTAATGCTTTTCAAATTCAGGGTCATCTAGCTCAAAATATATCATTAAATGCATGAAAAATATCAAGCGAAGTTAGAAAGGGTTGAAAATGATGATGTGCCTTTGAATGGTGCATATTGAACACACAAAAAGTATGGAGTTCAAATAACTTATTAAAAATGAAATCCCTTGTAATAGATGAGTTTTCGTTCGAAACCCTCATACTTCGAAAGAGATTGTCCAAATTTTACACGAAGTGTATCCAGTTTTCGCCATAACACTCTCAACTCTTTATAAGTTGCTATGTGGGTGAAATTATGATGTCATGCCAAGTTACAACCTTTTCAAAGTTCATTTGTACTGCTTTTCAAATTCAGGGCCATCTAGCTCAAAATAAATCATTCAATGCATGAAAAATATCAAATGAAGTTAGAAAGGGTGAAAATTGATGATGTGCCTTTGAATGGTGACTATTGAAAACACAAAAAGTATGGAGTTAAAATAAGTAATTAAAAATGAAATCCCTTTGTAATAGACGAGTTTTCGTGTGAAACCCTCATACTTCTTATGAGATTGTCCAATTTGTACACGAAGTGCATCCAGTTTTTTGCCGTAACCCTCTCAACTCTGTAGAAGTTGCTATGTGGGTGACATTATGATGTCATGCAAAGTTACAACCTTTTTAGAGTTCATTTGTAGTGCTTTTCAAATTCAGGGTCATTTAGCTCAAAATAAATCATTAAATGCATGAAAAATATCAAATGAAGTCAGAAAGGGTTGAAAATGATGATGTGACTTTGAATGGTGCATATTGAACACACAAAAAGTGTGGATTTAAAATAATTTATTAAAAATGAAATCCCTTTGTAATAGATGAGTTTTCGTCCGAAATCCTCATACTTCTGATGAGATTGTCCATTTTGTACACAAAGTGCCTCCAGTTTTTGCCGTAACCCTCTCAACTCTTTAGAAGTTGCTATGTGGTTGAAATTATCATGTCGCGCCAAGTTAAAACCTTTTCAGAGTTCATTTGTACTGCTTTTCAAATTCAGGGTCATCTAGCTCAAAATAAATCATTAAATGCATGAAAAATGTCAAGCGAAGTTAGAAAGGGTTGAAAACTGATGATGTGCCTTTGAATGGTGAGTATTGAACACACAAAAAGTATGGAGTTAAAATAAGTTATTAAAAATGAAATCCCTTTGTAATAGATGAGTTTTCGTCCGAAACCCTCATACTTTGAATGAGATTGTCCAATTTGTACATGAAGTGCATCTAGTTTTTGCCGTAACCCTCTCAACTCTTTAGAATTTTCTATGTGGGTGAAATTATGATGTCATGCCAAGTTAAAACCTTTTCAGAGTTCATTTGCACTGCTTTTCAAATTCAGGGTCATCTAGCTCAAAATAAATCATTAAATGCATGAAAAATATCAAATGAAGTCAGAAAGGGTTGAAAATTGATGACGTGCCTATGAATGTTGCATGTTGAAAACACAAAAATTATGGAGTTAATGTAAGTTATTAAAAATGAAATCCCTTTGTAATATATGAGTTTTCGTCCGGAACCCTCATACTTCGAAAGAGATTGCCAATTTGTCGCGAAGTGCATCCAGCTGTTGTCGTAACCCTCTCAACTCTTTAGAATTTTCTATGTGGTTGAAGTTATGATGTCATGCGAAGTTAGAACCTTTTCAGAGTTCATGTGTATTGCTTTTGAAATTCAGGGTCATCTAGCTCAAAATAAATCAGTAAAAGCATAAAAAAAATCAAATGAAGTCAGAAAGGATTGAAAATTGATGATGTGCCTTTGAATGGTGCATATTGAACACACAAAAAGTATGGAGTTAAAATAAGTTATTAAAAATGAAATCCCTTTGCAATAGACGAGCTTTCGTCCAAAACCCTCATACTTGTTATGAGATTGTCCAATTTGTACACGAAATGCATCCAGTTTTTGCCGTAACCCTCTCAACTCTTAGAAGTTTCTTTGTGGGTGAAATTATGATGTCATTCCGAGTTAAAACCTTTTCAGAGTTCATTTTTACTGCTTTTCAAATTCAGGGTCATCTACCTCAAAATAAATCATTAAATGCATGAAAATATCAAATGAAGTCAGAAAGGGTTTAAAATTAATGATGTGCCTTTGAATGGTGCATATTGAACACACAAAAGTATGGAGTTAAAATAAGTTATTAAAAATGAAATCCCTTTGTAATACATGAGTTTTCGTCCGAAACCCTCATACTTCGAAAGAGATTGCCAATTTGTCGCGAAGTGCATCCAGCTTTTGCCGTAACCCTCTCAACTCTCTAGAATTTTCTATGGGGGTGAATTTATGATGTCATGGAAAGTTAGAACCTTTTCAGAGTTCATATGTACTGCTTTTGAAATTCAGGGTCATCTAGCTCAAAATAAATCATTAAAAGCATAAAAAAAATCAAATGAAGTCAGAAAGGGTTGAAAATTGATGATGTGCTTTTGAATGGTGCATATTGAACACAAAAAAGTATGGAGTTAAAATAATTTATTAAAATGAAATGCCTTTGCAATAGACGAGTTTTCGTCCAAAACCCTCATACTTCTTATGAGATTGTCCAATTTGTGCACGAAGTGCATCCAGTTTTTGCCGTAACCCTCTCAACTCTTTAGAAGTTTCTGTGTGGGTGAAATTATGATGTCATTCCGAGTTAAAACCTTTTCAGAGTTCATTTGTACTGCTTTTCAAATTCAGGGTCATCTAGCTGAAAACAAATCATTAAATGCATGAAAAATATCAAATGAAGTCAGAAAGGGTTGAAAATTGATGATGTGCCTTTGAATGGTGCACATTGAACACACGAAAAGTATGGAGTTAAATAAGTAATTAAAAATGAAATCCCTTTGTAATACATGAGTTTTCGTCCGAAACACTCATACTTCAAAAGAGATTGTCCAATTTGTACACGAAGTGCATCTAGTTTTTTGCCGTAACCCTCTCAACTCTTTAGAATTTTCAATGTGGGTGAAATTATGATGTCATGCAAAGTGAAAACCTTTTCAGAGTTCATTTGTACTGCTTTTCAAATTCAGGGTCATCTTGCTGAAAATAAATCATTAAATGCATGAAAAATATCAGATGAAGTCAGAAAGGGTTGAAAATTGATGATGTGCCTCTGAATGGTGCATATTGAACACACAAAAGTATCGAGTTAAAATAAGTTATCAAAAATGAAATCCCTTTGTAATAGACGAGTTTTCGTCCAAAACCCTCATATTTCTGATGAGATTGTCCAATTTGAACACGAAGTACATCTGGTTTTTGCCGTAACCCTCTCAACTCTTTAGAATTTGCTATGTGGGCGAAATGATGATGTCAGGCCAAGTTAAAACCTTTTCAGAGTTCATTTGTACTGCTTTTCAAATTCAGGGTCATCTAGCTCAAAATAAATCACTAACTGCATGAAAAATATCAAATGAAGTCAGAAAGGGTTTAAAATTAATGATGTGCCTTTCAATGGTGCATATTGAACACACAAAAGTATGGAGTTAAAATAAGTTATTAAAAATGAAATCCCTTTGTAATACATGAGTTTTCGTCCGAAACCCTCATACTTTGAAAGAGATTGCCAATTTGTCGCGAAGTGCATCCAGCTTTTGCCGTAACCCTCTCAGCTCTTTAGAATTTTCTATGTGGGTGAAGTTATGATGTCATGCGAACTTAGAACCTTTTCAGAGTTCATATGTACTGCTTTTGAAATTCAGGGTCATCTAGCTCAAAATAAATCATTAAAAGCATAAAAAATCAAATGAAGTCAGAAAGGGTTGAAAATTGATGATGTGCTTTTGAATGGTGCATATTGAACACAAAAAAGTATGGAGTTAAAATAAGTTACTAAAAATGAAATGCCTTTGCAATAGACGAGTTTTCGTCCAAAACCCTCATACTTCTTATGAGATTGTCCAATTTGTACACGAAGTGCATCCAGTTTTTGCCGTAACCCTCTCAACTCTTTAGAAGTTTCTGTGTGGGTGAAATTATGATGTCATTCCGAGTTAAAACCTTTTCAGAGTTCATTTGTACTGCTTTTCAAATTCAGGGTCATCTAGCTGAAAACAAATCATTAAATGCATGAAAACTATCAAATGAAGTCAGAAAGGGTTGAAAATTGATGATGTGCCTTCGAATGGTGCACATTGAACACACGAAAAGTATGGAGTTAAAATAAGTAATTAAAAATGAAATCCCTTTGTAATACATGAGTTTTCGTCCGAAACACTCATACTTCAAAAGAGATTGTCCAATTTGTACACGAAGTGCATCTAGTTTTTGCCGTAACCCTCTCAACTCTTTAGAATTTTCAATGTGGGTGAAATTATGATGTCATGCAAAGTTAAAACCTTTTCAGAGTTCATTTGTACTGCTTTTCAAATTCAGGGTCATCTAGCTGAAAATAAATCATTAAATGCATGAAAAATATCAAATGAAGTCAGAAAGGGTTGAAAATTGATGATGTGCCTTTGAATGGTGCATATTGAACACACGAAAAGTATGGAGTTAAAATAAGTAATTAAAAATGAAATCCCTTTGTAATACATGAGTTTTCGTCCGAAACACTCATACTTCAAAAGAGATTGTCCAATTTGTACACGAAGTGCATCTAGTTTTTGCCGTAACCCTCTCAACTCTTAGAATTTTCAATGTGGGTGAAATTATGATGTCATGCAAAGTTAAAACCTTTTCAGAGTTCATTTGTACTGCTTTTCAAATTCAGGGTCATCTTGCTGAAAATAAATCATTAAATGCATGAAAAATATCAGATGAAGTCAGAAAGGGTTGAAAATTGATGATGTGCCTTTGAATGGTGCATATTGAACACACAAAAGTATCGAGTTAAAATAAGTTATAAAAATGAAATCCCTTTGTAATAGACGAGTTTTCGTCCAAAACCCTCATATTTCTGATGAGATTGTCCAATTTGAACACGAAGTACATTTGGTTTTTGCCGTAACCCTCTCAACTCTTTAGAATTTGCTATGTGGGCGAAATGATGATGTCATGCCATGTTAAAACCTTTTCAAAGTTCATTTGTACTGCTTTTCAAATTCAGGGTCATCTAGCTCAAAATAAATCACTAACTGCATGAAAAATATCAAATGAAGTCAGAAAGGGTTTAAAATTAATGATGTGCCTTTCAATGGTGCATATTGAACACACAAAAGTATGGAGTTAAAATAAGTTATTAAAAATGAAATCCCTTTGCAATAGACGAGTTTTCGTCCGAAACCCTCATACTTTGAAAGAGATTGTCCAATTTGTACACGAAGTGCATCCAGTTTTTGCCGTAACCGTCTCAACTCTTTAGAAGTTTCTGTGTGGGTGAAATTATGATGTCATTCCGAGTTAAAACCTTTTCAGAGTTCATTTGTACTGCTTTTCAAATTCAGGGTCATCTAGCTGAAAATAAATCATTAAATGCATGAAAAATATCAAAAGAAGTCAGAAAGGGTTGAAAATTGATGATGTGCCTTTGAATGGTGCACATTGAACACACAAAAAGTATGGAGTTAAAATAAGTTATTAAAAAAGAAATCCCTTTGTAATACATGAGTTTTCGTCCAAAACCCTCATACTTTGAAAGAGATTGTCCAATTTGTACACGAAGTGCATCTAGTTTTTGCCGTAACCCTCTCAACTCTTTAGAATTTTCAATGTGGGTGAAATTATGATGTCATGCAAAGTTAAAACCTTTTCAGAGTTCATTTGTACTGCTTTTCAAATTCAGGGTCATCTTGCTGAAAATAAATCATTAAATGCATGAAAAATATCAGATGAAGTCAGAAAGGGTTGAAAATTGATGATGTGCCTTTGAATGGTGCATATTGAACACACAAAAGTATCGAGTTAAAATAAGTTATCAAAAATGAAATCCCTTTGTAATAGACGAGTTTTCGTCCAAAACCCTCATATTTCTGATGAGATTGTCCAATTTGAACACGAAGTACATCTGGTTTTTGTCGTAACCCTCTCAACTCTTTAGAATTTGCTATGTGGGCGAAATGATAATGTCATGCCAAGTTAAAACCTTTTCAGAGTTCATTTGTACTGCTTTTCAAATTCAGGGTCATCTAGCTCAAAATAAATCACTAACTGCATGAAAAATATCAAATGAAGTCAGAAAGGGTTTAAAATTAATGATGTGCCTTTCAATGGTGCATATTGAACACACAAAAGTATGGAGTTAAAATAAGTTATTAAAAATGAAATCCCTGTGTAATACATGAGTTTTCGTCCGAAACCCTCATACTTTGAAAGAGATTGCCAATTTGTCGCGAAGTGCATCCAGCTTTTGCCGTAACCCTCTCAGCTCTTTAGAATTTTCTATGTGGGTGAAGTTATGATGTCATGCGAACTTAGAACCTTTTCAGAGTTCATATGTACTGCTTTTGAAATTCAGGGTCATCTAGCTCAAAATAAATCATTAAAAGCATAAAAAAATCAAATGAAGTCAGAAAGGGTTGAAAATTGATGATGTGCTTTTGAATGGTGCATATTGAACACAAAAACGTATGGAGTTAAAATAAGTTACTAAAAATGAAATGCCTTTGCAATAGACGAGTTTTCGTCCAAAACCCTCATACTTCTTATGAGATTGTCCAATTTGTACACGAAGTGCATCCAGTTTTTGCCGTAACCCTCTCAACTCTTTAGAAGTTTCTGTGTGGGTGAAATTATGATGTCATTCCGAGTTAAAACCTTTTCAGAGTTCATTTGTACTGCTTTTCAAATTCAGGGTCATCTAGCTGAAAACAAATCATTAAATGCATGAAAACTATCAAATGAAGTCAGAAAGGGTTGAAAATTGATGATGTGCCTTTGAATGGTGCACATTGAACACACGAAAAGTATGGAGTTAAAATAAGTAATTAAAAATGAAATCCCTTTGTAATACATGAGTTTTCGTCCGAAACACTCATACTTCAAAAGAGATTGTCCAATTTGTACACGAAGTACATCTAGTTTTTGCCGTAACCCTCTCAACTCTTTAGAATTTTCAATGTGGGTGAAATTATGATGTCATGCAAAGTTAAAACCTTTTCAGAGTTCATTTGTACTGCTTTTCAAATTCAGGGTCATCTTGCTGAAAATAAATCATTAAATGCATGAAAAATATCAAATGAAGTCAGAAAGGGTTGAAAATTGATGATGTGCCTTTGAATGGTGCATATTGAACACAAAAAAGTATCGAGTTAAAATAAGTTATCAAAAATGAAATCCCTTTGTAATAGACGAGTTTTCGTCCAAAACCCTCATACTTCTGATGAGATTGTCCGATTTGAACACGAAGTGCATCTGGTTTTTTCCGTAACCCTCTCAACTCTTTAGAATTTGCTATGTGGGCGAAATGATGATGTCATGCCAAGTTAAAACCTTTTCAGAGTTCATTTGTACTGCTTTTCAAATTCAGGATCATCTAGCTCAAAATAAATCACTAAATGCATGAAAAATATCAAATGAAGTCAGAAAGGGTTGAAAATTGATGATGTGCCTATGAATGGTGCATTTGAACACACAAAATTATGGAGTTAAAATAAGTTATTAAAAATGAAATCCCTTTGTAATACATGAGTTTTCGTCCGAAACCCTCATACTTCGAAAGAGATTGCCAATTTGTCGCGAAGTGCATCCAGCTTTTGCCATAACCCTCTCAATTCTTTAGAATTTTCTATGTGGGTGAAGTTATGATGTCATGCGAAGTTAGAACCTTTTCAGAGTTCATGTGTACTGCTTTTGAAATTCAGGGTCAACTAGCTCAAAATAAATCATTAAAAGCATAAAAAAATCAAATGAAGTCAGAAAGGGTTGAAAATTGATGATGTGCCTTTGAATGGTGCATATTGAACAAACAAAAAGTATGGAGTTCAAATAAGTTATTAAAAATGAAATGCCTTTGCAATAGACGAGTTTTCGTCCAAAACCCTCATACTTCTTATGAGATTGTCCAATTTGTACACGAAGTGCGTCCAGTTTTTGCCGTAACCCTCTCAACTCTTTAGAAGTTTCTGTGTGGGTGAAATTATGATGTCATTCCGAGTTAAAACCTTTTCAGAGTTCATTCGTACTGCTTTTCAAATTCAAGGTCATCTAGCTCAAAATAAATCATTAAATGCATGAAAAATATCAAAAGAAGTCAGAAAGCGTTGAAAATTGATGATGTGCCTTTGAATGGTGCACATTGAACACACAAAAAGTATGGAGTTAAAATAAGTTATTAAAAAAGAAATCCCTTTGTAATACATGAGTTTTCGTCCAAAACCCTCATACTTCGAAAGAGATTGTCCAATTTGTACACGAAGTGCATCTAGTTTTTGCCGTAACCCTCTCAACTCTTTAGAATTTTCAATGTGGGTGAAATTATGATGTCATGCTAAGTTAAAACCTTTTCAGAGTTCATTTGTACTGCTTTTCAAATTCAGGGTCATCTAGCTCAAAATAAATCATTAAATGCATGAAAAATATCAAATGAAGTCAGAAAGGGTCGAAAATTGATGATGTGCCTTTGAATGGTGCATATTGAACACACAAAAGTATGGAGTTAAAATAAGTTATTAAAAATGAAATCCCTTTGTAATAGACGAGTTTTCGTCCAAAACCCTCATACTTCTTATGAGATTGTCCAATTTGAACACGAAGTGCATCTAGTTTTTGCAGTAACCCTCTCGACTCTTTAGAATTTGCTATGTGGGTGAAATTATGATGTCATGCCAAGTTAAAACCTTTTCAGAGTTCATTCGTACTGCTTTTCAAATTCAAGGTCATCTAGCTCAAAATAAATCATTAAATGCATGAAAAATATCAAGCGAAGTTAGAAAGGGTTGAAAATTGATGATGTGCCTTTGAATGGTGCATATTGAGGACACATAAAGTATGGAGTTAAAATAAGTTATTAAAAATGAAATCCCTTTGTAATAGACGAGTTTTCGTCCGAAACCCTCATACTTCTTATGAGATTGTCGAATTTGTACACGAAGTGCATCCAGTTTTTGCCGTAACCCTCCCAACTCTTTAGAATTTTCTATGTGGGTGAAGTTATGATGTCATGCGAAGCTAAAACCTTTTCAGAGTTCATGTGTACTGCTTTTGAAATTCAGGGGCATCTAGCTCAAAATAAATCATTAAAAGCATAAAAAAAATCAAATGAAGTCAGAAAGGGTTGAAAATTGATGATATGCTTTTGAATGGTGCATATTGAACACAAAAAAGTATGGAGTTAAAATAAGTTATTAAAAATGAAATCCCTTTGCAATAGACGAGTTTTCGTCCAAAACCCTCATACTTCTTATGAGATTGTCCAATTTGTACACGAAGTGCATCCAGTTTTTGCCGTAACCCTCTCAACTCTTTAGAAGTTTCTGTGTGGGTGAAATTATGATGTCATTCCGAGTTAAAACCTTTTCAGAGTTCATTTGTACTGCTTTTCAAATTCAGGGTCATCTAGATGAAAACAAATCATTAAATGCATGAAAAATATCAAATGAAGTCAGAAAGGGTTGAAAATTGATGATGTGCCTTTGAATGGTGCACATTGAACACACGAAAAGTATGGAGTTAAAATAAGTAATTAAAAATGAAATCCCTTTGTAATACATGAGTTTTCGTCCGAAACACTCATACTTCAAAAGAGATTGTCCAATTTGTACACGAAGTGCATCTAGTTTTTGCCGTAACCCTCTCAACTCTTTAGAATTTTCAATGTGGGTGAAATTATGATGTCATGCAAAGTTAAAACCTTTTCAGAGTTCATTTGTACTGCTTTTCAAATTCAGGGTCATCTTGCTGAAAATAAATCATTAAATGCATGAAAAATATCAAATGAAGTCAGAAAGGGTTGAAAATTGATGATGTGCCTTTGAATGGTGCATATTGAACACACAAAAGTATCGAGTTAAAATAAGTTATCAAAAATGAAATCCCTTTGTAATAGACGAGTTTTCGTCCAAAACCCTCATACTTCTAATGAGATTGTCCAATTTGAACACGAAGTGCATCTGGTTTTTGCCGTAACCCTCTCAACTCTTTAGAATTTGCTATGTGGGCGAAATGATGATGTCATGCCAAGTTAAAACCTTTTCAGAGTTCATTTGTACTGCTTTTCAAATTCAGGGTCATCTAGCTCAAAATATATCATTAAATGCATGAAAAATATCAAGCGAAGTCAGAAAGGGTTGAAAAATGATGATGTGCCTTTGAATGGTGCATATTGAACACACAAAAAGTATGGAGTTCAAATAACTTATTAAAAATGAAATCCCTTTGTAATAGATGAGTTTTCGTTCGAAACTTTCATCCTTCGAAAGAGATTGTCCAATTTTTACACGAAGTGTATCCAGTTTTCGCCATAACACTCTCAACTCTTTATAAGTTGCTATGTGGGTGAAATTATGATGTCATGCCAAGTTACAACCTTTTCAAAGTTCATTTGTAGTGCTTTTCAAATTCAAGGTCATTTAGCTCAAAATAAATCATTAAATGCATGAAAAATATCAAATGAAGTCAGAAAGGGTTGAAAAATGATGATGTGCCTTTGAATGGCGCATGTTGAACACACAAAAAGTATGGAGTTAAAATAAGTTATTAAAAATGAAATCCCTTTGTAATAGATGAATTTTCATCCGAAACCCTCATACTTTGAATGAGATTGTCCAATTTGTACATGAAGTCATCTAGTTTTTGCCGTAACCCTCTCAACTCTTTAGAATTTTCTATGTGGGTGAAATTATGATCTCATGCCAAGTTAAAACCTTTTCAGAGTTCATTTGTACTGCTTTTCAAATTCAGGGTCATCTAGCTCAAAATAAATCATTAAATGCATGAAAAATATCAAATGAAGTCAGAAAGGGTTGAAAATTGATAACGTGCCTTTGAATGTTGCATGTTGAAAACAAAAAAATTATGGAGTTAATGTAAGTTATTAAAAATGAAATCCCTTTGTAATATATGAGTTTTCGTCCGGAACCCTCATACTTCGAAAGAGATTGCCAATTTGTCGCGAAGTGCATCCAGCTTTTGTCGTAACCCTCTCAACTCTATAGAATTTTCTATGTGGGTGAAGGTATGATGTCATGCGAAGTTAGAACCTTTTCAGAGTTCATGTGTATTGCTTTTGAAATTCAGGGTCATCTAGCTCAAAATAAATCAGTAAAAGCATAAAAAAAATCAAATGAAGTCAGAAAGGATTGAAAATTGATGATGTGCCTTTGAATGGTGCATATTGAACACACAAAAGTATGGAGTTAAAATAAGTTATTAAAAATGAAATCCCTTTGCAATAGACGAGCTTTCGTCCAAAACCCTCATACTTCTTATGAGATTGTCCAATTTGTACACGAAGTGCATCCATTTTTTGCCGTAACCCTCTCAACTCTTTAGAAGTTTCTGTGTGGGTGAAATTATGATGTCATTCCGAGTTAAAACCTTTTTAGAGTTCATTTGTACTGCTTTTCAAATTCAGGGTCATCTAGCTCAAAATAAATCATTCAATGCATGAAAAATATCAAATGAAGTCAGAAAGGGTTGAAAATTGATGACGTGCCTTTGAATGTTGCATATTGAACACACAAAAATTATGGAGTTAAAATAAGTTATTAAAAATGAAATCCCTTTGTAATAGATTAGTTTTCGTCCGAAACCCTCATACTTCTTATGAGATTGTCCAATTTGTACACCAAGTGCATCCAGTTTTTGCCGTAACCCACTCAACCCTTTAGAAGTTGATATGGGGGTGAAATTATGATGTGATGACAAGTTACAACCTTTTTAGAGTTCATTTGTAATGCTTTTCAAATTCAGGGTCATCTAGCTCAAAATATATCATTAAATGCATGAAAAATATCAAGCGAAGTTAGAAAGGGTTGAAAAATGATGATGTGCCTTTGAATGGTGCATATTGAACACACAAAAAGTATGGAGTTCAAATAACTTATTAAAAATGAAATCCCTTTGTAATAGATGAGTTTTCGTTCGAAACCCTCATACTTCGAAAGAGATTGTCCAAATTTTACACGAAGTGTATCCAGTTTTCGCCATAAAACTCTCAACTCTTTATAAGTTGCTATGTGGGTGAAATTATGATGTCATGCCAAGTTACAACCTTTTCAAAGTTCATTTGTACTGCTTTTCAAATTCAGGGCCATCTAGCTCAAAATAAATCATTCAATGCATGAAAAATATCAAATGAAGTTAGAAAGGGTTGAAAATTGATGATGTGCCTTTGAATGGTGACTATTGAAAACACAAAAAGTATGGAGTTAAAATAAGTAATTAAAAATGAAATCCCTTTGTAATAGACGAGTTTTCGTTTGAAACCCTCATACTTCTTATGAGATTGTCCAATTTGTACACGAAGTGCATCCAGTTTTTGCCGTAACCCTCTCAACTCTGTAGAAGTTGCTATGTGGGTGACATTATGATGTCATGCAAAGTTACAACCTTTTTAGAGTTCATTTGTAGTGCTTTTCAAATTCAGGGTCATTTAGCTCAAAATAAATCATTAAATGCATGAAAAATATCAAATGAAGTCAGAAAGGGTTGAAAATTGATGATGTGACTTTGAATGGTGCATATTGAACACACAAAAAGTGTGGATTTAAAATAATTTATTAAAAATGAAATCCCTTTGTAATAGATGAGTTTTCGTCCGAAACCCTCATACTTCTGATGAGATTGTCCATTTTGTACACAAAGTGCCTCCAGTTTTTGCCGTAACCCTCTCAACTCTTTAGAAGTTGCTATGTGGTTGAAATTATCATGTCACGCCAAGTTAAAACCTTTTCAGAGTTCATTTGTACTGCTTTTCAAATTCAGGGTCATCTAGCTCAAAATAAATCATTAAATGCATGAAAAATGTCAAGCGAAGTTAGAAAGGGTTGAAAACTGATGATGTGCCTTTGAATGGTGAGTATTGAACACACAAAAAGTATGGAGTTAAAATAAGTTATTAAAAATGAAATCCCTTTGTAATAGATGAGTTTTCGTCCGAAACCCTCATACTTTGAATGAGATTGTCCAATTTGTACATGAAGTGCATCTAGTTTTTGCCGTAACCCTCTCAACTCTTTAGAATTTTCTATGTGGGTGAAATTATGATGTCATGCCAAGTTAAAACCTTTTCAGAGTTCATTTGCACTGCTTTTCAAATTCAGGGTCATCTAGCTCAAAATAAATCATTAAATGCATGAAAAATATCAAATGAAGTCAGAAAGGGTTGAAAATTGATGACGTGCCTATGAATGTTGCATGTTGAAAACACAAAAATTCTGGAGTTAATGTAAGTTATTAAAAATGAAATCCCTTTGTAATATATGAGTTTTCGTCCGGAACCCTCATACTTCGAAAGAGATTGCCAATTTGTCGCGAAGTGCATCCAGCTGTTGTCGTAACCCTCTCAACTCTTTAGAATTTTCTATGTGGGTGAAGTTATGATGTCATGCGAAGTTAGAACCTTTTCAGAGTTCATGTGTATTGCTTTTGAAATTCAGGGTCATCTAGCTCAAAATAAATCAGTAAAAGCATAAAAAAAATCAAATGAAGTCAGAAAGGATTGAAAATTGATGATGTGCCTTTGAATGGTGCATATTGAACACACAAAAGTATGGACTTAAAATAAGTTATTAAAAATGAAATCCCTTTGCAATAGACGAGCTTTCGTCCAAAACCCTCATACTTGTTATGAGATTGTCCAATTTGTACACGAAATGCATCCAGTTTTTGCCGTAACCCTCTCAACTCTTTAGAAGTTTCTTTGTGGGTGAAATTATGATGTCATTCCGAGTTAAAACCTTTTCAGAGTTCATTTTTACTGCTTTTCAAATTCAGGGTCATCTACCTCAAAATAAATCATTAAATGCATGAAAAATATCAAATGAAGTCAGAAAGGGTTTAAAATTAATGATGTGCCTTTGAATGGTGCATATTGAACACACAAAAGTATGGAGTTAAAATAAGTTATTAAAAATGAAATCCCTTTGTAATAGATTAGTTTTCGTCCGAAACCCTCATACTTCTTATGAGATTGTCCAATTTGTACACCAAGTGCATCCAGGTTTTGCCGTAACCCACTCAACCCTTTAGAAGTTGATATGGGGGTGAAATTATGATGTGATGACAAGTTACAACCTTTTTAGAGTTCATTTGTAATGCTTTTCAAATTCAGGGTCATCTAGCTCAAAATATATAATTAAATGCATGAAAAATATCAAGCGAAGTTAGAAAGGGTTGAAAAATGATGATGTGCCTTTGAATGGTGCATATTGAACACACAAAAAGTATGGAGTTCAAATAACTTATTAAAAATGAAATCCCTTTGTAATAGATGAGTTTTCGTTCGAAACCCTCATACTTCGAAAGAGATTGTCCAAATTTTACACGAAGTGTATCCAGTTTTCGCCATAACACTCTCAACTCTTTATAAGTTGCTATGTGGGTGAAATTATGATGTCATGCCAAGTTACAACCTTTTCAAAGTTCATTTGTACTGCTTTTCAAATTCAGGGCCATCTAGCTCAAAATAAATCATTCAATGCATGAAAAATATCAAATGAAGTTAGAAAGGGTTGAAAATTGATGATGTGCCTTTGAATGGTGACTATTGAAAACACAAAAAGTATGGAGTTAAAATAAGTAATTAAAAATGAAATCCCTTTGTAATAGACGAGTTTTCGTGTGAAACCCTCATACTTCTTATGAGATTGTCCAATTTGTACACGAAGTGCATCCAGTTTTTGCCGTAACCCTCTCAACTCTGTAGAAGTTGCTATGTGGGTGACATTATGATGTCATGCAAAGTTACAACCTTTTTAGAGTTCATTTGTAGTGCTTTTCAAATTCAGGGTCATTTAGCTCAAAATAAATCATTAAATGCATGAAAAATATCAAATGAAGTCAGAAAGGGTTGAAAATTGATGATGTGACTTTGAATGGTGCATATTGAACACACAAAAAGTGTGGATTTAAAATAATTTATTAAAAATGAAATCCCTTTGTAATAGATGAGTTTTCGTCCGAAACCCTCATACTTCTGATGAGATTGTTCATTTTGTACACAAAGTGCCTCCAGTTTTTGCCGTAACCCTCTCAACTCTTTAGAAGTTGCTATGTGGTTGAAATTATCATGTCACGCCAAGTTAAAACCTTTTCAGAGTTCATTTGTACTGCTTTTCAAATTCAGGGTCATCTAGCTCAAAATAAATCATTAAATGCATGAAAAATGTCAAGCGAAGTTAGAAAGGGTTGAAAACTGATGATGTGCCTTTGAATGGTGAGTATTGAACACACAAAAAGTATGGAGTTAAAATAAGTTATTAAAAATGAAATCCCTTTGTAATAGATGAGTTTTCGTCCGAAACCCTCATACTTTGAATGAGATTGTCCAATTTGTACATGAAGTGCATCTAGTTTTTGCCGTAACCCTCTCAACTCTTTAGAATTTTCTATGTGGGTGAAATTATGATGTCATGCCAAGTTAAAACCTTTTCAGAGTTCATTTGCACTGCTTTTCAAATTCAGGGTCATCTAGCTCAAAATAAATCATTAAATGCATGAAAAATATCAAATGAAGTCAGAAAGGGTTGAAAATTGATGACGTGCCTATGAATGTTGCATGTTGAAAACACAAAAATTATGGAGTTAATGTAAGTTATTAAAAATGAAATCCCTTTGTAATATATGAGTTTTCGTCCGGAACCCTCATACTTCGAAAGAGATTGCCAATTTGTCGCGAAGTGCATCCAGCTGTTGTCGTAACCCTCTCAACTCTTTAGAATTTTCTATGTGGGTGAAGTTATGATGTCATGCGAAGTTAGAACCTTTTCAGAGTTCATGTGTATTGCTTTTGAAATTCAGGGTCATCTAGCTCAAAATAAATCAGTAAAAGCATAAAAAAAATCAAATGAAGTCAGAAAGGATTGAAAATTGATGATGTGCCTTTGAATGGTGCATATTGAACACACAAAAGTATGGAGTTAAAATAAGTTATTAAAAATGAAATCCCTTTGCAATAGACGAGCTTTCGTCCAAAACCCTCATACTTGTTATGAGATTGTCCAATTTGTACACGAAATGCATCCAGTTTTTGCCGTAACCCTCTCAACTCTTTAGAAGTTTCTTTGTGGGTGAAATTATGATGTCATTCCGAGTTAAAACCTTTTCAGAGTTCATTTTTACTGCTTTTCAAATTCAGGGTCATCTACCTCAAAATAAATCATTAAATGCATGAAAAATATCAAATGAAGTCAGAAAGGGTTTAAAATTAATGATGTGCCTTTGAATGGTGCATATTGAACACACAAAAGTATGGAGTTAAAATAAGTTATTAAAAATGAAATCCCTTTGTAATACATGAGTTTTCGTCCGAAACCCTCATACTTCGAAAGAGATTGCCAATTTGTCGCGAAGTGCATCCAGCTTTTGCCGTAACCCTCTCAACTCTCTAGAATTTTCTATGTGGGTGAATTTATGATGTCATGGAAAGTTAGAACCTTTTCAGAGTTCATATGTACTGCTTTTGAAATTCAGGGTCATCTAGCTCAAAATAAATCATTAAAAGCATAAAAAAAAGCAAATGAAGTCAGAAAGGGTTGAAAATTGATGATGTGCTTTTGAATGGTGCATATTGAACACAAAAAAGTATGGAGTTAAAATAATTTATTAAAAATGAAATGCCTTTGCAATAGACGAGTTTTCGTCCAAAACCCTCATACTTCTTATGAGATTGTCCAATTTGTGCACGAAGTGCATCCAGTTTTTGCCGTAACCCTCTCAACTCTTTAGAAGTTTCTGTGTGGGTGAAATTATGATGTCATTCCGAGTTAAAACCTTTTCAGAGTTCATTTGTACTGCTTTTCAAATTCAGGGTCATCTAGCTGAAAACAAATCATTAAATGCATGAACAATATCAAATGAAGTCAGAAAGGGTTGAAAATTGATGATGTGCCTTTGAATGGTGCACATTGAACACACGAAAAGTATGGAGTTAAAATAAGTAATTAAAAATGAAATCCCTTTGTAATACATGAGTTTTCGTCCGAAACACTCATACTTCAAAAGAGATTGTCCAATTTGTACACGAAGTGCATCTAGTTTTTGCCGTAACCCTCTCAACTCTTTAGAATTTTCAATGTGGGTGAAATTATGATGTCATGCAAAGTTAAAACCTTTTCAGAGTTCATTTGTACTGCTTTTCAAATTCAGGGTCATCTTGCTGAAAATAAATCATTAAATGCATGAAAAATATCAGATGAAGTCAGAAAGGGTTGAAAATTGATGATGTGCCTCTGAATGGTGCATATTGAACACACAAAAGTATCGAGTTAAAATAAGTTATCAAAAATGAAATCCCTTTGTAATAGACGAGTTTTCGTCCAAAACCCTCATACTTCTAATGAGATTGTCCAATTTGAACACGAAGTGCATCTGGTTTTTGCCGTAACCCTCTCAACTCTTTAGAATTTGCTATGTGGGCGAAATGATGATGTCATGCCAAATTAAAACCTTTTCAGAGTTCATTTGTACTGCTTTTCAAATTCAGGGTCATCTAGCTCAAAATATATCACTAACTGCATGAAAAATATCAAATGAAGTCAGAAAGGGTTTAAAATTAATGATGTGCCTTTCAATGGTGCATATTGAACACACAAAAGTATGGAGTTAAAATAAGTTATTAAAAATGAAATCCCTTTGTAATACATGAGTTTTCGTCCGAAACCCTCATACTTTGAAAGAGATTGCCAATTTGTCGCGAAGTGCATCCAGCTTTTGCCGTAACCCTCTCAGCTCTTTAGAATTTTCTATGTGGGTGAAGTTATGATGTCATGCGAACTTAGAACCTTTTCAGAGTTCATATGTACTGCTTTTGAAATTCAGGGTCATCTAGCTCAAAATAAATCATTAAAAGCATAAAAAATCAAATGAAGTCAGAAAGGGTTGAAAATTGATGATGTGCTTTTGAATGGTGCATATTGAACACAAAAAAGTATGGAGTTAATATAAGTTACTAAAAATGAAATGCCTTTGCAATAGACGAGTTTTCGTCCAAAACCCTCATACTTCTTATGAGATTGTCCAATTTGTACACGAAGTGCATCCAGTTTTTGCCGTAACCCTCTCAACTCTTTAGAAGTTTCTGTGTGGGTGAAATTATGATGTCATTCCGAGTTAAAACCTTTTCAGAGTTCATTTGTACTGCTTTTCAAATTCAGGGTCATCTAGCTGAAAACAAATCATTAAATGCATGAAAACTATCAAATGAAGTCAGAAAGGGTTGAAAATTGATGATGTGCCTTCGAATGGTGCACATTGAACACACGAAAATTATGGAGTTAAAATAAGTAATTAAAAATGAAATCCCTTTGTAATACATGAGTTTTCGTCCGAAACACTCATACTTCAAAAGAGATTGTCCAATTTGTACACGAAGTGCATCTAGTTTTTGCCGTAACCCTCTCAACTCTTTAGAATTTTCAATGTGGGTGAAATTATGATGTCATGCAAAGTTAAAACCTTTTCAGAGTTCATTTGTACTGCTTTTCAAATTCAGGGTCATCTAGCTGAAAATAAATCATTAAATGCATGAAAAATATCAAATGAAGTTAGAAAGGGTTGAAAATTGATGATGTGCCTTTGAATGGTGCATATTGAACACACGAAAACTATGGAGTTAAAATAAGTAATTAAAAATGAAATCCCTTTGTAATACATGAGTTTTCGTCCGAAACACTCATACTTCAAAAGAGATTGTCCAATTTGTACACGAAGTGCATCTAGTTTTTGCCGTAACCCTCTCAACTCTTTAGAATTTTCAATGTGGGTGAAATTATGATGTCATGCAAAGTTAAAACCTTTTCAGAGTTCATTTGTACTGCTTTTCAAATTCAGGGTCATCTTGCTGAAAATAAATCATTAAATGCATGAAAAATATCAGATGAAGTCAGAAAGGGTTGAAAATTGATGATGTGCCTTTGAATGGTGCATATTGAACACACAAAAGTATCGAGTTAAAATAAGTTATAAAAATGAAATCCCTTTGTAATAGACGAGTTTTCGTCCAAAACCCTCATATTTCTGATGAGATTGTCCAATTTGAACACGAAGTACATTTGGTTTTTGCCGTAACCCTCTCAACTCTTTAGAATTTGCTATGTGGGCGAAATGATGATGTCATGCCAAGTTAAAACCTTTTCAAAGTTCATTTGTACTGCTTTTCAAATTCAGGGTCATCTAGCTCAAAATAAATCACTAACTGCATGAAAAATATCAAATGAAGTCAGAAAGGGTTTAAAATTAATGATGTGCCTTTCAATGGTGCATATTGAACACACAAAAGTATGGAGTTAAAATAAGTTATTAAAAATGAAATCCCTTTGCAATAGACGAGTTTTCGTCCGAAACCCTCATACTTTGAAAGAGATTGTCCAATTTGTACACGAAGTGCATCCAGTTTTTGCCGTAACCGTCTCAACTCTTTAGAAGTTTCTGTGTGGGTGAAATTATGATGTCATTCCGAGTTAAAACCTTTTCAGAGTTCATTTGTACTGCTTTTCAAATTCAGGGTCATCTAGCTGAAAATAAATCATTAAATGCATGAAAAATATCAAAAGAAGTCAGAAAGGGTTGAAAATTGATGATGTGCCTTTGAATGGTGCACATTGAACACACAAAAAGTATGGAGTTAAAATAATTTATTAAAAAAGAAATCCCTTTGTAATACATGAGTTTTCGTCCAAAACCCTCATACTTTGAAAGAGATTGTCCAATTTGTACACGAAGTGCATCTAGTTTTTGCCGTAACCCTCTCAACTCTTTAGAATTTTCAATGTGGGTGAAATTATGATGTCATGCAAAGTTAAAACCTTTTCAGAGTTCATTTGTACTGCTTTTCAAATTCAGGGTCATCTTGCTGAAAATAAATCATTAAATGCATGAAAAATATCAGATGAAGTCAGAAAGGGTTGAAAATTGATGATGTGCCTTTGAATGGTGCATATTGAACACACAAAAGTATCGAGTTAAAATAAGTTATCAAAAATGAAATCCCTTTGTAATAGACGAGTTTTCGTCCAAAACCCTCATATTTCTGATGAGATTGTCCAATTTGAACACGAAGTACATCTGGTTTTTGTCGTAACCCTCTCAACTCTTTAGAATTTGCTATGTGGGCGAAATGATGATGTCATGCCAAGTTAAAACCTTTTCAGAGTTCATTTGTACTGCTTTTCAAATTCAGGGTCATCTAGCTCAAAATAAATCACTAACTGCATGAAAAATATCAAATGAAGTCAGAAAGGGTTTAAAATTAATGATGTGCCTTTCAATGGTGCATATTGAACACACAAAAGTATGGAGTTAAAATAAGTTATTAAAAATGAAATCCCTGTGTAATACATGAGTTTTCGTCCGAAACCCTCATACTTTGAAAGAGATTGCCAATTTGTGGCGAAGTGCATCCAGCTTTTGCCGTAACCCTCTCAGCTCTTTAGAATTTTCTATGTGGGTGAAGTTATGATGTCATGCGAACTTAGAACCTTTTCAGAGTTCATATGTACTGCTTTTGAAATTCAGGGTCATCTAGCTCAAAATAAATCATTAAAAGCATAAAAAAATCAAATGAAGTCAGAAAGGGTTGAAAATTGATGATGTGCTTTTGAATGGTGCATATTGAACACAAAAACGTATGGAGTTAAAATAAGTTACTAAAAATGAAATGCCTTTGCAATAGACGAGTTTTCGTCCAAAACCCTCATACTTCTTATGAGATTGTCCAATTTGTACACGAAGTGCATCCAGTTTTTGCCGTAACCCTCTCAACTCTTTAGAAGTTTCTGTGTGGGTGAAATTATGATGTCATTCCGAGTTAAAACCTTTTCAGAGTTCATTTGTACTGCTTTTCAAATTCAGGGTCATCTAGCTGAAAACAAATCATTAAATGCATGAAAACTATCAAATGAAGTCAGAAAGGGTTGAAAATTGATGATGTGCCTTTGAATGGTGCACATTGAACACACGAAAAGTATGGAGTTAAAATAAGTAATTAAAAATGAAATCCCTTTGTAATACATGAGTTTTCGTCCGAAACACTCATACTTCAAAAGAGATTGTCCAATTTGTACACGAAGTACATCTAGTTTTTGCCGTAACCCTCTCAACTCTTTAGAATTTTCAATGTGGGTGAAATTATGATGTCATGCAAAGTTAAAACCTTTTCAGAGTTCATTTGTACTGCTTTTCAAATTCAGGGTCATCTTGCTGAAAATAAATCATTAAATGCATGAAAAATATCAAATGAAGTCAGAAAGGGTTGAAAATTGATGATGTGCCTTTGAATGGTGCATATTGAACACAAAAAAGTATCGAGTTAAAATAAGTTATCAAAAATGAAATCCCTTTGTAATAGACGAGTTTTCGTCCAAAACCCTCATACTTCTGATGAGATTGTCCGATTTGAACACGAAGTGCATCTGGTTTTTTCCGTAACCCTCTCAACTCTTTAGAATTTGCTATGTGGGCGAAATGATGATGTCATGCCAAGTTAAAACCTTTTCAGAGTTCATTTGTACTGCTTTTCAAATTCAGGATCATCTAGCTCAAAATAAATCACTAAATGCATGAAAAATATCAAATGAAGTCAGAAAGGGTTGAAAATTGATGATGTGCCTATGAATGGTGCATTTGAACACACAAAATTATGGAGTTAAAATAAGTTATTAAAAATGAAATCCCTTTGTAATACATGAGTTTTCGTCCGAAACCCTCATACTTCGAAAGAGATTGCCAATTTGTCGCGAAGTGCATCCAGCTTTTGCCATAACCCTCTCAATTCTTTAGAATTTTCTATGTGGGTGAAGTTATGATGTCATGCGAAGTTAGAACCTTTTCAGAGTTCATGTGTACTGTTTTTGAAATTCAGGGTCAACTAGCTCAAAATAAATCATTAAAAGCATAAAAAAATCAAATGAAGTCAGAAAGGGTTGAAAATTGATGATGTGCCTTTGAATGGTGCATATTGAACAAACAAAAAGTATGGAGTTCAAATAAGTTATTAAAAATGAAATGCCTTTGCAATAGACGAGTTTTCGTCCAAAACCCTCATACTTCTTATGAGATTGTCCAATTTGTACACGAAGTGCGTCCAGTTTTTGCCGTAACCCTCTCAACTCTTTAGAAGTTTCTGTGTGGGTGAAATTATGATGTCATTCCGAGTTAAAACCTTTTCAGAGTTCATTCGTACTGCTTTTCAAATTCAAGGTCATCTAGCTCAAAATAAATCATTAAATGCATGAAAAATATCAAAAGAAGTCAGAAAGCGTTGAAAATTGATGATGTGCCTTTGAATGGTGCACATTGAACACACAAAAAGTATGGAGTTAAAATAAGTTATTAAAAAAGAAATCCCTTTGTAATACATGAGTTTTCGTCCAAAACCCTCATACTTCGAAAGAGATTGTCCAATTTGTACACGAAGTGCATCTAGTTTTTGCCGTAACCCTCTCAACTCTTTAGAATTTTCAATGTGGGTGAAATTATGATGTCATGCTAAGTTAAAACCTTTTCAGAGTTCATTTGTACTGCTTTTCAAATTCAGGGTCATCTAGCTCAAAATAAATCATTAAATGCATGAAAAATATCAAATGAAGTCAGAAAGGGTCGAAAATTGATGATGTGCCTTTGAATGGTGCATATTGAACACACAAAAGTATGGAGTTAAAATAAGTTATTAAAAATGAAATCCCTTTGTAATAGACGAGTTTTCGTCCAAAACCCTCATACTTCTTATGAGATTGTCCAATTTGAACACGAAGTGCATCTAGTTTTTGCAGTAACCCTCTCGACTCTTTAGAATTTGCTATGTGGGTGAAATTATGATGTCATGCCAAGTTAAAACCTTTTCAGAGTTCATTCGTACTGCTTTTCAAATTCAAGGTCATCTAGCTCAAAATAAATCATTAAATGCATGAAAAATATCAAGCGAAGTTAGAAAGGGTTGAAAATTGATGATGTGCCTTTGAATGGTGCATATTGAGGACACATAAAGTATGGAGTTAAAATAAGTTATTAAAAATGAAATCCCTTTGTAATAGACGAGTTTTCGTCCGAAACCCTCATACTTCTTATGAGATTGTCGAATTTGTACACGAAGTGCATCCAGTTTTTGCCGTAACCCTCCCAACTCTTTAGAATTTTCTATGTGGGTGAAGTTATGATGTCATGCGAAGCTAAAACCTTTTCAGAGTTCATGTGTACTGCTTTTGAAATTCAGGGGCATCTAGCTCAAAATAAATCATTAAAAGCATAAAAAAAATCAAATGAAGTCAGAAAGGGTTGAAAATTGATGATATGCTTTTGAATGGTGCATATTGAACACAAAAAAGTATGGAGTTAAAATAAGTTATTAAAAATGAAATCCCTTTGCAATAGACGAGTTTTCGTCCAAAACCCTCATACTTCTTATGAGATTGTCCAATTTGTACACGAAGTGCATCCAGTTTTTGCCGTAACCCTCTCAACTCTTTAGAAGTTTCTGTGTGGGTGAAATTATGATGTCATTCCGAGTTAAAACCTTTTCAGAGTTCATTTGTACTGCTTTTCAAATTCAGGGTCATCTAGCTGAAAACAAATCATTAAATGCATGAAAAAGATCAAAAGAAGTCAGAAAGGGTTGAAAATTGATGATGTGCCTTTGAATGGTGCACATTGAACACATAACAAGTATGGAGCTAAAATAAGTTATTAAAATGAAATCACTTTGTAATACATGAGTTTTCGTCCAAAACCCTCATACTTCGAAAGAGATTGTCCAATTTGTACACGAAGTGCATCCAGTTTTTGCCGTAACCCTCTCAACTCTTTAGAAGTTGCTATGTGGGTGAAATTATGATGTCATGCCAAGTTAAAACCTTTTCAGAGTACATTTGTACTGCTTTTCAAATTCGGGGTCATCTAGCGCAAAATAAATCATTAAATGCATGAAAAATATTAAATGAAGTCAGAAAGGGTTGAAAATTGATGACGTGCCTTTGAATATTGCATACTGAACACACAAAAATTATGGAGTTCAGGTAAGTTATTAAAAATGAAATCCCTTTGTAATAGATGAGTTTTCGTCCGGAACCCTCGTACTTCTTATGAGATTGTCCAATTTCTACACGAAGTGCATCCAGTTTTCGTCGTAACCCTCTCAATGCTTTAGAAGTTGCTATGTGGGTGAAATTATGATGTCATGCCAAGTTACAAACTTTTTAGAGTTGATTTGTACTGCTTTTCAAATTCAGGATCATCTAGCTCAAAATAAATCATTCAATGCATGAAAAATATCAATTGAAGTCCGAAAGGGTTGAAACTTGATGACGTGCCTTTGAATGTTGCATATTGAACACACAAAAATTATGGAGTTAAAATAAGTTCTTAAAAATGAAATTCCTTTGTAATAGATTAGTTTTCGTCCGAACCCCTCATACTTCTTATCAGATTGTCCAATTTGTACACCAAGTGCATCCAGTTTTTGCCGTAACCCACTCAACCCTTTAGAAGTTGATATGTGGGTGAAATTATGATGTCATGCCAAGTTACAACCTTTTTAGAGTTCATTTGTAATGCTTTTCCAATTCAGGGTCATCTAGCTCAAAATTAATAATTAAATGCATGAAAAATATCAAAAGAAGTCAGAAAGGGTTGAAAATTGATGATGTGCCTTTGAATGGTGCACATTGAACACACAAAAAGTATGGAGTTAAAATAAGTTATTAAAAATGAAATCCCTTTGTAATACATGAGTTTTCGTCCAAAACCCTCATACTTCGAAAGAGATTGTCCAATTTGAACACGAAGTGCATCTAGTTTTTGCCGTAACCCTCTCAACTCTTTAGAATTTTCAATGTGGGTGAAATTATGATGTCATGCTAAGTTAAAACCTTTTCAGAGTTCATTTGTACTGCTTTTCAAATTCAGGGTCATCTAGCTCAAAATAAATCATTAAATGCATGAAAAATATCAAATGAAGTCAGAAAGGGTTGAAAATTGATGATGTGCCTTTGAATGGTGCATATTGAACACACAAAAGTATCGAGTGAAAATAAGTTATCAAAAATGAAATCCCTTTGTAATAGACGAGTTTTCGTCCAAAACCCTCATACTTCTGATGAGATTGTCCAATTTGAACACGAAGTGCATCTGGTTTTTGCCGGAACCCTCTCAACTCTTTAGAATTTGCTATGTGGGCGAAATGATGATGTCATGCCAAGTTAAAACCTTTTCAGAGTTCATTTGTACTGCTTTTCAAATTCAGGGGCATCTAGCTCAAAATAAATCACTAAATGCATGAAAAATATCAAATGAAGTCAGAAAGGATTGAAAATTGATGATGTGCATATGAATGGTGCATATTGAACACACAAAAGTATGGAGTTAAAATAAGTTATTAAAAATGAAATCCCTTTGCAATAGACGAGTTTTCGTCCAAAACCCTCATACTTCTTATGAGATTGTCCAATTTGTACACGAAGTGCATCCAGTTTTTGCCGTAACCCTCTCAACTCTTTAGAAGTTTCTGTGTGGGTGAAATTATGATGTCATTCCGAGTTAAAACCTTTTCAGAGTTCATTTGTACTGCTTTTCAAATTCAGGGTCATCTAGCTCAAAATAAATCATGAAATGCATGAAAAATATCAAATGAAGTCAGAAAGGGTTTAAAATTAATGATGTGCCTTTGAATGCTGCATATTGAACACACAAAAGCATGGAGTTGAAATAAGTTATTAAAAATGAAATCCCTTTGTAATACATGAGTTTTCGTCCAAAACCCTCATACTTCGAAAGAGATTGCCAATTTGTCGCGAAGTGCATCCAGCTTTTGCCGTAACCCTCTCAACTCTTTAGAATTTTCTATGTGGGTGAAGTTATGATGTCATGCGAAGTTAGAACCTTTTCAGAGTTCATGTGTACTGCTTTTGAAATTCAGGGTCAACTAGCTCAAAATAAATCATTAAAAGCATAAAAAAAATTAAATGAAGTCAGAAAGGGTTGAAAATTGATGATGTGCTTTTGAATGGTGCATAATGAACACAAAAAAGTATGGAGTTAAAATAAGTTATTAAAAATGAAATCCCTTTGCAATAGACGAGTTTTCGTCCAAAACCCTCATACTTCTTATGAGATTGTCCAATTTGTACACGAAGTGCATCCAGTTTTTGCCGTAACCCTCTCAACTCTTTAGAAGTTCCTGTGTGGGTGAAATTATGATGTCATTCCGAGTTAAAACCTTTTCAGAGTTCATTTGTACTGCTTTTCAAATTCAGGGTCATCTAGCTGAAAATAAATCATTAAATGCATGAAAAATATCAAAAGAAGTCAGAAAGGGTTCAAAATTGATGATGTGCCTTTGAATGGTGCACATTGAACACACAAAAAGTATGGAGTTAAAATAAGTTATTAAAAAAGAAATCCCTTTGTAATACATGAGTTTTCGTCCAAAACCCTCATACTTCGAAAGAGATTGTCCAATTTGTACACGAAGTGCATCTAGTTTTTGCCGTAACCCTCTCAACTCTTTAGAATTTTCAATGTGGGTGAAATTATGATGTCATGCTAAGTTAAAACCTTTTCAGAGTTCATTTGTACTGCTTTTCAAATTCAGGGTCATCTAGCTCAAAATAAATCATTAAATGCATGAAAAATATCAAATGAAGTCAGAAAGGGTCGAAAATTGATGATGTGCCTTTGAATGGTGCATATTGAACACACAAAAGTATGGAGTTAAAATAAGTTATTAAAAATGAAATCCCTTTGTAATAGACGAGTTTTCGTCCAAAACCCTCATACTTCTTATGAGATTGTCCAATTTGAACACGAAGTGCATCTAGTTTTTGCCGTAACCCTCTCGACTCTTTAGAATTTGCTATGTGGGTGAAATTATGATGTCATGCCAAGTTAAAACCTTTTCAGAGTTCATTCGTACTGCTTTTCAAATTCAAGGGCATCTAGCTCAAAATAAATCATTAAATGCATGAAAAATATCAAGCGAAGTTAGAAAGGGTTGAAAATTGATGATGTGCCTTTGAATGGTGCATATTGAGCACACAAAAAGTATGGATTTAAAATAAGTTATTAAAAATGAAATCCCTTTGTAATATACGAGTTTTCGTCCGAAACCCTCATACTTCTTATGAGATTGTCCAATTTGTACACGGAGTGCATCCAGTTTTTGCCGTAACCCTCCCAACTCTTTAGAATTTTCTATGTGGGTGAAGTTATGATGTCATGCGAAGTTAAAACCTTTTCAGAGTTCATGTGTACTGCTTTTGAAATTCAGGGGCATCTAGCTCAAAATAAATCATTAAAAGCATAAAAAAATCAAATGAAGTCAGAAAGCGTTGAAAATTGATGACGTGCTTTTGAATGGTGCATATTGAACACAAAAAAGTATGTAGTTAAAATAAGTTATTAAAAATGAAATCCCTTTGCAATAGACGAGTTTTCGTCCAAAACCCTCATACTTCTTATGAGATTGTCCAATTTGTACACGAAGTGCATCCAGTTTTTGCCGTAACCCTCTCAACTCTTTAGAAGTTTCTGTGTGGGTGAAATTATGATGTCATTCCGAGTTAAAACCTTTTCAGAGTTCATTTGTACTGCTTTTCAAATTCAGGGTCATCTAGCTGAAAATAAATCATTAAATGCATGAAAAATATCAAAAGAAGTCAGAAAGGGTTGAAAATTGATGATGTGCCTTTGAATGGTGCACATTGAACACACAACAAGTATGGAGTTAAAATAAGTTATTAAAAAAGAAATCCCTTTGTAATACATGAGTTTTCGTCCAAAACCCTCATACTTCGAAAGAGATTGTCCAATTTGTACACGAAATGCATCTAGTTTTTGCCGTAACCCTCTCAACTCTTTAGAATTTTCAATGTGGGTGAAATTATGATGTCATGCTAAGTTAAAACCTTTTCAGAGTTCATTTGTACTACTTTTGAAATTCAGGGTCATCTAGCTCAAAATAAATCATTAAATGCATGAAAAATATCAAATGAAGTCAAAAAGGGTCGAAAATTGATGATCTGCCTTTGAATGGTGCATATTGAACACACAAAAGTATGGAGTTAAAATAAGTTATTAAAAATGAAATCCCTTTGTAATAGACGAGTTTTCGTCCAAAACCATCATACTTCTTATGAGACTGTCCAATTTGAACACGAAGTGCATCTAGTTTTTGCCGTAACCCTCTCGACTCTTTAGAATTTGCTATGTGGGTGAACTTATGATGTCATGCCAAGTTAAAACCTTTTCAGAGTTCATTCGTACTGCTTTTCAAATTCAAGGTCATCTAGCTCAAAATAAATCATTAAATGCATGAAAAATATCAAGCGAAGTTAGAAAGGGTTGAAAACTGATGATGTGCCTTTGAATGGTGCATATTGAGCACACAAAAAGTATGGAGTGAAAATAAGTTATTGAAAATGAAATCCCTTTGTAATAGACGAGTTTTCGTCCGGAACCCTCATACCTCGAACGAGATTGTCCAATTTGTACACGAAGTGCATCCAGTTTTTGCCGTAACCCTCTCAACTCTTTAGAAGTTTCTGTGTGGGTGAAATTATGATGTCATTTCGAGTTAAAACCTTTTCAGAGTTCATTTGTACTGATTTTCAAATTCAGGGTCATCTAGCTGAAAACAAATCATTAAATGCATGAAAAATATCAAAAGAAGTCAGAAAGGGTTGAAAATTGATGATGTGCATTTGAATGGTGCACATTGAACACATAAAAAGTATGGAGATAAAATAAGTTATTAAAAATGAAATCACTTTGTAATACATGAGTTTTCGTCCAAAACCCTCATACTTCTTATGAGATTGTCCAATTTGTACACGAAGTGCATCCAGTTTTTGCTGTAACCCTCTCAACTCTTTAGAAGTTGCTATGTGGGTGAAATTATGATGTCATGCCAAGTTAAAACCTTTTCAGAGTACATTTGTACTGCTTTTCAAATTCGGGGTCATCTAGCTCAAAATAAATCATTAAATGCATGAAAAATATCAAATGAAGTCAGAAAGGGTTGAAAATTGATGACGTCCCTTTGAATATTGCATACTGAACACACAAAAATTATGGAGTTAAGGTAAGTTATTAAAAATGAAATCCCTTTGTAATAGATGAGTTTTCGTCCGAAACCCTCGTACTTCTTATGAGATTGTCCAATTTGTACACGAAGTGCATCCAGTTTTCGTCGTAACCCTCTCAACGCTTTACAAGTTTCTATGTGGGTGAAATTATGATGTCATGCCAAGTTACAAACTTTTTAGAGTTGATTTGTACTGCTTTTCAAATTCAGGGTCATCTAGCTCAAAATAAATCATTCAATGCATGAAAAATATCAATTGAAGTCAGAAAGGGTTGAAAATTGATGACGTGCCTTTCAATGTTGCATATTGAACACACACAAATTATGGAGTTAAAATAAGTTCTTAAAAATGAAATCCCTTTGTAATAGATTAGTTTTCGTCCGAAACCCTCATACTTCTTATGAGATTGTCCACTTTGTACACCAAGTGCATCCAGCTTTTGCCGTAACCCACTCAACCCTTTAGAAGTTGATATGTGGGTGAAATTATGATGTCATGCCAATTTACAACCTTTTTAGAGTTCATTTGTAATGCTTTTCCAATTCAGGGTCATCTAGCTCAAAATAAATAATTAAATGCATGAAAAATATCAAGCGAAGTCAGAAAGGGTTGAAAAATGATGAGGTGGCTTTGAATGGTGCATATTGAACACACAAAAAGTATGGAGTTCAAATAAGTTATTAAAAATGAAATCCCTTTGTAATAGATGAGTTTTCGTTCGAAACCCTCATACTTCGAAAGAGATTGTCCAATTTGTACACCAAGTGCATCCAGTTTTTGCCGTAACCCACTCAACCCTTTAGAAGTTGATATGTGGGTGAAATTATGATGTCATGCCAAGTTACAACGTTTTTAGAGTTCATTTGTAATGCTTTTCAAATTCAGGGTCATCTAGCTCAAAATAAATAATTAAATGCATGAAAAATATCAAGCGAAGTCAGAAAGGGTTGAAAAATGATGAGGTGCCTTTGAATGGTGCATATTGAACACCCAAAAAGTATGGAGTTCAAATAAGTTATTAAAAATGAAATCCCTTTGTAATAGACGAGTTTTCGTCCGGAACCCTCATACTTCTTATGAGATTGTCCAATTTGTACACGAAGTGCATCCAGTTTTTGCCGTAACCCTCTCAACTCTTTAGATTTTTCTATGTGGGTGAAGTTATGATGTCATGCCAAGTTAAAACCTTTTCAGAGTTCATTTGTACTACTTTTCAAATTCAGGGTCATCTAGCTCAAAATAAATCATTAAATGCATGAAAAATATCAAATGAAGTCAGAAAGGGTTGAAAATTGATGACGTGCCTTTGAAGGTGCATATTGAACACCCAAAAATTATAGAGTTAAAGTAATTAAAAATGAAATCCCTTTGTAATAGATGAGTTTTCGTTCGAAACCCTCATACTTCGAAAGAGATTGTCCAATTTGTACATGAAGTGCATCCAGTTTTTGCCGTAACGCTCTCAACTCTTTAGAAGTTGCTATGTGGGTCAAATTATGATGTCATGCCAAGTTAAAACCTTTTCAGAATTCATTTGTACTGGTTTTCAAATTTAGGGTCATCTAGCTCAAAATAAATCATTAAATGCATGAAAAATATTAAATGAAGTCAGAAAGGGATGAAAATTGATGACGTGCCTTTGAATGTTGCATGTTGAAGACACAAAAATTATGGCGTTAATGTAAGTTATTAAAAATGAAATCCCTTTGTAATATATGAGTTTTCGTCCGGAACCCTCATACTTCTTATGAGATTGTCCAATTTGTACACGAAGTGCATCTAGTTTTCGCCATAACACTCTCAACTCTTTAGAAGTTGCTCTGTTGGTGAAATTATGATGTCATGCCATGTTAAAACGTTTTCAGAGTTCATTTGTACTGCTTTTCAAATTCAGGGTCATCTAGCTCAAAATAAATCATTAAATGCATGAAAAATATCAAATGAAGTCAGAAAGGGTTGAAAATTGATGACGTGCCTTTGAAGGTGCATATTGAACACACAAAAATTATGGAGTTAAAGTAATTAAAAATGAAATCGCTTTGTAATAGATGAGTTTTCGTCCGAAACCCTCATACTTCGAAAGAGATTGTCCAATTTGTACACGAAGTGCATCCAGTTTTTGCCATAACCCTCTCAACTCTTTAGAAGTTGCTATGTGGGTGAAATGATGATGTCATGCCAAGTTAAAACCTTTTCAGAATTCATGTGTATTCCTTTTAAATTCAGGGTCATCTAGCTCAATATAAATAAATAAATGCATGAAAAATATCAAATGAAGTCAGAAAGGGTTGAAAATTGATGACGTGCCTTTGAATGTTGCATATTGAACACACAAAAATTATGGAGTTAAAATAAGTTCTTAAAAATGAAATCCCTTTGTAATAGATTAGTTTTCGTCCGAAACCCTCATACGTCTTATGAGATTGTCCAATTTGTGCACCAAGTGCATCCAGTTTTTGCCGTAACCCACTCAACCCTTTAGAAGTTCATATGTGGGTGAAATTATGATGTCATGACAAGTTACAACCTTTTTAGAGTTCATTTGTAATTCTTTTCAAATTCAGGGTCATCTAGCTCAAAATATATCATTAAATGCATGAAAAATATCAAGCGAAGTCAAAAAGGGTTAAAAATGATGATGTGCCTTTGAATGGTGCATATTGAACACACAAAAACTATGGAGTTCAAATAAGTTATTAAAAATGAAATCCCTTTGTAATAGATGAGTTTTCGTTCGAAACCCTCATACTTCGAAAGAGATTGTCCAATTTGTACACAAAGTGCATCCCGTTTTTGCCGTAACCCTCTCAACTCTTTAGAAGTTGCTATGTGGGTGAAATTATGATGTCATGCCAAGTTAAAACCTTTTCAGAGTTCATGTGTACTGCTTTTGAAATTCAGGGTCATCTAGCTCAATATAAATAAATAACTGCATGAAAAATATCAAATGAAGTCAGAAAGGGTTGAAAATTGATGACGTGCCTTTGAATGTTGCATATTGAACACACAAAAATTATGGAGTTAAAATAAGTTATTAAAAATGAAATCCCTTTGTAATAGATTAGTTTTTGTCCGAAACCCTCATACTTCTTATGAGATTGCCCAATTTGTACACCAAGTGCATCCAGTTTTTGCCGTAACCCACTCAACCCTTTAGAAGTTGATATGTGGGTGAAATTATGATGTCATTACAAGTTACAACCTTTCCAAAGTTCATTTGTAATGCTTTTCAAATTCAGGGCCATCTAGCTCAAAATATGTCATTAAATGCATGAAAAATATCAAGCGAAGTCAGAAAGGGTTGAAAAATGATGATGTGCCTTTGAATGGTGCATATTGAACACACAAAAAGTATGGAGTTCAAATAAGTTATTAAAAATGAAATCCCTTTGTAATAGATGAGTTTTCGTTCGAAACCCTCGTACTTCGAAAGAGATTGTCCAATTTGTACACGAAGTGCATCCAATTTTTGCCGTAACCCGCTCAACTCTTTAGAAGTTGCTATGTGGGTCAAATTATGATGTCATGCCAAGTTAAAACCTTTTCAGAATTCATTTGTACTGCTTTTCAAATTCAGGGTCATCTAGCTCAAAATAAATCATTAAATACATGAAAAATATTAAATGAAGTCAGAAAGGGTTGAAAATTGATGAAGTGCCTTTTAATGTTGCATGTTGAACACACAAAAATTATGGAGTTAATGTAAGTTATTAAAAATGAAATCCCTTTGTAATATATGAGTTTTCGTCCGAAACCCTCATACTTCTTATGAGATTGTCCAATTTGTACACGCAGTGCATCCAGTTTTCGCCATAACACTCTCAACTCTTTATAAGTTGTTATGTGGGTGAAATTGTGATGTCATGCCAAGTTACAACCTTTTCAAAGTTCATTTGTACTGCTTTTCAAATTCAGGGCCATGTAGCTGAAAATAAATCATTAAATGCATGAAAAATATCAGATGAAGTCAGAAAGGGTTGAAAATTGATGATGTGCCTTTGAATGGTGACTATTGAAAACACAAAAAGTATGGAGTTAAAATAAGTAATTAAAAATGTAATCCCTTTGTAATAGATGAGTTTTCGTCTGAAACCCTCATACTTCTTATGAGATTGTCCAATTTGTACATGAAGTGCATCCAGTTTTTGCTGTAACCCTCTCAACTCTTTAGAAGTTGCTATGTGGGTGAAATTATGATGTCATGCCAAGTTACAACCTTTTTAGAGTTCATTTGTAGTGCTTTTCAAATTCAGGGTCATTTAGCTCAAAATAAATCATTAAATGCATGAAAAATATCAAATCAATTGAGAAAGGGTTGAAAACTGATGATGTGCGTTTGAATGGTGCAGATTGAACACACAAAAAGTATGGAGTTAAAATAAGTTATTAAAAATGAAATCCCTTTGTAATACATGAGTTTTCGTGAGAAACCCTCATACTTCGAAAGAGATTGTCCAATTTGTACCCGAAGTGCATCTAGTTTTTGTCGTAACCCTCTCAACTCTTTAGAATTTGCTATGTGGGTGAAATTATGAGGTCATGCCAAGTTTAAACCTATTTAGAGTTCATTTGTATTGCTTTTCAAATTCAGGGTCATCTAGCTCAAAATAAATCATTAAATGCATGAAAAATATGAAATGAAGTCAGAAAGGGTTGAAAATTGATGATGTGCCTTTGAATATTGTATATTGAACACACAGAAATTATGGAGTTAAAGTAAGTTATTGAAAATGAAATCCCTTTGTAATAGATGAGTTTTCATCCGAAACCCTCACACTTCTTATGAGATTGTCCAATTTGTACACGAAGTGCATCCAGTTTTCGCCGTAACCCTCTCAACGCTTTAGAAGTTGCTATGTGGGTGAAATTATGATGTCATGCCAAGTTACAACATTTTTAGAGTTCGTTTGTACTGCTTTTCAAATTCAGGGTCATCTAGCTCAAAATAAATCATTCAATGCATGAAAAATATCAAATGAAGTCAGAAAGGGTTGAAAATTGATGATGTGCCTTTGAATGTCATATTGAACACACAAAAAGTATGGAGTTAAAATAAGTTATTAAAAATGAAATCCCTTTGTAATAGAAGAGTTTTCGTCCAAAACCCTCATAGTTCTGATGAGATTGTCCAATTTGTACACGAAGTGCATCCAGTTTTTGCCATAACCCTCTGAAATCTTTTGAAGTTGCTATGTGGGTGAAATTATGATGTCATGCCAAGTTACAACCTTTTTAGAGTTCATTTGTACTGCTTTTCAAATTCAGGGTCATTTAGCTCAAAATAAATCATTAAATGCATGAAAAATATCAATTGAAGTCAGAAAGGGTTGAAAATTGATGATGTTCCTTTGAATGGTAGATATTGACCACAAAAAAAGTATGGAGTTAACATAAGTAATTAAAAATGAAATCCTTTTGTAATAGTTGAGGTTTCGTCCGAAACCCCCGTACTTCTTATGAGATTGTCCAGTTTTTACACAAAGTGCGTCCAGTTTTTGCCGTAACCCTCTCAACTCTTTAGAAGTTGCTATGTGGATGAAATTATGATGTCATGCAAAGTTACAACCTTTTTAGAGTTCATTTGTAGTGCTTTTCAAACTCAGGGTCATTTAGCTCAAAATAAATCATTAAATGCATGAAAAATATCAAATGAAGTCAGAAAGGGTTGAAAATTGATGATGTGCCTTTGAATGGTGCATATTGAACACACAAAAAGTATGGATTTAAAATAATTTATTCAAAATGAAATCCCTTTGTAATATATGAGTTTTCGTCCGAAACCCTCATACTTCGAAAGAGATTGTCCAATTTGTACACGAAGTGCATCCAGTTTTTGCCGTAACCCTCTCAACTCTTTAGAAGTTGCTACGTGGGTGAAATTATGATGTCATGCCAAGTTAAAACCTTTTCGGAGTTCATGTGTACTGCTTTTCAAACTCGAGATACGCCCCGACCCCGACCCCGACCCTGACCCCGACCTGACACCCCGACACCGACACGGCACCCCGACCCCGACACGACCCCGACACGACACCCCGACACTCCGACATGGCACCCCTGATAACGACACAACACCCTAACCCCGACACGACACCCCGACACCCCGACCCCGACACCCCGACGCCGACACCCCGACCCCGACCCCGCCCCCGACCCGACACCCCGACCCCGACACGGCACCCTGACCCCGACCCCGACCCCGACCTGACACCCTGACCCCGACACGGCACCCCGACCCCGACACGACCCCGACATGACACCCCGACACTCCGACATGGCACCCCCGACCACGACACAGCACCCTGACCCCGACACGACACCCCCGACACCAAATATTTTTCGATTTTTCGATTATGAGTTAGGTCGTATATTTTTTGATTTTTTTATGCAAAACATCATATATATTTGTGTTAATCAGGTGGATTTAAAATGTGCAGTAGTTTCGTCGCTGCGAGGGTGTGGTGTTTGACAACCTCCCCGTGCGTTCGACGAGCTTCGCCCCTGCTCTCCTTGGTGAGCACAAATGACATCTCCTCCTCCCCCCTACATTTGCTCTGTTCCGGTATTCGTGCCAATGAAACTGGCTAGTTATAAGTGTCAATCATCAGTATGCGTAACCACTATGCGTCTCCCGTTCGAAAGGGTTACATCAGAATTTCGTCAGTGCCTCCCTGTTGTTCTCCGATTACACATCCTCTCTGCTTATTGCCGAGACGTGTATCAGGAGAACAGCGGGGAGGTGCTGCTAAAAATTTGCGTCGGATCCGGAGCAGAGCATGGAAAAACGAACTCAATCTACACATACTCGGGTGGGATTAGGACCTATCTTTACCTATTAGCATGTAGGTTGCATGGACGTAATAGAACTGACAAACTCCATTAACTGATGGATATGGTTTGCTTAATTATGTATATATTTATTGTCTGTCTAGTAGGAAGTCAATATGAGTGATCGTGCGTTGATGTACACCGGTTACACTAGTCAGAAAGTTTGGACCGGCGAATGGTTAACAAAAACCAAAGAGTTTGTTAGAGCCACATTTGCTAATGGCCAGAGATTAAGCTGGTGCCCCTGTGTTCGGTGCGACAACTTTAAAAAGAGGGACGAGCTTGAAATGAGTAAACACCTATAGAAGTTTGGTTTTATGCCTAGTTACACGGTCTGGACATTTCATGGTGAGTCTGCCCAACGTGCCAGACTTGAGGTGGTTCGTCGTTGCACCGAAATGACATAATAACCTTACTTAGCTCCAAAATGACCTTATTTACATAGCAATTTCATTATTCATGCTAGCTTGAGCCCTTGACTAATATTTTGTTCCTCTCTCTCAGTCGCACCACAACAAGAAGCCCGTGCCAGGTCTGTTCGACCTCTATGGCATTGCCCATAGTGCCCCGTACAAGAAGGCCAAGGCATTCTCGGAGTCTGACCTAGATCATCCAGAGAACTTCACCAACATCTCCTCCCGCAACAAGCTCGTGAGGTATAGAGACGAGGGGAAGGCAAGGAAAGGGGAGGACTTTAACCCGAGCCAGGATCCTTTTGATACAGAGCTGGTTATGATATCTGGTGGCGGGAGGTCCCATGGCTCGATAGCCATTGGTGATGGACTGATACGTTGTCCTAAGACTCTCACGCAGATCAAGAAGTGCCAGAGTAGCTCTGATCCTGAGATAATGCCTCGTGCACGGCCATCGGAGCTCGCCTTGGCGGTTAGTTATATGGACTCGGATACCTTTCCTATCCATTACATTGTGTGTGCGTCCGTCGATGAGTACAATGCTAATGAGGAGTAGTGTGTTGCAGGCTGCTCTTGAGAAAGAGAGAGCAAACACGCAGACGCTTTTGGAGACGGAAAGAAGGCAGGCGGATGAGAGGGAGAGGGAGCTGGAGGAGAGGACGGCTAGGCTGTTGGAGGAGGAGAGGAACCGGAACGATGCTCAAAACCGGGCCCTATACGACATGTTTGTGGTACGTTTCTCCTGCATATTAGCCAAATCATGCACATAATGTTTGTTCCATTACTAAATAATATGACTAACTCGTGAGAACCAAATGTGTAGAGCATGTGCCAGAAAAGCGGCCAGACCCCTCCGCCGATGCCCCAGATTGCTCCGGCGAACACGGTGAGTTTGATTTGAATGGTCGTTAGTTACTAGTATTCACATTTATGTTGTATCATGCTAACGAGACATTGGAAATGATCTTTGGTGTAGAATGCTTCCCAACAAGCATCAACCGATGCTTCTCAGTCTGCCCTTGGTGGAACCCCGACCGACCCTTCACCTTAGTCTGGCACTGGCGCAGCCCTGACCGGTCCTTCACCTCCGTGATAACGGTATTTTTCTTCTTATTTAGCCTATTTAGTCCATTTATGACATAATTTAGCCTATTTAGTCCACAAATGACATAATAAGATGAAAAAAATCAAGGAATAGAAGAAGAAGAGGAAGAGTAAGAAAAAAACAGGAAGAAGAAGAACATTTCTTCTTCTTTTCTTATTCTTCTTCTTCTTCTTCTTCTTCTTTTCCTCCTCTTATTTAGCCTATTTAGTCCATTTATGACATAATTTAGCCTATTTAGTCCACAAATGACATAATAAGATGAAGAAAATCAAGGAATAGGAAGAAAAGAAGGAATAGGAAGAGAACAAGAAGAAGAAGAAGAAGAAGAAGAAGAAGAAAAGAAGAAGAAGAACATTTATTCTTCTTTTATTCTTCTTCTTCTTTTCTTCTTCTTCTTCTTCTTATTCTTCTTCTTTTCCTCCTCTTACTTAGCCTATTTAGCCCATTTATGACATAATTTAGCCTATTTAGTCCATTTATGACATAATTTAGCCTATTTAGTCCACATATGACATAATAAGATGAAGAAAATCAAGGAATAGGAAGAAAAGAAGGAATAGGAAGAGAAGAAGAAGAAGAAGAATAAGAAGAAAAGAAGAAGAAGAAGAACATTTATTCTTCTTTTCTTATTCTTCTTCTTTTCTTCTTCTTCTTCTTCTTCTTCTTCTTCTTCTTTTCCTCCTCTTACTTAGCCTATTTAACCCATTTATGACATAATTTAGCCTATTTAGTCCACAAATGACATAATAAGATGAAGAAAATCAAGGAATAGGAAGAAAAGAAGGAATAGGAAGAGAAGAAGAAGAAGAAGAAGAAGAAGAAGAATAAAAGAAGAAGAAGAAGAACATTTATTCTTCTTTTCTTATTCTTCTTATTTTCTTATTCTTCTTCTTCTTCTTCTTCTTCTTTTCCTCCTCTTACTTAGCCTATTTAGCCCATTTATGACGTAATTTAGCCTATTTAGCCCATTTATGACATAGTTTACGTAGGTTAGCTCCAATATGATACATTGAACTTAGCTTATCTCCAAAATGACATTTTTACCTAGCTTAGCTCTAAATTTTGTTTTTTAACTACATTTGTTGGAAAAGAAGAAGATAAAGAAGAGGGGGAGGAGAGAAAGAAAGAGAAGATAAAATCTTCTTCTTATTTTCCTCTTCTTCTTCTTATTTTCCTCTTCTTCTTCTAGCTATTCTTCTCTTCTTCTAACTTTCATCTTTCCCAATTTGCATATTTGCTTGAGATGAGGAAGCTTGCATTGATGGACTGTTATATTCTCCTTGCATGTGCTTCCTTTTTGTTTATGAAAACATGTTTGGGAACTTGTTTGGATGTGTATGTCACTATGGATATGTTGTTGGAAACTTCTTATGTCATATGGATATGTTGTTGGAAACTTCTTATGTCATATGGATATATTGTTGGATATGCTTGTTGGATATATATGTATATATTGTTGGATATGCTTGTTGCATATATATGGAAATATATTGTTGGATATGCCTGTTGGATATATATGTGTATCTGTGTATATCTATGAATTTCTGTCAAATTGAATGAATTCAATTAAAAACATGGGTTATATAGGCTCTTTGCCGTCTGCTAGCGGACGACAAACATGCCACGTGTCAGCTACCTATGCAACCTGGGAACACTGGGTTGCCTATTTGGGTATTTTGCCATCAGCTGGCAGACGGCAAAGAGGCTAAGGTCTTTGTCGTCTGTTGGCAGACGGCAAAATACCCAAATAGGTCTAGCAAACCAGGCCAGCTATACCGTCAGCCAGCAGACGGCAAAGATTCAAACCTCTTTGCCGTCCGCTGGCTGACGGCATTGAGGTCCACGTGGCAGGTTCCCAGTGACTCCTATTTGGGCTCTTTGCCGTCCGCCAGCAGACGGCAAAGACCTTAGCCTCTTTGCCGTCTGCAAGCGGACGACAAAGCATGCCATTAACCCCTAACGGCTCCCGCCTCACCTCACTGCCATCCTCGCTCTTTGCCGTCTGCTGCCAGCAAACGGCTAACGGCATAAACCTTTGCCGTCTGCTTCGGTGAGGCAGATGGCAAAGAAGGCCTTTACCGGCAGGTAGTGAGCCGGACTGTTTGCCGTCTGCTGGCTGACGACAAAGATCTTTGTCGTCCGCCATTTATGCCTTTGCCGTCCGCCATGGCAGACGGCAAAAAAGTTGATTCATGTAGTGATAGTTCTTATGAGATTGTCCAATTTGTACACGAAGTGCATCCAGTTTTTGCCATAACCCTCTGAACTCTTTTGAAGTTGCTCTGTGGGTGAAATTACGATGTCATGCCAAGTTACAACCTTTTTAGAGTTCATTTGTACTGCTTTTCAAATTCAGGGTCATTTAGCTCAAAATAAATCATTAAATGCATGAAAAATATCAAATGAAGTCAGAAAGGGTTGAAAATTGATGATGTGCCTTTGAATGGTAGATATTGAACACACAAAAAGTATGGAGTTAAAATAATTTATTAAAAATGAAATCCCTTTGTAATAGATGAGTTTTCGTCCGAAACCCTCATATTTCTTATGAGATTGTCCAATTTGTCCACGAAGTGCATCCAGTTTTTGCCGTAACCCTCTCAACTCTCTAGAAGTTGCTATGTGGGTGAAATTATGATGTCCTGCCAAGATACAAACTTTTCAGAGTTCATTTGTACTGCTTTTCAAACTCGAGATATGACATTTTAAATGCCATTTAATCAAATTGTCTTATACAGCAGTTGAAGTTGTTCAAACATGCATGGAAATGCCATAAATAGATTTTTTATATTTTTCTGATATTTTTTCATATATTTTTTTTCCATTGGAGTCATACATTTTTATCATGATTTTCTAAAGGTTACATGTTTTTCTAAAAATAATAAGTAATATTGAATTAAAAAAACCTTTAGTACCGGTGGGAGCCATGCACTGGTACTAAAGGTCCACCGCCTCGCGCTTTTTTTGGGGAGGACCTTTAGTACCGGTGCGTGGCTCGCACCGGTACTAAAGGGTCTTTAGTACCGGCGCGAGCCACACACCGGTACTAAAGGTTGATAGGTATAAATATAGATCCCTTCGTCCCGGGCCGAGCCACGCACCGGGAGAATTCATTTCCGTGCCGCCAGGCTGCCGAAATCGCCGTCGCCGCCGCCCATCACCCCGACGCCGCGCGCCGCCCCGAACCCGCCACCCCGATGCCGCGCGTCGCCCTGACACCGCGTGCCGCCCTGACGCCGCCTTGCCCTATGTCTACATTGCCAACGCCTTCCTCGTGCTCGGCCCTGCCGTCGCTTGCCTCCGAGCAGTTCCCGGGCCCGCGCCTCGTTGCCTAACAGTGGTAATGATGCATGGATGGATGGATGGATTCGTTTTTGTTCATATAATTTTTCATGTTCATAGAATTTTCATATTTTTTTGTATGGATGGATTTGTTCACAGAATTATCATATCTTCATAGAAAATGTAGATACAATGAATTTGTTTTCGTTCATAGAATGTTTTATGTTCATAGAATTTTTATATGTTTATGTATGGATGGATTTGTTCATAGAATCTACTATGCTCAAGATCGATGGATGGATGGCTGAATTTTTTATGTTCATAGAATTTTCATATGTTGATGCATGGATGGATTTGTTCATAGAATTTTCATATGTTCATAGAAAATGTTGATGTGATGAATTTGTTTACTGTTAGTTTAGTTTTAGTTTAGTTTAGTTCAGTTTTAGTTTACATTTTGTTTAGTTTAGGTTTAGTTTAGATTTTGTTTAGTTTAGTTTAGGTTTAGTTTTAGTTTAATTGAGTTTTGGTTTAGTTTATTTTTAGTTTAGATTTTGTTTAATTTAGGTTTAGTTTAGATTTTGTTTAGTGTAGGTTTATTTAGGGTTTAATTTAGTTTAGATTTAGATTTTGTTTAGTTTAGGTTTAGTTTAGGTTTAATTTAGTTTAGATTTTGTTTAGTGTAGGTTTAGTTTAGGTTTAGTTTAGTTTTAGTTTAGATTTTGTTTAATTTAGGTTTAGTTTAGATTTTGTTTAGTTTAGGTTTAGTTTACTTTAGATTTAGATTTTGTTTAGTTTAGGTTTAGTTTAGGTTTAATTTAGTTTAGATTTTGTTTAGTTTAGGTTTAGTTTAGGTTTAATTTAGTTTAGGTTTAGTTTAGTTTTAGGTTTTATTTATTTTGGATCCTAATGCGTGTGTGACTTTCGGTTTGTCGTTTCTCCTTGTGTGACTTTCATGTGTGTTCTTCATGGAGGAATCCCGACTGTTGTCGTGGGGGGGGGGGCGCCTCGTGTGTCTTCTCTTCTTTGCGATATACTCGTCGATATAACAGGAAAGAGGAGAAGAGGCGGGGCGTCCATCACTGATGGTCGAACTATTGCTATGAGAGAGTGTCCACCAACATATATACACCACCATATCAGTGTGAGAGAGAGTGCACCAACACACCATGAGATATGAGAGTTATTTAAGGAAAGCATCGACATACCGATAGTCACACACACATTAGGATCCAAAGCGTGCCTTAATTCTCAATTTTGCTAGATGCTAAGTGTTAATTTTGCTAAATGTTAATTTTGCTAAGTTTTATTTAATTTGTTTTCATAATTAAGTGCTTCTTCTCGACGTCGACGATACCGATCCCGCATCCTCGTCGTCGAGTCACCGGAGCAGGTCAGTTGCTTGAGTCGAGGGGCCCTGTCAGGGACTGGGCTCCGCCAGGATGGTATTGGGAGGTGCTACCTTCCGGGTGGTGCGGCTTGGTGAGGAGCCAGCCCGTCATCGACCCGGAGGTTCTATGGTGGCGGCCGCATGCGCCACGGACGAGCACGTCCGTCGCTACATGGCAGCTTTGGAGGCCAGGTCCGACAATACTTGGCAGATTCTCCAGGGATCTCACTAGAGCTATGTTCCTGTGATGGTTCCTTCTCTTTGGGGCTCCACCGCCTGCCCCGATATCCGCCGGGCGCTAGGTCGATATATTAGCTACTATATATGTATTATTATGATGTATTAGCTAGATCGATGGATTAGCCGATGTATTGAAAATTATCCAAGATTAACTATATAAGTATTCGATGATGCATTATTAATTAACTATCAGTTATTTTGCTTCTTGAATGCATGCTCATTTGAATACTAATTTGTTTTATCTATATTATTATGGATTAGTTATTAAGCTATGGACAATACAGGTAGAGCTCATGGAGAGAACATCTTCGACATGATACGCTCCTCTGAAAACCCAGCGGACCTTCGAGGTGAATCACATGATGATGATGGCTCACAATATCTGGACGATTATGGTGATGGATGTAAGGCCGAGGAAGAACAACTTATGTTCCAAAATCAGGAACAACAAACAATGTTTGGCAAGGTATATACACATATTAGCCTCTCGTGATCATTACATGTGTATTAATTGATTTGTATATTTATATATATATTAACAAATCTTTCTTATTTTAATTATCAGCCAATCTAGTAGAAATGTATGAGGCGGTGCCAAAATATTGGACGGCAACGTAAAGCTGAATCTTGATGCTTTCAAACATAATGACGAACCGACTCACCCTGAAGCCAATGTCAAGACATTTGTGCGTTGATACATGTCCAACGTATATACTTTTCCAAACTCTTTTGCCCTTGTTTTGGACTCTAATTTGCATGATTTGAATGAAACTAACCCGGACTGACACTATTTTCAGCAGACCTATCATGGTGTTGTTTTTGTGCAGAAATAAAAGTTCTCAGAATGACCTGGAAACTTACGAGGATTTTTTATGGAATATATAAAAAATACCAGAGAAAGAATCAACCGAAGAGGAGCTACCAGTGGGCCACGAGCCTAGGAGGCGCCCCCTAGGTTGCGCCTGGCAGGCTCGTGGGGCCCACATGGCTCCCCCGACCTCACCTCCAGCTCCATATAATCTCTTTCGCCTAGAAAAAACCCAAAGAGAAGAAATCATCACGTTTTACGATACGGAGCAGCCGCCACCACCTATTCTTCCTTTGGACGGCAGATCTGGAGTCCGTTCTGGGCTTCGGAGAGTGGAAATCGAAGCCATCGTCATCATCAACCATCCTCCATCACCAATTTCATGATGCTCTCAATCGTTCGTGAGTAATCTCATCGTAGGCTTGCTGGACGGTGATGGGTTGGATGAGATCTATCATGTAATCGAGTTAGTTTTGATAGGGTTTGATCCCTAGTATCCACTATGTTCTAAGAATGATGTTGCTACTACTTTGCTATGCTTAATGCTTGTCACTAGGGCCCGAGCGCCATGATTTCAGATCTAAACCTATTATGTTTTCATCAATATATGTGTGTTCTTGATCCTATCTTGCAAGTTGTAGTCACCTACTATGTGTTATGACCCGGCAACCGCGGAGTGACAATAGCCGGAACCACTCCTCGAGATGACCATAATATCAGGATTCCATGTATTCACCATGTGCTAATGCTTTGTTCCGGTTCTCTATTAAAAGGAGACCTTAATATCCCTTTGTTTCCATTAGGACCCCGCTGCCACGGGAGGGATGGACGAAAGATGTCATGCAAGTTATTTTCCATAAGCACGTATGACTATATACGGAATACATGCCTACATTACATTGACGAACTGGAGCTAGTTACATATCACCCTATGTTATAACTGTTACATGATGAATGCCATCCGACATAATCATCCATCACCGATCCATTTGCTACGAGCTTTTCCTATACTGGTCCTTGTTTAGTTACTTTACCGCTACTGCTGTCAGACTTGCTACATAAATCACTACTGCTACTGTTACCACTATTGCTGTTACTACCATACTGCTTTGCTACTAAAAAGTTGCTGCAGATACTAAATCTTTCAGGTGTGGTTGAATTGACAACTCAACTTCTAATACTCGAGGATATTCCTTGGCTCCCCTTGTGTCGAATCAATAAATTTGGGTTGAATACTCTACCCTCGAAAACTATTGGGATGCCCTATACATGTGGGTTATCAAGACCTTTTTCTGGCGCTGTTGCCGGGGAGCATAGGTCTATTCTCCGAGTCACTTGGGATTTACATCTGTTGATCACTATGAAGAATTCGCGAGATCAAAAAACTAAAGTTCTGCCCTCAACAATGAGGACAGCAAAGGAACTGCCATCTAGTTGTGCACTTGATTCACCTTCTGCTATGAGTAAATTTGTGACACCGCCGCCTGCTATTAATTCTGATATGTCGCCTGTGCTTGATGATGCTACTTCTGCTATACATTATAATTATGCTGATGCTTTGCTTGGTAATGATATGCCACTTGGTGAATTTCTTGATGCACAAATTGCTAGACTTACTACTGAATCAAATGATACTTCTGAAACTGATGAAATTATTGAAATGAAACCTGTTGTTACACCTGTTAGACCAAGCCCTCCAAGATATGAATTGCCTAATATACCTAAGGGTTATGTTATGGACGGAGAGGTAGTTGAAGACTTTCTTGCTTGTAAGGATAGCTATGATCTTGAGAATTTAGTACGCAAGTGGAAAGAAAAATCTCTGAATGCTAGAATGAAATATGATCCTAAGTTTGCTACTTCACCTATCTTTGTTACTAATAAGGATTATGAGTTCTCTGTTGATCCTGAGTTAATCACTTTGGTTGAATCTGACCCTTTTCATGGTTATGAATCTGAAACTGTTGTAGCTCATCTTACTAAACTGAATGATATTGCCACCCTATTCACTAATGAGGAAAAAATCTCTATTACTATATCCTTAAGTTGTTTCCTTTCTCACTAAAGGGTGATGCTAAAACTTGGTTTACTTCTCTTGCTCCTGGTTGTGTGCGTAGTCCCCAGGATATGATATACTACTTCTCTGAGAAATATTTTCCTGCCCATAAGAAACAAGCTGCCTTGCAGGATATATATAACTTTGTGCAAATTGAAGAAGAGAGTCTCCCACAAGCTTGGGGGAGGCTTGTCCAGTTACTAAATGCTTTGCCTGATCACTCTCTTAAGAAAAACGAAATACTTGATATCTTTTATAATGGACTAACCAATGCTTCTAGGGACCACCTAGATAGTTGTGCTGGCTGTGTTTTTAGGAAACGAACAATGGAACAAGCTGAAATTCTATTGAATGATATCTTGAGCAATGATAATGCTTGGACTATTCCCGAACCACCTCTGAAGCCAACTCCGAAGAAAAGAGGTATTCTATTCCTCAGTCCTGAATATATGCAATAAGCAAAGAAATCTATGCTAGAGAAAGGTATTAAATCTGAAGATGTTAATAATCTACCACCTATTGAAGAGATACATCGTCTTCATAACCCGACACAGGTAGTAGAGGTAAATTCTCTTTGTAGATTCAATGAGAGTGATATCCCTTATGATAAACCTGCTAGCTTATGCTTAGATGAATTTTACAACTTTGTTGCCAAACAACAAAGTTTAATTATTATGTTAGCAGACAACTCGAACAAAATGCTCATATGATTAATCATATAAGTGCTTGTGTGGATAGAAATGTTAATGATCTTAAGCTTATTGGTAAACATGCTTCTATGGTCACTACTCAAGTAGAGCAAGTACTTAAGGCTCAAAATGACTTGCTTAATGAATTGAATGATAATTCTATTAAAGTTTTTACTAGAGGTGGTAGAATGACTCAGGAACCTTTGTATCCTGAGGGCCATCCTAAGAGTATTGAGCAAGATTCTCAAGGAATTAGTACTGATGCACCTAGTCATCCTGGTAATAGGAAGAAAACGAAAGATGATAGGAACTTGCATGCTAGTAAACCTGCTGTTGTTACACCTAAGAAATCAAAGGATATATCTATTTCTGATGCTGAGACACAATCTGGTGATGAACATGAGCCTAGTGATAATGTTGATAATGATGTTCATATTGATGCTCAACCTAGTAATGATAATGATGTGGAGATTGAACCTACTATTGATCCTGATAACCCACAATCGAGGAACAAAAGATATGATAAGAGTGATTTTTTTGCTAGGAAGCATGGTAAAGAAAGAGAACCATGGGTTCAAAAACCCATGCCCTTTCCTCCCAAACCATCCAAGAAAAAGGATGATGAGGATTTTGAGCGCTTTGTTGAAATGATTAGACCTATCTTTTTGCAAATGCGTTTGACTGATATGCTTAAAATGTATCCTTATGCTAAATACATGAATGATATTGTGACAAATAAAAGAAAGATACCTGATGTTGACATTTCCACCATGCTTGCCAATTACACTTTTAAGGGTGGGACTCCTAAGAAACTAGGTGATCCTGGAGTACCCACTATACCTTGCTCCATTAAAGGAAATTATGTTAGAATTGCTTTATGTGATCTTGGAGACGGTGTTAGTGTTATGCCTCTCTCTCTATATCGTAGACTTGAATTGGATAAGTTGACACCTACTGAATTTCTTTGCAAATGGCCGACAAATCAATTGCTTTACCTATCAGCATTTGCGAGGATGTTCCCATTGTGGTTGCGAACGTTACTATCTTAACAGACTTTGTTATTCTTGATATTCCCGAGGATGACGCCATGGCAATCATCCTTGGAAGACCCTTTTTAAACACTGCAGGGGTTCATTGCATAAATTCTATTGAAAAATCTTCATCCATTATTATAGGAAGCTTTGAATTTCCTATACCAACTGTCAATATGAGATATGATATACTTATTCTTGGGGATATGCATATTCCCATCGATGTACCCTAGTGATGTTTCGAAAATTCTCCGGCTTCATGTGATTCGAAAAAAGTTTGTCAACGAGACTTGATCAACCTCATTGATGGATTTCTTTTGATGACCATGAGATGGATGAATCTAGAAGACACAATCTTCTGTTCCCAACTTTGACTTTCTGTTACTTAGTAGAAAAATAATAAAAATAGCATTATTTTCCTGTTTTCTGCATTATCCGTCCAATAAAAAATGAGCTGAAAATAAAAGTTCTTCAAATGCCCTGAAATTCAAGTATGATTTTTTCTGGAACATTTAAGGATTTCTGAGATAGATAACTAGTCAGGGGATGCACCAGTGGGCCATGAGCCCAGGGTGCGTGGCCACCCCCCTGGACGCGCCTGGTAGGCTCGTGGGTCCCTTGTGCCCCCCTCCACTTATTCCAGCACCCATCTCCTTTGTCTACCTCCAGAAAAAATCATCCCACAGCTCAAACCCGTGTTCTTGCTCATTTTGCTGCATTTTTCGATCTCCTTGTGCAAATCCCCATCCACCAAACTGTTTTGGGGAATTGTTCCTTGGTATGTGACTCCTCCATTGGTCCAATTAGTTTTTGTTCTAGTGCTTTATTCATTGCATATTATTGCTGCCTTGGTGACCCTGTTCTTGAGCTTTGCATGTTAATTTTAATTGGTCCCAAGTAGTTTTGATGCAAGATATGGCCTCTAGGCACTTGTAGGAGTAGTTGTTATGAGTTTAATTTAGTTTTGTTCACTTTTATTTTGAGTCACTAAAAATTTCAGAATTTTTCACAGGAAGAAAGGGAATTATGAGGAGGTTTCTAAGGGGCTCTTCGAGCCGTAACCCCAGGGAAGATGAAAATGAGAAGAAGAAACCCAAGTATCTGGTCCCCTGAGTTGCAGAAGTTCGAGCATGCGAGTGGCCAAGCGATATGTTCTTGCACGCTGCCGGTATTCACAAGGATTTCTATTACTTGGTGGAGAATGCAGGCCTTACCGCATTTGTCGAAGATAAGTGTCCACAATACCTCATCCTCACTAATACTTTCGTGCAAAGCTTTAATTTCCATCCGAGGAAGAGTCCTCCTATGGTTGAGTTCAAGTTATATGTTACCCCCCAGCGCATGTCACTTCAGGATTTTTGCAATGTTTGCAAGTTACCTTATGTTGGGGATATTCATGAACCTCGCCCACGGGACTTGGAGGCTTTCATTGATACTATTGCCGTAGGAGAGGAGAGAGGGGTGTTTGGCGCCAGAATTGCCAGTGTGCATTTTCCTATGCTTCATTATTTCTCTTTATTTGTAGGAAAATGTTTGATTGGCCATGGAAAGGCCGAGGGTCTTAGTTCCCTAGATCTTGGAGTCCTACGCTCAGCTTTACATAATGATAGAACTTATAGTTTGGGCACTGTTGTTGCCCAACGGTTGAACACGAACCGTTCCAAGGGCGCGGTGTATGGAGGTATCTATGCTACTCGTCTAGCTAAACATTTTGAGATACCTGCTAGGCTGCATGAGGAGGAAGAGATGCTTCTTCCAGAGAGATATTTAGATTATGATAGCATGGTTCGCCATGACTTCCTTGATAAAAATGATAATGGGAGGCTAATTTATAACTTGGTATTTAGTCAGGGTACTCGTGAGGTCATTACCCTGCCTGCTCCTTCTTTGTTCAACCGTCATCTAGGCAGGTACATTATTATGCCCTCGGACATCCACGCATACTATGGCATGGCGCCACCACAGACGCCCGTGCCCGAGTCACCAGTCAAGTACCAGACACAAGTTTATGAGTGGGAGCGAGAGGAGCTCACCCAGCAGTGGAACCCTCAGTACACCCCGGAGTACCCCGCAGCTGGCTACTTTCCTCCTTGGGAGTAGACCAACTTAGGCCAAAAGACTAAGCCTGGGGGAGTATGTGTTTCTCACCGAATTTATATTCATGTTCACACATTCACTTTGATAGTCGGTGTTTACACATTTTCATTATATCATCCATGCTAGCTTATTTTATTTTCTTGCATTCTTCCTGTGTGTTTGGTTAACTTGAGAAAATTCAAAAGAAAATTTCAAAAATGAGAAAAACAAAAAAAAATTAGTTGTAACTTTATATTCTTGCATGCTTAGTAGTAACTAAAAACAAAACCCAAAAAGATTTCCCATTCTTCTTTTGCTTGTTGGGAGCTTTCCCATGTAAATAGTTTTCTTCTTTCTTTAGGTCGAGGTAGAAGACCATGATTAAAATTATTAGTGGCTCTCATATGCATTATTGTTTATCCGTCAAAGAGCCATATTACCTTGTCTTCTCCTCTCAGTTTGCTTGTAGATTCCATCTTAGTCCAATGCACGAACACTCTTATTGTTAATCACATCATGCGGTCATGCAGGTGAAAGGCAATAATGACGATATATGATGAAGTGACTGAGCCTGGAAAAGCTAGTATGAACTTGACCTATTTTGTTTTGGTAAATATGATTAGCTCATCATTCCTAATTCAGCATTGTTATGAGAGAAACATGTTTACAATGATAACTTAGAGATCATAGTTTTGTTGGAAATATGCCCTAGAGGCAATATATAAAGTGTTTATTATTATATTTACTTGTTCATGATAATCTTTTATTATCCATGTTATAATTGTAGTGATCGGAAACACACTGCATGTGTGGGTGAATAGACAACAATGTGTCCCTAGTATGCCTCTAGTGAACTAGCTCGTTGATGAAAGATGGTCAGGGTTTCCTAGCCATAGACATGTGATGTCATTTGATAACGGGATCACATCATTAGGAGAATGATGTGATGGACAAGACCCAAACTACAAACGTAACATATGATCGTGTCAGTTTATTGCTACTGTTTTCTGCATGTCAAAGTATATGTTCCTATGACCATGAGATCATGCAACTCACAGATATAGGAGGAGTGCCTTGTGTGTATCAAACGTCGCAACGTAACTGGGTGACTATAAAGGTGCTCTACAGGTATCTCCGATGGTGTTTGTTGAGTTGGCATGGATCGAGACTGGGATTTGTTACTCCGTGTGATGGAGAGGTATCTCGGGGCCCACTCGGTAATGCAACATCATAATAAGCCTTGTAAGCCATGTGACTAATTTTTAGTTGCGGAATCTTGTATTACGGAACGAGTAAAGAGACTTGCCGGTAACAAGATTGAACTAGGTATGGAGATACCGATGATCGAATCTTAGGCAAGTAACATACCGAAGAACAAAGGGAACGTTATACGGGATTAACTGAATCCTTGACATAGAGGTTCGACCGACAGATCTTCGTAGAATATGTAGGAACCAATGTGGACGTCTAGGTCCCGCCATTGGTTATTGGCCGTAGAGGTGTCTCGATCATGTCTACATAGTTCTCGAACCCGCAGGGTCTGCACACTTAAGGTTTGGTGACGTTTCGGTAGTATAGAGTTATGTATGGTGGTGACCGAAGGATGTTCGGAGTCTCGGATACGATCCCGGACATGACGAGGATCTTCGGAAGAGTCTGGAGATAAAGATTGATATATGTGATAACAGTGTTTTGATCTCTGGAAGAGTTCTGTAATTAACCGAAGGGGTTCCGGATGTATACCGAAGTGTTCAGGTATAGCAACACTTTATATGGACCAATGGGGTAAAACCCACGAGGTATTGGAAAGGGCAAAAGGAAGTTTGGCTGCTGCCTTAAGCAGTAGGGTAGTACTACCGCTTGTGAAGCGGTACTACCGCTCAACCGGTACTACCGCTCGTGAAGCGGTACTACCGCTTGTGCGCGGGACTGCAGGGATCCGAGTTGGGCTCTTTCCTTGCGGGCCAAGCCGACCTTGTGCGGGAAAAACCAACCTTGTAGAGGTTTTTGCTCCAAGATTAGACCCTAGGTCTCAACATATAAATAGAGGGGTAGGGCTAGCACACAGAACCCAACTTACGGCCACGTGTTACCCGTTTCACCGGTGCTCCTCTAGATCGAATTTCTGCAGCGCTTAGGCGAAGCCCTGCCGGAATTGCTCCACCACCATCACCGTAGCGCCGTCACGCTGCCGGTCAACTCTCTCTCCTCTCCACCTCCTCTTGCTAGATCAAGACGGTGAAGATCGTCATCAAGCTGCACGTGTGCTGAATGCGGAGGTGCTGTCCATTCGGTACTAGATTGGAAGGATCGTGATCAAGGCCACGAGACGTTCGTGATTGGATCGCGGGACGGATCATGACGAGATCGCGGGACGGTTCATGATTGGATCGCGGGACGGTTCATGATTGGTTCGCGCGACGGTTCGTGATTGGATCGCGGGACGCTCGGCGATTTGGATCGCGAAGAAGTTCGACTACACCAACCGCGTTTCTTAACGCTTCCCGCTTAGCGATCTACAAGGGTACATAGATCCACTCTCCCTCTCGTAGATGCTCATCACCATGGATAGGTTTGCGTGTGCGTAGGAAATTTTTTGTTTCCCATGCGACGTTCCCCAGCAAGTTTGTTATGCCATGCTTAATTAGCTAGGAGCTTATAATGGTTTGTCTTTGATGCCAACATGAATTTTAAAATGATTGTGATATCGTATGATAGGATGGTATCCTCCTTTGAATGATTCAAGTGGCTTGACTTGGCACATGTTCACGCATGTAGTTGAAACAAAATCAACATAGCCTCCACGATATTCATGTTCATGGTGATTTATATCCTACTCATGGTTGCACTCAATGTTGGTTAATCTCAATGCATGTTAATGACTGTTGTCGCTCTCTAGTGGGTCGCTTCCCAGTCTTTTGCTAGCCTTCACTTGTACTAAGCGGGAATACTGCTTGTGCATCCACTTCCTAAACCCAAAGTTGTTCCATATGAGTCGACCATACCTACCTATATGCGGTATCTACCTGTCGTTCCAAGTAAATTTGCATGTGCCATTCTCTAAACCGTCAAATAATAATCTGTTTTGTATGCCCGAACTGCTCATGTTGTGACAAGGGGCGGTCAGTGTCTTCCATGCTAGGTATGTTATCCTCGATATGTGTTTATTCACTATCACTCTCGAGAAAGGGGCCGGTAATCGGAATGCCCAGTTCCATTCTTAATTAAAACAAAAATATAATTGCACACAAAAATCCCCCTGGATTGTTGTTGGTGTGGACAGCACCAGAGGATTCGGCTAGTCCTGGACTGTGATTGATCGGTGGTGGGGGACTCAAAACTTTACGATTCTATTTGGGAACTGCCTACAATATGTGTAGCATGGAAGATGTTGAAAACTCTTTGTTATCTCGTTGACAATGAAAGCACGCCACCCCAACAATTATTTATCTCTTTTTTAAAAAGCTTGAGCTCTGGCACCTCTGCGAATCAATGCTTCCCTCTGCGAAGGGCCTACCTATTTACGTTTCTGTTGAGTCATCCTCTTCTTATTAAAAGCACCAGCAAGAGAGCACCTCCATCATTTGTATGCTTTGCTGTTAATTGATATTGAGTATGACTATGACTAGATCTTCTTTACCATGAATTACAATTTCTAGTCGACCCTTGGTCTTTGAAGGTGCTCTGCATTTATGTTTTGCGATCTCAAAAAGGGATAGCGAGATACCATCTGTTAATATTGTATCATGATTGTTTTGATTGAAGTGTTGACGTTTGAAACTAATTATTATTACTCTCTAGTTAATTATGCCATTGATATGAGTATACCATGAGACCTGAATGTCATTGCTTATGTTGTTAGTTTATGATCTTGCTGAAAATCTGAATATGAGTTAGACATAATTACAACAACAGAGTTTGTAAAAGTTTTTCTTTTGTCTCCTTCAGTTTATCAACTGAATTGCTTGAGGACAAGCAAGGCTTTAAGCTTGGGGGACTTGATACGTCTCCAACGTATCTACTTTTCCAAACTCTCTTGCCCTTGATTTGGACTCTAATTTGCATGATTTGAATGAAACCAACCTGGACTCACGCTATTTTCTGCACAACTATCATGGTATTGTTTTTGTGCGGAAATAAAAGTTCTCGCAATGAACTGGAAACTAATGAGGATTTTATATGGAATATATAAAAAATACCGGATAAAGAATCAACCGAAGAGGAGCTGCCAGTGGGCGACGAGCCCAGGAGGCGCCCCCCCTAGGTCGCTCCTGGCCAGCTCGTGGGGCCCACGTGGCTCCCTCGACCTCATATCCAGCTCCATATAATCTCTTTCGCCTAGAAAAAAATTAGAGAGAAGAAATCATCACGTTTTACGTTACGGAGCCGCCGCCACCACCTGTTCTTCCCTGGGAGGGCAGATTTGGAGTCCGTTCTGTGCTCCGGAGAGCGGAAATCGAAGCCATCGTCATCATCAACCATCCTCCATCGCCAATTTCATGATGCTCTCCATCGTTCGTGAGTAATCTCATTGTAGGCTTGCTGGACAGTGAAGGGTTGGCTGAGATCTATCATGTAATCGAGCTAGTTTTGATAGGGTTTGATCCCTAGTATCCACTATGTTCTAAGATTGATGTTGCTACTACTTTGCTATGCTTAATGCTTGTCACTAGGGCCCGAGTGCCATGATTTCAGATCTGAACCTGTTATGTTTTCATCAATATATGTGTGTTCTTGATTCTATCTTGCAAGTTGTAGTCACCTAATATGTGTTATAATAGTCGGAACCACTCCCGGAGATGATCAATAGTATGAGGATTCCATGTATTCAGCATGTGCTAATGCTATGTTTCGGTTCTGTATGAAAAGGAGACCTTAATATCCCTTAGTTTCCATTAGGACCCCACTGCCACAGGAGGGATGTACGAAAGATGTCATGCAAGTTCTTTTCCATAATCACGTATGACTATATACGAAATACATGCCTACATTACATTGACGAACTGGAGCTAGTTACATATCACCCTATGTTATAACTATTACATGATGAATGCCATCCGACATAATCATCCATCACCGATCCAATGCCTACGAGCTTTCCCTATACTAGTCCTTGTTTAGTTACTTTACTGCTACTGCTGTCACACTTGCTACATAAATCACTACTGCTACTGTTACCACTATTGTTGTTACTACCATACTGCTTTGCTACTAAAACTTTGCTGCAGATACTAAATCTTTCAGTGTAGTTGAATTGACAACTCAACTGCTAATACTCGAGGATATTCTTTGGCTCCCCTTGCGTCGAATCAATAAATTTGGGTGAATACTCTACCCTCGAAAACTGTTGTGATCCCCTATACTTGTTGGTTATCATGCATCAATGCGGAGTGGTTGTTAGGGATGGAATCCCGATCACAGTGGGTGAATGGATTCAGCCAAACGAACCAAAACACGGAGTGAATTATGTTGATACAAGAATTAAAGATGCCCTTTGGCGAGATCTCATGGAACATTTCACCCTACCAGATTCTCTCTCAGAGCGTCAAAGGAACAAAGTCAAGGAGTTTGCTCTCCATAAGATGGCCGGCGCGTTCCAGACTTGGAAGAAAAGATTATGGACCGAGTACAACGCTAGAGGCAAGAAGACGCCCAAATTCAAAGGAATATACGAGAAGGTAAGGAATCACTGGGACAGATTTATCGAGTACAAGACATCGATAGCTTCTATGGAGAAGTTGGCAAAGAAGAAGATAAATGTTGAGAAAAAAGTATCACCATAAACTAGGGACAGGTGGATACAAGTCAGCCATTCCTAAGTGGGATGCATTAGAGAATAAGATGCTTGCCGAAGGGATCACTCCAGTAACCTTCCACTGGCCCAAGAGGTGCAGGAATTGGTTTTTTGCGCAAGGGGGAAAGTTGCGCCCAGCAACAGGGAAGATTATTGCACTGGCCAGTCTAAAGCATGCATCAGATGAGTTGATTGAAGCAATAAAAGCTGCTGAAGAAGAATAGTTTCACCCCGATAGAGAGAACGAAGAGCTTACACGCGCCCCTGGGAATGCCGAACACGGAGGACGAACACGAGGCGTGGGCGTTGTTCCGTGGTACGAGGGGTTTGCGGGATGGGAGGATAGTTATAAAAGTTGTTCGAGAAAAAAGAAGGTGGAAGCAAACCGACTTTCAAAGTTGGAATAGATGTACGAGCAGCAACAGCTGCAGATACAGGTACTGACCCAGCAAAGGGAAACTCCACAGCAGGAGGCAGGGGAACCCGTCCCATCTACACTGCCGAAAAGCAGCATGGGTTCCACGGGGGCACCGCTGGATCACACCCCCATGGATGATATCATCGAGAAGACATCTTGTGAGCTAATCAAGAAAATGAAGAACATACCCATGCGGGTCGCGACGGGCTATGCTTTACCAAACACACCTGATGTTCTCTGGCATTGCAATCCGGTTCCAGCTGGGTATGCTCGTGTCGTGGTGGATGCAATAGAGCTAGGATATGATGAACTATTGCTTAACATCCCTGGAGGTGAGGGGGAGTCCACACTGGCAGAAGCCGCCCGTGGTCTCATTCCATGGAGTAAGGACTGCATCGAATTTCCACAGTCGGTGCTAAGGCCACCGGCTCTTCCGAGTATCGATGTCCAGTGCGAGGGATCCCAACCAGAGGCATCGCAGCGCCAGAAGTCCTCCCCACCTCGCCAGCAGTCACCTCGCCAGCAGTCCTCCCCACCTCGCCAGCAGACCTCCCCACCTCGAGCTCCCCCACAGTCCTCCCCACCTCAAGAGCCATCCCACCTCGCCAGCAGTCCTCCCCACCTCGCCATGAGCAGTTCTCCCAACCTCGGGATGGAGCACGACGCGAGTCCATATTATCGATATCGATCTCCACCGCGTGAGCCGACTCCACCCCGACAGCGGTCCCGCCAGCAGGGCTCCCAAAAGAGGAAGGCCACCAGTAGTCCTCTTCAGAAGAAAGCAAAGAAGAAACCCGAGCCTCCGGCCAAAAGGAAGCTACCTTACGACATGACACCAGAGGAAAAAAAATTGAATGCGATCTCCAAGTGAAATCCTTTTTTGCGAAGAAGACCGTCCCGCCAAAGGAGGTAGTACCCAAGGAAGTCTAAGAGCACTTTATGGGACACTTTATTGATCGATCCCCGACATATGTATAGCGTATGCCGACAGACTATGAGCGACAGATTTAGAAGGAAAGTGAGTAGAGAAGTCCACCCAGCCCAAGGAAGAAGTCAGGAAGTACGACATCAACTAGCGGGAAAACAGTTCCCCAGCTCGGAGAACAATCCAAGCAATCGATCTCTCCGCTCAAGGTCAGTACCAATCCAACCAAGCAATCGATCCAACCAGTTGACGTGCAAGGAAACCTAATCGACGTCGAAGAAGTAGAGGTTGCAAGTCTCACCCTTGACCAAATCCTTGGCACCGAGGAAATCCGCGAGTACGGTGCAACTGAGTACGCAATGCAATATGCCGTCGGAAAACCACTTGTCACACCCGAGAAGTACAAGGAAACTACCAACTGCGATGCGATGGTTGCATGATTGGTACCTGCGTGAAGCAAAGCGAGGGGAGACGGCGGTCATGGTCAAAGTAAGGAAAGAGCATTACGTCAATGCATGTGACATATGTCTTGAATTCTCAGAACTTTTCCAGTTATACCACATGGACTCTATTGACAAAACTCTCATCAGTTGCTATTGTCTGTAAATGATTTGTATCTTTAATAATTTAAGTCTCTAGCTAAGATATCGTTCATTGGCTAATCCTCACTATATATGTTCTTTTCCATGCTATTATGCAGATTGAAGATGTGGGAATTGAGACAAGAGGGAATTGATGACATTGGGTTCATCGACCCAAGTACCGTTCATGGTCTTGTGGTAAAACATTATGCCAAGGACACAAAAGGTCTCTTGGAAAAATTTCTAGAGGCACTAATGAATACCAAATCTACTATAATATTTCCTTACAACATGGGGTGAGTGTTTACTCTCTTGTATACTACAAATTCTATTTTTGCATACTAGCTCGCTGTCAAGTGTAGTTGATGAGTTATATGCATGCATGCTTAATTATATAAACTACTGTGCAGAGACCACTATATCTTCCTATATATTATCCTCGCGGATGGACTTGTTCAAGTGTACGACTCACTAAATACACCAGAACAATCATACGTGGACTTGTATGTCATGATAGAACGGTAATTTCAATCTTTATCGACCTCGCTTTCTTTCATTATTTCCTGATATCAAAAGTCATTATAATAACTCTTTTGTTCTTTTTCTTTGCCGCGTAGTGTTTGGAAAAAGTTGATAGAAAAAACCCATCACGGTCGTCAATGGACCACGATGCTAAAGTGGAAAAAGATGCAGGTAATTTAGTAGTACTACTAGGTCCGCGCATCTCTTTAATTCTATTTTCAATACCATTATCATGCTTGATTATTAATTATCTTATTGAATTCTATTCTTTTGCAAAGTGCACGAAGCAGCCACAGGGGACAAATTTATGTGGATACTTCCTCTGCGAGAACATTCGCATCCAGACCGAAGGCCGTATACGTTGCAGAAGAGCACTCCTACTTCTCGAGCTTGCATTGGTTTTTCCCTTGAAGAGGAAAGGGTGATGCAGCAAAGTAGAGATAAGTATTTCCCTCAGTTTGAGAACCAAGGTATCAGTCTAGTAGGAGTATCAAGATGAGGCAGCAAGGAACCTGCACAAACACAAACAAACTTGCACCCAACGCGATAAAGAGGTTGTCAATCCCTTTACGATTACTTGCAAGGTGAGATCTGATAGTGATAGTAGATAAAAATAAACAAGTAAATAAAATTGCAGCAAGGTATTTTTGGTGTTTTTGTATTTAGATCTGAATATATAATATGTAAAATAGACCCATGGGCCATAGTGTTCACTAGAGGCTTCTCTCATGATAGCAAGTATTACGGTGGGTGAACAAATTACTGTTGAGCAATTGATAGAATCGCACAAAGTCATGACGATATCTAAGTCAATGATCATACATATAGGCATCACGTCCGATACAAGTAGACCGATACTTTCTGCATCTACTACTATTACTCCACACATCGACCGCTATCCAGCATGCATCTAGTGTATTAAGTTCATAACAAACGGACTAACGCTTTAAGCGAGATGACATGATGTAGAGGGATAGATTCATGCAATATGATATAAACCCCATCTTTTTACCCTTGATGGAAACAACACGATGCATGCCTCGCTACCTCTTTTGTCACTAGGTGAGGACACCGCACGGTATGAACCCAAAACCAAGCACTTCTCCCATTGCAAGAACTATAGATCAAGTTGGGCAAACAAAACCCATAACTAGAAGAGACTTACAAGGATATGAAATCATGCATATAAGAAATCAGAGGAGACTCAAATGATATTCATAGATAATCTTATCATAAATCCACAATTCATCGGATCTCAACAAACACACCGCAAAAGAGAATTACATTGGATAGATCACCATGAAGATCATGGATAACTTTGTATTGAAGATCAAAGAGAAGGAAGAAGCCATCTAGCTACTAGCTATGGACATGAAAGTCTGTGGTGAACTACTCACGCATCATCGGAGAGGCAATGGTGTTGATGAAGATGGCCACCGGAGATGAATTCCCCTCCGGCAGGATGCCGGAATGGTCTCTCGATTGGTTTTTCGTGGCTACGGAGGTTTTCGGCGGCGGAACTTGCGATCTAGGTTTAGTTCTGGAGGTTTCCGTATTTATAAGACCAGGTGGCGTCGGGAACAAGTCGAGGGGGGCCACAAGGAGGTCACGAGCCCCCTAGGAGCGCCCAGGGGGGAGGCCGCGCCTCCCAGGCTTGTGACTCCCTCGGGCCGCCTCTCCGGTATCTTTTCCTTCTGCTATTTTTGATATTTTCCATAAAAAATCACGGTGAAAGTTTTATTCTGTTTGGACTCCGTTTGATATTCCTATCTGAAAAAGGTCAAAAACATAGAAAAATAAGAACTAGCACTGGGCACTGAATTAATAAGTTAGTCCCAAAAATAATATAAAATAACATATTCATGCATATAAAACATCCAAAGTTGTTAATATAATATCATGGAACAATAAAAAATTATAGATATGTTGGAGATGTATCAAGCATCCCCAAGCTTAACTCCTGCTCGTCCTCGAGTAAGGAAGTGATAAAGAACGAATTTTTGATGTGAAATGCTACCTAACATATTTGTTCTATGTAACTTCTTTCTTGTGGCATGATTGTTCAGATCCATAATATTCAAAGCAATAGTTTAATATTGACATGAAAAAAATAATACTTCAAGTATAATAGCAAACTAATCATGAACTTTCGAAATAACAAGGCCAAAGAAAGTCATCCCTACAAAATCATATAGTCTGGCTATGCTCCATCATCCCCACACAACGAATTTAACTCATGCACAACCCCGGTATTGGTCAAGTAATTGTTTTCTCACTCTTACTTTCTCAAACTTTTTCAACTCTCACGCAATACATGAGCGTGAGCCATGGATATAGCACTATAAGTGGAATAGAGTGTGGTGGAGGTTTGAGGAAAAAAGGAGGAGATGGTCACATCGACTCGGCGTATCACTGGGCTATGGAGATGCCCATCAATAGATATCAATGTGAATGAGTAGGGATTGCCATGGAACGGATGAACTAGAACTATAAGTGTATGAAAGCTCAAGAATAAAAACTAGTGCGTATGCACCCAACTTGCTTGCTCACGAAGACCTAGGTCAATTTGAGGAAGCCCATCATTGGAATATACAAGCCAAGTTATGTAATGAAAATTCCCACTAGCATATGAAAGTGACAAAACAAGAGACTCTCTGTCATGAAGAACATGGTGCACTTTTGAAGCACAAGTGTGGAAAAAGATAGTAGCATTGTCCCTTCTCTCTTCTTCTCTCATTTTTTTGGTTGGGCTCTTTGGCATCTTCTTTTTTTGTTTGGGCTCTTTGGCATCTTTTTTATATCCTCACATGGGACAATGCTCTAATAATGATGATCATCACACTTGTATTTACTTACAACTCGATACTTGGAACAATAATGACTCTATATGAATGAAAGTGATGGCACATGTCATGAGACGGAATAGTGAGAGCTGCATGGCAATATATCTCGGAATGGCTATGCAAATGCCATAATAGGTAGGTATGGTGGCTGTGTTGAGGAAGGCATATGGTGGGTTTGTGCACCGGCGAAAGTTGCGCGGCACTAGAGAGGGTAGCAATGGTGGAAGGTGAAAGTATCTATACCATGGACTCACATTAGTCATGAAGAACTCATATACTTATTGCAAAAGTTTTATTAGTAATCGAAACAAAGTGCTAAACGCATACTCCTAGGGGAAGGGTTGGTAGGAGTTAACCATCGCACGATCCCGACTGCCCACAAAGGATGACAATCAATAAATCAATTATGCTCCGACTTCCTAACATAGCGGTTCACCATACGTGCATGCTACGGGAATCACTAACTTCAACACAAGTATTTCTAGATTCACAACACCCTACTATCATAAATATAATATTACCGTATCCATATCTCAAAACTAATTGAGAGGAATCAAACTTCTCTTACTAATCAATGCACTTGAATATGAAATTTTTTACAATATCCTCTTTGGATTCCTATCATATTTAGGGATAATTTCATAACACATGCCAATTACCGAGTTACTTAGAGAGAGCACTCTCAAAATGATATAAGTGAAGATTCGGGAGTTTTTATTTGTACAAAATATGACTCTGCCGTGCTCTACAAAGATTTAAGTGAAGCACTAGAGCAAAATTATCTAGCTCAAAAGATATAGTGAAGCACATGGGAGCAAAATTACCAATCTCAAAAGATATAAGTGAAGCACATGGGAGCAAAATTACTAAGCTCAAAAGATATAATTGAAGCACATGGGAGCAAAATTATGAAGTTCAAAAGATATAAGTGAAACACATGGGAGAAAAATTACTAAGCTCAAAAGATATAAGTGAAGCACATGGGAGCAAAATTACTAAGCTCAAAAGATATAAGTTAAGCACATGTGAGCTAAATTGCCTAACTCAAAAAGATATAAGTGAAGCTCATTGAGTATTCTAACAAATTCACGATGAGTTCATGTACCTCTCAAAAGGTGTGCAGAAATTATGATTGTGATAAAACAAAAAGCAAAGACTCCTATAATACACGACTCTCCAAGCAAAACTCATATCATGTGGTAAATAAAAATATAGCTCCAAGCAACGTTACCGATGGATTGAAGATGAAAGAGGGGATGCCTTCCCGGGGCATCCCCAAGCATAGGATTTTTGGTGTCCCTGAATTAGGCTTTTGATGACTTGCGAATCCCTAACCTTAGGCTCTTTACACTCTTTATTCCATTGTCCATAAGAACATCACCCAAAACATGAAAACTTCACAACAAAAAACTTAAATAGAAACTCGTGATAGCATTAGCATAAGAAAACAAGCCACCAACTTTTTAGGTACTGTAGTAAACTTTAATTTCCATTTAGATTGATGTTATATTACTGTATTCTCACTTTTACATGACTTGTACCCCCCGATACTAACCATAGTTTCATCAAAATAAGCAATCAACACAACAAAAAACAGAATCTATCAAAAACAGAACAGTCTGTAGCAATGTGTATATTTCGTATACCTATGCTAACTAAACAATTATGAAAAAATTATGAAAATTAGGGAAATTTTCATATCAATCAGAATCAAAACGAATCAAATCAAAATCTCTTTCTGTATAGGAATGAAAAATAATTTCGTGAGCACAAAGTTTCTGTCTTTTTTCAGCGTGATTAAACAACTATCACCAAAACTAATCATAAAGGTTCTACTTGGCACAAACACTAACTAAAACATTAAAAAACACAATAATAACATAGTGACGATGGTGAGGACTCAACAAAACAGAAAGTAAAAAGCAAAAATAAACCTATTCATTTTGTTGCCTCCCAACAAGCGCTATCGTTTAACGCCCTTAGCTAGGCGTAAGGCAATAGAATCAAGTATTGTCATATTCTTTTCTTTGGAAACAAGGGGAGACCTTTTTGTCGAGAGCATCTATATTCCTATTTTGTGAGAGTACATGACCATTTATAGTGGAATAAATATTAAGCACATTACGAAAGTTCGTGTCTAAACTAGCCTTCATTTCTTGTATTGATTCATTTTGGTAGAAAAAGATGAGGGCAGTGGTCTCATTTTCTCCCTTGGGATGCCCAAATATAGCTTTCATTTTTTCATAAGTGTCAAAGTCATCTCCTACAAGGAAACCCATATCAAATATAGAATCCAAGATTTGTTTAAACGAGTGGGGCAATCCGGCGTAAAAGCTGTTTAAGTATAACTCAATATGATAAGGAGGGATATGACTAGTTTGAATTCTCACCAGTCTGTCCCAAGCGTCTTTTAAGGATTCATTAAGCGAATAGTGCAAAAGTATAGGATCCCCATCATCAATATTACTGAAAGTGTCTCTAGCAACCTCAGGACGTCTTCCCATAGACTCATTATTTGTGAGTTTGGGAAAGACAGAGGGGCTATCCAAGGCATTAAACCTAGGCAGAGTAATCTTGTGTTTGAATGATTCAGACATGGTGACTTAGCAAGCAGGCAAGCACACAAGCAAACAGAAAGCACGCGAAAGAAAAGGGCGAACGAAAAAAAGCAAATAAAGAAAGGCAAATATGTTTGTAATTTTTGTTTTAGAAGTGGGGGAGAGGAAAACGAGAGGCAAATGACAAATAATGTAAATGCAAGAGATGATTTTGCGATAGGTACTTGGTAGATATGCTTCAATTGAATACTCCCCGGCAACGGCGCCAGAAATTCTTCCTGCTACTTCTCGAGCTTGCATTGGTTTTTCCCTTGAAGAGAGAAAGGGTGATGCAGCAAAGTAGAGATAAGTATTTCCCTCAGTTTGAGAACCAAGGTATCAATCTAGTAGGAGTATCAAGATGAGGCACCAAGGAACCTACACAAACACAAACAAACTTGCACCCAACGCGATAAAGAGGTTGTCAAGCCCTTTATGATTACTTGCAAGGTGAGATCTGATAGTCATAGTAGCTAAATATAAATAAGTAAATAAAATTGCAGCAAGGTATTTTTGGTGTTTTTGTATTTAGATCTGAATATATAATATGTAAAATAGACCCGGGGGCTGATAACCCACAAGTATAGGGGATCGCAACAGATTTCGAGGGTAAAGTATTCAACCCAAATTTATTGATTTGACACAAGGGGAGCCAAAGAATATCCTTGAGTAATAGAAGTTGAGTTGTCAATTCAACCACACCTGAAAGATTTAGTATCTGCACCAAAGTTTTAGTAGCAAAGTAGTATGATAGTAACAGTAGCAGTAGTGATTTGTGTAGCAAATGTGACAGCCATAGCGGTAAAGTAACTAAGCAAAGACCAATATAGGAAAAGCTCGTAGGCATAGGATCGGTGATGGATGATTATACCGGATGGCATTCATCATGTAACAGTTATAACGTAGGCTGATATGTAACTAGCTCTAGTTCGTTAATGTAATGTAGGCATGCATTCCGTATATAGTCATACGTGCTTAGGGAAAAGAACTTGCATGACATGTTTCGTCCATACCTCACGTGGCAGCGGGGTCCTAATGGAAACTAAGGGATATTAAGGTCTCCTTTTAATAGAGTACCGGAACAAAGCATTAGCACATGGTGAGTACATGGAATCCTCACACTATGGTCATCTCCGGGAGTGGTTCCGGCTATTGTCACTCCGGGGTTGCCGGGTCATAACACATAGTAGGTGACTACAACTTGCAAAATAGGATCAAGAACACACTTATATTGATGAAAACATAATAGGTTCGGATCTGAAATCATGGCCCTCAGGCCCTAGTGACAAGCATTAAGCATAGCAAAGTAGTACCAACATCAATCTTAGAACATAGTGGATACTAGGGATCAAACCCTATCAAAACTAGCTCGATTACATGATAGATCTCATCCAACCCATCACCGTCAAGCAAGCCTACGATGAGATTACTCATGAACGATGGAGAGCATCATGAAATTGGCGATGGAGGATGGTTGATGATGACGATGGCTTCGATTTCCACTCTCCAGAGCCCAAAACGGACTCCAGATATGCCCTCCCGGGGAAGAACAGGTGGTGGCGGCGGCTCCGTATGGTAAAACACGATGATTTCTTCTCTCTGATTTTTTTCTCGACGATAGAGAATATATGGAGCGGGATAGGAGGTCGGAGGAGCCATGTGGGCCCCACGAGCCTGCCAGGCACGGCCTAGGGGGGCGCGGCTCCTGGGCTCGTGGCCCATTGGCAGCTCCTCTCCGATTGATTCTTTCTCCGGTATTTTTTATATATTCCACAAAATACCTCGTAAGTTTTCAGGTCATTGCGAGAACTTTTATTTCTGCACAAAAACAACACCATGGCAGTTCTGCTGAAAACAGTGTCAGTCCGGGTTAGTTTCAGTCAAATCATGCAAATTAGAGTTCAAAACAAGGGCAAAAGTGTTTGGAAAAGTAGATACGTTGGAGACATATCAACTCCCCCAAGCTTAAAGCCTTGCTTGTCCTCAAGCAATTCAGTTGATAAACTGAAAGAGACAAAAGAAAAACTTTTACAAACTCTGTTTGATCTTGTTTTTGTAATTATGTCTAACTCATATTCAGATTTTCAGCAAGATCATAAGCTAACCACATAATCAATGACATTAAGGTCTCACGGTATACTCATATCAATGGCATAATTAACTAGTGAGCAATAATAATAAGTTTCAAACGTCAACACTTCAATCAAAACAAACATGATACAATATGAATAGATGGTATCTCGCTATCCCTTTCTGAGATCGCAAAACATAAATGCAGAGCACCTTCAAAGACCAAGGGCAGACTAGAAATTTCTATTCATGGCAAAGAAGATCCAGTCATAGTCATACTCAATATCAATTAATAGCAAAGCATACAAATGACGGAGGTGCTCTCTAGCTGGTGCTTTTAATAAGAAGAGGATGACTCAACATAAATGTAAATAGATAGGCCCTTCGCAGAGGGAAGCATTGATTCGTAGAGGTGCCAGAGCTCAAGCTTTTTAAAACAGAGATAAATAATTATTTTTGGGGTGGCATGCTTTCATTGTCAACGCGATGACCAAGAGTTTTCACCATCTTCCATGCTAAACGTATTATAGGCGGTTCCCAAACAGAATAGTAAAGTTTTGACTCCCCCACCACCGATCAATCACACTCCACGACTAGTCGAATCCTCGGGTGCCGTCGATACCAACAACAATCTAGGGGGAGTTTTGTTTGCAATTATATTTTTATTTGATTTGAGCATGGAACTGGGCATTCCGATTACCGGCCCCTTTCTCATGAGTGATAGTGAATAAACACATATCGAGGATAACAGGCCTAGCATGGAAGATACTGACAGCCCCTTGTCACAACATGAGCGGTTTGGGCATACAAAACAGATTATTATTCGAAGGTTTAGAGAATGGCACATGCAAATTTACTTGGAACGGCAGGTAAATACCGCATATAGGTAGGTATGGTGGACTCATAGGGAACAACTTTGTGCTTAGGAAGTGGATGCACAAGCAGTATTCCCGCTTAGTACAAGTGAAGGCTAGCAAAAGAATGGGAAGCGACCAACTAGAGAGCGAGAACAGTCATTAAGATGCATTGAGATTAACCAGCATTGAGTGCAAATATGAGTAGGATATAAATCACCATGAACATGTATATCATGGAGGCTATGTTGATTTTGTTTCAACTACATGTGTGAGCATGTGCCAAGTCAAGCCACTTGAATCATTCAAAGGAGGATACCATCCTATCATACTACATCACAATCATTTAAAATTCATGTTGGCATCCAAGACAAACCATTATAAACTCCTACCTAATTAAGCATGGCCTAAGAAACTATGATCTCTAAGTTGTCATTGCAAACATGTTTTTCTCATAACAATACTTAGTTAGAAATGATGAGCTAGTCATATTTACAAAAACAAAATAGGTCGAGTTCATACCAGCTTTTCCAGACTCAATCACTTCATCATATATCGTCATTATTGCCTTTCACTTACACGACCGAATGATGTGAATAATAATAAGAGTGTTCCTGCATTGGACTAAGCTGCAATCTGCAAGCAAACTCAGAGGAGAAGACAAGGTAATATGGCTCTTTGACGGATAAACAATAATCTATATGAGAGCCACTAATCATTTTAATCATGGTCTTCTACCTCGACCCAAAGAAAAAGAAAACTAATTACATGGGAAAGCTCCCAACAAGCAAAAGAAGACGTGAAAATATTTTTGGGTTTTCTTTTTAGTGACTACTAAGCATGCACGAATGTAAAGTTATAACTAATTTTTTTTCTTTTTCACATTTTAATTTTTTTGGATTTTCTCAAGTTGACCAAACACACAAGAAGAATGCGAGAAAAGAAAATAAGCTAGCATGGATGATATAACGAAAAACTGTGAACACCGATTATCAAAGTGAATGCGTGAACATGAATATAAAGTCGGTGACAAACACATACTCCCCCAAGCTTAGGCTTTTGGCCTAAGTTGGTCTACTCCCATGGAGGAAAGTAGCCAGCTCCTGGGTACTCCGGAGTGTACTAAGGGTGCTACTGCTGGGAGAGCTCCTCCGGCTCCCACTGATAAACTGGCGTCTGGTACTCGACTGGTGGCTCGGGCTCGGGCACCTGAGGTGGCGTCATGCCCAGTGTGCGTAGATGTCCGAGCACATAATAATGTACCTGCCTAGATGAAGGTTGAACAAAGAAGGAGCAGGCAGGGTAATGACCTCACGAGTACCCTGGCTAAATACCAAGTTATAAATTAGCCTCCCATTATCATTTTTGTCAAGAAAGTCATGGCGAACCATGCTATCATAATCTAAATATCTCCCTGGAAGAAGCATCTCTCCCTTCTCATGCAGCCTAGCAGGTATCCCAAAATGATTAGCTAGACGGGTAGCATAGATGCCTCCATACACCGTGCCCTTGGAACGGTTCGTGTTCAACCGTTGGGCAACAATAGTGCCCAAATTATAAGTTCTATCATTATGTAAAGCTGAGCGTAAGACTGCAAGATCTGGGGAACTAAGATCCCCGGCCTTTCCACGGCCAATCAAACATTTTCCCACAAATAAAGAGAAATAAGAAGCACAGGCAAATGCATGCTGGCAATTCTGGCACCAGACACCCCTCTTTCCTCTCCTACGGCAATAGTATCAATGAAAGCCTCCAAGTCCCGTGGACGAGGTTCATGAATATCCCCAACATAAGGTAACTTGCAAACATTGCAAAAATCCTGAAGTGACATGTGCTGGGGGATATCATATAACTTGAACTCAACCATAGGAGGACTCTTCCTCGATAGAAATTAAAGCTTTGTAGGAAAGTATTAGTGAGGAGGAGGTATTGTGGACACTTATCTTCGACAAATGCGGTAAGGCCGGCGTTCTCCACCAAGTAATAAAAATCCTTATGAATACCAGCAGCGTGCAAGAACATATCGCTTGGCTGCTTGCATGCTCGAACTTCTACAACTCGGGGGACCGGATACTTGGTTTTCTTCTTCTCATTTTCATCTTCCTTGGGATTACGGCTTGAAGAGCCCCTTAGAAACCTCCTCATGGTTCCCTTTTTATTCCTCTTAAAAATTCTGAAATTTTTAGTGACGCAAAATAAAAGTGAACAAAACTTAACAAAACTCATAGCAACTACTCCTATAAGTGCCTAGAGGCCATATCTTGCATCAAAACTACTTTGGACCAAATAAGATTAACATGCAAAGCTCAAGAACAAGGTCACCAGGGCAGGAATAATATGCAATGAATAAAGCACTAGAACAAAAACTAATTGGACCAATGGAGGATTCACGTACCAAGGAACAATTCCCTAAAACAGTTTGGTGAATGGGGCTTTGCACAAGGAGATCGAAAAATGCAGGAAAACGAGCAAGAACACGAGTTTGAGCTGTGGGGTGATTTTTTCTGGAGGTAGAAGAAGGAGATGGGTGCTGGAATAAGTGGAGGGGGCCCACGTGGGACCCATGAGCCTGCTAGGCGCGGCCAGGGGGGTGGCCGCGCCTCTTGTTCTCGTGGCCCACTGGTGCATCCCCCTCGGCAGTTATCTAGGTCAGAAATTCTTAAATATTCCAGAAAAAATCATACTTCAATTTCAAGGCATTTGAAGAACTTTTATTTCCAGGTCATTTTTTATTGGACGGATAATACAGAAAACAGGAAAATAATGCTATTTTTATTATTTTTCTACGAAGTAACAGAAAGTAAAAGTTGGGAACAGAAGATTGTGACTCGTCCATTCAGCCATCTCATGGACATCAAAAGAAATCCATCAATGAGGTTGATCAAGTCTCCTTGACAAACTTTTTAAGAATCACATGAAACCAGCGAATTTTCGAAAAAGCACTAGGGTACCTCAATGGGGATATGCATATCCCCAACAATAAGTATATCATATCTCATCTTGACAGTAGGTATAGGAAATTCAAAGCTTCCAATAATAATTGATGAAGATTTTCCAATAGAAATTATGTAATGGACCCGGTATTGTTTCTTCGGAAAGTGCACCGTGTGCTCATTCCCATCAACATGGAAAGTGACATTGCCTTTGTTGGAATCAATAACAGCTCCTGTAGTGTTTAAAAAGGGTCTTCTAAGGATGATTGCCATGGCATAATCCTCGGGAATATCAAGAATAACAAAGTCCGTTAAGATAGTAACGTTCGCAACCACAACAGGCACATCCTCGCAACTGCCAATGGGTAAAGTAGTTGATTTATCAGCCATTTGCAAAGAAATTTTAGTAGGTGCCAACTTAACCAATTCAAGTCTACGATATAAAGAGAGAGGCATAACACTAACACCGGCTTCGAGATCACATAAAGCAGTTCTAACATAATTTCCTTTAATGGAGCAAGGTATAGTGGTTACTCCGGGATCACCTAGTTTCTGAGGAGTCCCACCCTTAAAAGTGCAATTAGCAAGCATGGAGGAAATCTCAACATCAGGTATCTTCCTTTTATTAGTCACAATATCTTTCATGTATTTAGCATAAGGAGACATTTTAAGCATATCAGTCAAACGCCTTTGCAAAAAGATAGGTCTAACCATTTCAACAAAGCACTCAAAATCCTCATCATCCTTTTTCATAGATGGCTTACGAGGAAAGGGCATGGGTTTCTGAACCCAAGGTTCCCTTTCTTTACCGTGCTTCCTAGCAACAAAATCACTCTTATAAAAAAAAATTCCTAGGTTCTGGGTTATCAGGTTCAATCTCCACATCATTATCATTGCTAGGTTGAGTATCAATATGAACATCATTATCAATATTTTCACTAGGCTCATGTTCATCACCAGGTTGTGTCTCAGCATCAGAAATAGATATATCATTTGGATTCTCAGGTGTAACAGCAATAGGTTTACTAGCATGCAAGTTCCTATCATCTTTCTTTTTCTTCCTATTACCAGGATGACTAGGTGCATCAGTATTAATTCCTTGAGAATCTTGCTCAATTCTCTTAGGATGGCCCTTAGGATACAAAGGTTCCTGAGTCATTCTACCACCTCTAGTAACAACTTTAACAGAATTATCATTCAATTCATTAAGCAAGTCATTTTGAGCCTTAAGTACTTGCTCTACTTGAGTAGTGACCATAGAAGCATGGTTACCAATAAACTTAAGATCATTAACATTTTTATCCACACAAGCACTTATATGATTAATCATACAAGCATTTTGTCCAAGTTGTCTGCTAACATAATCATTAAAACTTTGTTGTTTGGCAACAAAGTTATCAAATTCATCTAAGCATAAGCTAGCAGGTTTATCATAAGGAATATCACTCTCACTGAATCTACGAAGAGAATTTACCTCTACTACGTGTGTCGGGTTATCAAGACCTTATATCTCTTCAATAGGTGGTAGATTCTTCACATCTTCAGATTTAATACCTTTCTCTCGCATAGATTTATTTGCTTCTTGCATATATTCAGGACTGAGGAATAGAAGACCTCTTTTCTTTGGAGTTTGCTTCGGAGGTGGTTCGGGAATAGTCCAAGAATTATCATTGCTCAAGATGTTATTCAATATAATTTTAGCTTGTTCCACAGTTCGTTCCGTGAAAACACAGCCAGCACAATTATATAGGTGGTCCATAGAAGCATTGGTTAGTCCATATAAAAGATATCAAGCATTTTGTTTTTCTTGAGAGGGTGATCAGGCAAAGCATTAAGTAACTGGACAAGCCTCCCCCAAGCTTGTGGGAGACTCTCTTCTTCAATTTTCACAAAGTTATATATATCCTGCAAGGCAGCTTGTTTCTTGGGCAGGAAAATATTTCTCAGAGAAGTAGTATACCATATCCTGGGGACTACGCACACAACCAGGAGCAAGAGAAGTAAACCAAGTTTTAGCATCACCCTTTAGTGAGAAAGGAAATAACTTAAGTATATAGTAATAGCGAACTTTTTCCTCATTAGTGAATAGGGTGGCAATATCATTCAGTTTAGTAAGATGTGCTACAACAGTTTCAGATTCATAACCATGAAGAGGATCAGATTCAACCAAAGTGATTAACTCAGGATCAACAGAGAACTCACAATCATTATCTGTAACAAAGATAGGTGAAGTAGCAAACTTGGGATCATATTTCATCCTAGCATTCAGAGATTTTCCTTTCCACTTGCGTAATAAATTCTCAAGATCATAGCTATCCTTACAAGCAAGAAAGTCTTCAGCTATATCTCCTTCCATAAAATAACCCTTAGGTATATTAGGCAATTCATATTTAGGAGGGCTAGCTAGCAGGTGTAACAGCAGGTTCCATTTGAATAATTTCATCAGTTTCAGAAGTATCATTTGATTAAGTAGTAACTCTAGAAATTTGTGCATCAAGAAATTCACTCAGTGGCGTATCATTACCAAGCAGAGCATCATCATAATTATCATGTATAGCAGAAGTAGCATCATCAAGCAGAGGCGACATATCAGAATTAATAGCAGGTGGCGGTGTCGCAAATTTACTCATAACAGAAGGTGAATCAAGTGAAGATCTAGATGGGAGTTCCTTACCTGTCCTCGTAGTTGAGGGCAGAACTTTAATTTTTGTATCTCGCAAATTCTTCATAGTGATCAACAGATGTAAATCCCAAGTGACTCAGAGAATAGAGCTATGCTCCCCGTCAACGGTGCCAGAAAAAGGTCTTGATAACCCACAAGTATAGAGGATCGCAACAGTTTTCGAGGGTAAAGTATACAACCCAAATTTATTTATTCGACACAAGGGGAGCCAAAGAATATCCTTTAGTATTAGCAGTTGAGTTGTCAATTCAACAACACCTGATAAATTTAATATCTGCAGCAAAGTTTTAGTAGCAAAGTAGTATGATAGTAATAGTAGCAGTAGTGATTTGTGTAGCAAATGTGACAGCAATAGCGGTAAAGTAACTAAGACCAAAATAGGAAAAGCTCATAGGCATAGGATCGGTGATGGATGATTATGGCAGATGGCATTCATCATGTAACAGTTATAACATAGGGTGATATGTAACTAGCTCTAGTTCGTTAATCTAATGTAGGCATGTATTCCGTATATAGTCATACGTGCATAGGGAAAAGAACTTGCATGACATCTTTCATCCATCCCTCCCGTGGCAGCGGGGTCCTAATGGAAACTAAGGGATATTAAGGTCTCCTTTTAATAGAGTACCGGAACAAAGCATTAGCACATGGTGAGTACATGGAATCCTCATACTATGGTCATCTCTGGGAGTGGTTCCGGCTATTGTCACTCCGGGGTTGCCGGGTCATAACACATACTAGGTGACTACAACTTGCAAAATACGATCAAGAACACACATATATTGATGAAAACATAATAGATTCAGATCCGAAATCATGACACTCGGGCCCTAGTTACAAGCATTAAGCATAGCAAAGTAGTAGCAACATCAATCTTAGAACATAGTGGATACTAGGTGTCGGGGATATACCCCGCGGTATGACCCGGCCGGGTGACTCACAGGAGACCCGGCTGAAGATATGACATTCTTATTAAAGGCCCGGTTGGCGGGCCGCAGATGACCATGGGCCAAGACCCGGCTGGCGGGCCAGCGCCAGGCGACTCACGGGATAAAGACCCGGTGGGTGAGCCGGCGCCATGCGGCTCACAAGAGAAGGCCCTTAAAGGAAATAAGACCCAGAGTAGGATTCGTGAGAGACGAGTCCTAGTCCTACTCCTAGTAGGACTCTATTTTGTAAAACCTACCTCTCCACTTATATAAGGAGGGGTAGAGCACCCCTAGAGGGACAAGACTCTCAAGAGACACAGGTCCTCTAGTTTAGACAACACAAGATTAGAGATAGAGAGATTAGAGGCTCTCATGATTAGAGGTAGCGATTAGCACCCTTGTAACCGAGAGATCTTCATCATCATCAATGCCAGACAAGCAGGACGTAGGATTTTACCTCGACTCGAGGGGCCGAACCTGGGCAAAACTCCGTGTCTTCTCGATTCCGATCAACCCCTTCAAGCCGCCACGTAGTTGCATTTGCCCCGAAGCCAAGTCCGTTGACCCGGACATCTGCCATGACAAAACCACGACAGTTGGCGCCCACCATGGGGCATCACACAGTGGTTTGTGTTCTTGAAGGGATCTCTCCCGAGGATCGAGAAGCACACAATTTTTTCAGATGAAGAAGAGCCGCCGCGACCTCTGCCTCCGCTGCGAACCGACACCGCAGAGCTTCCCTGACTGATGAGCCGTCGCGACCTCCGCTTCCACCGCGGGCCGGTGCGGTAGAGCCATGCCGGTTCTACTGCCGTGAGCCGCCGATTTCCTCATGCACGAGCTGCCTCCACCATGAACCTTTGTTCGTATGGCCTGATACCGCGGAGCTGGAGCCCACACTAGCATGTTGCGCTGCTCGATGGACACGCGTGAGCCGCCGCCCCGCAGACAATATCAAACCTATTGATACCGTGCATGTTCAACCCGCAGGTAAAAGCCGCCCAATGGATGCAGCAGGCGGCCACATTCACGATAAGGTTTTCAATACCACGGGCGACTCACCGATCGCACTGGCCTACAACACCGCAACCGTCTCTCGCGACAACGCCGTCTCTCGCGGTCGCGCCGGCTGGTGGCCCATACAGGCCTCTTATCATTCGCACAGGCTTACAAGCGCAAAGACGTCTCTTGTGCGCCGGCTTATAATGCCACAGTTATCTCTCGTGACTACCTCGGCTTACAATGTCGCCGCCATCTATTGCGGATCATCCGTCGTCCAGATAAATCAGGTCATATCCATCTAATTTGTCCTAGTAGTATATATTATTTATTCTATGAGAACAATTACTCCGTATTTGTAATATTTTTTTTACACAGGACAAATTATTCATTACCAAAGTAGCATCATATCGCGGAGATGGAGGCGCACCGGCGTCGTTTGGCACCTGCATCCGTACCGGCTTACAGCGCCACAGCCGTCTCTCACGGCCGCGCCGGCTCGCAAAGTTCGTGGTTGAGTCGCCTATCCACGCCAGCTTATAATACCCGCGGCCGAATCACCCGTCCACGCCGGTTTACAATGCCGCGGACATCTCTCGCGACCATGCTGGCTTTTAATGCTACAGCCGTCTCTCGTGACTGCACCGGCTTATAAACGCTGTGACAGTCTCTCGCCATCCGAGCCTGTTTACTCGCCACCCATGCCATCTTACGACACCATGGCCATCTTTCGCCGTCATGACATCTCACAACACCGGGTCAGTTCTCGCCTCCCGCGCCGACTTACAATGACCTCGTCGTCTCTCATCATCCGCGACGGCTTACAGCGCTGTGGCGTTTTTCACAAATATCACCGGTTTACAATGCCACGGTTGGTTTCAGCATTTTAATCGGCATATCAGTGCAGTGTTCACGTATGTGAGCCGCCCAGTGGACGCGCGTAGGACGCCGCCTACAATACGATTCTACATTGACATCAGGTGCAGTGCTCAACAATACGAGCCGCCCAACGGACAAGCGCATAAGTAGCTGCCACTACAATTTGATTCACTTCAAGCAAACAACCGGAACGTCGACCGGATCATTGAAATAGTTCCTATGGGGTCATCGATAACCCGCCACGGCCAAACTCAACTTTCAATGGAGATTCTCAAGCCACCTCTTCGAGTCAACTTGAGACTCGGGGGCTACAGACATGACAAGACACATTTGGTCGTTCTCAATGAGAAGCCCGGATCTTTTGCCAAGATGAAATTTTCTGGCTCAACAAGTTTAAGTCGAAGTGGTTTGTGACCCGCCGAAGTTCTTCTTAGTCAATCTCGCCTTAGAGACCCTGAGCCGGTTCACAAAGTTGACGGCCAATCTCGCCTTAGAGACCCTGAACTGATGTTACTCTTACCAGTCAATCTCGCTTTAGAGACCCTGAGCCGGTTCACAAAGTTGACGGCCAATCTTGCCTTAGAGACCCTGAATTGATGTTACTCTTACCAGTCAATCTCGCTTTAGAGACCCTGAACTGCTGTAAGTTACACACTTAAGCTCTTATCAGTCAATCTCGCTTTAGAGACCCTGAGCCGACTCACTTAGTTGACGGCCAATCTCGCTTTAGAGACCCTGAACTGGTATGATGCATAGTTTAAGTACATTAAGCGTTGTTGCTGATGGAGGCTTCTTACCTTTGGTATAGCTTAAAAAATTCCCCTAAGGCAACAGCGTGTACATCAAAATCCAGTTGCTTATCAACTGCGGCCATCGAAGGGGTCTTCTTACCGATGGGCATCGCCTATCTCACCCTAATGGTCGGCTTTATGCCACTTCCGGTTACTTATTAACCGCGGTTGTCGAAGGGGGCTTCTTACCGACGGGTTCGCTTATCTCACCCTAACAACCGGCGATTACGCCAAAAATAGTTATGGAAGGAGGCTTCTTGCCCTTGGGTATAGCTTACATAAACCTTTCACATAGCCGGCTAGTACAATTACTAGTCGCGGCTGTCGAATGGATGCTTCTTGCCATAAGGTATAGCTTACATAAAACCATCGGCAGCCGGCCCTATTCAACATTGGCTGATTGGAGGAGGCGTCTTGCCTTTGGGTATAGCTCACATCACCCTCCAACAGCAGGCTTTCTTGACCTACGGTTGTCAGTAGAGGCTTCTTACCTTTGGTATAGCTTATATAAACCTATTGACAACCGGTGTTGGAATACAATGGATAAAGTATTTGCTATTAAAAGGAGGTTTTTTACCATCATGGTACAGTTTACATCACCCCTCATGCAGCCGGCTGTAGGCCGCTTCAAGTTCATCAACAGGCGCCGTTGTCGATAGAGGCTTCCTACCGTCAGGTATAGCTTACATATATCCTAAGACAACCGGCTCTTAAAAGAAATTATTTACAAGGGCGACTCATGTTACCCTGAAAAGTTGCCGGCTTTAGGCCGCTTCCAGCTCTTCATTAGCCGCGGTTGTCAATGGAGGCTTCTTACATTGAAGTGCAACTCATATTACCCTACGACAACCGGTCATCAACAGACTCGGAGTCATGTTACTCCGGTTGACATCTCACAGGTGGATTATTCAAGGGGGGCTTCCCACCTCCAGATAAACATGCTGGCTTATAAAAGCTGGATCGGGGCAAGATTATGAGAAAGGAGCAATGTTATGAAAGGTATGAAACATCTCCAGGTTGAGCTTCTTCAAGCCGCCCTCACAACAATGCAGAATGTATTCTGTCTTGTTTATTTTCTGCAGGTATTATCTCTTAATATGAACGTCCATCAAATATTTGGCAAGAGCAAATGGGTCTTTTAATAGCCAACATGGTTGTATCTTCATAGTTATCATAAGCAGTGTTAAATGATTGGAGTTTTTTAAGCCAGCTCAGAGAAATTCATTATCTTTCAAGAGCCGCCCTATCAGATATAATGCCGTGTCATCTAATTGCCCGGCTCTCGGATTTTTTCAAATGTGCTTTGTAGTAATCTACAACACTCATGGATTTCTCAAACTTATACTTGCCAGGTTGCACCGCAACCACGAACAGGAATTTCATATCAGAGACAAAGGAATTATTTCAGGATATTCATTCCGGGTTATATTACAACCATGGTCAAAGATTCATTCAACAAATTGTGGTGACTCATATTACTCTCACATAGTCCCGAGTCGCCGCAGGCAGACGACCCGGCACTTAGGGGCTACATTATTCAAAGTCCAAGTTTATAGCAATTATGCAAGTCCCATGTCGCTGCAAGCATGCACCACGGCACTTGGGGGCTATTGCAAGCCGGATTTCAAATTATTACATTGTCAGCAAGACCCTATTGTCTCAAAGAGATGACCCGGCCCTTCTATATGTTCTCAAGAATATGAGTCGGCCTTTCCATATTTTTATAAGTCCCAGCCTAGTAAATTCTTACTGACCCGACACTTGGGGGCTACACCGCTCAGATCAAAATTTTCTAAAGTCCCAAGTCGCCGCAGGCGTGCGACCCGGCACTTGGAGGCTACAGTATTCAGTCGTTTAAACAGATTATAAGGTTCTAAATTGAAGACCCGGCACATCACATTCTGATGAGCCGGCCCTTGGGGGCTATACCTACCGAAGCTTTCTTATGAGCCGGCCCTTGTGGGCTACACCCGCCGAAGCTTTTTGGTGAGCCGGCCCAGGGAGGCTACACCCGTCGAAGCATTATAAGGTATAAAGAAATTATAGGTCCCAGGTTGCTGCAGACAGGACAACCCGACACTTGGGGGCTACACAATCCAAAATGTTATTCGCAAAGCACCAAGTTATCATGGATAATCTTCGAGCTTGGGGGCTACAGGTAATATGACATATCAAAAACTTTTTGAGGACAATTTTCAAAATTTAAATTATGGAGTTGAGCTGTTAGATCCGGTGTCTTCAACATTTATGACCCGAAATTATCAAAAGATCATAACCCGCCAAGATTTTATAAGCCGCCTTGCTTTACAACAATGGAAGTCCAGCTTTACATCATATGGATTTTCATCCCAATATTTTTATCAAGTCAGCTGGACTCTACTTATTTGACCTAGAGTCACCAACAATAATGACCCGGCATCACCAATAATTATGACCCGGCGGAGATAACCCGCCAAGTGTGTTGGAAGCCGACTCAATGGCATATGGGTATTCTATTCTCAATATTTTTCAAACGACATTGGCAAGCAAAGATGGTTATCAAGACGAGTCATTCATATGCAGAAAACACCTGGATTTCCGAGGAGTTATTTTATAATCCGGCCGAAGGCAAGCCGACCACTTAACATATTTGTTGCTCTTGTTTCAGGAGCTTAGCATGAAGAAATTCAAGCTAACGTGGGGGCTAATGTCGGGGATATACCCCGCGGTATGACCCGGCCGGGCGACTCACAGGAGACCCGGCTGAAGATATGACATTCTTATTAAAGACCCGGTTGGCGGGCCGCACATGACCAAGGCCCAAGACCCGGCTGGCGGGCCAGCGCCAGGCGACTCACGGGATAAAGACCCGGTGGGTGAGCCGGCGCCAGGCGGCTCACAAGAGAAGGCCCTTAAAGGAAATAAGACCTGGAGAAGGATTCATGAGAGACGAGTCCTAGTCCTACTCCTAGTAGGACTCTATTTTGTAAAACCTACCTCTCCACTTATATAAGGAGGGGTAGAGCACCCCTAGAGGGACAAGACTCTCAAGAGACACAAGTCCTCTAGTTTAGACAACACAAGATTAGAGATAGAGAGATTAGAGGCTCTCATGATTAGAGGTAGCGATTAGCACCCTTGTAAACGAGATATCTTCATCATCATCAATGCCACACAAGCAGGACGTAGGCTTTTACCTCGACTTGAGGGGCCGAACCTCGGTAAAACTCCGTGTCTTCTCGATTCCGATCAACCCCTTCCAAGCCGCTACGTAGTTGCGTTTGCCCTGAACCCAAGTCCGTTGACCCGGACATCTGCCGTGACAAAACCACGACACTAGGGATGAAACCCTATCAAAACTAACTCGATTACATGATCGATCTCATCCAACCCATCACCGTCCAGCAAGGAAGAACAGGTGGTGGCGGCGGCTCCGTATCGTAAAACGTGATCATTTCTTCTCTTTGATTTTTTTCTGGACGATAGAGAAGATATGGAGCTGGAGAGGAGGTCGGAGGAGCCACATGGGCCCCACGAGCCTGCCAGGGTCGGCCTAGGGAGGGGCCTACTTCTCTACAACGTCACCAGAAATTGGCTAGTTGATAGTAGAATTCTTGTCTTGCGTTGGTTTTTCCCTGGAAGAGGAAAGGGTGATGCAACAAGGTAGTGGTAAGTATTGCCCTCAGTTTGAGAACCAAGGTATCAATCCAGTAGGAGTAACAAGATGAGGCAATAAGGAACCTGCACAAACACAAACAAACTTGCACCCAACGCGATAAAGAGGTTGTCAACCTCTTCACGATTGGTTGGAAAGTGAGATCTGATAGTGATAGTAGATGAATATAAATAAGTAAATAAAATTGCAGCAAAGTATTTTTAGTGTTTTTGGTGTTTAGATCTGAATATACTATGTGTAAAATAGACTCGGGGGCCATAGTGTAAAGTAGTAGGGTGGGTGAACAAATTACAGTTGAACAATTGATAGAATAGCGCAAAGTCATGACGATATCTAAGGCAATGATCATACATATAGGCATCACGTCCGGGAGAAGTAGACTAATACTTTCTGCATGTACTACTATTACTCCACACATCGACCGCTATCCAGCATGCATCTAGTGTATTAAGTTCATGATAAACGGAGTAACGCTTTAAGCAAGATGACATGATGTAGAGGGAGAGATGCATGCAATATGATATAAACCCCATCTTTTTACCCTTGATGGCAACAACATGATGTGTGCCTTGCTACCCCTTCTGTCACTAGGTGAGGACACCGCACGGTATGAACCCAAAACCAAGCACTTCTCCCATTGCAAGAACTATAGATCAAGTTGGCCAAACGAAACCCATAACTCGAAGAGAATTACAAGGATACGAAATCATGCATGTAAGAAATCAGAGGAGACTCAGATAATATTCATAGATAATCTGATCAAAAATCCACAATTCATCGGATCTCAACAAACACTCCGCAAAAGGGAATTACATCGGATAAATCACCATGAAGATCATGGAGAACTTTGTATTGAAGATCAAAGAGAGAGAATACGCCATCTAGATACTAGCTATGGACCCGAAGGTCTGTGGTGAACTACTCAGCATCATCGGAGAGGCAATGGTGTTGATGAAGATGGCCATCGGAGATGAATTCCCCTCTGGCAGGATGCCGGAACGGTCTCCCGGTTGGTTTTTGGTGGCTACTAGGCTTGCGGCGGCGGAACTTGCGATCTAGGTTTAGTTCTGGAGGTTTCCGTATTTATAAGACCAAGTGGCGTCGGGAACAAGTCGAGGGGGGCCACGAGGAGGTGATGAGCCCCCTAGGGGCGCCCAGGGGGGGAGGTCGTGCCTCCCAGGCTCGTGACTCCCTCGGGCCGCCTCTCCGGTATCTTTTCCTTCTGCTATTTTTGATATTTTTCATAAAAAGTCATGGCAAAAGTTTTATTCTGTTTGGACTCCGTTTGAGATTCCTATCTGAAAAAGTTCAAAAACACGGAAAAAAGAGGAACTGACACTGGGCACTGGATTAATAAGTTAGTCCCAAAAAAAATATAAAGTAGCATATTCATGCATAGAAAACATCCAAAGTTGATAATATAATAGCATGGAGCAATCAAAAATTGTAGATATGTTGGAGACGTATCAAGCACGTGAAAGACAACTCCAGCTTTGGCAGATGTTGTCGAAGCTCTCACCCGAGAAACGCTTCGTAGCACTTCAAGAGGAATTTGCGGCATTTCCTCTTCAACATGTCATTGATGTAAACGGAGAGCACTATTACCTACCACCGCCTCAATAATGCCAACAAATCAGTATTAGAAAACTGAGATTTCATCCAGAGCACTAGCTAGCTAGTCCCGGCCGGGTTTTCGGCCTTAAGTTATAAGTCTACAATATATATGGATGCATAATTCCATTTGTATATATACTGTGTATGAGATATTATATATTATATTACATATATATATGCATCAACTTGTGTAATTAATGTTTACAGTATGTAGCACCGTAAAATAAATTTGAAATGAATGGAAAACACAATAAATAGAGAGGAAAACTAAAACCTAATTAAAAGTGAAAACAAAAAATACAGAACACTTAGTACCGGTTCGTGCCAACCGGTACTAAAGGTCCTCCACCACCAGCCCACGCAGGCAGCCACATGGAACACTTAGTACCGGTTGGTATCACCAACCGGTACTAAAGGTCCTCCACCACCAGCCCACGCAGGCAGCCACGTGGAGGGCCTTTAGTACCGGTCCGTGGGCCAACCGGTATTAAAGGTCTGGACCATTAGTCCCGACCCTTTAGTACCGGTTGGAGAACCGGTACTAAAGGCACATCCCGACCGGGACTACTGATGAACATTCTACTAGTGTATGCACACATGACCGAGACACCTCTAAGGTCCATAACCAATAGCGGGACCTGGATGCCCATATTGTTTCCTACGTATTCTACAAAGATCTTAATCAGTCTAACCACGATGTCAAGGATTCGATCAATCAGGTATGGAATTCCCTTTGTCTATCGATATGTTACTTGCCCAAGATTCGATCATTCGTATCTCCATACCTAGTTCAATCTCGTTACCGGCAAGTATCTTTACTCATCCCATAACACAAGATCTCGTGACTAACTCCTTAGTCACATTGCTTGCAAGCTTCTTGTGATGATGTGTTACCAAGTGGGCCCAGAGATACCTCTCCGTCACACAGAATGACAGATCACAGTCTTGATCCACGCCAACCCAACAAACACACTCGGAGATACCTGTAGAGCACCTTTATATTCACCAAGTTACATTGTGATGTTTGATACACAAATGGTGTTCGAAATATGCCCTAGAGGCAATAATAAATTGGTTATTATCATATTTCCTTTCTTATGATAATCGTTTATTGTCCATGCTAGAATTGTATTCATCGGAAACTGGGATACATGTGTGGATACATAGACAACACCATGTCCCTAGTATGCCTCTAGTGAACTAGCTCGTTGATTAAAGATGGTTAAGGTTTCCTAGCCATAGGACATGAGATGTCATTTGATAACGGGATCACATCATTAGGAGAATGATGTGATGGACAAGACCCAAACTACAAACATAGCATATGATCGTGTCATTTTATTGCTACTGTTTTTTCCATGTCAATAATTTGTTCCTATAACCATGAGATCATGCAACTCACTGACGGTGGAGGAGTGCCTTGAGATGATGCAAGACGACCTAGACTACAGAGCAGGTCGCACAATATCCATCTACGGATCCACAGACTACTCACACGATAGAAGGGATGGGTACATTCCATGGCTCGACCGAATCCATAACAGAGGCCGGGAACGTAACCGAGCTAGAATAGACGCCGAATACAGACGAGACACAGCTCGAGTTCGAGGCGCCGCCCACCCTCTGTGCTTCACGGATGAGGCCATGCAGCATCAATTCCCTTAAACCCGTGAACATTGAATACTACAATGGGACAACTGATCCAACCGTATGGATTGAGGACTTCCTCCTCCATATCCACATGGAATGAGGAGATGATCTCCACACCATAAAATATCTCCCCCTAAATCTGAAGGGGCCAGCCCGGCACAGGTTAAACACCCTCCCCGAAAACTCCATTGGATGCTAGGAAGACCTGGAAGACGCATTTCGATCTAACTTCCAGGGCACCTATGTTCGGCCGCCGGATTCCTCCGACCCGAGCAACGTCGTCCAGAAGTCCAGAGAGTCTACGCGGCAATTCTGGAATCGATTCTTGACCAAGAAGAACTAGATTATGGACTGCCCGGATGCAGAGGCAATAGCCTCTTTTGGGCAAAATATCCGGGATGAATGGCTAGCTCGCCAGCTCGGCCAGGATAAACGTCGGACTATGTCTGCCCTTCCCTCATGACCAGCTTTTACGCGGGCGAAGATAATTGTCTAGCGAGATGCAGCCAAAACTCCGAAGTACCGAAGCACAACAAGAACAAGCCTCGACACAATAATAGTGATGACGATGACATGGCTGTTAATGCCGGCTTCCACAACTCCCGACCTGGGTAGCGGAAGAAGCCTCCTAAAGGCAATCGTGATGGACCGACCCTGCTGAAGAAAATCATGGAAAGGCCTTGCCAAATCCACAGGACCCAAGAGAAGCCCGCCAACCACACACACAGTAACTTTTGGGTGTTCAAACAGGTCGGCAAGATCCTGGCCGAGGATCATGGCAAGAGCCCTCGCAGCGAGGATGAGGATGAGCCTCGGGTCCGATTGGTAGCGACAAAATAAATCCCCTCCAAAAGATAAAATAATGAAAATGATATACAACACCCATATACCTAAGAAGGAGAGGAAGCGCGTTCTTCGAGAGGTCTACGCGGTAGAACCGGTGGCCTCGAAGTATAACCCATGGTTGGTGTATCTGATGTCTTTTGATCAACGTGATCACCCGACCGGTATCCGTCATGGGGGTTCGGCTTCCGTCGTCCTAGACCCCATTATGGATGGGTACCACCTCAAAAAATTCCTAATTGACGGGGGAAGTAGCCTCAACCTAATTTACTCAGACATGGTGAAAATGATGGGCATAGATCCATCAAGGATCAAACCCAGTAACACTACCTTCAAATGAGTGATCCCAGGTGTCCAGGCCTGGTGCACAGTCTCCGTCAGCCTGGAGGTAGTATTCGGCTCGCCTGATAACTTCCGCAGCAAAGATTTGCTCTTCGACATTATGCCCTTCCGCAGTGGCTAGCACGCCCTGCTCGGCCGGACAACATTGGCCCTCTTCAACGCCATCCCGCATTATGCATACGTCAAGCTCTAGATGGCCGGCCCCAATGGGGTCGTCACAGTTAACAGCAACATAGAGCGCTCTCTCTGAAGTGGGAACATGTGCTGGCCTTGGCGGACGAATTTAATTACAGAGACGATGAGCAAACTCTGACACCTGCCGTAAAGGCCTGCAAAGTTGGGAAGCAAGCACGGCTTTAGTTCGAACTCTCAGAACCTTCCCCTCCCCTTAAATAGGGTATTCGCCCCCCATCTCACAACCCTAGGACAAGAAAAATAGCTGCCAAGGAGGCACAACTTCGCACTCCAAATTCCATGGGCGATGAAGGGAAAACGGGTAAGTGTTTGGGATGGACCGAACTATTACCGGTACGATGTCTTCGGACACAATGCAAGCACTATCAAGGATTCTGCTCAACACATAAAGCTCCTCTACACCTCGGTGACTTCTCAAGGCCTTATTTGCAAGATCCGTTCGCCGAACAATACCACTCATTAAGGTGCACCAAGACACAGGAGTACGTAAGCGGCAGGGCATACCAGTGACTTAAGGTCATCAATCAAAGATCCCTAGTACAACCACTCCTGTAAAATTTCTTCACATACCTGTAAGCAATTGCTTCGGCAATCAGAATAATAAGAGTAGTTGAGAAAAATATTGCATCATTATATATGTTTGTCTTGTTGTCCTTTTTCCCCCTTTTTTTGTGAAATAGTTCGGTATGTTACGACGCAAGGGGCTAATAGACTGGGGGCTTGGGTTTAAAAACAAATCGCCTTACATATAACTTATTATACGTTCGGCATCTTGGAATTCACTTTATATGCATTGGTTCTGAACTTTGTCTTGGGTCAATAGTTGGGTTAGCCAGCTCGTTTGCTTGCCCCTTTACGTTCCGCTCGTTCGGCTAAAAGAGCAAAGGGAGAACCCCAACGATTATGCTTCCGGATAGTCTAGTCAAGCACCTCAAGGGAGAAAGCCGAAAACTGATAGTCATAGTATCCGAGAACCGATCCGTGAATCCGAGCTGAAAGTGTCATTATTAAGTCCTCATCAGAGGATATTCTGTGTTATACATGGGTTTTGTTCTTCATACAAACCACGTGATACTGGTATTAACAGTGGTTCATCCGAACATCACAACACTCTGGACGCTGGTCATCAGCCCCTTGCAGTCCTTTTCGCGCCCCTACGGCTAAGTGAAACAAATAAACCACTCTGGTTTGATACCCTAGTCCGCCGCACTCTACCGCCTTCGGGTTCCGATAAGTCGGCGAAGGAACATAGCACATTGGCAGACACCCCATGTAGTATCTACATGGGTGCTGAAGTCGACGACTCGCATCTTTCAGTTTCAAAGGGCCATAGAGGAATTACAAAGTGATGCAAAACATTGAAAGCATGATAAATTATAACATTAAAGATTAAAAAATGTCTTCGGACACATTACAACTTATTCAAGCACGTTATCTTGCGAACACTATGACGCTATTGCCTGAGCACCTTCCATTACTCAGGCGAAGTATAGCTCAGGGCGCCTATGTGCCTTCCCAGGAGGCAGCGGGGCGGTGGCTATTTTAATTGGATGCATCCACGTCCAGTGCACCTTGGCCCTTTCAAGGGCCATCCGGGCTCAATCGATGCAGGAAGAATGCTTCACAGTGTCGAGGCGGGGCAAAGCGGCGATCAACTTCTACACGACGACAAATTAGCTGCCTAGCAGCGGCTCATCGGGCCATAAGCGGACGCAGAGGTCCTTCATGGTCGGCTCCACCATCTAGTGCAGCTCCATCAGCTGTTTCAGTTGCTCGACAAGAAGAGGAGTGCGCTCGGGGCTTCAAACTATGCCTAGAATAGAGGAGCTTCGTCTCCTTCTTCCCGCGTCGCATACAGCTGATTGGCATCCGCTACGCTCTTCTGGAGGTCGGAGGAGGCGCCTGAGGAACACCACACCTGGGTAAGCAACTTGAACTTTTTATAAGTGCAGCTTACCACCCGTTATGTCCTTCGCTTGAAGGACCTCCTCCTCAAAGAACCGCCTATCCACCCGCTCCTTTTGGATATCGTATTTTAGGGTGGATAGTTTGTCCTCTTGCTCTTTGCCTTCCTGCTCAAGGACCTCGCACTTGTGGCTGGCGTATTGAGCTTTTGCTGGATCTCCTGCAACCGCACCTCATGTTTATCGCTGTCGTCTCTCAAGGCCGAAAGCACGGTGGCTGCTTGCCATACGTTGCCCTCTCAACCGCCCCCTCATCCTTTGCTTGCCGAAGCTCGGCCTTGAGCTTTTCCAACTCTTTTGCCGAGGCTGTTTGATCAATTTACACTCTGAAAACTGCATCGACAGTATTCTGATAAAAATGTCCGGATGTTGATTTAGACTTCCCTTGTGCCACATCGAATCTTTTGTTGAGAGCTTCATGCTCGTCTTCGGAGCTTTTGAGCTTCCGATTGAGCTCGTCCAGCTCGACGCCATTCACAGCCGTCACCGATGACGAAGCCTGTAACACATAACGTTGGGGAACGTTGCATGGGAAACAAAAAATTTCCTACGCACACGCATATCTATCCATGGTGATGAGCATCTACGAAAGGGAGAGTGGATCTACGTACCCTTGTAGATCGCTAAGCGGGAAGTGTTAAGAAACGCGGTTGGTGTAGTCGAACGTCTTCGCGATCCAACTCGCCGAGCGTCCTGCGATCCAATCACGAACCGTCCTCACGATCTGTCCCGATCAAGCACCGAACGGAAAACACCTCCGCGTTCAGCACACGTACAGCTTGATGACGATCTCCGCCTTCTCGATCCAGGAAGAGGGAGAAGAGAGGTAGAAGAGTTCTTCGGCAGCGTGACGGCACTCCGGTGATGGTGGTGGAGCTATTCCGGCAGGGCTTCGCCTAAGCACTGCCGAAATCCGATCTAGAGGAGAAACTATGCACTGGAGGAACGGGTAGCACGTGGCTGAAAATCTAGTGCAAAAAGCCTAAAACCTTCAATATATATAAGAGGGAGGGGAGGAGGCCTTGGCGCAAGGGCCGAGGTTCCTTGCCTTTGGCCGAAGTGGGGAGGAGAGGAGGACTCCTCCTCCAATCCTAGTAGGACTAGGATTCCTCCCTTTTGGCCTTTTTTCCACTTTTCCCTTTGGGTTTTATTTCCCTAGCCGCATGGGCCTTGTGTGGGAGTTCCACCAGCCCACTAAGGGATGGTATTCACTATCCACATCCCATGGAGCCTCTTGGGTCAAAATACCCCTCCCGGAGGTTTCCCGATACACTACCGGCACTCCCGGTACACCACCGATGAGCCCGAAACTTTTCCGGTGACCTAAACAGGACTTCTTATATATGAATCATTACATCCAGACCATTCCGGAGCTCCTCGTGACGTCCCGGATCTCATCGGGGACTCCAAACAAACTTCAGTCACCATCATACATAACTCTATACTACCGAAACGTCACCAAACCTTAAGCGTGCAGACCCTGCGGGTTCGAGAACTATGTAGACATGACCGAGACACCTCTATGGTCAATAACCAATAGCAGGACCTGGATGCCCATATTGGTTCCTACATATTCTACGAAGATCTTTATCAGCGGAACCTCTATGTCAAGGATTCAGTTAATATCGTATGATGTTCCCTTTGTTCTTCGGTATGTTACTTGCCCGAGATTCGATCGTTGGTATCTCCATACCTAGTTCAACCTCGTTACTGGCAAGTCTCTTTACTCGTTCCGTAATACAAGAACCCGTGACTAAAACTTAGTCACATTGCTTGCAAGGCTCATTGTGATGTTGTATTACCATGTGGGCCCTGAGATACCTCTCTGTCACACGGAGTAACAAATCCCCGTTTGATCCATGCCAACTCAACAGACACCCTCGAAGATACCTACAGAGCACCTTTATAGTCACCCAGTTACGTTGCGATGTTTGGTACACACAAGGAACTCCTCCGGTGTCCGTGACTTGCATGATCTCATGGTCATAGGAACATATACTTGACATGCAGAAAACAGTAGGAATAAACTGACACGATCATATGTTATGTTTGTAGTTTGGGTCTTGTCCATCACATCATTCTCCTAATGATGTGATCTCATTATCAAATGGCATCACATGGCAATGGCTAGGAAACCTTGACCATCTTTGATCACCGAGCTAGTTCACTAGAGGCATACTAGGGACAGAGTGTTGTCTATTTACCCACACATGTAATGTGTTTCCAATCAATACAATTATAGCATGGATAATAAACGATTATCATGAACAAGGAAATAGAATAATAAACACTTTATTTATTGCCTCTAGGGCATATTTCCAACACACAAATCCTTTCCAGGTTACATGAGTTAAGTACTTCCCAACCGCCGTCAATCCGATCATATGTCCGACCCCGACCATTCTAACGTTCCGAACACACAATTTGTATATAGTTCGGATTCAGATCTATAATTGACCCCTAGGTAACTATTTTTCAAACTCACCTAGGGATTGGGGGCTTCCATGTATATAATCATAAAAATAAATAAACATTTTGCAAATAAGAGTGTCGCGTGGCTTACATGAAAGCCCGTCAGGAGACCCTTGAAGGCCTCCTTCAGTCTGTTCTTAATGGGCTGAATGCTTTGTAATACCGGACACTCATTGGTCGGTGGCGCCGGTGGTGATCGGATAACCTGATCATCTACCGGGGTTTGTACCGTTGCCTCTGGAGTCGTGGTGAGCGCCGAAGATGTCCTCGGAGGGGACCAAGCAGGTGCTTGTCCGACCTCCTCATTACCCGGGTGGGGTTCTGCCCCCCGGTCTTAGGCGACCGAAGCATTAGCCTCGTCCGTAATGTCATCTCCTTCGTCGTGGGTGTCTGACTCCATAGGAGCATGCTGGGATGACAGCTCCGCGGCGTCCTTTGAGGCGCTTGAGGTAGAGATATGCGACGCATTCCCTCTCCCCATCAGTTCGGCGGGCGGGGTCTCCCTGTCCGAAACTTGGTCGGTGGGGAGCATGCGTGGGGGGCAATAAAGTCGATAAATGCCCGCATGTTATTAAACTATGAACTCATCATTGACAACTAAAGGAGTCTTCGGATTCTCACCTTCGAGCAGGGGGCTTGACACTTTGGCTCCTTCGTGGAGCCCTCTCGAAGTCATCGGACTCGGTATCCGAATCTCAACTGTCATCAGACAGGATCACCTGTCTCTGGCGAGCTTTCTTCTAGGCAGAAGGCGGTATGTCCTCTAAGGCGTCCGGTGACGCCGCGCTCTTTCTTGTGAGGGGGGAATCACCCTCCCCCTCATCTTTGTCCTCATGCTCATGCTCCTCTTGATTCGAGGAGACATGGGTTTCCTCGGACACAACCTCTAGCTGGTCCCTAATGCGAAGGCCTTCTCGGCCTGGTTTCTTCTTCTTCTTCTCCTTCTTTGTGGGCGCCTCATAGGCCGCCTCAATAAGCATTTCCGCCAGCAGTCTGTACCTGACATCTTTGGGCTGAGGTGCCGGGCAGTTGATGCCCGTGGCTTTGCTTAAGCACTTATGTAAGACGTGATCAGAAGGACGTTTTAGGTCCTCTTGAAGAAATATAAAAGCTGAATAATCAAAGCTATGATGTACCTGGGTTGGAGGCTTATCAGCAAGTAGACCCCGGTCCTCCTCCTCGGCCTGCCAATCCTCCTGCATCTTAAAGAGTGCCTTCCACAACTTCTCCCGAGTGGTGCGGATGAGGTGACGAATCATGGGCTCCTCGTTGAGAGGACGAGCCCATAGGGGAGTATCCCGACACTGGCAGGGGAGGATGCGCCGACGGAGCATAACCTGGACCATGTTGGTCAGCGTGATGTCGTTTCTGACCATGGAGGTGATGCGCTTCCTTAGGTTGTCCACCTCCTCATCCGACCCCCAGTCGAGGCCCTTTCGGAGCCACGGGGTCAATCTGGTCAGGGGGGCGGAGCAGAATTCAGCCGCTACATCTTGGCCGTCCTCCCTTGGTTTGGTGATGTAGAACCTTTCTTTATGCCATAGCTTGAAAGTGTCGATGAAGGTACCGGATGGCCATCCGACATGGGAGAGTTTGCCTATGAAAGCCCCATCGTTGTCTGCATGAGGAATTGCAGCACACTTCGGCTTGATGTTGAAGATCTTGAGCCAAACTTTGAAGTGTGGCTCGACTCGCAGGAATGCCTCGCAGACAAGAATGAAGGCCGATATGTGTATAAATGAGTGAGGCGGGAGGCCGTGAAAGTTGAGGCCGTAGAAGAACATGAGCCCCCTTACAAAGGGGTGGAGCGGGAAGCTCAATCCCGGGATGAAGTGGGAATGAAGACTAACCTTTTTCCTGGATTGGGGGTGGGGATCACCTGGCCCTTCTCTAGCGCCCGGTGGAAGACGTAGGCAGGGAGGTACCCGACGGTCTTGTGGTCCTAGATGTCTTGGTCGGTGACCATGGACGCCACCCACTTGCCACTGGAGCCTCAGCCCGCCATGGATTAGCTTGGAAGAGGGGCGTTGGAAGACCTAGATATGCGTTGTGTACCTCGGAAGGATGTGAAGCAGGGGGTGCGAATCGGGAGCATCGTTAAGCCTTGGGGTTTTATTTCCCTTTGATGAGGTGTATCACTATTTGGCCTCCCCTTGCTGCGCCGTGAATCCCTCCACTTCTTGAGACGTGCGTGACATTGCGCGCGCATGATTAAACGTATCCCGTGTAACGTGGAGCACGATCTAGGCATTGATAGATCGTGCTGATAACGGCCTCGAGCCACAAACTAGGTTTTTTGCAACTGTCTTAGAAGTCGTGGTGGGTCGTGATCTTTCATCATAGAGGTCATCAAGGAACATTATTTTACCCCTTGACGATTGGCCTTCAAGGCCAACCTATTCACGGTGTCCGGACACGCCACTATTCGGGAAACTACACGTCATCGGAGGCCGAACTACATTCGGTGGGAAGAACTCACCTCACAAGCCGAAGACTCTGATTACACAAAGCAACTGAAGTAAAGAACCTTGGCATTGGAGGCATTTTCGGGGGGCTACTGAGGGATTCCTGGATTAAGGGGTCCTCGGGAGGCCGACCTGTATCTTATGGGCCGAACTGTATGGGCCCCTTGTCGAATATTGGATCGATTGAAGGCCCTGTCTCCAGGAAAGGAAGATTCGGGAATCATGGCTTTTCCTCCACATTTGATGTAGCAAATAGGCATGTTTATCTCTTCTGCGTGTAACCGACCATGTGTAAACCCTAGGGACCCTCAACATATATATAAGCCAGAGGGTTTTACGCTGTAGGGACAGAACAACTCATCTAGGGTTAGCTATTCGATCTCGAGGTAGATCAACTCTGTAACCCCCATATCATCAATACAATCAAGCAGGACGTAGGGTATTACCTCCATAGGAGGGCCCAAACCTGGGTAAAACCTTGTCCCCTTCATCTCCTGTCGGGGATATACCCCGCGGTATGACCCGGTCTGGCGACTCACAGCAGACCCGGTCAAAGACATGACATTTTATTAATGACCCAGCAAACAGGTCGCGGGACGACAAGGCCCAAGACCCGGCGTGAAAGCCAGCGCCAGGCGGCTCACAAGAGAAGGCCCAAAGAGAAAGAGACTACATGCCGAAGGAACCAAGACTCGGAATAGGATTCTAGAGAGACTAGTCCTAATCCTACTCCTAATAGGACTCTATTTATAAACCTACCCTCTCCACTTATATAAGGAGGGGTAGAGCACCTCTAGAGACAAGATTCACAAGTTCACATGTCCACAAGTTTAGAAAACACAAGAGATTAGAGATAGATAGATTAGAGGCTCTAATGATTAGAGGTAGCAATTAGCACCCTTGTAACCGAGAGATCTCCTTGATCATAATTACCAGACAAGCAGGACGTAGGCTTTTACCTCCATCGGAGGGGCCGAACCTGGGTAAACTCCGTGTCTTTCGATTCCGACCAACCCCTTCAAGCCGCCACATAGTTGCGCTTCTGCCCCGAACCTAAGTCCGATGATCCGGACATCTGCCATGACAAATCCACGACAATTGGCACCCATCATGGGGCTCCACACCGTGGAGTTGAGTTCTTGAAGGGATCTCATCAGGGATCGATGGATCGGATAACCCGCCATGGGACAATCGCCATGGAACAATCGGGAGAGCTGACAAATTCATTGTTTTGCAACAGAATCATAGTAAACCTTGGACCTCGCATATGCAAGATTCAAACTGAGAGACTTTAGGGTTGCGTGTCAGAAGAGCCACCGCACGCCCCATGGAGACAAAAACAATTTTGGTGGCCATGCTAGGCAATTTGTCAAATCACAGATTGAAGAAGGAGAAATTTCTACTCCGGCGTTACAACTCTCAACAAATTCTGGAGCGGCGGTAGCAGGCAAAACAAAAAGCGTTTCGTGGTTGTTAATTTTTTAAGCTAAGGGAAGGTTAAAACATCAGATGAGACTGCCTTCATGGAATCATCTCAAATCAATTCATGGACGTGATCGGCCGCGAGTGTTGCCGCTCGACGTCAGGTGATTTGATGCGATGCCATCATGCCGTTGTTGCTACTAGCAGTTACAGGACCAAGTTCCCAAGAAGAAAAAAGGCATCAGCCATGGTCGCTGCTCCACATGTGATAGACAACCAAGAAAAAGTCAAACTACCTCACGTCCGGCCAAAAGAAGCACCATGAATTAGTCACCAATTATCAATTGGAATACTATCTGACGGAGTAGCACATGCCTGGGTTCAAAGAAGGACAGCTGCACGTACTGGACAAAACCACCGCTTCCAACAATTACAGTGGTGCGGTCGGCTCCGATCTGCAGTCGCGCGGACTACGTCGTCCTGTCCAAATCCAATCCGTTTGGCCTCAGACCAATATTAGGTTAATTAATTGCAGAACAAGGCAACCTGAGAGAAGTTACGACACGAACTCGTCCACGCGCGTGTCCGAATCGTCCTGAATCTGCCTCTCCAACTGCGCCTGCCGCGGGCCTCTGTGCCGTATTGAGCCGGACGTCCGCCTATCCAGTCTTTACTGGGCCTGTCGTTTGCCTCCTCGTCACTCCGAGCCTCGGCCTAAATCTGGTGATCCCCCACCGTCATCATATTTTCACATCGTCTCTCCTGAGGGGCCGCACTGACTCGCTAGGCACGCCGAGCCGGCCCGCTGCTGCCTCCAACCGCCACCGCTTTGAGCTGCTCCGTCTCTGTCGTGGCCGGCTCTCCACTTCCGCCTCGCCGCCATGGCCACGCTTCACGTCAGTTTCGCCTTGAGCCGCCATGCGGCCACGGCTACACCTTGCGTTGTGCCTGCCTCGGCCGCACCAAGCCGGCCCGCTGCTGCCTCAAACCGCCACCGCTTTCAGTTGCTCTGCCTCTGCCATGGCCGGCTCTCCACCTCCGCCGTGCCGCGCCGACCTTGCCTTGAGCCACCCAACACTGTGGCCCTGCCCCGCCTCGCCAGCTTGATGCGCCGGCCTTCTGCTCCGCCTCGCCAGTGTGAGCTGCCGGAAAAGGAAAGGAAGTTGGAGGCACGATAATAATTCAATGGAGATGTTTCTCCATGGATCGACAGGACGGACGTGAAGCCATGGAGTATTATAAAACCTATATGGTTATCTTTCTCGGCAGACTAAGATTGGCATTATTCAAGTCAACGTCCGAGTTCATTCGATAAAAAAAATCAGGTGCTATCTACCCTTTTTGTTTTTCGATACATATTAATTCATATAAGAACAATTACTCTGTCTTTGACGTATAATATTTTTACGCAGGACAACTGTTCGTGGGGCATTATACCGCGGAGTTGGAGTACACATCAGCGTGTCACGTTGCTTGATGGATACGCGTGAGTCGCCGTCCACGCGGACGGTCTACATCAACTCGCCGGTACAGCGCGCGTTCACCCGCCAGTATGAGCCACCCAATTGACGTGGGAAAGCGCTGCATTCTCGATATGGCCTTCACCAACAATGTCATGGCTGGTACAGCGCGCGCTCACCCGCCAGTATGAGCGACCCAACGCCATGGGCAACTCACCAACTGCCCGGCTCACAACACCGTGGCCGTTTCTCGCGATAGCGCCAGCTTAACAACGCCACGGCGACTGACCGTCCATACTGATTTTCAACACCACGGACGACTCACCAATTGCGCCGGCTTACAAACGCCGTGGCCGTCTCTCGCCATCCGCGCCGGCTTACAATGCCGTGGCCATCTCTCGCGACCGCGCCGGCTTACACTCCGTGGACGTCTCTCGCCATTCGTGCTTGCTTACAACATCGTGGCGTCTTTCACAACAGCACCGACTTACAATACCGCGACTGGTTTCTACGGCTACATCAGCATATCGGTGCAGTGTTCGCCTGTACGAGCTGCCCAACGGACGCGCGCAAGACCCCACCCACAGTTTGATCTACATCAACGTATCGGTACAATGCTCGTCGATACGAGCCACCCAACGAACAGGCACGCAAGTCACCACCATTACGGTTTGGTTCATTTCAACAACCAGCCGGGATGAACCATCGACCGAATTATTGAAACAAAACGGGATCATCAATAACCCGACATGGCCAATCTCAACCTTCAGTGGAGATTCTCAAGCCGCCTCTTCGAGTCAACTTAAGACTCGTCAACGAGATCATATAGGGGCTACAAACATGGCGAGACACATTTGGTCATTTTTCAACAAGAACCCCGGCTCATGGCAAAGTTAACCCAATCCCGGGGGCTATTACATTATTGGTGGAAGATTAAAAAAGTTGCCCAAGAAGACGAACCGCCGTGATGCACATTTCAAACATGGGTGCCCAGATTTATTGGATCGTCATAAAGTCGCTTAGAGCTTCTGCCGTTTCTTCATACAAGATGGCGGTATAAAAGATGGCGACTTACAAGATGGTGCACAACATATTCTGTCGAAGGGTCTTCTTGCCTTCGGGTATCGCTTATCTAACCCTAAGAGCCGGCTTTATGCCAATCCAGTTAGCGTGTTAGCCGCGGTTGTCGAAGGGGGCTTCCCACCGACGGGTGTAGCTTATCTCACCCTAACAACCGGGTTCGCACCAAAAATGTTGACATCTCGAAGGGGGCTTCTTACCTTCGGGTATCGCTTATCTCACCCTAACAGCCGGCTTTATGCCATTCCGGTTGACATGTCAGCAGCGGTTGTCGAAGCGGGCTTCTTACCTTCGGGTATCGCTTATCTCACCCTAACAACCGGCGTTCGCGCCAAAAATGTCGACAAGTCAACATTGGCTATCGAAGGGGCTTCTTACCTTCGGGTATCGCTTATCTCACCCTCACAGCCGGCTTTATGCCATTCCGATTGACATGTCAGCCGCGGTTGTCGAAGGGGGCTTCTTACCTTCGGGTATCTCTTATCTCGCCGTAACAACCGGCGTTCGCGCCGAAAATGTTGACAAGTCAACATTGGTCGTCGAAGGGGGCTTCTTACCTTCGGGTATCGCTTATCTAACCCTAACAGCCGGCTTTATGCCTGTCTAGTTGACATGTCAACTGCGGTTGTCGAAGGGGGCTTCCCACCTCCGGGTGTAGCTTATCTATCCCTAACAACCGGCGTTCGCGCCAAAAATGTTGACAAGTGAACATTGCATCATACTTTCACACCCAAGATGCGTTCCTATCCATTTTAAGGCACGAGGGCCTCGCAAGGGCTAGAGGCGCATCTCGTCGGTAGCAAGTATAGTATCATCACATCATACATTACAGAAAAGATGAGTATATGAGTTGGCTTACACACGCCACAAGCTAAATTACAGTTCCACACGGAGTTCAAATCATCAAGATGAAGACAGGGTCCGACTACATACGAAATCAAACGATTAAACAGGTGCAAATGATACTATCTCGCTAGCCCCGAAGATCATGACCATGGCCCTCTACTCATCTGGATACGTCACGTACATCCTGCCCCTTTCCTCGTCATATTCTTACTGGAGCTGGGTAAGATCATCCTGCACAAACTCCTCTGTACCTGTACCTGGATTATTGTAATAATCTCTGAGCCACAAGGACTCAGCAATCATGCGCAAGGGTACCGAGACTATTCAAGCTTATGGGTAGGAAAGGGTAGGTGTTTAGTTTGCAGCAGCACTAAGCATATCTGGTGGCTAACTTACGACAACATGAACATAAATATGACTGGCCTACGATGAACGATCGAGTCTACAATGACCTCTATGAGATGCTAAACACTTACTTATGTCAACCATAACTCCATCGTGTTCTTTCTCAGATCATGTTCACGAGCAGAGACGATCACGGTTACTCACACAGTTGGTGTATTTTATTAGAGTTTACTTCAAGTTAACCATAATCGGGTGTTAAACAAATAATCCAAGTTGCCACATAACCGCGGGCACGGCTTCTCGAAAAGTTTTAACCCTGTAGGGGTGCTCCAACTAGTCCATCACAAATTAACCAAACTCCACGGGAATAGACTTGATCACGGATCTCGTGATCATCATCGGTAATTCCAAAGGAATTCCAACACCTCGAGATAACCCGAAAGTCAGACTCCACACGCAAGACACTCGATAAAGGTAGAACAAATCCAGCAAGACCACCCGATGTGTCGACGAACCCGATAAGAGCCGCGTATCTTGTTCTCACGACACGACAGATGGGACTAGCTACAAGGAAAACCAATCTCAAGTTGCCTCGAGGCAGCCCCGTAGGCAACCAATTTTGGACCAACACTCATGAGGAGCACTGGCTCGGGGTTGATTAATTATCCACAGGGTTGCAAAACCCTATCTAAGTTTTGTTAAGTTGTTAAGAAAATATAGTACCAATGTTGGGTCTTGCCACACAAGTTTTATTCTCAACTGAATAAACAAGGGGGTCCTCATAACAACCCCGAGCATGTTAGGAGCTCAAAATATGGAAAACATAACACCGGTCACAAGTAACTATGGCGGTAACAGCGGAACAAAACACCTAGCAAAAGGCCAAGCCTTCCAACAATACCAAGATATATATGTGCATTAAATTAAATAATAGATAATATTGCCAAATCCATGGTATCACATGGAACAACCTGTACCTGCAGCTAGAAACGCTATAAGAGGGGCTGAGCAGCGGTATCTTAGCCAAACAAAGGTTGCTAGGAAGTGGAGGTTAGAGGCTTTCATGGCAATTAGGAGGCTGATATCAAGTGGTAGGTAGCGCAATTGTAACGATAAGTGCTAGAAACTAGCAAGCAAAAATAGTATCGGAATCCGGGTACGATCTTCTTGCCAATTGGTTCCTCAGCGGAACAAAGAGCGGGATCCTTGTAGTGGTCCTATCCTGGGTCCTCGTACTCAGTATCAATACTCGTGTCTACGCAAGAGAAACAGAAACAATAAACATGCAACCAAGGTGCAATGCACAACCAAGATGATGCATGATTCATTTATGAAGAATTAATATGGCAATCCAACACTAGTCATGTTTCACATGCAAATATTGTTTAGTAATGAATCTGTACAGAACCTCATGTTAAGTTATCTAAACATTCATGAACATGGCAAATATGGACGCATCATGCAAAATCAATAGAAATGCATATAAAGAACGCAAGAAACGGAGTTACGGTTCTCGAGATACGCTCACGACAAGGTACAAAGGCAAAACACAAGACAACCAAAGCCATGGGCTAATTCTTGGCATTCCAAGGTAGCCACTGGATTGGTAATGAAAAACTAATCACAATAGACCCAAAGATCAATTAATACCCACCTCCGGGTGTAGCTTATCTATCCCTAACTACCGGCGTTCGTGCCAAAAATGTTGACAAGTCAACATTGCATCATACTGTCACACCCAAGAAGCGTGCCCATCCATTTTAAGGCACGAGGGCCTCGCAAGGGATAGAGGCGCATCTCGTCGTTAGCAAGTATAGTATCATCACATCATACATTATAGAAAAGATGAGTATATGAGTTGGCTTACACTCGCCACAAGCTAAATTACAGTTCCACACAGAGTTCAAATCATCAAGATGAAGACAGGGTCCGACTACATACGAAATCAAACGATTAAATAGGTGCAAATGATACTATCTCGCTAGCCCCGAAGATCATGACCATGGCCCTCTACTCATCTGGATACGTCACGTACATCCTGCCCCTTTCCTCGTTATACTCCCACTGGAGCTGGGTAAGATCATCCTGCACAAACTCCTCTGTACCTGTACCTGGATTGTTGTAGTAATCTGTGAGCCACAAGGACTCAGCAATCATGCGCAACGGTACCGAGACTATTCAAGCTTATGGGTAGGAAAGGGTAGGTGTTTAGTTTGCAGCAGCACTAAGCATATATGGTGGCTAACTTACGAAAACATGAACATAAATATCAATGGCCTACGATGAACGATCCAGTCTACAATGACCTCTATGAGATCCTAAACACTTAGTTACGTCAGCCATAACTCCACCGTATTCTTTCTCGGTTCATGGTTACTCACACAATTAGTATATTTTATTAGAGTTTACTTCAAGTTAACCATAACCGGGTGTTCAACAAATAATCCAAGCTGCCACATAACCGCGGGCACGGCTTCCCGAAAAGTTTTAACCCTGTAGGGGTGCTCCAACTAGTCCATCACAAATTAACCAAACTCCACAGGAATAGCCTTGATCACGTATCTCGTGATCATCATCGGTAATTCCAAAGGAATTCCAACACCTCGAGATAACCCGAAGAAAGTCAGACTCCACACGCAAGACACTCGATAAAGGTAGAACAAATCCAGCAAGACCACCCGATGTGTCGACGAACCCGATAAGAGCCGCGTATCTTGTTCTCACGACACGACAGGTGGGACTAGCTACAGGGAAAACCAATCTCAAGTTGCCTCGAGGCAGCCCCGTAGGCAACCCATTTTGGACCAACACTCATGAGGAGCACTGGCTCGGGGTTGATTAATTATCCACAGGGTTGCAAAACCCTATCTAAGTTTTGTTAAGTTGTTAAGAAAATATAGTACCAATGTTGGGTCTTGCCACACAAGTTTTATTCTCAAATGAATAAACAAGGGGGTCCTCATAACAACCCCGAGCATGTTAGGAGCGCAAAATATGGAAAACATAACACCGGTAACAAGTAACTATGGCGATAACAGCGGAACAAAACACCTAGCAAAAGGCCAGGCCTTCCACCAATACCGAGATATATATGCGCATTAAATTAAATAATAGATAATATTGCCAAATCCATGGTATCATATGGAACAACCTGTACCTGCAGCTAGAAACGCTATAAGAGGGGCTGAGCAGCGGTATCTTAGCCAAACAAAGGTTGCTAGGAAGTGGAGGTTAGAGGCTTTCATGGCAATTAGGAGGCTGATATCAAGTGATAGGTAGCGCAATTGTAACGATAAGTGCTAGAAACTAGCAAGCAAAAATAGTATCGGGATCCGGGTATGATCATCTTGCCTATTGGTTCGTCAGCGGAACGAAGAGCGGGATCCTCGTAGTGGTACTATCCTGGGTCCTCGTACTCAGTATCAGTACTCGTGTCTACGCAAGAGAAACAGAAACAATAAACATGCAACCAAGGTGCAATGCACAACCAAGATGATGCATGATTCATTTATGAAGAATTAATATGGCAATCCAACACTAGTCATGTTTCATATGCAAATATTGTTTAGTAATGAATCTGGACAGAACCTCATGTTAAGTTATCTAAACATGCATGAACATGGCAAATATGGATGCATCATGCAAAATCAATTGAAATGCATATACTGTCACACCCAAGATGCGTGCCTATCCATTTTAAGGCACGAGGGCCTCGCAAGGGATAGAGGCACATCTCGTCATTAGCAAGTATAGTATCATCACATCATACATTATAGAAAAGATGAGTATATGAGTTGGCTTACACTCGCCACAAGCTAAATTACAGTTCCACACAGAGTTCAAATCATCAAGATGAAGACAGGGTCCGACTACATACGAAATCAAACGATTAAACAGGTGCAAATGATACTATCTCGCTAGCCCCGAAGATCATGACCATGGCCCTCTACTCATCTGGATACGTCACGTACATCCTGCCCCTTTCCTCGTCATACTCCCACTGGAGCTGGGTAAGATCATCCTGCACAAACTCCTCTGTACCTGTACCTGGATTGTTGTAGTAATCTGTGAGCCACAAGGACTCAGCAATCATGCGCAAGGGTACCGAGACAATTCAAGCTTATGGGTAGGACAGGGTAGGTGTTTAGTTTGCAGCAGCACTAAGCATATATGGTGGCTAACTTACGAAAACATGAACGTAAATATGAATGGCCTACGATGAACGATCGAGTCTACAATGACCTCTATGAGATCCTGAACACTTAGTTACGTCAACCATAACTCCACCATATTTTTTGTCGGTTCATGTTCACGAGCACAGACGATCACGGTTACTCACACAATTAGTATATTTTATTAGAGTTACTTCAAGTTAACCATAACCGGGTGTTCAACAAATAATCCAAGCTGCCACATACCCGCGGGCACGGCTTCCCGAAAAGTTTTAACCCTGTAGGGGTGCTCCAACTAGTCCATCACAAATTAACCAAACTCCACAGGAATAGCGTTGATCACGTATCTCGTGATCATCATCGGTAATTCCAAAGGAATTCCAACACCTCGAGATAACCCGAAGAAAGTCAGACTCCACACGCAAGACACTCGATAAAGGTAGAACAAATCCAGCAAGACCACCCGATGTGTCGACGAACCCGATAAGAGCCGCGTATCTTGTTCTCACGACACGACAGATGGGACTAGCTACAGGGAAAACCAATCTCAAGTTGCCTCGAGGCAGCCCCGTAGGCAACCCATTTTGGACCAACACTCATGAGGAGCACTGGCTCGGGGTTGATTAATTATCCACAGGGTTGCAAAACCCTATCTAAGTTTTGTTAAGTTGTTAAGAAAATATAGTACCAATGTTGGGTCTTGCCACACAAGTTTTATTCTCAAATGAATAAACAAGGGGGTCCTCATAACAACCCCGAGCATGTTAGGAGCGCAAAATATGGAAAACATAACACCGGTAACAAGTAACTATGGCGATAACAGCGGAACAAAACACCTAGCAAAAGGCCAGGCCTTCCACCAATACCGAGATATATATGTGCATTAAATTAAATAATAGATAATATTGCCAAATCCATGGTATCACATGGAACAACCTGTACCTGCAGCTAGAAACGCTATAAGAGGGGCTGAGCAGCGGTATCTTAGCCAAACAAAGGTTGCTAGGAAGTGGAGGTTAGAGGCTTTCATGGCAATTAGGAGGCTGATATCAAGTGATAGGTAGCGCAATTGTAACGATAAGTGCTAGAAACTAGCAAGCAAAAATAGTATCGGGATCCGGGTATGATCATCTTGCCTATTGGTTCGTCAGCGGAACGAAGAGCCGGATCCTCGTAGTGGTACTATCCTGGGTCCTCATACTCAGTATCAGTACTCGTGTGTACGCAAGAGAAACAGAAACAATAAACATGCAACCAAGGTGCAATGCACAACCAAGATGATGCATGATTCATTTATGAAGAATTAATATGGCAATCCAACACTAGTCATGTTTCATATGCAAATATTGTTTAGTAATGAATCTGGACAGAACCTCATGTTAAGTTATCTAAACATGCATGAACATGGCAAATATGGATGCATCATGCAAAATCAATTGAAATGCATATACTGTCACACCCAAGATGCGTGCCTATCCATTTTAAGGCACGAGGGCCTCGCAAGGGATAGAGGCACATCTCGTCGTTAGCAAGTATAGTATCATCACATCATACATTATAGAAAAGATGAGTATATGAGTTGGCTTACACTCGCCACAAGCTAAATTACAGTTCCACACAGAGTTCAAATCATCAAGATGAAGACAGGGTCCGACTACATACGAAATCAAACGATTAAACAGGTGCAAATGATACTATCTCGCTAGCCCCGAAGATCATGACCATGGCCCTCTACTCATCTGGATACGTCACGTACATCCTGCCCCTTTCCTCGTCATACTCCCACTGGAGCTGGGTAAGATCATCCTGCACAAACTCCTCTGTACCTGTACCTGGATTGTTGTAGTAATCTGTGAGCCACAAGGACTCAGCAATCATGCGCAAGGGTACCGAGACAATTCAAGCTTATGGGTAGGACAGGGTAGGTGTTTAGTTTGCAGCAGCACTAAGCATATATGGTGGCTAACTTACGAAAACATGAACGTAAATATGAATGGCCTACGATGAACGATCGAGTCTACAATGACCTCTATGAGATCCTGAACACTTAGTTACGTCAACCATAACTCCACCATATTTTTTCTCGGTTCATGTTCACGAGCACAGACGATCACGGTTACTCACACAATTAGTATATTTTATTAGAGTTACTTCAAGTTAACCATAACCGGGTGTTAAACAAATAATCCAAGCTTCCACATAACCGCGGGCACGGCTTCTCGAAAAGTTTTAACCCTGTAGCGGTGCTCCAACTAGTCCATCACAAATTAACCAAACTCCACTGGAATAGCCTTGATCACGGATCTCGTGATCATCATCGGTAATTCCAAATGAATTCCAACACCTCGAGATAACCCGAAGAAAGTCAGGCTCCACACGCAAGACACTCGATAAAGGTAAAACAAATCTAGCAAGACCACGCGACGTGTCGACAAACCCGATAAGAGCCACGTATCTTGTTCTCACGACACGACAGATGGGACTAGCTACAGGGAATACCAATCTCAAGTTGCCTTGAGGCAGCCCCATAGGCAACCCATTTTGGTCCAACACTCATGAGGAGCACTGGCTCGGGGTTGATTAATTATCCACAGGGTTGCAAAACCCTATCTAAGTTTTGTTAAGTTGTTAAGCAAATATAGTACCAATGTTGGGTCTTGCCACACAAGTTTTATTCTCAACTGAGTAAACAAGGGGTTCCTCATAACAACCCCGAGCATGTTAGGAACGCAAAATATGGAAAACATAACACCGGTAACAAGTAACTATGGCGGTAACAGCGGAACAAAACACCTAGCAAAAGGCCAGGCCTTCCACCAATACCGAGATATATATGTGCATTAAATTAAATCATAGATAATATTGCCAAATCCATGGTATCACATGGAACAACCTATACCTGCAGCTAGAAACGCTATAAGAGGGGCTGAGCAGCGGTATCTTAGCCAAACAAAGGTTGCTAGGAAGTGGAGGTTAGAGGCTTTCATGGCAATTAGGAGGCTGATATCAAGTGATAGGTAGCGCAATTGTAATGAGAAGTGCTAGAAACTAGCAAGCAAAAATAGTATCGGGATCCGGGTATGATCATCTTGCCTATTGGTTCGTCAGCGGAACGAAGAGCGGGATCCTCGTAGTGGTACTATCCTGGGTCCTCGTACTCAGTATCAGTACTCGTGTCTACGCAAGAGAAACAGAAACAATAAACATGCAACCAAGGTGCAATGCACAACCAAGATGATGCATGATTCATTTATGAAGAATTAATATGGCAATCCAACACTAGTCATGTTTCACATGCAAATATTGTTTAGCAATGAATCTGGACAGAACCTCATGTTAAGTTATCTAAACATGCATGGACATGGAAAATATGGATGCATCATGCAAAATCGATAGTAATGCATATAAAGAACGCAAGAAACGGAGTTACGGTTCTCGAGATACGCTCACGACAAGGTACAAAGGCAAAACACAAGACAACCAAAGCCATGGGCTAATTCTGTGCATTCCAAGGTAGCCACTGGATTGGTCATGAAAAACCAATCACAATATACCCAAATATCAATTAATACCCACCTCCGGGTGTAGCTTATCTATCCCTAACTACCGGCGTTCGTGCCAAAAATGTTGACAAGTCAACATTGCATCATACTGTAACACCCAAGATGCGTGCCTATCCCTTTTAGGGCACGAGGGCCTCGCAAGGGATAGAGGCGCATCTCGTCGTTAGCAAGTATAGTATCATCACATCATACATTATAGAAAAGATGAGTATATGAGTTGGCTTACACTCGCCACAAGCTAAATTACAGTTCCACACAGAGTTCAAATCATCAAGATGAAGACAGGGTCCGAATACATACGAAATCAAACGATTAAACAGGTGCAAATGATACTATCTCGCTAGCCCCGAAGATCATGACCATGGCCCTCTACTCATCTGGATACGTCACGTACATCCTGCCCCTTTCCTCGTCATACTCCCACTGGAGCTGGGTAAGATCATCCTGCACAAACTCCTTTGTACCTGTACCTGGATTGTTGTAGTAATCTGTGAGCCACAAGGACTCAGCAATCATGCGCAAGGGTACCGAGACTATTCAAGCTTATGGGTAGGAAAGGGTAGGTGTTTAGTTGGCAGCAGCACTAAGCATATATGGTGGCTAACTTACGAAAACATGAACATAAATATGAATGGCCTACGATGAACGATCGAGTCTACAATGACCTATATGAGTTCCTGAACACTTAGTTACGTCAGCCATAACTCCACCGTATTCTTTCTCGGTTCATGTTCACGAGCACAGACGATCACGGTTACTCACACAATTAGTATATTTTATTAGAGTTTACTTCAAGTTAACCATCATCGGGTGTTAAGCAAATAATCCAAGATGCCACATAACCGTGGGCACGGCTTCTCGAAAAGTTTTAACCCTGTAGGGGTGCTCCAACTAGTCCATCAAAAATTAACCAAACTCCACGGGAATAGCCTTGATCACGGATCTCGTGATCATCATCGGTAATTCCAAAGGAATTCCAACACCTCCAGATAACCTGAAGAAAGTCAGACTGCACATGCAAGACGCTCGATAAAGGTAAAACAAATCCAGCAAGACCACCCGACGTGTCGACGAACCCGATAAGAGCAGCGTATCTTGTTCTCACGACATGACAGACGGGACTAGCTACAAGGAAAACCAATCTCAAGTTGCCTCGAGGCAGCCCCGTAGGTAACCCATTTTGGACCAACACTCATGAGGAGCACTGGCTCGGGGTTGATTAATTATCCACAGGGTTGCAAAGCCCTATCTAAGTTTTATTAAATTGTTAAGAAAATGTAGTACCAATGTTGGGTCTTGCCACACAAGTTTTAATCTGAACTGAATAAACAAGAGGGTGCTCATAACAACCCCAAGCACGTTAGGAGCGCAAAATATGGAAAACATAACACCGGTATCAAGTAACTATGGCGGTAACAGCGGAACAAAACACCTAGCAAAAGGCCAAGACTTTCACCAATACCAAGAAATATATGTGCATTAAATTAAATAATAGATAATATTGCCAAATACATGGTATCACATGGAACAACCTATACCTGCAGCTAGAAACGCTATAAGAGGGGCTGAGCAGCGGTATCTTAGCCAAACAAAGGTTCCTAGGAAGTGGAGGTTAGAGGCTTTCATGGCAATTAGGAGGCTGATATCAAGTGGTAGGTAGAGCAATTGTAACAATAAGTGCTAGAAACTAGCAAGCAAAAATAGTATCGGGATCCGGGTACGATCATCTTGCTTGTTGGTTCTTCAGCGGAACAAAGAGCAGGATCCTCGTAGTGGTACTCTCCTGGGTCCTTGTACTCAGTATCAACACTTTAGTCTACCCAAGAGAAACAGCAACAATAAACATCCAACCAAGGTGCAATGCACAACCAAGATGACGCATGATTCATGTATAAAGAATTAACATGGCAATCCAACGCTAGTCATGTTTCACATGCAAAGATTGTTTAGCAATGAATCTGGACAGAACCTCATGTTAAGTTATTTAAACATGCATGGACATGGAAAATATGGATGCATCATGCAAAATCGATACAAATGCATATAAATAACGAAAGAAATGGAGTTATGGTTCTCGAGATACGCTCACGACAAGGTACGAAGGCAAAATGCAAGACAACCAAAGCCATGGGCTAAATCTTGGCATTCCAAGGTAGCCACTGCATAGGTAATGAAAAACCAATCACAATAGACCCAAAGATCAATTAATTCCAACCTCTGGGTGTAGCTTATCTATCCCTAACAACCGACGTTCGCGCCAAAAATGTTGACAAGTCAACATTGCATCATACTGTCACACCCAAGATGCGGGCCTCTCCATTTTAAGGCACGAGGGCCTCGCAAGGGATAGAGGTGCATCTCGTCGTTAGCAAGTATAGTATCATCACATCATACATTACAGAAAAGATGAGTATATGAGATGGCTTACACTCGCCACAAGCTAAATTACAGTTCCACACAAAGTTCAAATCATCAAGATGAAGACAGGGTCCGACTATGGACGAAATTGTTGGGGCACGTTGCATGGGAAACTAAAAATTTCCTACGCACACGCAGGATCTATCCATGGTGATGAGCATCTACGATAGGGAGAGTGAATCTACATACCCTTGTAGATCGCTAAGCGGGAAGTGTTAAGAAACGTGGTTGGTGTAGTCAAACATCTTCGTGATCCAAATCGCCGAGCGTCCTGCGATCACATCACGATCCGTCCCGCAATCCAATCAGGATCCGTCCCGCGAACTCATCATGATCCGTCCCACGATATCACCACGATCCGTCCCGTGAACTCATCACGAACCATCTCGCGATCTTGTTCACGGTCCTTCCGATCTAGCGCCGAACAGACGGCACCTCCGCGTTCAGCACACGTGCAGCTTGATGACGATCTCCACCGTCTTGATCTAGCACAAGGAAGTGGAGAGGGAGAAGAGTTCACCGGCAGCAAGACGGCACTCCGGTGATGGTGGTGGAGCAATTCCGGCAGGGCTTCGCCTAAGCCTGCAGAAATCCGATCTAGAGGAGAAACTATGCACTAGAGGAACGGGCAGCACGTGGCTAAAATCTGGTGCCAAAAAACCCTAAAACCTCTAGTATATATAAGAGGAAGAGAGTAGGAGGCTTATCCCTCAAAGGACCAGCAACTGGGTCAGCCAAATCAAGTGGGAGAGGTGGAATCCACCTCCAATCCTAGTAGGACTAGGATTCACCCTATTTTTGCCTTTTTCCACCTTTTTCTCTTTGGGCTTTTCTTCCCAGCCGCATGGGCCTTGTGTGGGACTTCCAACAGCCCACAAAGGGCTGGTATTTACTCTCCCACAGCCCATGTAGCCTTTTGGGTCGAAATATCCCTCCCGATGGTCTACCGGTACACTACCGGCACTCCCGGTACACTACCGATGAGCCCGAAACTTTTCCGGCGACCAAATAAGGACTTCCTATATATGAATCTTTAGCTCCGGACCATTCCGGAGATTCTCGTGACGTCGGGGATCTCATCCGGGACTCCGAACAACCTTCGGTCACCACCATACATAACTCTAGACTACCGAAACGTCACCAAACCTTAAGTGTGTAGACCCTGCAGGTTCGAGAATTATGTATACATGACCGAGACACCTCTACGGTCAATAACCAATGGTGGGACCTTGATGTCCACATTGGTTACTACATATTCTACGAAGATCTTTATCGGTCGAACCTCTATGTCAAGGATTCAATTAATCCCATATGATGTTCCCTTTGTTCTTCGGTATGTTACTTGCCCGAGATTCGATCGTCGGTATCTCCATACCTAGTTCAACCTTGTTACCGGCAAGTCTCTTTACTCGTTCCCTAATACAAGATCCCGTGAATAACACTTAGTCACATTGCTTGCAAGGCTTATTGCGATGTTGTATTACCGAGTGGGCCCTGAGATACCTCTCCATCACATGGAGTAACAAATCCCAGTCTTGATCCATGCCAACTCAACAGACACCCTCAGAGATACCTGTAGAGCACCTTTATAGTCACCCAGTTACATTGCCATGTTTGATACACACAAGGTACTCCTCCGATGTCAGTGAGTTGCATGATCTCATGGTCATAGGAACACATACTTTGACATGCAGAAAACAGTAGTAACAAACTGACACGATCATATGCTATGTTTGTATCTTGGGTCTTGTCCATCACACCATTCTCCTAAAGATGTGATCCCGTTATCAAATGACATCACATGTCAATGACTAGGAAGCCTTGACCATCTTTGATCAACGAGCTAGTCCATTAGAGGCATACTGGGGACATGGTTTTGTCTATGTATCTACACATGCATCTAAGTCTCCGATCAATACAATTATAGCATGGATAATAAACGATTATCATGAACAAGGAAATATGATAATAACTAATTTATTATTGCCTCTAGGGCATATTTCCAACAGTCTACCACTTGCACTAGAGTCATAATCTAGTTCACATCACCATCTGATTTGCATTGTTATGAATCTAACACCCAATGAGTTCTGGGGCTCGATCATGCTTTGCATGTGAGAGAGGTCTTATAGTCAATGGGTCTGCGACATTCAGATCCGTGTGTACTTTGCAAATTTCTATGTCAAACCGTAAACACTGCTACCACACTCCACTTGGTACTATTCCAAATGGCTGCTCCACTATACATATCCAGACTGCTACTTCGAGTCATCCGGATTGGTGTTAAAGCTTGCATCGACGTAACTCTTTACGACGAACTCTTTATCACCTCCATAATCAAGAAACATCTCCTTAGTCTTTTTGTTACTAAGGACAATCTTGACCGTTGTCCAGTGCTCCATTCCAGGATCACTTTGAAACCTTCTGGCCATACTTATGGCAAGGCTAACATCGGGTCTTGTGCACAGCATTTGCATGCATGATAGAGCCTATGGTTGAAGCATAGGTGATGACACTCATCTTTTCTCTATCTTCTACAGTCACTGGGCATTGAGTCTTACTCAACTTTATACCTTACAAATTAGGCAAGAACTCTTTCTCTGACTGATCCATTTTGAACTCTTTCAAAATCTTGTCAAGGTATGTACTCATTGAAAGTCTCATCAAGCATCTTGATCTATCTCTATAGATCTTGATGCTCAACAATTAGGTAGCTTTATCCAGGCCTTCCTTTGAAAAACTCCTTTCAAACAATCGTTTGTGCTCTCCAAAAATTCTACATCATTTCCGAATAGCAATATGCCATCCACATATAATTATCAGAAACTCTATAATGCTCCCACTCACTTTATTGCAAATACAAGTTTCTCGTAAACTTTGTATAGACTCAAAAACTTTGATCACCTCATCAAAGTATATAGTCCAACTCCGAGATGCTTGCTTCAGTTCATAGAAGAATCATTGAAGCTCACACACCTTTTAGCATCCTTAGGATTGACAAAACCTTCTGGTTGAATCTCATACAACATTTCCTTAAGGAAGGAAACGATGTTTTGGCATCCATCTGCCAGATTTCATAATTGAAAAATGCAGCAACTGCTAACATGATTCCAACAGACTTTAGCATCGCTGCGAGTGAGAAAGTCTCATCGCAGTCAACTCCTTGAAATTGTCGTAAACTACTTTGCAACAAGTCGAGCTTTACAAATGGTAACATTTACCATCAGCGTCTTTCTTCATTTTAAAGATCCATTTGTACTTTAACGACCAGCCGTCCAACGAGCAAGTCCACCAAAGTCTATACTTGGTTTTCATACATGGATCCTTTCTCGGATTTCATGGCCTCTAACCATTTGTTGGTTTCCGGGCCCATCATCGCTTCTCCATAGTTCGTAGGTTCATCATTGTCCAAAAACATGACCTTCAAGACAGGGTTGTCGTACCGCTCAGTAGAAGTACACGTCCTTGTCGACCTACGACGTTCGATAGTAACTTGATCCGAAGCTTCATGATCATCATCATTAACTTACTCTTCAACTGACGTAGGCTTCACAGAAACATCCTTTTGCGTTGCGCTACTTTCTGGTTAAAGTAAGGGTTCAATAACCTCATCAAGTTCTATTTTCCTCGTAGGTCGATAGTAACTTGATCCGAAGCTTCATGATCATCATCATTAACTTCCTCTTCAACGGACGTAGGCTTCACAGAAACATCTTTCTGCGCTGCGCTACTTTCTGGTTGAAGCAGAGGTTTCAACAACCTCATCAAGTTGTATCCTCCTCCCACTCAACTCTTTCAAGAGAAACCCTTTCTCGAGAAAGGACCCAATTTTAGCAACAAACATTTTATGCTTGGATCTGAGATAGAAGGTTCACCCAACTGTTCTTAGGGTATTCTATGAAGATGCATTTGTCCGCTTTGGGTTCGAGCTCATTAGGTGAAACATTTTCCACACATGCGTCACAGCCCCAAACATTAAGAAATGACAGCTTAGGTTTCTATCAAACCATAGTTCACACGGTGTCATCTCAACGGATTTAGATGGTGCCCTATTTAAAGTGAATGTAGTTGTCTCTAATGCATAACCCCAAAATTACAGTAACAAAACGATAAGAGACATCATAGCATGAACCATATCCAATAGAGTACGACTATGACGTTTGGACACACCATCACTCTATGGTGTTCCAGCTAGAGTGAGTTGTGAAACAACTTTCACATTGTCTAAAGTTGTATGTCAAACTCGTAACTCAGATATTCACCTCCACGATCATATCGCAAACATTTTTATCTTCTTGTCACGATGACCTTAAACTTCACTTTGAATTTGCTTGAAGCTTTCAAACGATTCAGACTTGTGTTTCATTAAGTAAATATACACTATATCTACTCAAATCATCAGTGAAGGTAAGAAAATAATGATATCCACCGCACGCTACAAGACTCATTGGATTGCATACATCAACATGTATCATTTCCAATAAATCACTTGCTCGCTTCATCAAAACAGAAAACGGGGTCCTTAGTCATCTTGACCAAGAGGCATGGTTCGCATGTCTCAACCGATTCGAATCGAATGAGTCCAAAGATCCATCAGCATGGAGTTTCTTCATGCGTTTTATACCAATATGACATTTAGCAGCAGTGCCACAAGTATGTGGTACTATTATTATTAACTTTGTATATCTTTGGCATCAATGTTATGAACATGTGTATTACTACGATCAAGTTTCAACCAACCATTCTTACTGGGTGTATGACCGTTGAAGGTATTATTCATGTAAATAGAATAACCATTATTCTCTGACTTAAATGAATAACCGTGTTGCAATGAAGATGATCTAATCACATTCATGCTCAACGCAAAACATCAAATAACATTTATTTAGGTTCGTCACTACTCTCGAAGGTAGAGAGAGCGTGCGATGTTGATCACATCAACCTTGGAAACATTTCCAACACACATCGTCACCTCACACTTAGCTAGTTATCCGTTTATTCCGTAGCTTTTATTTCGAGTTACTAACATTTAGCAATCGAACCGGTATCCAATACCCTGGTGCTACTAGGAGTACAAGCAAGGTACACATCAATAACACGTATATCAAATATACTTCTATCGACGTTGCCCGCCTTCTTATCTACCAAGTATCTAGGGTTGTTCCGCTTCAGCAACCTCTTTTCTCATAATTGAAGTACTTAGTCTCGGGTTTGGGTTCAACTTGTGGGTTGCTTCACTGGAGTAGCAACTGACTTGCCATCCATGAAGTTTCCCACCTTGCTATTGCCCTTCTCGAAACTAGTGGTTATACTAATCATCAACACTTGATGCTCCTTCTTGATTTCTACGTTCGCGGTGTCAAACATCGCGAACAGATCAGGGATCATTAATTCTATCCCTGGCACTTTATGGTTCATCACCAAGTTCTAGTAGCTTAGTGAAAGTGACTTGGAGAACTATATCAATCACTATCTTATCTGGAAGATCAACTCCCACTCGATTCAAGTGATTGTAGCACCCAGACAATCTGAGCACATGCTCAACGGTTGAGCTATTCTCTTTCATCTTACAGGCAAAGAATCTTGTTGGAGATCTCATATCTCGCAACACAGGCACGAGCCTGAGATCCTAATTTCAACTCTTAGAACATCTCATATGTTCCGTGGCGTTCAAAACGTTTTGAAGCCTCAATTCTAAGCCGTAATGCATGACACACTAAACTATCAAGTAGTCATTAGCACGTACCTGTCAGATGTTCACAACATCTACAGACGACGCTAGAGGGGTTGGCGCACCGAGTGGTGCATTAAGGACATAATCCTTCTGCGCAGAAACGAGGACAATCCTCAGATCACGGAGACAATCCGCAATATTGCTACCATCACCTTTCAACTCTATTTCTCTAGGAACATAAAAATACAAGGGAGCTACAACGTGAGCTAGTAATCTACAACACAGTTTGCAAAGACACTAGTGACTATGTTCATGATAATGAGTTCAATTAATCATATTACTTAAGAACTCCCACTCAAATTGACATCCCTCCGGTCATTTGAGTTATACATGATCCAAATTCACCAACTCAAGTCCGATCATCACGTGAGTTGAGGTGGTTACAATGGTGAACATCATCATGTTGATCATATCTACTATATGACTCATGTTCACCCTTTTGGTCTCTTGTGTTCTGAGGCCATGTCTGTACATGCTAGGCTCGTCAAGTTTAACCCGAGTGTTCTGCATGTGCAACACTGGCTTGCACCCGTTGTGTGTGAACGTAGAGTCTATCACACCCGATCATCACGTGGTGTCTCGACACGAAGAACTTTCGCAACGGTGCACACTTGGGGAGAACACAATTTCTCTTGAAATTAAGTGAGGGATCACCTTATAATGCTACCATCGTCCTAAGCAAAACAAGGTGCATAAAAGGATTAACATCTCATGCAAATCATAAGTGACATGATATGGCCATGAACTTGTGCTTTTGATCTCCATCATGAAAGCACCGGCATGATCTCCATCGTCACCGGCACGACACCATGATCTCCATCATCTTGATCTCCATCAATGTATCGCCATCGGGGTTGTCACGCCCTGCATGCTTCTACTACTATTGCTACCGTTTAGCGATAAAGTAAAGCATTACATAGCGCTTAATGATTGACACGCAGGTCATACAATAAATAAAGACAACCCTATGGCTCCTGCTGGTTGCCGTACTCATCGACATGGAAGTCGTGAAATTCTATACATCACATGATCATCTCATACATCACATATATCACATCATGTAATTGGCCATATCACATCACAACATACCCTGCAAAACCAAGCTAGACGTCCTCTAATTGTTGTTGCATGTTTTACGTGGCTGCTACGGGTTTCTAGCAAGAACGATCCTCACCTACGCATAAACCACAATGGTGATACATAATTTTCTTTTCAACCTTCTCAAGGACCGCCTTTGTCAAATCCGATCCAACTAAAGTGGGAGAAACTGGCACCCGCAAGCCATCTATGAAACAAGTTGCGGTCGAGGGAACCGGTCTCTCATAAGCATACGAGTAATGTTGGTCCGGGCTGCTTCATCTCACAATACCGCAGAACCAAAATCCGACCAAGGGAGGAAGCAATATAAGCATCAACGCCCACAAACCTTTTGTGTTCTACTCGAGATCTCATCTACACATAGACCTAGCTCATGATGCCACTGTTGGGGAAATTTGCATGGGAAACAAAAAATTTCCTACGCACACGCAAGATCTATCCATGGTGATGAGCATCTACGAGAGGGAGAGTGGATCTACATACCCTTGTAGATCGCTAAGCGGGAAGCGTTAAGAAACGCGGTTGGTGTAGTAGAATATCTTCGTGACCCAAATCGCCGAGCGTCCCGCGATCCAAAGACGATCCGTCATGCGAACTCATCAGGATCCGTCCCATGATCTCATCACGATCCGTCCCGCGATCTCATCACGATCCGTCCCGCGATCTCATCACGATCCGTCCCGCGATCTCATCACGATCCGTCCCGCGATCCAAACAGATCTGTCCCGCGAACTCATCACGATCCGTCCCGTGATCTCATCACGATCCGTCCCGCGATCTCATCACGATCTGTCTCGTGAACTCATCACGAACCGTCTCGCGATCTTGTTCACGGTCCTTCCGATCTAGCGCCGAACAGACGACACCTCCGCGTTCGGCACACATGCAGCTTGATGACGATCTCCACCGTCGTGATGCAGCAAGAGGAAGTGAAGAGGGAGAAGAGTTCACCGCAGCGTGACGGCGCTCCGGTGATGGTGGTGGAGCAATTCCGGCAGGGCTTCGCCTAAGCGCTGCAGAAATCCGATCTAGAGGAGAAACTATGCACTAGAGGAACGGGCAGCACGTGGCTAAAATCTGGTGCCAAAAAACCCTAAAACCTCTAGTATATATAAGAGGAAGAGAGGAGGAGGCTTAGCCCTCAAAGGACCAGCAATTGGGTCGGCCAAATCAAGTGGGAGAGGTGGAATCCACCTCCAATCCTAGTAGGACTAGGATTCACCCTATTTTTGCCTTTTTCCACCTTTTTCTCTTTGGGCTTTTCTTCCCAGACGCATGGGCCTTGTGTGGGATTTCCAACAGCCCAAAAAGGGCTGGTATTTACTCTCCCATAGCCCATGTAGCCTTTTGGGTCGAAATACCCCTCCCGATGATCTCCTGGTACACTACCGGCACTCCCGGTACACTACCGATGAGCCCGAAACTTTTCCGGCGACAAAAATACGACTTCCTATATATGAATCTTTACCTTCGGACCATTCCGGAGATCCTCGTGACATCCAGGATCTCATCCGAGACTCCGAACAACCTTCAGTCACCACCATACATAACTCTATACTACCGAAACGTCACCAAACCTTAAGTGTGCAGACCCTGCGGGTTCGAGAACTATGTATACATGACCAAGACACCTCTACGGTCAATAACCAATGGCGGGACCTGGATGTCCACATTGGTTCCTACATATTCTACGAAGATCTTTATCGGTCGAACCTCTATGTCAAGGATTCAGTTAATCCCATATGATGTTCGCTTTGCTCTTCGGTATGTTACTTGCCCGAGATTAGATCGTTGGTATCTCCATACCTACTTCAACCTCGTTAACGGCAAGTCTCTTTACTCGTTCCGTAATACAAGATCCCATGACTAACACTTAGTGACATTGCTTGTAAGGCTTATTGCGATGTTGTATTACCGAGTGGGCCCTCAGATACCTCTCCGTCACACGGAGTAACAAATCCCAGTCTTGATCCATGCCAACTCAACAGACACCCTCGAAGATACCTGCAGAGCACCTTTATAGTCACTAGTTACATTGCCACGTTTGATACACACAAGGTACTCCTCCGATGTCAGTGAGTTGCATGATCTCATGGTCATAGGAATACATACTTTGACATGCAGAAAACAGTAGCAACAAACTGACACGATCATCTGCTATGTTTGTAGTTTGGGTCTTGTCCATCACACCATTCTCCTAATGATGTGATCCTGTTATCAAATGACATCACATGTCAATAGCTAGGAAGCCTTGACTATCTTTGATCAACGAGCTAGTCCATTAGAGGCATACTGGGGACATGGTTTTGTCTATGTATCCGCACATGCATCGAAGTCTCCGATCAATACAATTATAGCATGGATAATAAGCGATTATCATGAACAAGGAAATATGATAATAACTAATTTCTTATTGCCTCAAGGGCATATTTCCAACAGAAATCAAACGATTAAACAGGTGCAAATGATGCTATCTCGCTACTCCCGAAGATCACGACCATGGCCCTCTACTCATCTGGATACGTCACGTACATCCTGCCCCTTTCCTCGTCATACTCCCACTGGAGCTGGGTAAGATCATCGTGCACGAACTGCTCTGTACCTGTACCTGGATTGTTGTAGTAATATGTGAGAGACAAGGACTCAGCAATCATGCACAAGGGTACTGAGACTATTCAAGCTTATGGGTAGGAAAGGGTAGGTGTTTAGTTTGCAGCAGCACTAAGCATATATGGAGGCTAACTTACGAAAACATGAACATAAATATGAATGGCCTACGATGAACGATCGAGTCTACAATGACCTCTATGAGATCCTGAACACTTACTTATGTCAACCATAACTCCACCGTGTTCTTTCTCGGATCATGTTCACGATCACGGTTACTCACACCGTTGGTGTATTTTATTAGAGTTTACTTCAAGTTAACCATAACCGGGTGTTAAACAAATAATCCAAGTTGCCACACAACCGCGGGCACAGCTTCTCGAAAAGTTTTAACCCTGTAGGGGTGCTCGAACTAGTCCATCACAAATTAACCACACTCGACGGGAATAGCCTTGATCACGGATCTCGTGATCATCATCGGTAATTCCAAAGGAATTCCAACACCTCGAGATAACCCGAAGAAAGTCCAGAGTCCACACGCAAGACACTCGATAAAGGTAAAACAAATCCAGGAAGACCACCCGACGTGTCGACGAACCCGAGAAGAGCCGTGTATCTCGTTCTCATGACATGACAGATGGGACTAGCTACAGGGAAAACCAATCCTCAAGTTGCCTCGAGGCAGCCCCGTAGGTAGCCCATTTTGGACCCCCACTCATGCGGAGCACTGGCCCGGGGTTGATTAATTCTCCACAGGGTTGCAAAGCCCTATGCAAGTTTTATTAAGTTGTTAAGCAAATGTAGTACCAATGTTGGGTCTTGCCAGCGAAGTTTTAATCTCAACGGAATAAACAAGGGGGTCCCCATAACAACCCCGAGCATGTTAGGAGCACAAAATATGGAAAACATAACACCGGTAACAAGTAACTATGGCGGAAACAGCGGAACAAAACACCTAGCAAAAGGTCAAGCCTTTCACCAATACCAAGATATATATGTGCATTAAATTAAATAACAGATAATATTGGCAAATCCATGTTATCACATGGAACAACTTGTACCTGCAGCTAGAAACGCTATAAGAGGGGCTGAGCAGCGGTATCTTAGCCAAACAAAGGTTGCTAGGAAGTGGAGGTTAGAGCCTTTCATAGCAATTAGGAGGCAGATATCAAGTGGTAGGTAGCGCAATTTTTACGATAAGATCTAGAAACTAGCAAACAAAAATAGTATCGGGATCCGGGTATGATCATCTTGCCTGTTGGTTCTTCAGCGAAACAAAGAGCGGCATCCTCGTAGTGGTACTCTCCTGGGTCCTCGTACTCAGTATCAACCCTCGTGTCTACCCAAGAGAAACAGCAACAATAAACATCCAACCAATGTGCAATGCAAAACCAAGATGATGCATGATTCATTAATGAAGAATTAACATAGCAATCCAACACTAGTCATGTTTCACATGCAAAGATTGTTTAGTAATGAATCTGTACAGAACCTTATTTTAAGTTATTTAAACACGCATGAACATGGCAAATATGGATGCATCATGCAAAATCGATAGAAATTCATATAAAGAACGCAAGATACGGAGTTACGGTTCTCGAGATACGCTCATGACAAGGTACGAAGGCAAAACGCAAGACAACCAAAGCCATGGGCTAATTCTTGGCATTTCAAGGTAGCCACTCGATATTTAATGAAACACCAATCACAATAGACCCAAATATCAATTAATTCCATGGAGCATAGGTCCCACAAGTCACAAAACACTAAAACATACAATCTGCCACAAAACACCAAGATAGCAACTTACACAACCCACAACTTGAGCTACAGGAACCCTACAGCCACAAACAAGGTATGGATAGAATCTACATTATAAATACATCAACTTATCCAACTACACAATATGCAAAGGAGGCACACATCAATAAACATGAAGCTATCAAGTTGGCATGATGAAACAGTTTTCTGGGACAGTGAAAATTGCAGATTTCTGGAATCTGAGTTAACAAGATAGCATATTGACAGCAGTAGTTAAATAGGTTAGAGACCACCTATTCGAATGAAATTTGACAGGGGGGGTAGTAGACAACATCTACTTTAAATTACTAACACTGAGCATGGGCTAATTCTCAACATATCACAAGATGGCATTCACTCTTCATGGCATAAAAATAACAGCAGATTCTCAGACTTGGTAGTTTTTATCATGGTGAAAACAGAAACATCAAGTTAGATACTTTGCAGCAAGTTTCCCACTTATATGGGTGATTCTCATGTTAAACAAAAATACCATGGCATAGTATATATAAAAACTAGCACTTCCATGTTGGCACATACCCCAAAGCAACCGTAGATTAAATCATGCAAAATTGGCCAAGTAGCATCACAGCAGAAAATGACAGTTTCATGAACTTGCTCAAAAATGAAATCTGAAAGCACCAATGGATTCATTGGCTCTTTCTACCCCAAAAACATGTGTCATACTCATATGATCATGTGAAGCATCATGGCACAATTATGCTAGCAAAACTACCACATATTCTTATAAGTCAAAACTTACTCTAAAAGGAAATGATCATAAATGGACATGACCATAATGGCAACTTAGCTACGAATGGAAAATATCTAATAATTCTACATAACAAGCATATATCATCTAAGGGGTATGTCAAGTGGGGAAACCCACTAGTTCCCACACACACACATACACTCTACACACACACACTACTCATGCATAACCACAATTGCTCCATATGCCTTAGGGCATATGAGCACAACCACACCTATGAACATACCACCTATGAGGGTGGGTGTTAATCCACACACACACACATGCACCATATATGCACAATGCATATAGGCACATACACCACACTCATGCACAAGTGCACATGGTCACATACACACTCACAGCACACATGCTCATGTGTGTGGGTGTTAATCCACACACATATGCACACATACATGCCAAATGCATATATGCATATGCATATGCATGTGACAACACACACACACACACCTCTCACATATATACATACCTCAAGAACATGTACACTACCCACTACACATGCACATACACATGTAACATACACCCTCACATCTACACATGCACATGTATGTGCAAAAGAACACACACACCCTCATTCATACCACACACACATGTATGTATGCCTAAGCACACACACACACACACTCACATGCACACACACCACATGGTGCAATTTGCCCACACACACACATATGTATGTATTGATAGCATATACACACACTCACAACTCACATGCACATGCTCTCACATATACAACACTATATGTGCAAAGCACACACACCTATATGAGCAACATATAGATACACACACACTACAACAACAGAAAAGAAAGAAAAAACTTCTTCACCTGCCCCAAATCTGCATCTAAACATACATATACATTTGCAAATAACGAAAACAAAAGAACAACGACAGGAAAATAAAAGAAACAAAATGGGGAGCCTCGGCTTGAACCCACGGCCACCAGGGTCGACCCCCCTAGGCCAACCACTCTGCTACGCTATCGAACCTTAACAGTGGAGGCGAGCACTGCACTAGTACACTCACATGTGCGATACCCTCTGACGAAACTGAACCCGAACGGAGACACGGCGACTGGCAAACGTCGGCAGCAATTCCGGCGAGCGCATGGCAGAGCTAGCGACGCCAACGCTCTCATGCATGCGGGAACGACCCAGGGTTCCATTCCCCTGCTCACCTTGCAGTGAGGAGGAAGGAGGCGAGAGGCAAGCGCCCGCCTTGCGACCGGCGGCGACCAACGCGGCAGCGACCACCCGACGAGCTACGTGGGGAGAAGGGGGCTACGGGGACCGTTGTTCACCTTGGGAGAAGGTGATGACGAGCCAGATGAGAAGGAGATGACGGAGGGTCTCGAGGACGCGGCGACGACGAAGAGGAAGCAGAGGACGACGACGGCATGGACGTCACCGACGAAGACGAAGACGAGGTCGACACTGCAGAGCCTCTCCGGGGCTCCTAGCAGCGGGGATCGAACGCAGGGAACACCCCCGAGCTCCTGGTCGCCATGATCGACACCGGGCTCAACGGAGAGGACGAGCTGGTCGCCGGCGAACTAACTAAACTCTCTGCTCTCTCTCTAAACCTTACCTGGCAGGGGAAAATAGTAGAGGACGAAGAGCAATTGCGGGGAAGAGGGGAGCTGCGGCGGCGCGACGGGGAGAGGAAACCTAGCCTAGGGGGAGCATGCACGCCGAGTGGGCTTTATACCCTCAGGATGACGGCGACGATGACGGAAAGGGAGATGCGGATGCGCTCTCTATCTCTGCAACGAACTGACGGAGGGGGAAACGGAGCAGGTGACCGTCTCCCTAGCGGGCTGGGCCGCGGGAGAGACAAAGCCCACCTGCCTCTCTCTCAAAACAATAAAACGAAGAGGGGTTTTACCATTTTAAAACACAACAACACAAAATAAAACCCCCAAGAACTAAATAAAAGGATTTTGGGCAAACAAAAATAGTTTTGTTAAGAAAATAATATGCACTATTTAATAAAAATATTAAGTTGATTTATTGGACAAGTAGTTTTAATACTTTTGAAAATAACCGCCCCTGTTTTATTTAAACACAAAATCATACAAACTCCGATCACAACAGAATCTTGCTCAATATTAATAAAACACCTTGGGCTACCCCTTGAACATTTTTAAGCAATTTTTAAAACACTAAATTCTGTTGATGAGAAACATATGATGAAAAGAAGGGGTATTAGGAGGTTTTAAAGAGAGGGAAGGAGAGGGGAAGAAAGAGGTTGCACCCAAGATCCTACCACACACAAACCACAACACACACAAGGTCACACTCACAACCACCACATCATTTAAAGGCACATGAAAACAAGCATGGCAAGATGAATGGTATGATGCATGATGCATGAATGCATGACAACACGTGGACGACAAGTTGCAAAATTATTACATAAGCTCGTGACACAAGGTCCATACATAGATTGCATGCCATAAAAGGTAGGGACAACACTTGGTCTATCACACATACATTGCATTGCATCATATATTGCATCATACATTGCATTGCATCATACATTGCATCATATTCACATGCCATGCCGGCTTATCAAGCCGGGTCAGAGCAAGATTATGAAAGAAGGAGCAATGTTATGAAAGATGTAACATCTCCGAGTTGTGCTTCTTCAAGCCGCCCTCACAACAACGCAGAATATATTTTGTCTTGTTTATTTTGCAGATATTGTCTCTTAAGATGAGCTGCCGTTAAGTATTCTGCAAGAGCAAATGGATCTTTAATAGCCAACTTGGCTGGATCTTCATGGTTTATGATAACCATGACTAAATGATTGGGGTTTTTAAGCCAGCTCGGAGAATTTATTATTTCAAGAACCGCCCTGTTAGATATAATGCCGTGTCATCTAATTGACCGGATTTGTTCAAATGTCCTTTGTAGTAATCTACAACACTCCTGGTTTTCTCAAACATATTTGCCGGGTTGCACTGCAACCATGAGCAGGGATTTCATGTCACAGACAAAGGAATTATTCAAGGATATTAATTCCGGCTTATATTATAACCACGGTCAAAGATTCATTCAACGAATTGTGGTGAGTCATATTATTCTTGCATAGTCCCGAGTCCCACCAAGCAGACGACCCATCACTTGGGGGCTACACTATTCAAAGCCAGTTTATATCAGTTATGCAAGTCCCCTGTCACTCCAAGCACGCACCACGACACTTGGGGGCTAATGCAAGCCGGTTTTCAAATCACTATTATCAGCAAGACCCTATTATCTCAAGGAGATGAGCTGGCCTTTCTATATTTTTCTAAGTCCCAGCCCAGTAATTCTTACTGACCCGGCACTTGGGGACTACACCGCTCAGATCAAATTTTATAAAGTCCCAATCTCCGCCGGCGTGCGACCCGGCACTTGGGGGCTACAGTATTCGGCTATTTAACGGATTATGAGGTTCAAATTTAAGACCCGTCGCATCACACTCTGATGAGCCGGCCCTTGGGGGCTACACCCGCCGAAGCTTTATAAGGTATAAGACAGTTATAAGTCCAGGTTGCTGCAGGCAGGTCAACCCGGCCCTTGGGGACTACACAATCCAAAATATTATTGCAAAGCACCAAGTTATCATGCATAATCTCGCAGCTTAGGGGCTATAGGTAATATGTGTTGGGGAACGTTGCATGGGAAAGAAAAAATTTCCTACGCACACACAAACCTATCCATGGTGATGAGCTCCTACGAGAGGGAGAGTGGATCTACATACCCTTGTAGATCGCTAAGCGGGAAGCGTTAAGAAACGCGGTTGGTGTAGTCGAACATCTTCGCGGTCCAAATCGCCGAGAGTCCTGCGATCTCATCACGATCCGTCCCGTGAACTGATCACGATCCATCCCGCGCTCTCATCATGATCCGTCTCACGATCTTGATCACGATCTGTCCCGCGAACTCATCACGATCCGTTCCGCAATCTCATCACAAACCATCTCGCGATCTCGATCACGGTCCTTCCGATCTAGCGCCGAACGGACGGCACCTCCGCGTTCAGCACACGTGCAGCTTGATGACGATCTCCAGCGTCTTGATCCAGCAAGAGGAGGTGGAGAGGAGAGAGAGTTCACCGGCAGCGTGACGGTGCTTCGGTGATGGTGGTGGTGGAGCAATTCCGGCAGAGCTTTGCCTAAGCACTACGGAAAACCGATCTAGAGGAGCACCGGTGAAACGGGTAGCACGTGGCCGTAAAATCTATGCAAAAACCCTCTATTCCACCATTATATATAGAAGGAGAGGAGAGGCAGCCTTGGCGCAGGGCAAGGCCCTTGGAGTTGGCCGAAATAGAGAGGAGGTGGAGGAGGACTCTCCTCCTCCAATCCTAGTAGGACTAGGATTCCTTCTTTTTGCCTTTTTCCACCTTTTTCCTTTAGGATTTCCTCTCCTGGTGCCATGGGCCTTTTATGTCTGTTCCACCAGCCCACTAAGGGCTGGTTATTACTCTCCCAAAGCCCATGGACCCATTGGGGTCGAAATACCCCTCCCGGAGGTCTCCCGGTACACTACCGGCACTCCCGGTACACTACCGATGACCCCGAAACTTTTCCGGCGACCAAACTGGGACATCCTATATATGAATCTTTACCTCCGGACCATTCCGGAGCTCCTCGTCACGTCCGAGATCTCATCCGGGACTCCGACCAACCTTCGGTCACCACCATACATAACTCTACACTACCGAAACGTCACCAAACCTTAAGTGTGCAGGCCCTGCGGGTTCGAGAACTATGTAGACATGACCGAGACACCTCTACGGTCAATAACCAATGGCGGAACCTGGACGTCCACATTGGTTCCTACATATTCCACGAAGATCTATATCGGTCGAACCTCTATGTCAAGGATTCAGTTAATCCCATATAACGTTCCCTTTGTTCTTCGGTATGTTACTTGCCCGAGATTCGATCGTCGGTATCTCCATACCTAGTTCAACCTCGTTACCGGAAAGTCTCTTTACTTATTCCGTAATACAAGATCCCGCAACTAACAATTAGTCACATTGCTTGCAAGGCTCATTGAGATGTTGTATGACCGAGTGGGCCCTGAGATACCTCTTCGTCACACGGAGTAACAAATCACAGTCTCGATCCATGCCAACTCAACAGACACCATCGGAGATACCTGTAGAGAACCTTTATAGTCACCCAGTTACGTTGTGACATTTGATACACACAAGGCACTCCTCCGATATCCGTGAGTTGCATGATCTCATGGTCATAGGAACATATACTTGACATGCGGAAAACAGTAGCAATAAACTGACACGATCATATGCTACGTTTGTAGATTGGGTCCTGTCCATCACACCATTGTCCTAATGATGTGATCCCATTGTCAAATGACATATCACGTCCATGGCTAGGAAACCTTAACCATCTTTTGATCAACGATCTAGTCTACTAGAGGCATACTAGGGACACGGTGTTGTCTATGTATCCACACATGTATCTGAGTTTCCATTCAATACAATTATAGCATGGATAGTAAACGATCATCATGAACAAGGAAATATGATAATAACTAATTTATTATTGCCTCTAGGGCATATTTCCAACAGTCTCCCACTTGCACTAGAGTCAATAATCTAGTTCACATCACTATGTGATTCGCATTGTTATGAATCTAACACCCAATGAGTTCTGGGTCTCGATCATGCTTTGCATGTGAGAGAGGTCCTATAGTCAACGGTCTGCGACATTCAGATCCATATGTACTTTGCAAATCTCTACGTCAAACTGTAAACACTGCTACCACACTCCACTTGGTACTATTCCAAATGGCTGCTCCACTATATGTATCCAGATTGCCACTACGAGTCATCCGGTTTGGTGTTAAAGCTTGCATCGACGTAACTCTTTACGACGAACTCTTTATCACCTCCATAATCGAGAAACATCTCCTTAGTCCTGTGGTTACTAAGGATAATCTTGACCGATGTCCAGTGATCCACTCCTGGATCACCCTCGTACCCCTTGACATACTCATGGCAAGGCACACACCAGGCGCGGTACACAGCATGGCACAAGATAGAGCATATGGCTAAGGAATAGGGGACGACGTTCGTCCTTTCTCTTTCTTCTGCCGTTGTCGAGCTTTGAGTCTCACTCAACTTCACACCTTGCAAATCAGGTGAGAACTCTTTCTCTAACTGATCCATTTTGAACTCTTTCAAAATCTTGTCAAGGTATGTACTCATTGAAAGTCTCATCAAACATCTTGATCTATCTCTATAGATCTTGATGCTCAACAATTAGGTAGCTTTATCAAGGTCTTCCTTTGAAAAACACTTTTCAAACAACCTTTTAGGCCTTTCAGAAATTCTACATTATTTCCGATCAACAATATGTCATCCACATATACTTATCAGAAATTCTATAGTGCTCCCACTCACTTTATTGCAAATACAAGTTTCCCGTAAACTTTGTATAGACTCAAAACTTTGATCAACTCATCAAAGAGTATATTCCAACTCCGAGATGCTTGCTTCAGTCCATAGAAGGATCACCGAAGCTTGCACACCTTTTAGCATCCTTAGGACTAACAAAACCTTCTGGTTGTATCACATACAACCTTTCCTCAAGTAAACCGTTAAGGAAACGATGTGTTGTCATCCATCTGCCAGATTTCATAACTGAAAATGCAGCAACTGCTAACATAATTCAAACAGACTTTAGCATCGCTACGAGTGAGAAAGTCTCATCGCAGTCAACTCCTTGAACTTGTCACAAACATCTTTGCAACAAGTCGAGCTTTACAAATGGTGACATTTACCATGAGTGTCTGTCTTCATTTTAAAGATCCATTTGTATTCAACGACCTGCTGTCCAACGAGCAAGTCTACCAAAGTCTATACTTGGTTCTCATACATGGATCCTATCTCGGATTTCATGGCCTCCAACCATTTATCGGAATCCGGGCCCATCATCGCTTGTCCATAGCTCGTAGGTTCATCGTTGTCCAACAACATGACTTCCAAGACAGGGTTGCCGTATTGCTCAGGAGCAATACACATCCTTGTCGACCTACGAAGTTCGATAGTAACTTGATCCTGAAACTTCATGATCATCATCATTAACTTCCTCTTCAACTAACGTAGGCTTCACACAAACAACTTTCTACGCTGCGCTACTCTCTGGTTGAACAAAGGTTCAACAACCTCATCAAGTTCTATCTTCCTCCCACTCAATTCTTTCGAGAGAAACATTTCCTCGAGAAAGGATCTGTTTAAGCAACAAACACTTTGCACTAGGATCTGAGATAGAAGGTTCACCCAACTGCTCTTAGGGTATTCTATGAAGATGCATTTGTCCGCCTTGGGTTCGACCTCATTAGGTGAAAACATTTTCCACACAAGTGTCGCAGCCCCAAATATTGAGAAATGACAGCTTAGGTTTCTATCAAACCATAATTAACACGGTGTCATCTCAACGGATTTAGGTGATGCCCTATTTAAAGTGAATGTAGTTGTCTCTAATGCATAACCCCAAAATTATAGTAGTAAAATGATAAGAGACATCATACCACGCACCATATCCAATAGAGCATGACTATGATGTTCGGACACACCATCACACTATGGTGTTCCAGGTGGCGTTAGTTGTGAAACAAATTTCACATTGTCCGAAGTTGTATGCAAAACTCGTAACTCAGATATTCACCTCCACGATCATATCGCAGTCATTTTATCTTCTTGTCACGATGATCTTAAACTTCACTCTGAATTTGCTTGAACCTTTCAAACGATTCAGACTTGTGTTTCATTAAGTAAATATACACTATATCCACTCAAATCATCAGTGAAGGTAAGAAAATAACGATATCCACTGCACGCTACAAGACTCGCTAGATTGCATACATCAACATGTATCATTTCCAATGAATCACTTGCCCGCTCCATCCAACGGGGTCCTTTAGTCATCTTGCCCAAGTGGCATGGTTCGCATGTCTCAACCGATTCGAAATCGAATGAGTCTAAAGATCCATCAGCATTGAGTTTCTTCATGCGTTTTATACCAATATGACATTCTGCGGCAGTGCCACAAATATGTGGTACTATCATTATTAACTTTGTATCTGTTGACATCAATGTTATGAACATGTGTATTACTACAATCAAGATTTCAACAAACCATTCTCACTAGGTGCATGACCATTGAAGGTATTATTCATGCAAACAGAATAACCATTATTCTCTAATTCAAATGAATAACCCTATTGCAACAAACATGATCTAATCATGTCCATGCTCAACGCAAAACACCAAATAACATTTATTCAGGTTCGTCACTAATCCTGAAGGTAGAGAGAGCGTGCGATGTTGATCACATCAACCTTGGAAACTCTTCCAACACATATCGTCACCTCACCCTTAGCTAGTTCTCCGTTTATTCCGTAGCTTTTATTTCGAGTTACTAACATTTAGCAACTGAACCGGTATCCAATACCCAGGTGCTACTAGGAGTACTAGCAAGGTAGACATTAATAACTCGTATATCAAATATACTTCTATCGATGTTGCGGGCCTTCTTATCTACCAAGCATCTAGGGTTGTTCCGGTTCAGCGACCGCTCACCTCATAACAGAAGAACTTAGTCTCAGGTTTGAGTTCGACTTTGGGTTGCTTCACTAGAGCAGCAACTGACTTTCTATCCATGAAGTTTCCCTCCTTGCTCTTGCCCTTCTCGAAAGTAGTGGCTTGATTAACCATCAACACTTGACGCTCCTTCTTGATTTCTACCTTCGCGGTGTCACACATCGCGAATAGCTCAGGGATCATTATTTCTATCCCTGGCGTTTTATAGTTCATCACCAAGTTCTATTAGCTTTAGTGACAGTGACTTGGAGAACTATATCAATCACTATCTTATCTAGAAGATCAACTCCCACTCGATTCAAGCGATTGTAGCACCCAGACAATCTGAGCACATGCTCAACGATTGAGCTATTCTCTTTCATCTTACAGGCAAAGAATCTTGTTGGAGATCTCATATCTCGCAACATGGGCACGAGCCTGAGATCCTAATTTCAGCTCTTAGAACATCTCATATGTTCCATGACGTTCAAAACGTTTTGGAGCCTCAATTCTAAGCTGCAATGCATGACGCACTAAACTATCAAGTAGTTATCAAAACGTGCCTGCCAGATGTTCACAACATCTACAAACAATGCTAGAGGGTTTGGTGCACCGAGCGGTGCATTAAGGACATAAGCCTTCTGTGTAGCAACGAGGACAATCCTCAGATCACGGATCCAATCCGCAATATTGCTACCATCATCTTTCAACTCTATTTCTCTAGGAACATATAAAAATTCATGGGAGCTACAGCGCGAGCAAGTAATCTACAACATTATTTGCAAAGACACTACTGACTATGTTCATGATAATGAGTTCAATTAATCATATTACTTAAGAACTCCCACTCAAATTGACATCCCTCCGATCATTCGAGTGATACATGATCCAAATTCACCAAGTCAAGTCCGATCATCACGTGAGTTGAGGTGGTTGCAATGGTGAACATCATTATGTTGATCATATCTACTATATGACTCATGTTCAACCTTTCGGTCTCTTGTGTTCCGAGGCCATGTCTGTACATGCTAGGCTCGTCAAGTTTAACCCGAGTGTTCTACGTGTGCAACTCTGGCTTGCACCCGTTGTATGTGAACGTAGAGTCTATCACACCCGATCATCACGTGGTGTCTCAACATGATGAACTTTCGCAACGGTGCACACTCGGGGAGAACACAATTTATCTTGAAATTAAGTGAGGGATCACCTTATAATGCTACCATCGTCCTAAGCAAAACAAGGTGCATAAAAAGGATTAACATCACATGCAAATCATAACTGACATGATATGACCATGAACTTGTGCTTTTGATCTCCATCTAGAAAGCACCGGCATGATCTCCATCGTCACCGGCATGACACCATGATATCCATCATCTTGATCTCCATCAACGTGTCGTCATCGGAGTTGTCACGCCCTACATGCTTCTACTACTATTGCTACCGTTTAGCGATAAAGTAATGCATTACATAGCGCTTAATGATTGACACGCAGGTCATACAATAATTAAAGACAACCCTATGGCTCCTGCCGGTTGCCATATTCATCGACATGCAAGTCGTGATAATCTATACATCACATGATCATCTCATACATCACATATATCACATCATGTAATTGGCCATATCATATCACATCATACCCTGCAAAAACAAGTTAGACGTCCTCTAATTGTTGTTGCATGTTTTACGTGGCTGGTACGGGTATCTAGCAAGAACAATTCTCACCTACGCAAAAACCACAACGGTGATACACTAGTTGCTTTTCAACCTTCTCAAGGACCGCCTTTGTCAGATCCGATGCAACTAAAGTGAGAGAAACTGTCACCCACAAGCCATCTAGGCAACAAGTTGCGTCGAGGGAACCGGTCTCTCGTAAGCGTACGATTAATGTTGGTCTGGGCCGCCTCATCTCACAATCTCGCTGAATCAAAATACGACCAAGGGAGGAAGCAATCTAAGCATCAACGCCCACAAACCTTTTGTGTTCTAGTCGAGATCTCATCGAACCATCAACCTAGCTCATGATGCCACTATTAGGGAACGTCGCATGGGAAACAAAAAATTTCCTATGCACATGCAAACCTATCCATGGTGATGAGCATCTACGAGAGGGAGAGTGGATCTACATACCCTTGTAGATCGCTAAGCGAGAAGCGTTAAGAAACGCGGTTGGTGTAGTCGAACATCTTCGCGATCCAAATCGCCGAGCGTCCCGCGATCTCATCACGATCCGTCCCGTGAACTCATCACGATCCGTCCCGTGATCTCATCATGATCCATCTCACGATCTTGATCACGATCTGTCCCGCGAACTCATCACGATTCGTTCCGCGATCTCATCAGGAACCGTCTCGCGATCTCGATCACGGTCCTTCCGATCTAGCACCGAACGGACGGCACCTCCGCGTTCAGCACACATGCAGCTTGATGACGATCTCCGCCATCTTTATCCAGCAAGAGGAGGTGGAGAGGAGAGATAGTTCACCGGCAGCGTGACGGCGCTCCGGTGATGGTGGTGGTGGAGCAATTCTGGCAGGGCTTCGCCTAAGCACTGCGGAAAACCGATCTAGAGGAGCACCGGTGAAACGGGTAACACGTGGCCGTAAAATCTGTGCAAAAACCCTCTATTCCACCAATATATATAGAAGGATAGGAGAGGAAGCCTTGGCGCAGGGCAAGGCCCTTGGAGTTGGCCGAAATAGAGAGGAGGTGGAGGAGGACTCTCCTCCTCCAATCCTAGTAGGACTAGGATTCCTCCTTTTTGCCTTTTTCCACCTTTTTCCTTTAGGATTTATTCTCCTGGCGCCATGGGCCTTTTGTGGCTGTTCCACCAGCCCACTAAGGGCTGGTTATTACTCTCCCACAGCCCATGGACCCCTTGGGGTCGAAATACCCCTCCCGGAGGTCTCCCGGTACCCTACCGGCACTCCCGGTACACTTCCCATGAGCCCGAAACTTTTCCGGCGACCAAACTGGGACAACCTATATATGAATCTTTACCTCCAGACCATTCCGGAGCTCCTCGTGACGTCTGGGATCTCATCGGGGACTCCGAACAACCTTCGGTTACCACCATACATAACTCTACACTACCGAAACGTCACCAAACCTTAAGTGTGCAGACCTTGCGGGTTCGAGAACTATGTAGACATGACCGAGACACCTCTATGGTCAATAACCAATGGCGGGACCTGGACGTCCACATTGGTTCCTACATATTCCACAAAGATCTTTATCGGTCGAACCTCTATGTCAAGGATTCAGTTAATCCCGTATAACGTTCCCTTTGTTCTTCGGTATGTTACTTGCCCGAGATTCGATCGTCGGTATCTCCATACCTAGTTCAACCTCGTTACCAGCAAGTCTCTTTACTCGTTCCATAATACAAGATCCCACAACTAACAATTAGTCACATTGCTTGCAAGGCTCATTGTGATGTTGTATTACCGAGTGGGCCCTGAGATACCTCTCCGTCACACGGAGTAACAAATCCCAGTCTCGATCCATGCCAACTCAATAGACACCATCGGAGATACCTGTAGAGCACCTTTATAGTCACCCAGTTACGTTGTGACATTTGATACACACAAGGCACTCCTCCGATATCCGTGAGTTGCATGATCTCATGGTCATAGGAACATATAGTAGCAATAAACTGACACGATCATATGCTACGTTTGTAGTTTAGGTCCTGTCCATCACTCCATTCTCCTAATGATGTGATCCTGTTGTCAAATGACATCTCATGTCCTTGGCTAGGAAACCTTAACCATCTTTTGAGCAACGAGCTAGTCTACTATAGGCATACTAGGGACATGGTGTTGTCTATGTATCCACACATGTATCTGAGTTTCCAGTCAATACAATTATAGCATGGATAATAAACGATCATCATGAACAAGGAAATACGATAATAACTAATTTATTATTGCCTCTAGGGCATATTTCCAACAATATGGACATCTCAAAAACTTTGAGGAGAATTTTCCAGATGTCAACTATGGAGTTCAGTTGTTAGACCCGGCGTTATCAAAAGATCATAACCCGCCAGAGTTTATATAAACCGCCCTGCTTCACAACAATGGAAGTCCGTTTTACATCAGATGGATTTTCATCCCAATATTTTAATCAAGTCATCTAGATTCTAGTTATTTTACCTAGTGTCACCAACGATAATGACCCAACATCATCAATGTTTATGACCCGGCGGAGATGACCCGCCAAGAGTATTGGAAGCCGACTCAATGGCATATGGGTGTTCTATTCTCAATATTTTTCAAAGGACATTGATAAGCAAGATGATTATCAAGACGATTCATTCATATGCAGAAAGGACCCGGATTTCTGAGGAGCCATTTTTTAAACCGGCCAAAGGAGCAAGCCGGCCACTTAACATACTTTTTACTCTTATTTCAGGAGCTTAGCATCAATAGAATCGAGCTAACCTGGGGGCTAATGTCGGCGATATACCCCGCGGTATGACCCGGCCTGGCGACTCATAGGAGACCCGGTCAAAGACATGCCATTTTATTAAAGACCCAATAGACGGGTCACAGGATGACTAGGTCCAAGACCCGGCGATTAAGCTGGCGCCAGGCGGCTCACAAGAGAAGGCCCAAAGAGAAAGAGACTACCTTCCGAAGGAAACAAGACCCGGAATAGGATTCTAGAGAGACTAGTCCTAATCCTACTCCTAGTAGGACTCTTTTTGTAAACCTACCCTCTCCACGTATATAAGGAGGGATATGGCACCCCTAGAGACAAGATTCACAAGTTCACAAGTCCACAAGTTTAGACAACACAAGAGATTAGAGATAGACAGAATAGAGGCTCTCATGATTAGAGGTAGAAATTAGCACCCTTGTAACTGAGAGATCTCCTTCAGCATCAATACCAGACAAGCAGGACGTAGGCTTTTACCTCCATCGGAGGGGCCGGACCTGGGTAAACTCCGTGTCTCTCGATTTCGACCAACCCCTTTAAGCCACCACATAGTTGCGCTTCTGCCCCGATCCTCGGTCTGATGATCCGGACATCTACCGTGACAAATCCACGACATCTCCTGTTACCATCGCTTCTACTCTCACAGTTCGGGACCCCCTCCCCGAGATGCGCCAGTTTTGACACTCACAGTCGCCGCTACCACATTCGATCACTTGGATATGTGGTCCCATATCTTCACGGCGAGTGGAGGCGCGATGACAACATCGAGGTCATTCTTTTCTACATAAAAATTCTGTGTGCGAGACTGCTTCTTGGAGGAGGGGCGTCGATGGTGAAGCCAAAGATTAACCCCGCGATAGGGTTTGCGGCGACGGCGGCGGCGGCGGCGGAAGGTGTCATTGGTGTAGAGACGGGTTAGGGGATGTCGGCCCCGCCTTCCATTGCTCGAATTTCGCCGGAGGCGGTGTGAGGCGGGGCAAAGGCAGGATGGCCGAAAAGGTTCAAGGTGGTAATTGGTCGCTCACGCGCGAGTCGGCACTGTCCAGCGCTTGGGAGCAGGCACATCAAAAAACAGCGCGTCACGCTTTTTCCTCCGCGCGTTGAACCAACTATACCGCGTGCGTGTGAAAGCACAATGTGCTCCCTTGGTGGTTATGATAATTAATGACAACATACATTGTATCCCCAAGGAGAAGAAGGAGAAGGAATAGCATTGTGCAAGCTTCAAGGAAGAGGACTCTACATTTTCCATTTGTGAGAAATCACTTTGAGTCCATAGGAAAGCCAATACTATTAAAAGGGCGTAAGGTTTTGTTGGTGAACAAAATGCTCATACGTGCACAAGTGATAGTCACCAAAAACATCCACAAGCTCTTCCACAAAAGTCTGTCCAAAGCCAAATATTCAAAATCGGTGCAACCAACTTTTCCGCGTCGGTGCCACCTATTCCAAAACCCATACATACCAAGCCAAGCACTAGAAATTCGGTACAACCGATTTTGGTTCGGTGCAACCGAGATGGGGTGGCAACCCTACTAGTGTTTGTTGCACAAAATCGGAAATTCCGATTTTTTGCTTCGGTGTCACCGAGTTTTTCCATTCTCACCATTGGCCACCATTTCGGTACAACCGAGTTGTATGTATCGGTCTCACCGAGATTCGAAAGTTGCTACCTTTGGAGCAACACGGTACCACCGAGATTAACACATCGGTGTCACCAAGTTGGTCACTTTAGGTGTAACGGTTGGATTTTTGGAGATGCCTATATATACCCCTCCACCACAACCTACTCGAAAGAGAAGCACTAAGAACAGTTCACCACTCATACCTACTAATTTTCTGAGAGAGAGCCACCTACTCATGTGTTGAGATCATGTCATTCCATTCCTACCATATGAATCTTGATCTCTAGCCTCTAAAAATTGGTTTCCACCCAATCAATCTCTTCCACCATAGCGAAATCTGTGAGAGAGTGATTGTGTGTTGAGGAGACTATCATCTTGAAGCATCAGACCAAGGAGTTCATCGACATTATCGAGCCTATTACCTTTTGGAGGGTGGTGCCTCCTAGATTGGTTAGGTGTCACTTGGGAGCCTCCTACTTCGTGTTATGGAGTGAACCAAGAAGTTTGTAAGGGAAGGAGATCGCCTACTTCGTGAAGATCTACCCATAGTGAGGCTAGTCGTTGGTGGACGGAAGCCATCATGGTATGGTCAAGGTTGCTTCTTCGTGGAACCCTTCGTGGGTAGAGCCCTCCGTGGACTCTCGTGACCATTACCCTTTGTGGGTTGAAGACTCCATGCACGTGGATGTACGATAGCACCACCTATCAGAACCACGGGAAAAATCTTGCGCCCCTCATGGGTTTGATCTCCATATCTCTACTCCTTACTTCCATGTGCAATTTCTTTACTTTCCGCTACTATATTTCATGACTTGCATGTGTTGGGTGTTCTAGATTTTCTATGCATGCTAAAAACTGCCAACATTTCATTTATCCTTGAGGTAGTTTTAAATTCCTGCAAATAGTATATTCACCCCCCCTCTAGACATACACTTCTAGTGATCCCGCAATTGATATCAGAACGTTGGTCTCCATTGCTTCGGTTTCAACACCGTGGAGGAAGATGGGTGTTTCTAGTATGGAGAGTTTGTACTGTAGAGTGCCCATTCTTGATGGTGAGTACTATAGTCATTGGAAGAATGCCATGATTGATCTATTTGACAAATTCCATTTGAGAAAACATATTGAAAATCCATATGTGCTCCCCATGGATGAATTACATCCCACACACGAAGAGGAAATTAACATGCTTGGTAACTTAAGAACTGACAATCTTATTGTTAGAGGTTTACCAAGATTTGTGCTTTCTCAATTGAAGAAATTTGCATGTGCTTACACTTTGTGGTCTGATTTGGAGAACCGATATCCGAATCTTTAATGAAATCTTCATAAAACTATTGCTTTTCACAAAGTGAAGCCTAGTGATCCAAACTTTGATAAATGCCTATTTGACCTCCGTGATCTTATGCGTGCTAAAGGAAATGTCACTACTGTCAACAACATTGTTATTGAAGCCATTCGCATTCATAAACTTGAACATTGTCATGGTTTCTATGATGAAGATGAGTTGTTCGACATCGAGCATGAGAAGATCATGAGAAATCTAAGTGTAATGGCGAACTTCAAGGATTACATGTCGGGCGGAAAAGAGTGGATTCTCGACAGTGGATGGACGGATCACATGATTGGTGATAAAGACATGTTCCAAGAGATCATGCCTAATCAAGGTCCTCAGAGGTACGTTACCTTTGGAGACAACTCTAACGGTAAGGTACTTGGCCTTGGTAAGGTGGCCATATCTCATGATAGCTCAATTCAAAATGTGATGCTTGTTGAATCCCTTGGCCACAATCTTCTTTCTATATCTAGACTAGCAGACTTCGCTTTCAATGTGCTATTTACTAAAGTAGATTGACAAGTGTTTTGATTTGATAATCATAAAATTATCTTTACCAGTATTCGTAGAGGTGATCTATACATTGTTGATTTCACTAGAAAGCCCAACCTCGTACTTGTCGCATTGCAAAATCATCTAAAGGTTGGTTGTGGAATAGAAGGCTTGGACATGTAGGCATGCGAAATCTAGATAAGCTTATTATGGGCTATCACATTCTAGTTGTTAAGGATGCTATCCTTGACAAACATAGACTGTGTAACACTTGTCAAGCAGGAAACCAAGTAGGTGCAAGTCATCCGGTCAAGAATATCATGACTACTAGGAGACCACTCGAGTTACTTCGTATGGATGTCTTTTGTCACAATGCTTACAAGAGTCTTTGTGGAAACTCTTATGGTCTAGTTATAGTTGATGATTTTTCCAGATATACGTGGGTATTCTTCCTTGATGATAAGTCATAGGTACAAAAGATCTTCAAGAACTTCGCTCACAAAGCGCAAAATCAGTTTGAAATGAAGATCAAGAAGATTCGGAGCGGTAATGGATCGGAGTTCAAGAACACCCATGTGGATACCTTTCTCAACGAAAAAGGTGTCTCACATGAGTTCTCGGCTACGTACACACTGTTGTGGGAGCAAGCCTGACAGTAGAAGGTAGGGGTATGTAAGGAGATGGCAGAGTCCTTGCTACGGCGAGGATGTAGACACAGATGTATGAGTTCAGGCCCCTTTCGTGGAGGTAACAGCCCTACATCTCAGTGCTCGGGAGCTCTTGTTCTGTGGAATGTATGTGTTACAGGGAGTGAGAACCCTTGTGTCAGAGGGGAGGGCTGGCTTATATAGAGTATGATGCCCCCTCATAATTGTCAGTCAACCAAGGGTTCGATCGTGGAAATAAAGACGTACGTTACTGGTAACGTATACAATAAATGCTACTAATGGTGACTGGCTGAACGTCTGCCCGTTGGCCTCTTGGGGTGCCTTCTGGTCTTCTGTTGTCGACTGACCATTAGCTTCTTCTAAGTGAAATGAGACTGTCGAGTGGACGAAGGAACTTCCGAGTGGATTATTTGTCGAGTGACTTATACACCATGATGACTTCAGTCACCAACTCTCTTGCAACCTCTAAGTCCTCCAATATAGTGTCCTCAGGTAGGGTATGTAGGTTAGGCCTAGGACCATACCCTAGATAGATATCCTCGTTATTAGCCCCCAAATGGATCGGGGTTCGAGTCAAAAAAGGGATCAATGTTGGTTCTGATGAGGCGTCGAAATTCCGACTGCACTTCGGGGCCTCACAGGAATCTGCATCGACTAGAATCTTTGTTGTTCACCCTGGTCGATTCATCCTTGATAAGTGCCCGAATGAATTCGAGTACAGATTCAAAATCCGAGCGACTCCAGGGGATCTTTGGACGCGACGGGTCGTTCCGTCAGACCCGGATTTCACGGGATTAAAAAATTTGGGAAGCGCGCGCTGTGCGAAGTTGACACCACGACTGGGGCAAGTGGGAGCATGACGCCTCAATTTCCGTGGCACCCATCAGGCCACGTAGTATACGATGTCTCCGGTCGAGATGCGCGGGGATCTGGCAGGCCCATAGGTCAGCGACCCACTCGGACGTATATATATAAAAAGACTGTGGGAGCCGGCACCGCACTTCTCCCCCAAATCTTCCCCTTTCCTCTGCTCCTCCGCTCCGCCAAGGGCAAGATTCCATCCAGTTGCCAATTCATGGCGCCGTCGGGGTGGATCCAGGGAGACTTCCTCCCGCCGACGGTCACGGTAGCGGACGTCGAGAATCTCATCGTCTATGGGCTCGTAGCCAACGGTGCGTGTAAGCTGCCGGAGGGGGAGGTCGAGCCGGAGTCGCGCGAGGGGGAACGGGGCCTTCTCCTCACCCACATCGAGCAAGGTTTTTCTATGCCTCCCCATCCATTCTTCCGAGGTTTTCTGAACATCTTCAGAGCACAACTCCATCATTTTCCTCCGAATGCTATTTCGTATCTCACCACTTTCATCACTTTATGTGAGTGTTTTCTGGGTTACCATCCGGTCTTAGTCGGTAAAAAGCTTAAGGCCAACCCAGAGGACGATAAGACCCCATGTTTTCCAAATGTGCGGTGGCTTGGGGATACAAAAGAGAGCTAGAAGCTCCTTTCCTGCAATGACTTTTCCTGAACCAGTTAGGGGTTGTCCGTCGACCTGGTTTTACTGTAAAGACGTTGCATCTCTGAATATGTGACTGGTCTTTCCCCCTTCACCCCAAATCAACCCACTACCCCCAAATCACTGAAAGTGTTAGAAGGGGAGAAGGTCCAGTTGGGGGTCTTAGTTGATGTTTTAGTGGCTCTGGTTCGTGGCGGGGTGACCGGCATGGATCTGTTGGAGACATTCCTCACCCGGCGCATACAACCTCTTCAAGCAAGGGACCATGCCATTTGGCACTACTCAGGCCCCGAGGACACCAGTCGGACGCACCAAGAGGAAATCTTGGAGGAAACTGTTGCACAGTGGCTTCGGAGCATCACCGGAGCCTGCGGCAATCCTCTGGGAGCCAAGCGGATCAAGCCCTTCTCTTCTGAGAACCCACCACCAAATCTGGTAAGTTTCATCATTGTTGAATTCTTCAACGTCTCGTCGAGTGATAGGTAGTATCAGTCGACTGACTTTACTATTTGAATCTTGTAGGAGCTGACGAACATGCACTCACCTGCACCAAATGGGAATCAGCCCGAAGGAGGGGAGAGTGAGGGCGGCAGCGTAGACTTTGACTATGCAGATGATAGAGAAGACGACTACGAGGAGTTGGGCGAGAACGAAGAAGAAGTCCAGTCTCCTCCGTGCACCGAGCACTGCTCCAAGCAGCGTCAGGACCCTGCAACTGCCCTAAGCAAGGCATTGGCGTCGAGGAGCAGGAACACAAAATGTGACAGAGCCTCGACAGTCGAGTCGAGTCAGCGGGCCGCAAAACAGCCCAATCCTGACACGCCGAAGCCTCGGAAGGCTTTGCGTCGTATGAAGATCGTCGTACCTGTTGCCTCAATGTGAGTGTTCGTTTATTTTTTGCTTTGTTGTTGTGAAACTTCAAAGCTTTGTTGACCGAGTGGGATTTGTCCACCAGAGTTGCTACCTCGGTGACGTCGCCTCGACGGGACGAAGGAGAGCCCATGGACGTTGATACTGCAGACGCGGTTGCCTCTCAGCGTGGTATAACGAATTCTCTCTCTTCTATTTCTTTGAAATAATTCACTGACTGAACGAATCATGTTGTCGACCGGAAATTTGCAGAAATCATCCCGCTGGAGGACGACGATGAGCCATCAAGGGTATGCGCTCGGAGAACTCCATCGGGACAGACGCCTCCCAAGTCGACTGTTGCGGCGTCCCCAGGGCTTGGCGATTCGTCCCAAGCCACAGCTGAACTTGCTACTCCTCTGTCGAGTGCCCCACCAGCTGCTTCAACCATTGTGGCTTCTGCACAGTTCGTACTACCTCCAGCAACTTCGGCTGCACCAACCACAACGTCAACTCCTCCGACATCTGCATTCCCTCTGTTCCTCCTGAAGACCAGACTGGGGCTGCCAAGGAGGCTATGATCCAGGCTAAGGAGATGATGCGGAGCCCAAAGGAGGCATACGAAGCCAGCAAGGCGGCCTATGACGTTAGCTCGGCGCTCCGCCTCAATGTTCGAGTAAGTGCGATTGTAAGTTTATTTCCGATTGACTTCCTGTCTTTCTTGATTGCACACCCAGTGGTTGTTATTTTTCTGAAGCAAATTATGCTTATTTACATATGGGGCAGAATCAATGAATCTACAATCTCAATGCATTTATATACATCTATATGTAGTCATTATTATAATCTCTAAAAAAATATTTATATTTAGAAACAGAGGGAGTACTTTTTGTCCCAATGGTCCACTTCTGATTTGCAAGAAGGCCATTCAAATTTGAGCACGGAAGCACGTTTCCATTTCTAGAAATCCACCCTATTTTTCTTTAAAGACGGATGAAATTATTAATTAAGTAGCATTCCTTCCAAATGTCATCAACATGAGAGTTTTTCCTTTTTTCTAGATCCGTTTATTCAAAATGTTTTATCCCTTAAACCGTGCATCCAACTCTCGAACTGTTTTAACCATTGGATTCCTTACGTCGAGACCTTCGAAATTTTGACGGAGTTATTTTTTCAAGAAAAAACCATGCCTCTCGCGTAATGAAAAAAATAAAACGCGTTCTTGTCGTTCCAGAGAGAACGACCGTGCCTCTCATGAAAAGAAATCCGTGACTATCGTGGAATGGAAAAAAACTGTTTTTTTCGTTTCCGAGCAGCACAACCATGCCTCTCGTGGAAGAAACTCCATGCCTCTCGCTGAAGAAAAATAAACATGTCTTTGTTTTCGTTTTAGAGAGGCACGACCGTGCCTCTTGCGAAAACAAATCCGTGCCTCCTTTGAAAACAAAATCGTGCCGTTTGTTTTTCGTTTTGGAAAGACACGGCCTTCTGCGGAAGCAAATCTATGCACTAGTCACGAAAGCAAATCCAGGCCTATGGAGGGGAATGAAAAAAATGTGTTTGTTTTTTGTTTTCGAGAGGCACGACCTTGCCTTTCGCAGAAGCAAATCCATGCTTCTCACGGATCAAAACCGCGCCCCTTGAGGTTTTATATAGATTTCAATATGTACTATACACAAAGCAAAATCTACATTTTAGCCATATAGAAATCTCGAAAATGACTTATATTTAAGAACCGAGGAGTACATTTTATCCACAACAATCCATTTCCGATTTGCAAGAAGCCGTTCACATTTTAGCGCATCAGCCCAGTTCCGTTTCTACGGCTCCACCCTATTTTGCACGACAAAGGCATATTCTGACGTTAAACCATAGCCGGCCACAGATGGGAAGAGTCAGGTCCGTCCGCTAGAGGCCAGAAGTACTTTCGGGGGTAGAGTATCTACGGTGCTCGGAACTAAGTACCGGGCTGTCTACGGCCGTCTGTACGCGGCTGGTCCTCGCTTCTATCACGCCCACATGGCTGCCAGGAAAAACAAAGAAACCTCGGAATACATCCCGAAACAAAATTCCGATTGGGAATTCAGGAAAGGTACATCGTGCATTAAGTGACACTGCCTCCATTCCTGGTTCCTCCCATTCCCAAATGGCTTTTCACATTCTCATCACTCTCTACTACTAGCTAGCTCGTTTGCTTTTGTCAGTTGTGGTATATTTGGTAATGGCAGAGACGTGGCTTTGTGACTTGTAAAATTGATTCTACATGACGAGATGGAGCACTATATATCTGTGTAGGGGGGTGAATAATTGATGCATACATTAATTCTCCTCGGGACGTCTAGAATTGTTCTCCTACTCTATTTTTTTTTTTGAGCAACAATTCTCCTACTCTACTAAGTAGAAACGTGAATAACCTGAGGCCTGCTCCACAGCAGGTACTGGCCCCATAATATTTAATCTTGTAAGAGCATCTCCAACGGGCTTGATATATTTGGCTAGGATTGATAAAAACTGAAAATATAGCAACTTGACCAAAAAAATTTGCTCCAACAGCCTTTGCATAAGTGGTCGCCCCACAGAAAAGTTTACAAAGCTTCCTATATTTGCACCCATAATATTTAACCTTGTAAAGTACCAGATATCAGTACGCTAATTATGTGTACATTGACATACCGTTATAGCAAAGTAAATGGACCTTTGGCATCCGTTAATTCTTCTCAGGACGTCTAAAATCAAAAAAAAATATTAAGAATTTGATATACTTTTTTCAAAATCGATGAACTTTTTTCAATTTTGATGGTTTTTATTTTTCTTTTTATGAACTATTTCAAGGTTGATGGCCTTTTTTTTCAAGTCAATGAACTTTTTTACAGCATCCATAAAATGTTTCGAATTCAAGATTTTTTTTTCTTAAAACGAACAGTTGACCAGCCAATTGGTGACCTATCAAACCGGACCTTTTTTTAGCAAAGCAGAGTGAAGTAGACCAGCGAGTCGCTGCGCGCTTCTCTTTGGACAAGCCCACCAACGGAGGCGCGTGCGCGCTAGGAAGCAATTAGGGCACCTGAAGCGCCTAATAGGAGGCCCCATTTCTTTCGTGTTGTACGCACCACACAAGGTGTGTATGTATTGGGCCGGCTTCTTGCGTGTGTTAGGCCGTGTGTTTGTTCAGGCCCATGTGTTGGGTCGTTATTTTTCACTGAAACTAGATCATGATTGGCGCGCGTTGCTGCGCCTGTCTATGTTTGCGATGAAATGATAGGAGTTTCCATAGAAAGGGTCTAGATGATGGATATAATATTTTGTTAAAATTTCTAATGTAAATGAGAGAATGCTTAAAAATTATGTCTTTAGTGTCATTCTTTGCAACTCTAGTTCATACCCTCCTTTAGTGTTAAGCAAATCAACATGCAAAATGAAATCTGACCACTGCTATACTTTGATGGAAATCCAGTTGAACTTCGATAGTGATGTATACCTAGAAAAGGTGGCCTACTGGAGAAATACAAATTACTAACCTCATTTGGAAACCAGCAATAAAGAGTGTATCCGTCACCTGAGTTGTGGCAGGCTAACGCCAAATACATCAGAAACGCAAGGAATAAATTGCAGACCACAACTAAAAAATCATTACAACAGGGTTAGTGTGTTTCCATGGCTTAACATGTACTGGTCCCGAGCCTTTTAATCTCCAATTGTTCATCTGTTTTATTTATTGGTATCTTCTAGTTGGAGGGCCAATTCCACTATAAAAAGAAAAGTGTTGCGAGTTAAAGGACAATGAACATAGCATGTACACATTCTATGCTAATCGATATTACTATCATTCAGGTAAATATGATGTCGTAGACGCTAGTTCAAGTAGTAACTGATTCCTTCCCATTTTCATTAATGAAACCACAAAGATTGAAGCTACACCCAAAACAAGAAAACAAAACCAAAAGTGGTTGTTTCCAGCTCAACGGAACTGAACAAGTGATTGTTTTCACATTCTGAGCTGACATATAGTATGGAAACAACTATCTAACAACAACATGATCAAAGTTCAGTCCCCCTTCCATTGGTAAAACATGTTAGGTTCCGTACATATAAACTAATAGGCTACTAAGCATTGTACAAACTATAGACTACTTGTTGTTTAAGAATTCTGAAAGAGATAAGTGCATTGCATGCAATGAACTTCTCTTCATTTGGAATTCTATGTCATCTCACATGGAAAGAGATAATTCCACCTTTTTGCCTAAGTCCTGCAAGCACAGAAGCAATCTCATTTCACTCAAACAATCTTTGTTTTCAAAAGAGAAAAATTGTAATAAACCATTGACTTGTCATGTGATTCATAAGTTATTGCAGCTAATATTATGCATGACCAAACAAAAGACACGCAGCAAGCAACAATAGCAGATGTTTCAGATCAAGCCATATACGGATTGAAGAATTACCAGCGACCAACCATTGGAGGTTTTTTTGGGAGAGGTCATATAGAGGAATATGAAGGGTGTCATTCTAGGGTGAGGCAGTTCAAGTCGACATACGCGATGCGGAACATGGATGTGTAGCCAGACATCCACTCGAAGTTGTCCAGGAGAGACCATGCAAAGTAGCCAAGAACATTGATGATGCCATTCATGGCTTTCTTCAGCTCGCTAAGGTGACTACGGTAGTACCGAATCCTTGTGGAATCTAGGAAGTAGTAATCGTGGGTGAGGTGCCCTAGCATCATGACGACGACATTAGAATTGCGCATGACAAGATGATTGAGAGGCATGAAATGGAACAAAGAGATATGGAGCTCCAGTACCGTTTTCAGTTATGACAATCGTTGGATTCCCATACTTCTGACTGATGTAGTGCACGCACCCGTATATCCCCCTCGGACTATATAAAGCCATTTAGAATTAGACAGTAACAATTCACGTACTATCAAGGATTTATCATGTTAGTTTCAAACTTACGGTCAGAGAAAATAAAGCTGAGAAAGGTTTCAGCTAACAGCTGCATACCCTTGGTTCAATCAGTTTGCCATTTCGCCCAACTGCAAATTTTCGGCTATAAATTAAGGATGAATATATATATATATATATACATATATGTATATATACATACACACACACAGTCGTTGAACACTTTAGCTTGATCAAGACTGAACCTGTGCTGCCTAGGCAACCTCTCTTTCACAAGGTCTCGCATTATCTGTGGTTAACCACGATAGATCCGTGAACAGAAAGTAGCACTTGTCCGTATTTTTGTCTCCAAAATTCAGCATCAAATATAAATGGTAGGCACTATAGGTAAATAAAATGCGGAAAAAAACACCGGGGTTGGGATAAGCATACGGACCTTGTCGCCGCTGTTGGCTATGGAAGTGAGCTGCTGCTTGATTCTTGCTGTCCAGTTGCCAGATTACATTTTAAAAACGTGACAGACATCAAGATCTCTCACACAAAAACCACCGCACATGTATCCGATCCGTTCGAAGAGAGCCAACCGCTGAAGTTCGAGGGGTCATCTTGCGCCGCCAAGAATGCAGAGGTGGCATGTGGAGGCGCTTGGTGAGGGAAGGTGTTGACGACGGGACGGTGGATGGCCTAGACGCGACGGGATCCAGGCACAATATCGAGAATACGACCGCGGTGGCGGGGATTGGAGCGCAATCGGGATTGAGTCGAAGTTGGCGGGGGTCTGCCACGAGGCGGGAAAGGGACGCGGGGGCATAGGCGGCGACAACGGCATGCAGGGACGGAGGAGGGAGGATATGCCTTCGTGTGCGGCGGCGGGGAGAGGAGCGGGCAGCCTGAGCAGCTACGAGAGGTGCTCGTTCGCTAGTTTTTATTTTCTGTAAGGATCAAACGGGCTTTGCTCCATTGGGCTGATCGTGAAAACTGGCCCAATTAACCAGAAGGCTTCAAAATAGCTTTTGGAGTAGCTGCCCTCGCGACTTCAGGCCCAGTTCGCGACAAACATCACGTTTACTGTAGACCTGACGGTCGGTAACATTCAATAAACGAAATCTAATGGCCGAAAATGCCTAATTCGTGAGATTGCAGGGATTAGGTGCAGTTTTACTGTTCTTAATTGGTCTACTCTATTGTCGTTCATAGTCCCAAGGGCTGGCAATTTGTTTTCTAGTTTTTATCTTCTGTTTTTCCATTTCCTTTTCTTTTTCTATTGCCTTTTGATTTTTTATTTTTATTTATTCGTTCCCTTTTATTTTATATTTACTTGTAGTATGTCCATGCGTTGTCACGGTATTTTGAAATATTTTTCTTGTGTTACGTGAACATCGTTAAACATGTTCAATGGAATACCATTCAGAAATAAGTTTCATCAGGATATATTGTAATTCCAGCCGGGTTGCTTTATTTCGAGTGCGTTGTTGAATTTCGTCACAATCTTTGTAAGTTAACAAAATGCCTCAAACTTTTAACATTTGATGATGTGACATATGGATAGGGTCCAGAATATATTCACTGTGTGCATGTTTCGTGATCAAGCATACAATATGTGTAAGAATTTATCACATGTAATTCCACATTACACATTTAGAATATATTATGTTATTCGATATATATGGTTTGTATTATTAAGTCTATGTAATTAGTCTTAGACCATCACGCAAGAATATATCTCCCTTTATAAGGCATTTCAACTTGTCATTGTATAATATTGACACTCACAGTCGCCGCTACCACATTCGATCACTTGGATATGTGGTCCCATATCTTCACGGCGAGTGGAGGCGCGATGACAACATCGAGGTCATTCTTTTCTACATAAAAATTCTGTGTGCGAGACTGCTTCTTGGAGGAGGGGCGTCGATGGTGAAGCCAAAGATTAACCCCGCGATAGGGTTTGCGGCGACGGCGGCGGCGGCGGCGGAAGGTGTCATTGGTGTAGAGACGGGTTAGGGGATGTCGGCCCCGCCTTCCATTGCTCGAATTTCGCCGGAGGCGGTGTGAGGCGGGGCAAAGGCAGGATGGCCGAAAAGGTTCAAGGTGGTAATTGGTCGCTCACGCGCGAGTCGGCACTGTCCAGCGCTTGGGAGCAGGCACATCAAAAAACAGCGCGTCACGCTTTTTCCTCCGCGCGTTGAACCAACTATACCGCGTGCGTGTGAAAGCACAATGTGCTCCCTTGGTGGTTATGATAATTAATGACAACATACATTGTATCCCCAAGGAGAAGAAGGAGAAGGAATAGCATTGTGCAAGCTTCAAGGAAGAGGACTCTACATTTTCCATTTGTGAGAAATCACTTTGAGTCCATAGGAAAGCCAATACTATTAAAAGGGCGTAAGGTTTTGTTGGTGAACAAAATGCTCATACGTGCACAAGTGATAGTCACCAAAAACATCCACAAGCTCTTCCACAAAAGTCTGTCCAAAGCCAAATATTCAAAATCGGTGCAACCAACTTTTCCGCGTCGGTGCCACCTATTCCAAAACCCATACATACCAAGCCAAGCACTAGAAATTCGGTACAACCGATTTTGGTTCGGTGCAACCGAGATGGGGTGGCAACCCTACTAGTGTTTGTTGCACAAAATCGGAAATTCCGATTTTTTGCTTCGGTGTCACCGAGTTTTTCCATTCTCACCATTGGCCACCATTTCGGTACAACCGAGTTGTATGTATCGGTCTCACCGAGATTCGAAAGTTGCTACCTTTGGAGCAACACGGTACCACCGAGATTAACACATCGGTGTCACCAAGTTGGTCACTTTAGGTGTAACGGTTGGATTTTTGGAGATGCCTATATATACCCCTCCACCACAACCTACTCGAAAGAGAAGCACTAAGAACAGTTCACCACTCATACCTACTAATTTTCTGAGAGAGAGCCACCTACTCATGTGTTGAGATCATGTCATTCCATTCCTACCATATGAATCTTGATCTCTAGCCTCTAAAATTGGTTTCCACCCAATCAATCTCTTCCACCATAGCGAAATCTGTGAGAGAGTGATTGTGTGTTGAGGAGACTATCATCTTGAAGCATCAGACCAAGGAGTTCATCGACATTATCGAGCCTATTACCTTTTGGAGGGTGGTGCCTCCTAGATTGGTTAGGTGTCGCTTGGGAGCCTCCTACTTCGTGTTATGGAGTGAACCAAGAAGTTTGTAAGGGAAGGAGATCGCCTACTTCGTGAAGATCTACCCATAGTGAGGCTAGTCGTTGGTGGACGGAAGCCATCATGGTATGGTCAAGGTTGCTTCTTCGTGGAACCCTTCGTGGGTAGAGCCCTCCGTGGACTCTCGTGACCATTACCCTTTGTGGGTTGAAGACTCCATGCACGTGGATGTACGATAGCACCACCTATCAGAACCACGGGAAAAATCTTGCGCCCCTCATGGGTTTGATCTCCATATCTCTACTCCTTACTTCCATGTGCAATTTCTTTACTTTCCGCTACTATATTTCATGACTTGCATGTGTTGGGTGTTCTAGATTTTCTATGCATGCTAAAAACTGCCAACATTTCATTTATCCTTGAGGTAGTTTTAAATTCCTGCAAATAGTATATTCACCCCCCCTCTAGACATACACTTCTAGTGATCCCGCAATTGATATCAGAACGTTGGTCTCCATTGCTTCGGTTTCAACACCGTGGAGGAAGATGGGTGTTTCTAGTATGGAGAGTTTGTACTGTAGAGTGCCCATTCTTGATGGTGAGTACTATAGTCATTGGAAGAATGCCATGATTGATCTATTTGACAAATTCCATTTGAGAAAACATATTGAAAATCCATATGTGCTCCCCATGGATGAATTACATCCCACACACGAAGAGGAAATTAACATGCTTGGTAACTTAAGAACTGACAATCTTATTGTTAGAGGTTTACCAAGATTTGTGCTTTCTCAATTGAAGAAATTTGCATGTGCTTACACTTTGTGGTCTGATTTGGAGAACCGATATCCGAATCTTTAATGAAATCTTCATAAAACTATTGCTTTTCACAAAGTGAAGCCTAGTGATCCAAACTTTGATAAATGCCTATTTGACCTCCGTGATCTTATGCGTGCTAAAGGAAATGTCACTACTGTCAACAACATTGTTATTGAAGCCATTCGCATTCATAAACTTGAACATTGTCATGGTTTCTATGATGAAGATGAGTTGTTCGACATCGAGCATGAGAAGATCATGAGAAATCTAAGTGTAATGGCGAACTTCAAGGATTACATGTCGGGCGGAAAAGAGTGGATTCTCGATAGTGGATGGACGGATCACATGATTGGTGATAAAGACATGTTCCAAGAGATCATGCCTAATCAAGGTCCTCGGAGGTACGTTACCTTTGGAGACAACTCTAACGGTAAGGTACTTGGCCTTGGTAAGGTGGCCATATCTCATGATAGCTCAATTCAAAATGTGATGCTTGTTGAATCCCTTGGCCACAATCTTCTTTCTATATCTAGACTAGCAGACTTCGCTTTCAATGTGCTATTTACTAAAGTAGATTGACAAGTGTTTTGATTTGATAATCATAAAATTATCTTTACCAGTATTCGTAGAGGTGATCTATACATTGTTGATTTCACTAGAAAGCCCAACCTCGTACTTGTCGCATTGCAAAATCATCTAAAGGTTGGTTGTGGAATAGAAGGCTTGGACATGTAGGCATGCGAAATCTAGATAAGCTTATTATGGGCTATCACATTCTAGTTGTTAAGGATGCTATCCTTGACAAACATAGACTGTGTAACACTTGTCAAGCAGGAAACCAAGTAGGTGCAAGTCATCCGGTCAAGAATATCATGACTACTAGGAGACCACTCGAGTTACTTCGTATGGATGTCTTTTGTCACAATGCTTACAAGAGTCTTTGTGGAAACTCTTATGGTCTAGTTATAGTTGATGATTTTTCCAGATATACGTGGGTATTCTTCCTTGATGATAAGTCATAGGTACAAAAGATCTTCAAGAACTTCGCTCACAAAGCGCAAAATCAGTTTGAAATGAAGATCAAGAAGATTCGGAGCGGTAATGGATCGGAGTTCAAGAACACCCATGTGGATACCTTTCTCAACGAAAAAGGTGTCTCACATGAGTTCTCGGCTACGTACACACTGTTGTGGGAGCAAGCCTGACAGTAGAAGGTAGGGGTATGTAAGGAGATGGCAGAGTCCTTTGCTACGGCGAGGATGTAGACACAGATGTATGAGTTCAGGCCCCTTTCGTGGAGGTAACAGCCCTACATCTCAGTGCTCGGGAGCTCTTGTTCTGTGGAATGTATGTGTTACAGGGAGTGAGAACCCTTGTGTCAGAGGGGAGGGCTGGCTTATATAGAGTATGATGCCCCCTCATAATTGTCAGTCAACCAAGGGTTCGATCGTGGAAATAAAGACGTACGTTACTGGTAACGTATACAATAAATGCTACTAATGGTGACTGGCTGAACGTCTGCCCGTTGGCCTCTTGGGGTGCCTTCTGGTCTTCTGTTGTCGACTGACCATTAGCTTCTTCTAAGTGAAATGAGACTGTCGAGTGGACGAAGGAACTTCCGAGTGGATTATTTGTCGAGTGACTTATACACCATGATGACTTCAGTCACCAACTCTCTTGCAACCTCTAAGTCCTCCAATATAGTGTCCTCAGGTAGGGTATGTAGGTTAGGCCTAGGACCATACCCTAGATAGATATCCTCGTTATTAGCCCCCAAATGGATCGGGGTTCGAGTCAAAAAAGGGATCAATGTTGGTTCTGATGAGGCGTCGAAATTCCGACTGCACTTCGGGGCCTCACAGGAATCTGCATCGACTAGAATCTTTGTTGTTCACCCTGGTCGATTCATCCTTGATAAGTGCCCGAATGAATTCGAGTACAGATTCAAAATCCGAGCGACTCCAGGGGATCTTTGGACGCGACGGGTCGTTCCGTCAGACCCGGATTTCACGGGATTAAAAAATTTGGGAAGCGCGCGCTGTGCGAAGTTGACACCACGACTGGGGCAAGTGGGAGCATGACGCCTCAATTTCCGTGGCACCCATCAGGCCACGTAGTATACGATGTCTCCGGTCGAGATGCGCGGGGATCTGGCAGGCCCATAGGTCAGCGACCCACTCGGACGTATATATATAAAAAGACTGTGGGAGCCGGCACCGCACTTCTCCCCCAAATCTTCCCCTTTCCTCTGCTCCTCCGCTCCGCCAAGGGCAAGATTCCATCCAGTTGCCAATTCATGGCGCCGTCGGGGTGGATCCAGGGAGACTTCCTCCCGCCGACGGTCACGGTAGCGGACGTCGAGAATCTCATCGTCTATGGGCTCGTAGCCAACGGTGCGTGTAAGCTGCCGGAGGGGGAGGTCGAGCCGGAGTCGCGCGAGGGGGAACGGGGCCTTCTCCTCACCCACATCGAGCAAGGTTTTCTATGCCTCCCCATCCATTCTTCCGAGGTTTTCTGAACATCTTCGGAGCACAACTCCATCATTTTCCTCCGAATGCTATTTCGTATCTCACCACTTTCATCACTTTATGTGAGTGTTTTCTGGGTTACCATCCGGTCTTAGTCGGTAAAAAGCTTAAGGCCAACCCAGAGGACGATAAGACCCCATGTTTTCCAAATGTGCGGTGGCTTGGGGATACAAAAGAGAGCTAGAAGCTCCTTTCCTGCAATGACTTTTCCTGAACCAGTTAGGGGTTGTCCGTCGACCTGGTTTTACTGTAAAGACGTTGCATCTCTGAATATGTGACTGGTCTTTCCCCCTTCACCCCAAATCAACCCACTACCCCCCAAATCACTGAAAGTGTTAGAAGGGGAGAAGGTCCAGTTGGGGGTCTTAGTTGATGTTTTAGTGGCTCTGGTTCGTGGCGGGGTGACCGGCATGGATCTGTTGGAGACATTCCTCACCCGGCGCATACAACCTCTTCAAGCAAGGGACCATGCCATCTGGCACTACTCAGGCCCCGAGGACACCAGTCGGACGCACCAAGAGGAAATCTTGGAGGAAACTGTTGCACAGTGGCTTCGGAGCATCACCGGAGCCTGCGGCAATCCTCTGGGAGCCAAGCGGATCAAGCCCTTCTCTTCTGAGAACCCACCACCAAATCTGGTAAGTTTCATCATTGTTGAATTCTTCAACGTCTCGTCGAGTGATAGGTAGTATCAGTCGACTGACTTTACTATTTGAATCTTGTAGGAGCTGACGAACATGCACTCACCTGCACCAAATGGGAATCAGCCCGAAGGAGGGGAGAGTGAGGGCGGCAGCGTAGACTTTGACTATGCAGATGATAGAGAAGACGACTACGAGGAGTTGGGCGAGAACGAAGAAGAAGTCCAGTCTCCTCCGTGCACCGAGCACTGCTCCAAGCAGCGTCAGGACCCTGCAACTGCCCTAAGCAAGGCATTGGCGTCGAGGAGCAGGAACACAAAATGTGACAGAGCCTCGACAGTCGAGTCGAGTCAGCGGGGCCGCAAAACAGCCCAATCCTGACACGCCGAAGCCTCGGAAGGCTTTGCGTCGTATGAAGATCGTCGTACCTGTTGCCTCAATGTGAGTGTTCGTTTATTTTTTGCTTTGTTGTTGTGAAACTTCAAAGCTTTGTTGACCGAGTGGGATTTGTCCACCAGAGTTGCTACCTCGGTGACGTCGCCTCGACGGGACGAAGGAGAGCCCATGGACGTTGATACTGCAGACGCGGTTGCCTCTCAGCGTGGTATAACGAATTCTCTCTCTTCTATTTCTTTGAAATAATTCACTGACTGAACGAATCATGTTGTCGACCGGAAATTTGCAGAAATCATCCCGCTGGAGGACGACGATGAGCCATCAAGGGTATGCGCTCGGAGAACTCCATCGGGACAGACGCCTCCCAAGTCGACTGTTGCGGCGTCCCCAGGGCTTGGCGATTCGTCCCAAGCCACAGCTGAACTTGCTACTCCTCTGTCGAGTGCCCCACCAGCTGCTTCAACCATTGTGGCTTCTGCACAGTTCGTACTACCTCCAGCAACTTCGGCTGCACCAACCACAACGTCAACTCCTCCGACATCTGCATTCCCTCTGTTCCTCCTGAAGACCAGACTGGGGCTGCCAAGGAGGCTATGATCCAGGCTAAGGAGATGATGCGGAGCCCAAAGGAGGCATACGAAGCCAGCAAGGCGGCCTATGACGTTAGCTCGGCGCTCCGCCTCAATGTTCGAGTAAGTGCGATTGTAAGTTTATTTCCGATTGACTTCCTGTCTTTCTTGATTGCACACCCAGTGGTTGTTATTTTTCTGAAGCAAATTATGCTTATTTACATATGGGGCAGAATCAATGAATCTACAATCTCAATGCATTTATATACATCTATATGTAGTCATTATTATAATCTCTAAAAAAATATTTATATTTAGAAACAGAGGGAGTACTTTTTGTCCCAATGGTCCACTTCTGATTTGCAAGAAGGCCATTCAAATTTGAGCACGGAAGCACGTTTCCATTTCTAGAAATCCACCCTATTTTTCTTTAAAGACGGATGAAATTATTAATTAAGTAGCATTCCTTCCAAATGTCATCAACATGAGAGTTTTTCCTTTTTTCTAGATCCGTTTATTCAAAATGTTTTATCCCTTAAACCGTGCATCCAACTCTCGAACTGTTTTAACCATTGGATTCCTTACGTCGAGACCTTCGAAATTTTGACGGAGTTATTTTTTCAAGAAAAAACCATGCCTCTCGCGTAATGAAAAAAATAAAACGCGTTCTTGTCGTTCCAGAGAGAACGACCGTGCCTCTCATGAAAAGAAATCCGTGACTATCGTGGAATGGAAAAAAACTGTTTTTTTCGTTTCCGAGCAGCACAACCATGCCTCTCGTGGAAGAAACTCCATGCCTCTCGCTGAAGAAAAATAAACATGTCTTTGTTTTCGTTTTAGAGAGGCACGACCGTGCCTCTTGCGAAAACAAATCCGTGCCTCCTTTGAAAACAAAATCGTGCCGTTTGTTTTTCGTTTTGGAAAGACACGGCCTTCTGCGGAAGCAAATCTATGCACTAGTCACGAAAGCAAATCCAGGCCTATGGAGGGGAATGAAAAAAATGTGTTTGTTTTTTGTTTTCGAGAGGCACGACCTTGCCTTTCGCAGAAGCAAATCCATGCTTCTCACGGATCAAAACCGCGCCCCTTGAGGTTTTATATAGATTTCAATATGTACTATACACAAAGCAAAATCTACATTTTAGCCATATAGAAATCTCGAAAATGACTTATATTTAAGAACCGAGGAGTACATTTTATCCACAACAATCCATTTCCGATTTGCAAGAAGCCGTTCACATTTTAGCGCATCAGCCCAGTTCCGTTTCTACGGCTCCACCCTATTTTGCACGACAAAGGCATATTCTGACGTTAAACCATAGCCGGCCACAGATGGGAAGAGTCAGGTCCGTCCGCTAGAGGCCAGAAGTACTTTCGGGGGTAGAGTATCTACGGTGCTCGGAACTAAGTACCGGGCTGTCTACGGCCGTCTGTACGCGGCTGGTCCTCGCTTCTATCACGCCCACATGGCTGCCAGGAAAAACAAAGAAACCTCGGAATACATCCCGAAACAAAATTCCGATTGGGAATTCAGGAAAGGTACATCGTGCATTAAGTGACACTGCCTCCATTCCTGGTTCCTCCCATTCCCAAATGGCTTTTCACATTCTCATCACTCTCTACTACTAGCTAGCTCGTTTGCTTTTGTCAGTTGTGGTATATTTGGTAATGGCAGAGACGTGGCTTTGTGACTTGTAAAATTGATTCTACATGACGAGATGGAGCACTATATATCTGTGTAGGGGGGTGAATAATTGATGCATACATTAATTCTCCTCGGGACGTCTAGAATTGTTCTCCTACTCTATTTTTTTTTTTGAGCAACAATTCTCCTACTCTACTAAGTAGAAACGTGAATAACCTGAGGCCTGCTCCACAGCAGGTACTGGCCCCATAATATTTAATCTTGTAAGAGCATCTCCAACGGGCTTGATATATTTGGCTAGGATTGATAAAAACTGAAAATATAGCAACTTGACCAAAAAAATTTGCTCCAACAGCCTTTGCATAAGTGGTCGCCCCACAGAAAAGTTTACAAAGCTTCCTATATTTGCACCCATAATATTTAACCTTGTAAAGTACCAGATATCAGTACGCTAATTATGTGTACATTGACATACCGTTATAGCAAAGTAAATGGACCTTTGGCATCCGTTAATTCTTCTCAGGACGTCTAAAATCAAAAAAAAATATTAAGAATTTGATATACTTTTTTCAAAATCGATGAACTTTTTTCAATTTTGATGGTTTTTATTTTTCTTTTTATGAACTATTTCAAGGTTGATGGCCTTTTTTTTCAAGTCAATGAACTTTTTTACAGCATCCATAAAATGTTTCGAATTCAAGATTTTTTTTTCTTAAAACGAACAGTTGACCAGCCAATTGGTGACCTATCAAACCGGACCTTTTTTTAGCAAAGCAGAGTGAAGTAGACCAGCGAGTCGCTGCGCGCTTCTCTTTGGACAAGCCCACCAACGGAGGCGCGTGCGCGCTAGGAAGCAATTAGGGCACCTGAAGCGCCTAATAGGAGGCCCCATTTCTTTCGTGTTGTACGCACCACACAAGGTGTGTATGTATTGGGCCGGCTTCTTGCGTGTGTTAGGCCGTGTGTTTGTTCAGGCCCATGTGTTGGGTCGTTATTTTTCACTGAAACTAGATCATGATTGGCGCGCGTTGCTGCGCCTGTCTATGTTTGCGATGAAATGATAGGAGTTTCCATAGAAAGGGTCTAGATGATGGATATAATATTTTGTTAAAATTTCTAATGTAAATGAGAGAATGCTTAAAAATTATGTCTTTAGTGTCATTCTTTGCAACTCTAGTTCATACCCTCCTTTAGTGTTAAGCAAATCAACATGCAAAATGAAATCTGACCACTGCTATACTTTGATGGAAATCCAGTTGAACTTCGATAGTGATGTATACCTAGAAAAGGTGGCCTACTGGAGAAATACAAATTACTAACCTCATTTGGAAACCAGCAATAAAGAGTGTATCCGTCACCTGAGTTGTGGCAGGCTAACGCCAAATACATCAGAAACGCAAGGAATAAATTGCAGACCACAACTAAAAAATCATTACAACAGGGTTAGTGTGTTTCCATGGCTTAACATGTACTGGTCCCGAGCCTTTTAATCTCCAATTGTTCATCTGTTTTATTTATTGGTATCTTCTAGTTGGAGGGCCAATTCCACTATAAAAAGAAAAGTGTTGCGAGTTAAAGGACAATGAACATAGCATGTACACATTCTATGCTAATCGATATTACTATCATTCAGGTAAATATGATGTCGTAGACGCTAGTTCAAGTAGTAACTGATTCCTTCCCATTTTCATTAATGAAACCACAAAGATTGAAGCTACACCCAAAACAAGAAAACAAAACCAAAAGTGGTTGTTTCCAGCTCAACGGAACTGAACAAGTGATTGTTTTCACATTCTGAGCTGACATATAGTATGGAAACAACTATCTAACAACAACATGATCAAAGTTCAGTCCCCCTTCCATTGGTAAAACATGTTAGGTTCCGTACATATAAACTAATAGGCTACTAAGCATTGTACAAACTATAGACTACTTGTTGTTTAAGAATTCTGAAAGAGATAAGTGCATTGCATGCAATGAACTTCTCTTCATTTGGAATTCTATGTCATCTCACATGGAAAGAGATAATTCCACCTTTTTGCCTAAGTCCTGCAAGCACAGAAGCAATCTCATTTCACTCAAACAATCTTTGTTTTCAAAAGAGAAAAATTGTAATAAACCATTGACTTGTCATGTGATTCATAAGTTATTGCAGCTAATATTATGCATGACCAAACAAAAGACACGCAGCAAGCAACAATAGCAGATGTTTCAGATCAAGCCATATACGGATTGAAGAATTACCAGCGACCAACCATTGGAGGTTTTTTTGGGAGAGGTCATATAGAGGAATATGAAGGGTGTCATTCTAGGGTGAGGCAGTTCAAGTCGACATACGCGATGCGGAACATGGATGTGTAGCCAGACATCCACTCGAAGTTGTCCAGGAGAGACCATGCAAAGTAGCCAAGAACATTGATGATGCCATTCATGGCTTTCTTCAGCTCGCTAAGGTGACTACGGTAGTACCGAATCCTTGTGGAATCTAGGAAGTAGTAATCGTGGGTGAGGTGCCCTAGCATCATGACGACGACATTAGAATTGCGCATGACAAGATGATTGAGAGGCATGAAATGGAACAAAGAGATATGGAGCTCCAGTACCGTTTTCAGTTATGACAATCGTTGGATTCCCATACTTCTGACTGATGTAGTGCACGCACCCGTATATCCCCCTCGGACTATATAAAGCCATTTAGAATTAGACAGTAACAATTCACGTACTATCAAGGATTTATCATGTTAGTTTCAAACTTACGGTCAGAGAAAATAAAGCTGAGAAAGGTTTCAGCTAACAGCTGCATACCCTTGGTTCAATCAGTTTGCCATTTCGCCCAACTGCAAATTTTCGGCTATAAATTAAGGATGAATATATATATATATATATACATATATGTATATATACATACACACACACAGTCGTTGAACACTTTAGCTTGATCAAGACTGAACCTGTGCTGCCTAGGCAACCTCTCTTTCACAAGGTCTCGCATTATCTGTGGTTAACCACGATAGATCCGTGAACAGAAAGTAGCACTTGTCCGTATTTTTGTCTCCAAAATTCAGCATCAAATATAAATGGTAGGCACTATAGGTAAATAAAATGCGGAAAAAACACCGGGGTTGGGATAAGCATACGGACCTTGTCGCCGCTGTTGGCTATGGAAGTGAGCTGCTGCTTGATTCTTGCTGTCCAGTTGCCAGATTACATTTTAAAAACGTGACAGACATCAAGATCTCTCACACAAAAACCACCGCACATGTATCCGATCCGTTCGAAGAGAGCCAACCGCTGAAGTTCGAGGGGTCATCTTGCGCCGCCAAGAATGCAGAGGTGGCATGTGGAGGCGCTTGGTGAGGGAAGGTGTTGACGACGGGACGGTGGATGGCCTAGACGCGACGGGATCCAGGCACAATATCGAGAATACGACCGCGGTGGCGGGGATTGGAGCGCAATCGGGATTGAGTCGAAGTTGGCGGGGGTCTGCCACGAGGCGGGAAAGGGACGCGGGGGCATAGGCGGCGACAACGGCATGCAGGGACGGAGGAGGGAGGATATGCCTTCGTGTGCGGCGGCGGGGAGAGGAGCGGGCAGCCTGAGCAGCTACGAGAGGTGCTCGTTCGCTAGTTTTTATTTTCTGTAAGGATCAAACGGGCTTTGCTCCATTGGGCTGATCGTGAAAACTGGCCCAATTAACCAGAAGGCTTCAAAATAGCTTTTGGAGTAGCTGCCCTCGCGACTTCAGGCCCAGTTCGCGACAAACATCACGTTTACTGTAGACCTGACGGTCGGTAACATTCAATAAACGAAATCTAATGGCCGAAAATGCCTAATTCGTGAGATTGCAGGGATTAGGTGCAGTTTTACTGTTCTTAATTGGTCTACTCTATTGTCGTTCATAGTCCCAAGGGCTGGCAATTTGTTTTCTAGTTTTTATCTTCTGTTTTTCCATTTCCTTTTCTTTTTCTATTGCCTTTTGATTTTTTATTTTTATTTATTCGTTCCCTTTTATTTTATATTTACTTGTAGTATGTCCATGCGTTGTCACGGTATTTTGAAATATTTTTCTTGTGTTACGTGAACATCGTTAAACATGTTCAATGGAATACCATTCAGAAATAAGTTTCATCAGGATATATTGTAATTCCAGCCGGGTTGCTTTATTTCGAGTGCGTTGTTGAATTTCGTCACAATCTTTGTAAGTTAACAAAATGCCTCAAACTTTTAACATTTGATGATGTGACATATGGATAGGGTCCAGAATATATTCACTGTGTGCATGTTTCGTGATCAAGCATACAATATGTGTAAGAATTTATCACATGTAATTCCACATTACACATTTAGAATATATTATGTTATTCGATATATATGGTTTGTATTATTAAGTCTATGTAATTAGTCTTAGACCATCACGCAAGAATATATCTCCCTTTATAAGGCATTTCAACTTGTCATTGTATAATATTGACACTCACAGTCGCCGCTACCACATTCGATCACTTGGATATGTGGTCCCATATCTTCACGGCGAGTGGAGGCGCGATGACAACATCGAGGTCATTCTTTTCTACATAAAAATTCTGTGTGCGAGACTGCTTCTTGGAGGAGGGGCGTCGATGGTGAAGCCAAAGATTAACCCCGCGATAGGGTTTGCGGCGACGGCGGCGGCGGCGGCGGAAGGTGTCATTGGTGTAGAGACGGGTTAGGGGATGTCGGCCCCGCCTTCCATTGCTCGAATTTCGCCGGAGGCGGTGTGAGGCGGGGCAAAGGCAGGATGGCCGAAAAGGTTCAAGGTGGTAATTGGTCGCTCACGCGCGAGTCGGCACTGTCCAGCGCTTGGGAGCAGGCACATCAAAAAACAGCGCGTCACGCTTTTTCCTCCGCGCGTTGAACCAACTATACCGCGTGCGTGTGAAAGCACAATGTGCTCCCTTGGTGGTTATGATAATTAATGACAACATACATTGTATCCCCAAGGAGAAGAAGGAGAAGGAATAGCATTGTGCAAGCTTCAAGGAAGAGGACTCTACATTTTCCATTTGTGAGAAATCACTTTGAGTCCATAGGAAAGCCAATACTATTAAAAGGGCGTAAGGTTTTGTTGGTGAACAAAATGCTCATACGTGCACAAGTGATAGTCACCAAAAACATCCACAAGCTCTTCCACAAAAGTCTGTCCAAAGCCAAATATTCAAAATCGGTGCAACCAACTTTTCCGCGTCGGTGCCACCTATTCCAAAACCCATACATACCAAGCCAAGCACTAGAAATTCGGTACAACCGATTTTGGTTCGGTGCAACCGAGATGGGGTGGCAACCCTACTAGTGTTTGTTGCACAAAATCGGAAATTCCGATTTTTTGCTTCGGTGTCACCGAGTTTTTCCATTCTCACCATTGGCCACCATTTCGGTACAACCGAGTTGTATGTATCGGTCTCACCGAGATTCGAAAGTTGCTACCTTTGGAGCAACACGGTACCACCGAGATTAACACATCGGTGTCACCAAGTTGGTCACTTTAGGTGTAACGGTTGGATTTTTGGAGATGCCTATATATACCCCTCCACCACAACCTACTCGAAAGAGAAGCACTAAGAACAGTTCACCACTCATACCTACTAATTTTCTGAGAGAGAGCCACCTACTCATGTGTTGAGATCATGTCATTCCATTCCTACCATATGAATCTTGATCTCTAGCCTCTAAAAATTGGTTTCCACCCAATCAATCTCTTCCACCATAGCGAAATCTGTGAGAGAGTGATTGTGTGTTGAGGAGACTATCATCTTGAAGCATCAGACCAAGGAGTTCATCGACATTATCGAGCCTATTACCTTTTGGAGGGTGGTGCCTCCTAGATTGGTTAGGTGTCGCTTGGGAGCCTCCTACTTCGTGTTATGGAGTGAACCAAGAAGTTTGTAAGGGAAGGAGATCGCCTACTTCGTGAAGATCTACCCATAGTGAGGCTAGTCGTTGGTGGACGGAAGCCATCATGGTATGGTCAAGGTTGCTTCTTCGTGGAACCCTTCGTGGGTAGAGCCCTCCGTGGACTCTCGTGACCATTACCCTTTGTGGGTTGAAGACTCCATGCACGTGGATGTACGATAGCACCACCTATCAGAACCACGGGAAAAATCTTGCGCCCCTCATGGGTTTGATCTCCATATCTCTACTCCTTACTTCCATGTGCAATTTCTTTACTTTCCGCTACTATATTTCATGACTTGCATGTGTTGGGTGTTCTAGATTTTCTATGCATGCTAAAAACTGCCAACATTTCATTTATCCTTGAGGTAGTTTTAAATTCCTGCAAATAGTATATTCACCCCCCCTCTAGACATACACTTCTAGTGATCCCGCAATTGATATCAGAACGTTGGTCTCCATTGCTTCGGTTTCAACACCGTGGAGGAAGATGGGTGTTTCTAGTATGGAGAGTTTGTACTGTAGAGTGCCCATTCTTGATGGTGAGTACTATAGTCATTGGAAGAATGCCATGATTGATCTATTTGACAAATTCCATTTGAGAAAACATATTGAAAATCCATATGTGCTCCCCATGGATGAATTACATCCCACACACGAAGAGGAAATTAACATGCTTGGTAACTTAAGAACTGACAATCTTATTGTTAGAGGTTTACCAAGATTTGTGCTTTCTCAATTGAAGAAATTTGCATGTGCTTACACTTTGTGGTCTGATTTGGAGAACCGATATCCGAATCTTTAATGAAATCTTCATAAAACTATTGCTTTTCACAAAGTGAAGCCTAGTGATCCAAACTTTGATAAATGCCTATTTGACCTCCGTGATCTTATGCGTGCTAAAGGAAATGTCACTACTGTCAACAACATTGTTATTGAAGCCATTCGCATTCATAAACTTGAACATTGTCATGGTTTCTATGATGAAGATGAGTTGTTCGACATCGAGCATGAGAAGATCATGAGAAATCTAAGTGTAATGGCGAACTTCAAGGATTACATGTCGGGCGGAAAAGAGTGGATTCTCGATAGTGGATGGACGGATCACATGATTGGTGATAAAGACATGTTCCAAGAGATCATGCCTAATCAAGGTCCTCGGAGGTACGTTACCTTTGGAGACAACTCTAACGGTAAGGTACTTGGCCTTGGTAAGGTGGCCATATCTCATGATAGCTCAATTCAAAATGTGATGCTTGTTGAATCCCTTGGCCACAATCTTCTTTCTATATCTAGACTAGCAGACTTCGCTTTCAATGTGCTATTTACTAAAGTAGATTGACAAGTGTTTTGATTTGATAATCATAAAATTATCTTTACCAGTATTCGTAGAGGTGATCTATACATTGTTGATTTCACTAGAAAGCCCAACCTCGTACTTGTCGCATTGCAAAATCATCTAAAGGTTGGTTGTGGAATAGAAGGCTTGGACATGTAGGCATGCGAAATCTAGATAAGCTTATTATGGGCTATCACATTCTAGTTGTTAAGGATGCTATCCTTGACAAACATAGACTGTGTAACACTTGTCAAGCAGGAAACCAAGTAGGTGCAAGTCATCCGGTCAAGAATATCATGACTACTAGGAGACCACTCGAGTTACTTCGTATGGATGTCTTTTGTCACAATGCTTACAAGAGTCTTTGTGGAAACTCTTATGGTCTAGTTATAGTTGATGATTTTTCCAGATATACGTGGGTATTCTTCCTTGATGATAAGTCATAGGTACAAAAGATCTTCAAGAACTTCGCTCACAAAGCGCAAAATCAGTTTGAAATGAAGATCAAGAAGATTCGGAGCGGTAATGGATCGGAGTTCAAGAACACCCATGTGGATACCTTTCTCAACGAAAAAGGTGTCTCACATGAGTTCTCGGCTACGTACACACTGTTGTGGGAGCAAGCCTGACAGTAGAAGGTAGGGGTATGTAAGGAGATGGCAGAGTCCTTGCTACGGCGAGGATGTAGACACAGATGTATGAGTTCAGGCCCCTTTCGTGGAGGTAACAGCCCTACATCTCAGTGCTCGGGAGCTCTTGTTCTGTGGAATGTATGTGTTACAGGGAGTGAGAACCCTTGTGTCAGAGGGGAGGGCTGGCTTATATAGAGTATGATGCCCCCTCATAATTGTCAGTCAACCAAGGGTTCGATCGTGGAAATAAAGACGTACGTTACTGGTAACGTATACAATAAATGCTACTAATGGTGACTGGCTGAACGTCTGCCCGTTGGCCTCTTGGGGTGCCTTCTGGTCTTCTGTTGTCGACTGACCATTAGCTTCTTCTAAGTGAAATGAGACTGTCGAGTGGACGAAGGAACTTCCGAGTGGATTATTTGTCGAGTGACTTATACACCATGATGACTTCAGTCACCAACTCTCTTGCAACCTCTAAGTCCTCCAATATAGTGTCCTCAGGTAGGGTATGTAGGTTAGGCCTAGGACCATACCCTAGATAGATATCCTCGTTATTAGCCCCCAAATGGATCGGGGTTCGAGTCAAAAAAGGGATCAATGTTGGTTCTGATGAGGCGTCGAAATTCCGACTGCACTTCGGGGCCTCACAGGAATCTGCATCGACTAGAATCTTTGTTGTTCACCCTGGTCGATTCATCCTTGATAAGTGCCCGAATGAATTCGAGTACAGATTCAAAATCCGAGCGACTCCAGGGGATCTTTGGACGCGACGGGTCGTTCCGTCAGACCCGGATTTCACGGGATTAAAAAATTTGGGAAGCGCGCGCTGTGCGAAGTTGACACCACGACTGGGGCAAGTGGGAGCATGACGCCTCAATTTCCGTGGCACCCATCAGGCCACGTAGTATACGATGTCTCCGGTCGAGATGCGCGGGGATCTGGCAGGCCCATAGGTCAGCGACCCACTCGGACGTATATATATAAAAAGACTGTGGGAGCCGGCACCGCACTTCTCCCCCAAATCTTCCCCTTTCCTCTGCTCCTCCGCTCCGCCAAGGGCAAGATTCCATCCAGTTGCCAATTCATGGCGCCGTCGGGGTGGATCCAGGGAGACTTCCTCCCGCCGACGGTCACGGTAGCGGACGTCGAGAATCTCATCGTCTATGGGCTCGTAGCCAACGGTGCGTGTAAGCTGCCGGAGGGGGAGGTCGAGCCGGAGTCGCGCGAGGGGGAACGGGGCCTTCTCCTCACCCACATCGAGCAAGGTTTTTCTATGCCTCCCCATCCATTCTTCCGAGGTTTTCTGAACATCTTCGGAGCACAACTCCATCATTTTCCTCCGAATGCTATTTCGTATCTCACCACTTTCATCACTTTATGTGAGTGTTTTCTGGGTTACCATCCGGTCTTAGTCGGTAAAAAGCTTAAGGCCAACCCAGAGGACGATAAGACCCCATGTTTTCCAAATGTGCGGTGGCTTGGGGATACAAAAGAGAGCTAGAAGCTCCTTTCCTGCAATGACTTTTCCTGAACCAGTTAGGGGTTGTCCGTCGACCTGGTTTTACTGTAAAGACGTTGCATCTCTGAATATGTGACTGGTCTTTCCCCCTTCACCCCAAATCAACCCACTACCCCCAAATCACTGAAAGTGTTAGAAGGGGAGAAGGTCCAGTTGGGGGTCTTAGTTGATGTTTTAGTGGCTCTGGTTCGTGGCGGGGTGACCGGCATGGATCTGTTGGAGACATTCCTCACCCGGCGCATACAACCTCTTCAAGCAAGGGACCATGCCATCTGGCACTACTCAGGCCCCGAGGACACCAGTCGGACGCACCAAGAGGAAATCTTGGAGGAAACTGTTGCACAGTGGCTTCGGAGCATCACCGGAGCCTGCGGCAATCCTCTGGGAGCCAAGCGGATCAAGCCCTTCTCTTCTGAGAACCCACCACCAAATCTGGTAAGTTTCATCATTGTTGAATTCTTCAACGTCTCGTCGAGTGATAGGTAGTATCAGTCGACTGACTTTACTATTTGAATCTTGTAGGAGCTGACGAACATGCACTCACCTGCACCAAATGGGAATCAGCCCGAAGGAGGGGAGAGTGAGGGCGGCAGCGTAGACTTTGACTATGCAGATGATAGAGAAGACGACTACGAGGAGTTGGGCGAGAACGAAGAAGAAGTCCAGTCTCCTCCGTGCACCGAGCACTGCTCCAAGCAGCGTCAGGACCCTGCAACTGCCCTAAGCAAGGCATTGGCGTCGAGGAGCAGGAACACAAAATGTGACAGAGCCTCGACAGTCGAGTCGAGTCAGCGGGCCGCAAAACAGCCCAATCCTGACACGCCGAAGCCTCGGAAGGCTTTGCGTCGTATGAAGATCGTCGTACCTGTTGCCTCAATGTGAGTGTTCGTTTATTTTTTGCTTTGTTGTTGTGAAACTTCAAAGCTTTGTTGACCGAGTGGGATTTGTCCACCAGAGTTGCTACCTCGGTGACGTCGCCTCGACGGGACGAAGGAGAGCCCATGGACGTTGATACTGCAGACGCGGTTGCCTCTCAGCGTGGTATAACGAATTCTCTCTCTTCTATTTCTTTGAAATAATTCACTGACTGAACGAATCATGTTGTCGACCGGAAATTTGCAGAAATCATCCCGCTGGAGGACGACGATGAGCCATCAAGGGTATGCGCTCGGAGAACTCCATCGGGACAGACGCCTCCCAAGTCGACTGTTGCGGCGTCCCCAGGGCTTGGCGATTCGTCCCAAGCCACAGCTGAACTTGCTACTCCTCTGTCGAGTGCCCCACCAGCTGCTTCAACCATTGTGGCTTCTGCACAGTTCGTACTACCTCCAGCAACTTCGGCTGCACCAACCACAACGTCAACTCCTCCGACATCTGCATTCCCTCTGTTCCTCCTGAAGACCAGACTGGGGCTGCCAAGGAGGCTATGATCCAGGCTAAGGAGATGATGCGGAGCCCAAAGGAGGCATACGAAGCCAGCAAGGCGGCCTATGACGTTAGCTCGGCGCTCCGCCTCAATGTTCGAGTAAGTGCGATTGTAAGTTTATTTCCGATTGACTTCCTGTCTTTCTTGATTGCACACCCAGTGGTTGTTATTTTTCTGAAGCAAATTATGCTTATTTACATATGGGGCAGAATCAATGAATCTACAATCTCAATGCATTTATATACATCTATATGTAGTCATTATTATAATCTCTAAAAAAATATTTATATTTAGAAACAGAGGGAGTACTTTTTGTCCCAATGGTCCACTTCTGATTTGCAAGAAGGCCATTCAAATTTGAGCACGGAAGCACGTTTCCATTTCTAGAAATCCACCCTATTTTTCTTTAAAGACGGATGAAATTATTAATTAAGTAGCATTCCTTCCAAATGTCATCAACATGAGAGTTTTTCCTTTTTTCTAGATCCGTTTATTCAAAATGTTTTATCCCTTAAACCGTGCATCCAACTCTCGAACTGTTTTAACCATTGGATTCCTTACGTCGAGACCTTCGAAATTTTGACGGAGTTATTTTTTCAAGAAAAAACCATGCCTCTCGCGTAATGAAAAAAATAAAACGCGTTCTTGTCGTTCCAGAGAGAACGACCGTGCCTCTCATGAAAAGAAATCCGTGACTATCGTGGAATGGAAAAAAACTGTTTTTTTCGTTTCCGAGCAGCACAACCATGCCTCTCGTGGAAGAAACTCCATGCCTCTCGCTGAAGAAAAATAAACATGTCTTTGTTTTCGTTTTAGAGAGGCACGACCGTGCCTCTTGCGAAAACAAATCCGTGCCTCCTTTGAAAACAAAATCGTGCCGTTTGTTTTTCGTTTTGGAAAGACACGGCCTTCTGCGGAAGCAAATCTATGCACTAGTCACGAAAGCAAATCCAGGCCTATGGAGGGGAATGAAAAAAATGTGTTTGTTTTTTGTTTTCGAGAGGCACGACCTTGCCTTTCGCAGAAGCAAATCCATGCTTCTCACGGATCAAAACCGCGCCCCTTGAGGTTTTATATAGATTTCAATATGTACTATACACAAAGCAAAATCTACATTTTAGCCATATAGAAATCTCGAAAATGACTTATATTTAAGAACCGAGGAGTACATTTTATCCACAACAATCCATTTCCGATTTGCAAGAAGCCGTTCACATTTTAGCGCATCAGCCCAGTTCCGTTTCTACGGCTCCACCCTATTTTGCACGACAAAGGCATATTCTGACGTTAAACCATAGCCGGCCACAGATGGGAAGAGTCAGGTCCGTCCGCTAGAGGCCAGAAGTACTTTCGGGGGTAGAGTATCTACGGTGCTCGGAACTAAGTACCGGGCTGTCTACGGCCGTCTGTACGCGGCTGGTCCTCGCTTCTATCACGCCCACATGGCTGCCAGGAAAAACAAAGAAACCTCGGAATACATCCCGAAACAAAATTCCGATTGGGAATTCAGGAAAGGTACATCGTGCATTAAGTGACACTGCCTCCATTCCTGGTTCCTCCCATTCCCAAATGGCTTTTCACATTCTCATCACTCTCTACTACTAGCTAGCTCGTTTGCTTTTGTCAGTTGTGGTATATTTGGTAATGGCAGAGACGTGGCTTTGTGACTTGTAAAATTGATTCTACATGACGAGATGGAGCACTATATATCTGTGTAGGGGGGTGAATAATTGATGCATACATTAATTCTCCTCGGGACGTCTAGAATTGTTCTCCTACTCTATTTTTTTTTTTGAGCAACAATTCTCCTACTCTACTAAGTAGAAACGTGAATAACCTGAGGCCTGCTCCACAGCAGGTACTGGCCCCATAATATTTAATCTTGTAAGAGCATCTCCAACGGGCTTGATATATTTGGCTAGGATTGATAAAAACTGAAAATATAGCAACTTGACCAAAAAAATTTGCTCCAACAGCCTTTGCATAAGTGGTCGCCCCACAGAAAAGTTTACAAAGCTTCCTATATTTGCACCCATAATATTTAACCTTGTAAAGTACCAGATATCAGTACGCTAATTATGTGTACATTGACATACCGTTATAGCAAAGTAAATGGACCTTTGGCATCCGTTAATTCTTCTCAGGACGTCTAAAATCAAAAAAAAATATTAAGAATTTGATATACTTTTTTCAAAATCGATGAACTTTTTTCAATTTTGATGGTTTTTATTTTTCTTTTTATGAACTATTTCAAGGTTGATGGCCTTTTTTTTCAAGTCAATGAACTTTTTTACAGCATCCATAAAATGTTTCGAATTCAAGATTTTTTTTTCTTAAAACGAACAGTTGACCAGCCAATTGGTGACCTATCAAACCGGACCTTTTTTTAGCAAAGCAGAGTGAAGTAGACCAGCGAGTCGCTGCGCGCTTCTCTTTGGACAAGCCCACCAACGGAGGCGCGTGCGCGCTAGGAAGCAATTAGGGCACCTGAAGCGCCTAATAGGAGGCCCCATTTCTTTCGTGTTGTACGCACCACACAAGGTGTGTATGTATTGGGCCGGCTTCTTGCGTGTGTTAGGCCGTGTGTTTGTTCAGGCCCATGTGTTGGGTCGTTATTTTTCACTGAAACTAGATCATGATTGGCGCGCGTTGCTGCGCCTGTCTATGTTTGCGATGAAATGATAGGAGTTTCCATAGAAAGGGTCTAGATGATGGATATAATATTTTGTTAAAATTTCTAATGTAAATGAGAGAATGCTTAAAAATTATGTCTTTAGTGTCATTCTTTGCAACTCTAGTTCATACCCTCCTTTAGTGTTAAGCAAATCAACATGCAAAATGAAATCTGACCACTGCTATACTTTGATGGAAATCCAGTTGAACTTCGATAGTGATGTATACCTAGAAAAGGTGGCCTACTGGAGAAATACAAATTACTAACCTCATTTGGAAACCAGCAATAAAGAGTGTATCCGTCACCTGAGTTGTGGCAGGCTAACGCCAAATACATCAGAAACGCAAGGAATAAATTGCAGACCACAACTAAAAAATCATTACAACAGGGTTAGTGTGTTTCCATGGCTTAACATGTACTGGTCCCGAGCCTTTTAATCTCCAATTGTTCATCTGTTTTATTTATTGGTATCTTCTAGTTGGAGGGCCAATTCCACTATAAAAAGAAAAGTGTTGCGAGTTAAAGGACAATGAACATAGCATGTACACATTCTATGCTAATCGATATTACTATCATTCAGGTAAATATGATGTCGTAGACGCTAGTTCAAGTAGTAACTGATTCCTTCCCATTTTCATTAATGAAACCACAAAGATTGAAGCTACACCCAAAACAAGAAAACAAAACCAAAAGTGGTTGTTTCCAGCTCAACGGAACTGAACAAGTGATTGTTTTCACATTCTGAGCTGACATATAGTATGGAAACAACTATCTAACAACAACATGATCAAAGTTCAGTCCCCCTTCCATTGGTAAAACATGTTAGGTTCCGTACATATAAACTAATAGGCTACTAAGCATTGTACAAACTATAGACTACTTGTTGTTTAAGAATTCTGAAAGAGATAAGTGCATTGCATGCAATGAACTTCTCTTCATTTGGAATTCTATGTCATCTCACATGGAAAGAGATAATTCCACCTTTTTGCCTAAGTCCTGCAAGCACAGAAGCAATCTCATTTCACTCAAACAATCTTTGTTTTCAAAAGAGAAAAATTGTAATAAACCATTGACTTGTCATGTGATTCATAAGTTATTGCAGCTAATATTATGCATGACCAAACAAAAGACACGCAGCAAGCAACAATAGCAGATGTTTCAGATCAAGCCATATACGGATTGAAGAATTACCAGCGACCAACCATTGGAGGTTTTTTTGGGAGAGGTCATATAGAGGAATATGAAGGGTGTCATTCTAGGGTGAGGCAGTTCAAGTCGACATACGCGATGCGGAACATGGATGTGTAGCCAGACATCCACTCGAAGTTGTCCAGGAGAGACCATGCAAAGTAGCCAAGAACATTGATGATGCCATTCATGGCTTTCTTCAGCTCGCTAAGGTGACTACGGTAGTACCGAATCCTTGTGGAATCTAGGAAGTAGTAATCGTGGGTGAGGTGCCCTAGCATCATGACGACGACATTAGAATTGCGCATGACAAGATGATTGAGAGGCATGAAATGGAACAAAGAGATATGGAGCTCCAGTACCGTTTTCAGTTATGACAATCGTTGGATTCCCATACTTCTGACTGATGTAGTGCACGCACCCGTATATCCCCCTCGGACTATATAAAGCCATTTAGAATTAGACAGTAACAATTCACGTACTATCAAGGATTTATCATGTTAGTTTCAAACTTACGGTCAGAGAAAATAAAGCTGAGAAAGGTTTCAGCTAACAGCTGCATACCCTTGGTTCAATCAGTTTGCCATTTCGCCCAACTGCAAATTTTCGGCTATAAATTAAGGATGAATATATATATATATATATACATATATGTATATATACATACACACACACAGTCGTTGAACACTTTAGCTTGATCAAGACTGAACCTGTGCTGCCTAGGCAACCTCTCTTTCACAAGGTCTCGCATTATCTGTGGTTAACCACGATAGATCCGTGAACAGAAAGTAGCACTTGTCCGTATTTTTGTCTCCAAAATTCAGCATCAAATATAAATGGTAGGCACTATAGGTAAATAAAATGCGGAAAAAACACCGGGGTTGGGATAAGCATACGGACCTTGTCGCCGCTGTTGGCTATGGAAGTGAGCTGCTGCTTGATTCTTGCTGTCCAGTTGCCAGATTACATTTTAAAAACGTGACAGACATCAAGATCTCTCACACAAAAACCACCGCACATGTATCCGATCCGTTCGAAGAGAGCCAACCGCTGAAGTTCGAGGGGTCATCTTGCGCCGCCAAGAATGCAGAGGTGGCATGTGGAGGCGCTTGGTGAGGGAAGGTGTTGACGACGGGACGGTGGATGGCCTAGACGCGACGGGATCCAGGCACAATATCGAGAATACGACCGCGGTGGCGGGGATTGGAGCGCAATCGGGATTGAGTCGAAGTTGGCGGGGGTCTGCCACGAGGCGGGAAAGGGACGCGGGGGCATAGGCGGCGACAACGGCATGCAGGGACGGAGGAGGGAGGATATGCCTTCGTGTGCGGCGGCGGGGAGAGGAGCGGGCAGCCTGAGCAGCTACGAGAGGTGCTCGTTCGCTAGTTTTTATTTTCTGTAAGGATCAAACGGGCTTTGCTCCATTGGGCTGATCGTGAAAACTGGCCCAATTAACCAGAAGGCTTCAAAATAGCTTTTGGAGTAGCTGCCCTCGCGACTTCAGGCCCAGTTCGCGACAAACATCACGTTTACTGTAGACCTGACGGTCGGTAACATTCAATAAACGAAATCTAATGGCCGAAAATGCCTAATTCGTGAGATTGCAGGGATTAGGTGCAGTTTTACTGTTCTTAATTGGTCTACTCTATTGTCGTTCATAGTCCCAAGGGCTGGCAATTTGTTTTCTAGTTTTTATCTTCTGTTTTTCCATTTCCTTTTCTTTTTCTATTGCCTTTTGATTTTTTATTTTTATTTATTCGTTCCCTTTTATTTTATATTTACTTGTAGTATGTCCATGCGTTGTCACGGTATTTTGAAATATTTTTCTTGTGTTACGTGAACATCGTTAAACATGTTCAATGGAATACCATTCAGAAATAAGTTTCATCAGGATATATTGTAATTCCAGCCGGGTTGCTTTATTTCGAGTGCGTTGTTGAATTTCGTCACAATCTTTGTAAGTTAACAAAATGCCTCAAACTTTTAACATTTGATGATGTGACATATGGATAGGGTCCAGAATATATTCACTGTGTGCATGTTTCGTGATCAAGCATACAATATGTGTAAGAATTTATCACATGTAATTCCACATTACACATTTAGAATATATTATGTTATTCGATATATATGGTTTGTATTATTAAGTCTATGTAATTAGTCTTAGACCATCACGCAAGAATATATCTCCCTTTATAAGGCATTTCAACTTGTCATTGTATAATATTGACACTCACAGTCGCCGCTACCACATTCGATCACTTGGATATGTGGTCCCATATCTTCACGGCGAGTGGAGGCGCGATGACAACATCGAGGTCATTCTTTTCTACATAAAAATTCTGTGTGCGAGACTGCTTCTTGGAGGAGGGGCGTCGATGGTGAAGCCAAAGATTAACCCCGCGATAGGGTTTGCGGCGACGGCGGCGGCGGCGGCGGAAGGTGTCATTGGTGTAGAGACGGGTTAGGGGATGTCGGCCCCGCCTTCCATTGCTCGAATTTCGCCGGAGGCGGTGTGAGGCGGGGCAAAGGCAGGATGGCCGAAAAGGTTCAAGGTGGTAATTGGTCGCTCACGCGCGAGTCGGCACTGTCCAGCGCTTGGGAGCAGGCACATCAAAAAACAGCGCGTCACGCTTTTTCCTCCGCGCGTTGAACCAACTATACCGCGTGCGTGTGAAAGCACAATGTGCTCCCTTGGTGGTTATGATAATTAATGACAACATACATTGTATCCCCAAGGAGAAGAAGGAGAAGGAATAGCATTGTGCAAGCTTCAAGGAAGAGGACTCTACATTTTCCATTTGTGAGAAATCACTTTGAGTCCATAGGAAAGCCAATACTATTAAAAGGGCGTAAGGTTTTGTTGGTGAACAAAATGCTCATACGTGCACAAGTGATAGTCACCAAAAACATCCACAAGCTCTTCCACAAAAGTCTGTCCAAAGCCAAATATTCAAAATCGGTGCAACCAACTTTTCCGCGTCGGTGCCACCTATTCCAAAACCCATACATACCAAGCCAAGCACTAGAAATTCGGTACAACCGATTTTGGTTCGGTGCAACCGAGATGGGGTGGCAACCCTACTAGTGTTTGTTGCACAAAATCGGAAATTCCGATTTTTTGCTTCGGTGTCACCGAGTTTTTCCATTCTCACCATTGGCCACCATTTCGGTACAACCGAGTTGTATGTATCGGTCTCACCGAGATTCGAAAGTTGCTACCTTTGGAGCAACACGGTACCACCGAGATTAACACATCGGTGTCACCAAGTTGGTCACTTTAGGTGTAACGGTTGGATTTTTGGAGATGCCTATATATACCCCTCCACCACAACCTACTCGAAAGAGAAGCACTAAGAACAGTTCACCACTCATACCTACTAATTTTCTGAGAGAGAGCCACCTACTCATGTGTTGAGATCATGTCATTCCATTCCTACCATATGAATCTTGATCTCTAGCCTCTAAAAATTGGTTTCCACCCAATCAATCTCTTCCACCATAGCGAAATCTGTGAGAGAGTGATTGTGTGTTGAGGAGACTATCATCTTGAAGCATCAGACCAAGGAGTTCATCGACATTATCGAGCCTATTACCTTTTGGAGGGTGGTGCCTCCTAGATTGGTTAGGTGTCGCTTGGGAGCCTCCTACTTCGTGTTATGGAGTGAACCAAGAAGTTTGTAAGGGAAGGAGATCGCCTACTTCGTGAAGATCTACCCATAGTGAGGCTAGTCGTTGGTGGACGGAAGCCATCATGGTATGGTCAAGGTTGCTTCTTCGTGGAACCCTTCGTGGGTAGAGCCCTCCGTGGACTCTCGTGACCATTACCCTTTGTGGGTTGAAGACTCCATGCACGTGGATGTACGATAGCACCACCTATCAGAACCACGGGAAAAATCTTGCGCCCCTCATGGGTTTGATCTCCATATCTCTACTCCTTACTTCCATGTGCAATTTCTTTACTTTCCGCTACTATATTTCATGACTTGCATGTGTTGGGTGTTCTAGATTTTCTATGCATGCTAAAAACTGCCAACATTTCATTTATCCTTGAGGTAGTTTTAAATTCCTGCAAATAGTATATTCACCCCCCCTCTAGACATACACTTCTAGTGATCCCGCAATTGATATCAGAACGTTGGTCTCCATTGCTTCGGTTTCAACACCGTGGAGGAAGATGGGTGTTTCTAGTATGGAGAGTTTGTACTGTAGAGTGCCCATTCTTGATGGTGAGTACTATAGTCATTGGAAGAATGCCATGATTGATCTATTTGACAAATTCCATTTGAGAAAACATATTGAAAATCCATATGTGCTCCCCATGGATGAATTACATCCCACACACGAAGAGGAAATTAACATGCTTGGTAACTTAAGAACTGACAATCTTATTGTTAGAGGTTTACCAAGATTTGTGCTTTCTCAATTGAAGAAATTTGCATGTGCTTACACTTTGTGGTCTGATTTGGAGAACCGATATCCGAATCTTTAATGAAATCTTCATAAAACTATTGCTTTTCACAAAGTGAAGCCTAGTGATCCAAACTTTGATAAATGCCTATTTGACCTCCGTGATCTTATGCGTGCTAAAGGAAATGTCACTACTGTCAACAACATTGTTATTGAAGCCATTCGCATTCATAAACTTGAACATTGTCATGGTTTCTATGATGAAGATGAGTTGTTCGACATCGAGCATGAGAAGATCATGAGAAATCTAAGTGTAATGGCGAACTTCAAGGATTACATGTCGGGCGGAAAAGAGTGGATTCTCGATAGTGGATGGACGGATCACATGATTGGTGATAAAGACATGTTCCAAGAGATCATGCCTAATCAAGGTCCTCGGAGGTACGTTACCTTTGGAGACAACTCTAACGGTAAGGTACTTGGCCTTGGTAAGGTGGCCATATCTCATGATAGCTCAATTCAAAATGTGATGCTTGTTGAATCCCTTGGCCACAATCTTCTTTCTATATCTAGACTAGCAGACTTCGCTTTCAATGTGCTATTTACTAAAGTAGATTGACAAGTGTTTTGATTTGATAATCATAAAATTATCTTTACCAGTATTCGTAGAGGTGATCTATACATTGTTGATTTCACTAGAAAGCCCAACCTCGTACTTGTCGCATTGCAAAATCATCTAAAGGTTGGTTGTGGAATAGAAGGCTTGGACATGTAGGCATGCGAAATCTAGATAAGCTTATTATGGGCTATCACATTCTAGTTGTTAAGGATGCTATCCTTGACAAACATAGACTGTGTAACACTTGTCAAGCAGGAAACCAAGTAGGTGCAAGTCATCCGGTCAAGAATATCATGACTACTAGGAGACCACTCGAGTTACTTCGTATGGATGTCTTTTGTCACAATGCTTACAAGAGTCTTTGTGGAAACTCTTATGGTCTAGTTATAGTTGATGATTTTTCCAGATATACGTGGGTATTCTTCCTTGATGATAAGTCATAGGTACAAAAGATCTTCAAGAACTTCGCTCACAAAGCGCAAAATCAGTTTGAAATGAAGATCAAGAAGATTCGGAGCGGTAATGGATCGGAGTTCAAGAACACCCATGTGGATACCTTTCTCAACGAAAAAGGTGTCTCACATGAGTTCTCGGCTACGTACACACTGTTGTGGGAGCAAGCCTGACAGTAGAAGGTAGGGGTATGTAAGGAGATGGCAGAGTCCTTGCTACGGCGAGGATGTAGACACAGATGTATGAGTTCAGGCCCCTTTCGTGGAGGTAACAGCCCTACATCTCAGTGCTCGGGAGCTCTTGTTCTGTGGAATGTATGTGTTACAGGGAGTGAGAACCCTTGTGTCAGAGGGGAGGGCTGGCTTATATAGAGTATGATGCCCCCTCATAATTGTCAGTCAACCAAGGGTTCGATCGTGGAAATAAAGACGTACGTTACTGGTAACGTATACAATAAATGCTACTAATGGTGACTGGCTGAACGTCTGCCCGTTGGCCTCTTGGGGTGCCTTCTGGTCTTCTGTTGTCGACTGACCATTAGCTTCTTCTAAGTGAAATGAGACTGTCGAGTGGACGAAGGAACTTCCGAGTGGATTATTTGTCGAGTGACTTATACACCATGATGACTTCAGTCACCAACTCTCTTGCAACCTCTAAGTCCTCCAATATAGTGTCCTCAGGTAGGGTATGTAGGTTAGGCCTAGGACCATACCCTAGATAGATATCCTCGTTATTAGCCCCCAAATGGATCGGGGTTCGAGTCAAAAAAGGGATCAATGTTGGTTCTGATGAGGCGTCGAAATTCCGACTGCACTTCGGGGCCTCACAGGAATCTGCATCGACTAGAATCTTTGTTGTTCACCCTGGTCGATTCATCCTTGATAAGTGCCCGAATGAATTCGAGTACAGATTCAAAATCCGAGCGACTCCAGGGGATCTTTGGACGCGACGGGTCGTTCCGTCAGACCCGGATTTCACGGGATTAAAAAATTTGGGAAGCGCGCGCTGTGCGAAGTTGACACCACGACTGGGGCAAGTGGGAGCATGACGCCTCAATTTCCGTGGCACCCATCAGGCCACGTAGTATACGATGTCTCCGGTCGAGATGCGCGGGGATCTGGCAGGCCCATAGGTCAGCGACCCACTCGGACGTATATATATAAAAAGACTGTGGGAGCCGGCACCGCACTTCTCCCCCAAATCTTCCCCTTTCCTCTGCTCCTCCGCTCCGCCAAGGGCAAGATTCCATCCAGTTGCCAATTCATGGCGCCGTCGGGGTGGATCCAGGGAGACTTCCTCCCGCCGACGGTCACGGTAGCGGACGTCGAGAATCTCATCGTCTATGGGCTCGTAGCCAACGGTGCGTGTAAGCTGCCGGAGGGGGAGGTCGAGCCGGAGTCGCGCGAGGGGGAACGGGGCCTTCTCCTCACCCACATCGAGCAAGGTTTTTCTATGCCTCCCCATCCATTCTTCCGAGGTTTTCTGAACATCTTCGGAGCACAACTCCATCATTTTCCTCCGAATGCTATTTCGTATCTCACCACTTTCATCACTTTATGTGAGTGTTTTCTGGGTTACCATCCGGTCTTAGTCGGTAAAAAGCTTAAGGCCAACCCAGAGGACGATAAGACCCCATGTTTTCCAAATGTGCGGTGGCTTGGGGATACAAAAGAGAGCTAGAAGCTCCTTTCCTGCAATGACTTTTCCTGAACCAGTTAGGGGTTGTCCGTCGACCTGGTTTTACTGTAAAGACGTTGCATCTCTGAATATGTGACTGGTCTTTCCCCCTTCACCCCAAATCAACCCACTACCCCCAAATCACTGAAAGTGTTAGAAGGGGAGAAGGTCCAGTTGGGGGTCTTAGTTGATGTTTTAGTGGCTCTGGTTCGTGGCGGGGTGACCGGCATGGATCTGTTGGAGACATTCCTCACCCGGCGCATACAACCTCTTCAAGCAAGGGACCATGCCATCTGGCACTACTCAGGCCCCGAGGACACCAGTCGGACGCACCAAGAGGAAATCTTGGAGGAAACTGTTGCACAGTGGCTTCGGAGCATCACCGGAGCCTGCGGCAATCCTCTGGGAGCCAAGCGGATCAAGCCCTTCTCTTCTGAGAACCCACCACCAAATCTGGTAAGTTTCATCATTGTTGAATTCTTCAACGTCTCGTCGAGTGATAGGTAGTATCAGTCGACTGACTTTACTATTTGAATCTTGTAGGAGCTGACGAACATGCACTCACCTGCACCAAATGGGAATCAGCCCGAAGGAGGGGAGAGTGAGGGCGGCAGCGTAGACTTTGACTATGCAGATGATAGAGAAGACGACTACGAGGAGTTGGGCGAGAACGAAGAAGAAGTCCAGTCTCCTCCGTGCACCGAGCACTGCTCCAAGCAGCGTCAGGACCCTGCAACTGCCCTAAGCAAGGCATTGGCGTCGAGGAGCAGGAACACAAAATGTGACAGAGCCTCGACAGTCGAGTCGAGTCAGCGGGCCGCAAAACAGCCCAATCCTGACACGCCGAAGCCTCGGAAGGCTTTGCGTCGTATGAAGATCGTCGTACCTGTTGCCTCAATGTGAGTGTTCGTTTATTTTTTGCTTTGTTGTTGTGAAACTTCAAAGCTTTGTTGACCGAGTGGGATTTGTCCACCAGAGTTGCTACCTCGGTGACGTCGCCTCGACGGGACGAAGGAGAGCCCATGGACGTTGATACTGCAGACGCGGTTGCCTCTCAGCGTGGTATAACGAATTCTCTCTCTTCTATTTCTTTGAAATAATTCACTGACTGAACGAATCATGTTGTCGACCGGAAATTTGCAGAAATCATCCCGCTGGAGGACGACGATGAGCCATCAAGGGTATGCGCTCGGAGAACTCCATCGGGACAGACGCCTCCCAAGTCGACTGTTGCGGCGTCCCCAGGGCTTGGCGATTCGTCCCAAGCCACAGCTGAACTTGCTACTCCTCTGTCGAGTGCCCCACCAGCTGCTTCAACCATTGTGGCTTCTGCACAGTTCGTACTACCTCCAGCAACTTCGGCTGCACCAACCACAACGTCAACTCCTCCGACATCTGCATTCCCTCTGTTCCTCCTGAAGACCAGACTGGGGCTGCCAAGGAGGCTATGATCCAGGCTAAGGAGATGATGCGGAGCCCAAAGGAGGCATACGAAGCCAGCAAGGCGGCCTATGACGTTAGCTCGGCGCTCCGCCTCAATGTTCGAGTAAGTGCGATTGTAAGTTTATTTCCGATTGACTTCCTGTCTTTCTTGATTGCACACCCAGTGGTTGTTATTTTTCTGAAGCAAATTATGCTTATTTACATATGGGGCAGAATCAATGAATCTACAATCTCAATGCATTTATATACATCTATATGTAGTCATTATTATAATCTCTAAAAAAATATTTATATTTAGAAACAGAGGGAGTACTTTTTGTCCCAATGGTCCACTTCTGATTTGCAAGAAGGCCATTCAAATTTGAGCACGGAAGCACGTTTCCATTTCTAGAAATCCACCCTATTTTTCTTTAAAGACGGATGAAATTATTAATTAAGTAGCATTCCTTCCAAATGTCATCAACATGAGAGTTTTTCCTTTTTTCTAGATCCGTTTATTCAAAATGTTTTATCCCTTAAACCGTGCATCCAACTCTCGAACTGTTTTAACCATTGGATTCCTTACGTCGAGACCTTCGAAATTTTGACGGAGTTATTTTTTCAAGAAAAAACCATGCCTCTCGCGTAATGAAAAAAATAAAACGCGTTCTTGTCGTTCCAGAGAGAACGACCGTGCCTCTCATGAAAAGAAATCCGTGACTATCGTGGAATGGAAAAAAACTGTTTTTTTCGTTTCCGAGCAGCACAACCATGCCTCTCGTGGAAGAAACTCCATGCCTCTCGCTGAAGAAAAATAAACATGTCTTTGTTTTCGTTTTAGAGAGGCACGACCGTGCCTCTTGCGAAAACAAATCCGTGCCTCCTTTGAAAACAAAATCGTGCCGTTTGTTTTTCGTTTTGGAAAGACACGGCCTTCTGCGGAAGCAAATCTATGCACTAGTCACGAAAGCAAATCCAGGCCTATGGAGGGGAATGAAAAAAATGTGTTTGTTTTTTGTTTTCGAGAGGCACGACCTTGCCTTTCGCAGAAGCAAATCCATGCTTCTCACGGATCAAAACCGCGCCCCTTGAGGTTTTATATAGATTTCAATATGTACTATACACAAAGCAAAATCTACATTTTAGCCATATAGAAATCTCGAAAATGACTTATATTTAAGAACCGAGGAGTACATTTTATCCACAACAATCCATTTCCGATTTGCAAGAAGCCGTTCACATTTTAGCGCATCAGCCCAGTTCCGTTTCTACGGCTCCACCCTATTTTGCACGACAAAGGCATATTCTGACGTTAAACCATAGCCGGCCACAGATGGGAAGAGTCAGGTCCGTCCGCTAGAGGCCAGAAGTACTTTCGGGGGTAGAGTATCTACGGTGCTCGGAACTAAGTACCGGGCTGTCTACGGCCGTCTGTACGCGGCTGGTCCTCGCTTCTATCACGCCCACATGGCTGCCAGGAAAAACAAAGAAACCTCGGAATACATCCCGAAACAAAATTCCGATTGGGAATTCAGGAAAGGTACATCGTGCATTAAGTGACACTGCCTCCATTCCTGGTTCCTCCCATTCCCAAATGGCTTTTCACATTCTCATCACTCTCTACTACTAGCTAGCTCGTTTGCTTTTGTCAGTTGTGGTATATTTGGTAATGGCAGAGACGTGGCTTTGTGACTTGTAAAATTGATTCTACATGACGAGATGGAGCACTATATATCTGTGTAGGGGGGTGAATAATTGATGCATACATTAATTCTCCTCGGGACGTCTAGAATTGTTCTCCTACTCTATTTTTTTTTTTGAGCAACAATTCTCCTACTCTACTAAGTAGAAACGTGAATAACCTGAGGCCTGCTCCACAGCAGGTACTGGCCCCATAATATTTAATCTTGTAAGAGCATCTCCAACGGGCTTGATATATTTGGCTAGGATTGATAAAAACTGAAAATATAGCAACTTGACCAAAAAAATTTGCTCCAACAGCCTTTGCATAAGTGGTCGCCCCACAGAAAAGTTTACAAAGCTTCCTATATTTGCACCCATAATATTTAACCTTGTAAAGTACCAGATATCAGTACGCTAATTATGTGTACATTGACATACCGTTATAGCAAAGTAAATGGACCTTTGGCATCCGTTAATTCTTCTCAGGACGTCTAAAATCAAAAAAAAATATTAAGAATTTGATATACTTTTTTCAAAATCGATGAACTTTTTTCAATTTTGATGGTTTTTATTTTTCTTTTTATGAACTATTTCAAGGTTGATGGCCTTTTTTTTCAAGTCAATGAACTTTTTTACAGCATCCATAAAATGTTTCGAATTCAAGATTTTTTTTTCTTAAAACGAACAGTTGACCAGCCAATTGGTGACCTATCAAACCGGACCTTTTTTTAGCAAAGCAGAGTGAAGTAGACCAGCGAGTCGCTGCGCGCTTCTCTTTGGACAAGCCCACCAACGGAGGCGCGTGCGCGCTAGGAAGCAATTAGGGCACCTGAAGCGCCTAATAGGAGGCCCCATTTCTTTCGTGTTGTACGCACCACACAAGGTGTGTATGTATTGGGCCGGCTTCTTGCGTGTGTTAGGCCGTGTGTTTGTTCAGGCCCATGTGTTGGGTCGTTATTTTTCACTGAAACTAGATCATGATTGGCGCGCGTTGCTGCGCCTGTCTATGTTTGCGATGAAATGATAGGAGTTTCCATAGAAAGGGTCTAGATGATGGATATAATATTTTGTTAAAATTTCTAATGTAAATGAGAGAATGCTTAAAAATTATGTCTTTAGTGTCATTCTTTGCAACTCTAGTTCATACCCTCCTTTAGTGTTAAGCAAATCAACATGCAAAATGAAATCTGACCACTGCTATACTTTGATGGAAATCCAGTTGAACTTCGATAGTGATGTATACCTAGAAAAGGTGGCCTACTGGAGAAATACAAATTACTAACCTCATTTGGAAACCAGCAATAAAGAGTGTATCCGTCACCTGAGTTGTGGCAGGCTAACGCCAAATACATCAGAAACGCAAGGAATAAATTGCAGACCACAACTAAAAAATCATTACAACAGGGTTAGTGTGTTTCCATGGCTTAACATGTACTGGTCCCGAGCCTTTTAATCTCCAATTGTTCATCTGTTTTATTTATTGGTATCTTCTAGTTGGAGGGCCAATTCCACTATAAAAAGAAAAGTGTTGCGAGTTAAAGGACAATGAACATAGCATGTACACATTCTATGCTAATCGATATTACTATCATTCAGGTAAATATGATGTCGTAGACGCTAGTTCAAGTAGTAACTGATTCCTTCCCATTTTCATTAATGAAACCACAAAGATTGAAGCTACACCCAAAACAAGAAAACAAAACCAAAAGTGGTTGTTTCCAGCTCAACGGAACTGAACAAGTGATTGTTTTCACATTCTGAGCTGACATATAGTATGGAAACAACTATCTAACAACAACATGATCAAAGTTCAGTCCCCCTTCCATTGGTAAAACATGTTAGGTTCCGTACATATAAACTAATAGGCTACTAAGCATTGTACAAACTATAGACTACTTGTTGTTTAAGAATTCTGAAAGAGATAAGTGCATTGCATGCAATGAACTTCTCTTCATTTGGAATTCTATGTCATCTCACATGGAAAGAGATAATTCCACCTTTTTGCCTAAGTCCTGCAAGCACAGAAGCAATCTCATTTCACTCAAACAATCTTTGTTTTCAAAAGAGAAAAATTGTAATAAACCATTGACTTGTCATGTGATTCATAAGTTATTGCAGCTAATATTATGCATGACCAAACAAAAGACACGCAGCAAGCAACAATAGCAGATGTTTCAGATCAAGCCATATACGGATTGAAGAATTACCAGCGACCAACCATTGGAGGTTTTTTTGGGAGAGGTCATATAGAGGAATATGAAGGGTGTCATTCTAGGGTGAGGCAGTTCAAGTCGACATACGCGATGCGGAACATGGATGTGTAGCCAGACATCCACTCGAAGTTGTCCAGGAGAGACCATGCAAAGTAGCCAAGAACATTGATGATGCCATTCATGGCTTTCTTCAGCTCGCTAAGGTGACTACGGTAGTACCGAATCCTTGTGGAATCTAGGAAGTAGTAATCGTGGGTGAGGTGCCCTAGCATCATGACGACGACATTAGAATTGCGCATGACAAGATGATTGAGAGGCATGAAATGGAACAAAGAGATATGGAGCTCCAGTACCGTTTTCAGTTATGACAATCGTTGGATTCCCATACTTCTGACTGATGTAGTGCACGCACCCGTATATCCCCCTCGGACTATATAAAGCCATTTAGAATTAGACAGTAACAATTCACGTACTATCAAGGATTTATCATGTTAGTTTCAAACTTACGGTCAGAGAAAATAAAGCTGAGAAAGGTTTCAGCTAACAGCTGCATACCCTTGGTTCAATCAGTTTGCCATTTCGCCCTACTGCAAATTTTCGGCTATAAATTAAGGATGAATATATATATATATATATATACATATATGTATATATACATACACACACACAGTCGTTGAACACTTTAGCTTGATCAAGACTGAACCTGTGCTGCCTAGGCAACCTCTCTTTCACAAGGTCTCGCATTATCTGTGGTTAACCACGATAGATCCGTGAACAGAAAGTAGCACTTGTCCGTATTTTTGTCTCCAAAATTCAGCATCAAATATAAATGGTAGGCACTATAGGTAAATAAAATGCGGAAAAAACACCGGGGTTGGGATAAGCATACGGACCTTGTCGCCGCTGTTGGCTATGGAAGTGAGCTGCTGCTTGATTCTTGCTGTCCAGTTGCCAGATTACATTTTAAAAACGTGACAGACATCAAGATCTCTCACACAAAAACCACCGCACATGTATCCGATCCGTTCGAAGAGAGCCAACCGCTGAAGTTCGAGGGGTCATCTTGCGCCGCCAAGAATGCAGAGGTGGCATGTGGAGGCGCTTGGTGAGGGAAGGTGTTGACGACGGGACGGTGGATGGCCTAGACGCGACGGGATCCAGGCACAATATCGAGAATACGACCGCGGTGGCGGGGATTGGAGCGCAATCGGGATTGAGTCGAAGTTGGCGGGGGTCTGCCACGAGGCGGGAAAGGGACGCGGGGGCATAGGCGGCGACAACGGCATGCAGGGACGGAGGAGGGAGGATATGCCTTCGTGTGCGGCGGCGGGGAGAGGAGCGGGCAGCCTGAGCAGCTACGAGAGGTGCTCGTTCGCTAGTTTTTATTTTCTGTAAGGATCAAACGGGCTTTGCTCCATTGGGCTGATCGTGAAAACTGGCCCAATTAACCAGAAGGCTTCAAAATAGCTTTTGGAGTAGCTGCCCTCGCGACTTCAGGCCCAGTTCGCGACAAACATCACGTTTACTGTAGACCTGACGGTCGGTAACATTCAATAAACGAAATCTAATGGCCGAAAATGCCTAATTCGTGAGATTGCAGGGATTAGGTGCAGTTTTACTGTTCTTAATTGGTCTACTCTATTGTCGTTCATAGTCCCAAGGGCTGGCAATTTGTTTTCTAGTTTTTATCTTCTGTTTTTCCATTTCCTTTTCTTTTTCTATTGCCTTTTGATTTTTTATTTTTATTTATTCGTTCCCTTTTATTTTATATTTACTTGTAGTATGTCCATGCGTTGTCACGGTATTTTGAAATATTTTTCTTGTGTTACGTGAACATCGTTAAACATGTTCAATGGAATACCATTCAGAAATAAGTTTCATCAGGATATATTGTAATTCCAGCCGGGTTGCTTTATTTCGAGTGCGTTGTTGAATTTCGTCACAATCTTTGTAAGTTAACAAAATGCCTCAAACTTTTAACATTTGATGATGTGACATATGGATAGGGTCCAGAATATATTCACTGTGTGCATGTTTCGTGATCAAGCATACAATATGTGTAAGAATTTATCACATGTAATTCCACATTACACATTTAGAATGTATTATGTTATTCGATATATATGGTTTGTATTATTAAGTCTATGTAATTAGTCTTAGACCATCACGCAAGAATATATCTCCCTTTATAAGGCATTTCAACTTGTCATTGTATAATATTGACACTCACAGTCGCCGCTACCACATTCGATCACTTGGATATGTGGTCCCATATCTTCACGGCGAGTGGAGGCGCGATGACAACATCGAGGTCATTCTTTTCTACATAAAAATTCTGTGTGCGAGACTGCTTCTTGGAGGAGGGGCGTCGATGGTGAAGCCAAAGATTAACCCCGCGATAGGGTTTGCGGCGACGGCGGCGGCGGCGGCGGAAGGTGTCATTGGTGTAGAGACGGGTTAGGGGATGTCGGCCCCGCCTTCCATTGCTCGAATTTCGCCGGAGGCGGTGTGAGGCGGGGCAAAGGCAGGATGGCCGAAAAGGTTCAAGGTGGTAATTGGTCGCTCACGCGCGAGTCGGCACTGTCCAGCGCTTGGGAGCAGGCACATCAAAAAACAGCGCGTCACGCTTTTTCCTCCGCGCGTTGAACCAACTATACCGCGTGCGTGTGAAAGCACAATGTGCTCCCTTGGTGGTTATGATAATTAATGACAACATACATTGTATCCCCAAGGAGAAGAAGGAGAAGGAATAGCATTGTGCAAGCTTCAAGGAAGAGGACTCTACATTTTCCATTTGTGAGAAATCACTTTGAGTCCATAGGAAAGCCAATACTATTAAAAGGGCGTAAGGTTTTGTTGGTGAACAAAATGCTCATACGTGCACAAGTGATAGTCACCAAAAACATCCACAAGCTCTTCCACAAAAGTCTGTCCAAAGCCAAATATTCAAAATCGGTGCAACCAACTTTTCCGCGTCGGTGCCACCTATTCCAAAACCCATACATACCAAGCCAAGCACTAGAAATTCGGTACAACCGATTTTGGTTCGGTGCAACCGAGATGGGGTGGCAACCCTACTAGTGTTTGTTGCACAAAATCGGAAATTCCGATTTTTTGCTTCGGTGTCACCGAGTTTTTCCATTCTCACCATTGGCCACCATTTCGGTACAACCGAGTTGTATGTATCGGTCTCACCGAGATTCGAAAGTTGCTACCTTTGGAGCAACACGGTACCACCGAGATTAACACATCGGTGTCACCAAGTTGGTCACTTTAGGTGTAACGGTTGGATTTTTGGAGATGCCTATATATACCCCTCCACCACAACCTACTCGAAAGAGAAGCACTAAGAACAGTTCACCACTCATACCTACTAATTTTCTGAGAGAGAGCCACCTACTCATGTGTTGAGATCATGTCATTCCATTCCTACCATATGAATCTTGATCTCTAGCCTCTAAAAATTGGTTTCCACCCAATCAATCTCTTCCACCATAGCGAAATCTGTGAGAGAGTGATTGTGTGTTGAGGAGACTATCATCTTGAAGCATCAGACCAAGGAGTTCATCGACATTATCGAGCCTATTACCTTTTGGAGGGTGGTGCCTCCTAGATTGGTTAGGTGTCGCTTGGGAGCCTCCTACTTCGTGTTATGGAGTGAACCAAGAAGTTTGTAAGGGAAGGAGATCGCCTACTTCGTGAAGATCTACCCATAGTGAGGCTAGTCGTTGGTGGACGGAAGCCATCATGGTATGGTCAAGGTTGCTTCTTCGTGGAACCCTTCGTGGGTAGAGCCCTCCGTGGACTCTCGTGACCATTACCCTTTGTGGGTTGAAGACTCCATGCACGTGGATGTACGATAGCACCACCTATCAGAACCACGGGAAAAATCTTGCGCCCCTCATGGGTTTGATCTCCATATCTCTACTCCTTACTTCCATGTGCAATTTCTTTACTTTCCGCTACTATATTTCATGACTTGCATGTGTTGGGTGTTCTAGATTTTCTATGCATGCTAAAAACTGCCAACATTTCATTTATCCTTGAGGTAGTTTTAAATTCCTGCAAATAGTATATTCACCCCCCCTCTAGACATACACTTCTAGTGATCCCGCAATTGATATCAGAACGTTGGTCTCCATTGCTTCGGTTTCAACACCGTGGAGGAAGATGGGTGTTTCTAGTATGGAGAGTTTGTACTGTAGAGTGCCCATTCTTGATGGTGAGTACTATAGTCATTGGAAGAATGCCATGATTGATCTATTTGACAAATTCCATTTGAGAAAACATATTGAAAATCCATATGTGCTCCCCATGGATGAATTACATCCCACACACGAAGAGGAAATTAACATGCTTGGTAACTTAAGAACTGACAATCTTATTGTTAGAGGTTTACATCTCCATCTCTCTCATATTCTGCAAAATTTTATATATATATATATATATATATATATATATATAGAGAGAGAGAGAGAGAGAAATCTAGAAATATACATTTTGAATATTATATCATTTGCAACATACATACAAAGAAGAACAATTATCTGCATGCACCTCTTCTGGTTCTGTAAAACTCGTTGAATTCTTAGCCCTGTCCATCATTGTTACATCACGTCTTTGTCGGTCGACATTTCCGAAGCAACAACCAAATCTATCAGCTTTTATGACCTTCAAAGGTATTCTAATATAAAGAAATATTAGAATAAATTCTTACGATGATGGTATGGAAAATATATATTCATTCGAGAAATGCTAGAAATGAGGAGTTTGTAATAGATTGAGTGGTATCCAAGTTTAATAAATTGTTGGCTCACCTCCAAATCAATTGTTGATGGTTATTCTCATGAATATCTATTATTTAGGATATGTGGTATATTCCACATAAAAAATATGTTACATTTCTCCACGAGAAAACAACGGGATTTTCCCTTTATATAATGATAGGCGGTCATCTGTAATTTCTTGGATAAACCAATTATATTTTGTTTCTTATATCAAAATTGTTTTAATATGTATGATATTCCTTTTTTTGAGTAAATATTTGTATGATATTCTGATGTACAGTGAATAGGTATAAATAAAGCTTTATTTTTATGATATTCCTATTGTACCACTCCTATACGACTTATTATCCTCTCGCGCACGCCGGAACTCTATCCAGATATGTAGACTTAACTGGCAGGTCCACTAGCTTCTTGACGGTGGTGTTTTAGATCAAGAGCCTGAATTGGTCCAGCTCCTTCTGCACGCAGTTGAACAGCTCCTGCTTAAACTTTTTGGTGTCGGTGAACGTCTCGTCCATAGTCAGCTGGGCCACCGTCATCCGGGTCTCACACTTGATCAACACTTTCAACCCTTCACCATGTCGTCCATGTGGCTCATGTCGGACGTGTGCAGAGGTGCAATCAGCTTCACGTGGAGTAGGAGCTTCGCCTCGACGTCGGGTAGGCCTGGACGTACCCGCTCATGGCTCATTTGGTATTGACATGCTCGGTCCTAGAACACTAGAGAAAATTATCGGTCCGGTCCGTGCTTTAAAATTTCGACCAGGAGGACCGAGAAAAGTATGTTACCGCTACGGCTCTTCCTTGTCAGCGCGACGACCGATAGCCGCCGGGTGCACCACCATGTCCACAAGCTTCCTCCTTTTTTAGTTCCTTTCGTACCCATGCGCCATAGCCTCTCACCACCTCTATTCTGCGTGCATCACGGACGATCTCGACTTCCCGACCTGGACCTGGCAGTGTTCTAGCTGCGGGTTTCAGATCCATGGCTTTGACTGTTTTAGCACAACATGCACACATGCCATCAACTAGGGAAAAAGCTTGATTGGCCGTGAAGTTTGGGTCATGGGAGAATCTCTCGGCCGTGATGTTAGCGTCCAATAAATCAGGTAAATATATTTTTATAAGTGCATGTAGTGCCACCCCTTGTTGTTTTTGATGTACTCAAAACAAATGTGGTCGAGGGATTAATGTGTTTGTAAAAGTTCACAGGTTAACATGGAAAGAAGTCCCTGGAGATCTGGTTAACCACCGAAGCTAATGGTGATATACGAACATAATCGCTTGAAGATAAGGAAACCGAAGACGGAGCCTTTTGGTTGTTTTGTTTGTTTTTTCTGAGTCATAGGAGCCACCGTACTGTTAAGTGGGTCAATGTGATCGAAGTCATACAGTGACGTGATGGATTCAGTGCCGCGGTTGTGCATCTGATACCCTGTGACGACATCCTCTGTGACTGAACCATAAATCCACCCGACACGCTCACCCCACTCTGTCTTGTCCTCATACGAGCATGATATGACACTAATATCCTCGGCGACCGTGGAGGAGTCCACAAAGTCACGGGTGACCATGAGGGCTCTAGGAGGACGGCCCTTCTTGACACCACGGTGATCCGCAAGCAGGCGCCCTTGGAACTCAGCAATCGTAATAGAGTTGATGAGGAATTTTGAGTTACCAAACTTCTTGGGAAATGCTCACATTTTCATTTCCTTATTATCAAAATATGCCATCCACAAAACCCATGTCTCTTCAGATGTAGGTGACGAAACAGTGCTCTTGATCTTGCACTTCTTAGGGAAGCAACAGCTGCAGCAGCCACCTTGTTCTGTGCAGAGTCGAGGGTCAAATCCCATGAGACTATCCAATGCATGCAAGTTGACATGAAAGAAGACAATGTTGTATTTGGCATAGCGATCTGATGGACCAATGTCCTTGAACCGCCGTGGGAATTGGAGATAGGTAATATGGTAACCACCATGGTGCATCATTAAGCATGTGCCTTCACGGTGAGCATGGGAGTTGTAAAGATAATGATCGCAGTTACTACTTGATTTTTCCACTATGCCGAGTGTTACGCTCTTTACTGAGTGCTATGTGTCGTGCACTCGGTAATAGTGTATTTGCCGAGTTCCTACCAACAAATCACTTGGCGAAAAGCAAAACCAGGCAAACAAGTGCTTTACCGAGTGTCGTCGACAAAACACTTGGTAAAACAGAAAAACTCGGCAAACAGAGCTTTGCTGAGTGCTATACCTGGAAAAAGGGGGTCTTTGTTGAGTGTCATATTCGGCAAAAGGGGGACCTAATTACATAGCATGGTTTTGGATGAAGAGGGCGCATATGATTTCGGATGAAGATGGTCCAAAAATTAAAGTCATTTATTTTGATGAGGAGTGTAATTTTAGGGCTGAGAAATTTGTAATTGGAGGCCATATAAATTGAATTATAGTTCTATCTCTCCTCTTCGTTACCGTGATTGGCTGAAGAGTGGGTGGTATGGTTCGATGATGTGCTCCAGATCAGCTCTTCCGAAGAAGAACGAGAGGTGGAGGTTTCTCTGTATCGTAAAACATGATGAAACATTCTCTCATTTTTTTTCTGGACAGGATGGTACTTATGGAGTCGGAGTCAGGGCAAATGGAGGCTCATGGGGCCCAGGAACCCACAGGGCGTGCCCTAGGGGGGCATTGCCTGAGCTCGTGGCTCCCTGGTGGCACCGTCCAGTAGGTCTCTTCGCCTATAAGTTTTATATATTCTGAAAATATTCTTCGTAAATTGTCTGCCCAATCCGAAAACTTTTATTTTCATACTAAAATAACACTATTGCAGTTCTGCTGAAAACAACGTCACTCCAGGTTAGTTTCATTCAAATCGTGTAAATTAGAGTTCAAAATAAGAGAAAAATGTTTGAGAAAGTCGATATGCTGAAGAGTATCAGTATTCTTGGGTTTTTTCGTTGACAAAACCCTATAAAATTCATAAATTATCATAAAGCAATATAACTTGACATAGATGGTTGCCATGATGATAGAAGGATGTACAAATGTTTTTATTCCATTTGAAGGCTCCGGAAAGAAAGACGTGAGCTGAGACAGACACCTCCGTCCTACCAGGACAACGTGCTCTAAACAAGGTCCATTTTTATCATGTTGAGAATGACACGAAATTTGACCAGCTGGTGGCCATGCCCATTCTAGTCCTCCATGCAATGTTTGAACCAATCCCGACACCGTACACACATTGCACCACGTCCGATAGTATTCTAGGGTTTTTTTGTTGGCAGAATTTTATAAAATTCATAAAGCAATACAATTTGGAATATATGATTGTGATGATGGTAGAAGGTTTAGGAAAAAATTGGTTCCATTTGAAGGATGTAAAAAAGTAGGGCGGAGACAGACATTTTTGTTTCGTATGCGAACAACATGCTGTCAACAAGGTCCACTTTTTTTCAAGTTCAGAATGAAACTAAATTTGACCAAGAGGTGGGCATTCCCGCTGTAGTCCTTCATGCAATGTTTGAACGAATTTCGACACCATATGCATGGTGCGCCATGCCCGACAGTATTATAGGGTTATTCTGTTGGCAAAATTCTATGAAATTCATAAATTATCATAAATTAATATAATTATTTATGGATGCTTGCCATGATGATAGAGGGTTGAATGGAAATTTTGGTTCAATTTAAAGGATGTCGAAAAAAATGTGCGTTGAGACGGACCGTTCAGTCCTATGGAACGGTGTGTTGTGAACAAGATCCACTTCTAGTCATGTTCAGGATGACGCCAAAAGAAATTTCGTGATAAACTGGTGCCTTTCTCAGCATATACTCGATGGCTTGATATAGGGACGTGGCTGGGCTGCCAAAAATGCCCACTATGGGCCTGCACATTCTGCTACTTATTCTTTTGACACTTCTGCTAAGCCTGATTGTGGGACACACCCTATCAGGCGCCCTCTCGTCATTTCTTTGGTGGTCCATGACGTCGTCTTGATGCACATGGGTGCTGACACTCTTCCAGAGGCAGCATGTTGCATAAGTCGTTCAATATTGCATATGAATGAATGACGCAGCAAGAACAACAACATGACAACCGCTCCTTCTGGGCGTTGCACAAACAAACTGCGTATTTGTTACTTTCCCAATGCCTCCTAGTCATATATATTTACGATGCCAGCTTAATTTTGATTCATCATCTCTTATACTCAAATGTACTTCAACTTACGGTATGAAATAGTGTGTGAAACTAGGTATGCGTGAGGCATGCTTCTGTTTTCCTGTGTGCTGATATCAAGATGGGGTAGTAATAGTATATATAGGAGAGAGGCAATGGTGATAATACGAGCTAATAATGCCTGCGAAGTCAATGCTTATCAGCGCCTTAAAGGTTCATACCTTAATGTATGGGATTTTCATTTTAACCGGTACTCCCTCTGTCCCATGATGTAAGAGCATCTCTAGCAGATCTATTAAAAGCTCGCTATCCCGTTAAATTCTGGCAGTTTTTATAGTTTGCGTGAAGAAACCGGCATAACTAGATACCATATAAATGGCTCTGCCTGTATTTTTTATACGGGCGGCCAGTAAACAGCCCCCAATTCCTGCCTATATACCGGAGCGACCGAGGTTCAACGTTTGCATCTGTCATTTTCTCTTTACCCCGCCACCGCAAATGGTTCCCTCTGTCGAGAAATCCTCCTTCCTCCGTCTGCCATTTGCCTCGCACGGGCACCCAAAGCTCTTCTTGATGTGGGTCGCTGGTCACGGGAGGGATGGCCGAGGGGGCCACAACGGCTCGTCGCCGCGCAAGAGCTGCCACGGTGATGAGGTGGGGAGTTACCCCCTCCGCCCGTCAGTCAAGGAGTGGAACGGAGTGCAGGCGCAGGAGCGCACTCCCGCAGTGGTGGCAACGGGCATGGCACAACTTCGACCAGCTCGACGATATATTTTGGCCCTCAATCAACTAACTACGGGAGGCGGAGCGTGCATGGTATGAAGCAGACGAGGCGACCACCGTCGGAGAAGATGGTGTCCCGACGCAGGCGGCGGAGGCAAAGGAGGAGTACGACCTGACATTTGTCCTCTGCAACTAGTGATGGAGTACGAGTCCTCCACGTAAAGAGGCCCGGTGATGATGATGAGTAGATTTAGTTTTTACTAGGTTTTAAAGTAGCATGAAGTCTGTTGAATTCCGGCGAAGTATATGGTGCACGCTAGTAGTTTAAATTAAGCGATATGTGTTTATCAGATCTGACCTTTCGTGTCGTCCGCGGTACCTCAATTCCAGTTTACAGTATCTTGTAAAAAAACTGCGTTACCGTAATTTCTGGGATCTTCTAGAGATGCTCCAAGATGTTATATTATGGCGTGGAGGGAGTTGTTGGGAAATTTAAGGATAAAGGAAACACACTCGTATTTACCATAGTTTTTCTATAGGAAGATTTTTGATCTATTCATCTTCAATCACTGCAGTATAACGAACATGAGAAATATTTAAAATTATGTCCAGATCTGTAGGACACCTAGCGACAACTATAGGCACCGAAGCGAGCCAAAGGAGCTCCATCATCATCACCCCATCCTAGCAGGAGCCGTAAAAAACATATTGTCATAGACAGTCGAAAAACGTGATGCTAAGGCGCCATAAGACCAGCGCACCACCACAACAACCATCACCGATAAGAGTATTGTAAACTGGAAGTATCCTACCCGAAAACAAACGAACGTAGAAGAGCGAGAATAAATTCAAGAAAACAAATCGAACTAGAGACACAATCCCATACGCATACCGACGAAGCTAGACCCATTACCCGGACTCTGAACAGGACACAGACGTAACGAAACTAGAAGAAACATCTAAAAATGAAGCCCACCCATCGACATGGGCAAGGATCCACCGTTCCCACATGGATCTAAGGACACCAAAGACGAGATTGGCCGGTGGCGCCGACGGGGGGAGGCATGCATAGTAACCATAGCAAATTTTTTGGAGCTATAGCGGCTGCATGATTCTGATACTGCATTTCTATTTAAAGAGTCCCATGTAAATACGTTCGTATGGTCTTTGTGCAATTTCACCTCGCAATTTGAAGGGAACTATGTTCGTATGGTCTTCATGTCGTAAGCAGTCCACCGATGGGCATCTACCATCCGACATTACACTCACATTAGAGAAGAAACAACAAACAAATAGAAGAAAATAATCGTCCTTGAGAGGGAATTGATGGAGACTATCAGCGCGAATGCGGATGAGCTCTGATTGGGCGGATTTCAAAGCTGTTCGAAAGATCTCTAGAAAATAGGATAGAAGAACTTTAAATTATCACGATCTGGATGATTTTACACATGCGCACACACTCCGAGGACAATTGTGCAAATTCTAGAGACCAGAAACGACATTAAGACCATCAAAAAGGGAAAGATGTTTGGAAAACTATTTCTTTGTGCAATTTCACCTTAAAGTTTGACGGGGCAAGACATATGTATGGTCTTCAGGTCATAGGCGCCACTGATGAGTGGCAACGATAGCATGTTAAACTCACACTAGAGAAGAAATGGTGAAAATATAAAATAAAATAAGCATCGTCATGAGGAAATGAGAACGAGCTCCGACTGAGCCAGTTTCAAATTAATACATTGGAAAGATCTCGGCAAACCAATATGCAAGGATATCTATTTCTTGCGATATGAATGATTTTACACACACATACACACAATGGGAGAACACGTGAGGAAATCCCAACCCCATAAAGGGCCATTTACACCATCGAAAGGGCTCAGAAGTTTGGAAAACTATTTCAATTTCACCTTCAAATTTCAAGGGGCACTACGTCTTTATGGTCTTCAGTGCATAACCGTCAGACCGACGAGCAGCTACAATAGGGGGAAAAGCAGAAAATAGAAGAAAGTAATTGTCCAAGAGAGGGAATTGCTGGAGACTACCAACGTGAATGCGAACAAGCTCTGATTGAGCCGATTACAAAGGTGCTAGAAAGATCTCGGAAAACTAGGAAACAAGGATTTCTAATTCTAGTAGTCTGGATGATTTTGCACACCCGCACACACTCGGAGCACGCATGTAGAAAGTATTGACCCTAGGGCTGTTTAGACCCTCAAAAAAGGGTCAGAAATTCGGTATACTTTTTATCATTCTACAACCAACAAGGACATGATGCAGGTGCATGCTGACATAGTCTGATCAAAGATCTTGTGTTTTCATCAGAGTACGCATACTCGTCGTTGAAGCTGCCACTCCCGTCATGGCCAAATAACTCTATGCAGATACTGGAAGACTTTGAGCACGCTCTTTCTCCAAGAAACGACCCCGGGTCTTAACATATAAATAGAGGGGCAGGGCTAGCACCTTGAACACATCAAGATTTCCCCAAGCCGTGTGCCGGGAACCTCGCCCCTCTAGTTTATTCTCCGTCATAGTTTTCGTTGTGCTTGGCAAAGCCCTGTGGAGATTGTTCTTCACCACCACCGTCACCATGCCGTGGTGCTGCTGGAACTCATCTACTAATTCGTCCCTCTTGTTGGATCAAGAAGGCAAGGACGTCATCAAGTTGTACGTGTGTTCAACGCTGAGGTGTCATCCGTTCGGCACTAGATTGTGATTGGATCGCTGGACGGCTTGCGATTTAGATCGCGAAGATGTTCGACTACATCAAAAGCGTTTCTTAATTCTTTCTCTTAGCGATCTACAAGGTTATGTGGATCCGATCTCTCCTTCCGTAGATTCATCTCATAGATTGATCTTGGTCGAGCGTAGTATAATTTTGTTTCCCATGCAACGTTAGCTAACAGTGGCATCATGAGGTAGGTCTATCAGTAGATGATATCACGAGTAGAACACAAAGGAGTTTGTGGGTGTTGATATTTAGATTGCTTCCTTCCTTCGTCTTTTCTTGATTCGGCGGTATTGTGGGATGAAGCGGCATGGACCAACCTTACTGGTCCACCTTAGTTGGCGAGTGACTTTGTTACATAAGATGGTTGGCGAGTGTTTGTCTCTCCCACCTTAGTTGAATCGGATTCGACAAATGCGGTCCTTGTAGAAGGATGAATAACAATTCGTATATCACCGTTGTGGTTTTGCATTCGTTGAATCAATGGATTCAATGGCACGATGAAACTTTCTGTTCGTTGAATTTGTTCATAGAAATGTCACATGGCAAATACAGGTAAATTACAAAATAAGTAGGGTTTGAGGACGTGCTGCATGCATGGTGGATGGACGCAAGGGCGAGGATAACTATCCGAACGATCGTAATGACCCTAGCCGGATTCATACCTAAGGATGGTAGGCTGGAAGAGATGGGATCGAACGCCGTGGTCACCGCCAATTCACCCGCAGCGAAGATATGGTGCCTTCTCGTACTTCCTCTCGCTGGACACATTGAGGACAATGAAGGCGTAGGGTCTTGGGGGGGGGGGGGTCCGGACTAGAGGACAATGAATCTCGATGGGCACATCGAGGACAGCGAAGGGCATAGGCAGGAGGGTGAGGATTGGATCTGCATGGAGTAGATGGAGTAGACATGGATCTGGTCGTGGAGGTGATCGGTTTGAAAAAAATAAATTTCGTCCCCTTGGACCATTATTCCCTTCTTAGAATAAAAAAATTAAATTTAATCATTAATAATCCCCATCGGATCGGACAGCTAATAAAAATCGAAGAGGTAAGTCTTGGTTAGTACTCCGAGTACTAAACCAATCACCGTAAAACAGCTCAATAATTAAATGTCTTTGGATGAAGCATGATTATTTCGTGGAGGTCTATTTTTACATCTAGTCTAGATAAAAAGGAATGTATTCAACGTCTGTGGATCATGCATGATTTTCTTGTCTCATGATGAAGATTGATTCTCAACTTGTAGGTCCACCGATTTACGGTGATCTGTGGGTATGTCTCATTAACTGAAAGTGAGTCCACTTAATCTATGGTGAGATTTTTCTATTTAATGTGGAAAATTCTAGCATTATTCTTGGTCCACCGAATCAATAGTCAATTTTTTCAATTCGCATGGAAATTTCTAACAGATTTTCCTAGTTTTGACCATACTTATTTATAATTTATATAATTTCATGAACTATTGAAGTAAGTAAGGATCATGTGACAAATGGCCCGCGCTAGTATAACCATCCCAGCAATAAAGCGCACTTCGGTGGCTGCGTGTGGTCCTGGCGAAACCTCGGTGGCCATAAGATCATCTCCAATGGTGAGGGAATTCGAATGAGTCTCATGGTAAACGTCATGCTCTAGACGCTGCCTACCATTGCATAGTACGTAGTGCTGGAACTCGTGGCATAGTTTGTTCAACACGTGTTGCACCTCATCAGCCGAGTTTTGCCCTCTTATTGATCAACCAAGTTGCACCAGCAAACATAGCATCTTACCTACGAGCTCCGAATCAGGACATGCCGGTCTACGTATGCTTGCCAATCCCAAGAGCTATTTTTTATTATTGAGACTATATACACGTGACCGTGAGTGATTGTTCCTACAGATGTACATCTCTTCTACGAAGACACTGCTTCTTTCTCAATGCACAAACCACTTTCTTTGTTTTGGGATAATAGAGTATCGTGTCATGCTAGATTAACAAACGAAGTACTACAGCATTCTCTCCTAGGGAGAACTGTTTCTTTCCCGGTGACTCGTGTTCTCATCCTCGCATCTCTTACTTTTCTCTCTTGCATTGTTCGAGCTAACACTGGATTGATAGTAGTGCGTATATATAAACGTGTATAAATTTGCTGCTACCCTGCAGTGCATGGTTGCTGAAAATGTTGAGGTCAGATTAACTGTACGACGTGTTGTCTTCACGGACCATCATAAACAAAGACATTCCACAATTATCATGACTAGTCATCAACCCGTACATCTGCACGGTCTAGTTTTTCAAATGGTACAATAGTTCTATATTTGTAGTGAACATTAGTTGTTTGTAGTATGAGACTGTTGTGTTGCTCTCCCTCCCGCCGCCACGGGTCGGCGACACCCATCGAGTAGTTTTTACACCATATTTGAGCGATCATCGCGGATGACGGGTTAAAGTTTTTCATAGTGATGCCTGCTTCTTTTCCCATCACAAAGGCGTATATAATTACATTTATGTGATTTTTCAACAATTCAATGTACATAATTATTTAATATGCGCATTCGTACAATTAATTTACGGAATAACATTTTTATAACTTCACTACTATGCCACGGAAACACAACACACATAATGCAACGAATACTAAACATATCCGTAATTAATCTGGACCACATTGACGGGTATCTTAGCATTAGGAAAGTAAATTCAGTATTTATTTCTATTGAGTTTGAACTCTTTTTTAGATGCCAGTTTTCAATAATAATTCTAATTCTGGAAAATCTATGTTGTAACTTTGTATTTGGGAAATATTTTAGCAAATATGACTCGAGATGTTGTCTTATGCCACATACATGTCTATGAAATAAGTGCAACCTCATTTTGAAATGCGGTTCCTATTATACGACACTTTGAATCATATATTACTATGTTATTAATTTTGAATCACCCATTTTAATAATTATGCTTACATTTTGTTCTCTATCCTTGGAAATTATAGTTTAAATTAGTTTTAGTAGATCTGGCACCTTAGGCTCCGTTCGGTGCACGGGAATTTCAGAGGGTTTCTACAGGCCTAATTTCCAAGGGAATAAATTCCAGTTAGCCCGTTCGCAGGAAGTAGCTTCTTATGTTCCACGGGAAAGCGTCGCCAACCTGTACTTTTCACGGGAAAAATAACATCTACTCGTACCATAGGGAACGCCAACCCCCTCCCCTCGGTCCATCACTCTCCCGCCTCATCCCGCGCCCGTCTCCCGCGAGCTTCGCGCGAAATCGATATGGACGACCATCGGTGTAGCATGCCCAACCGGCGGATCCGAGCGCCTCCACCTCCTCCTCCGCCGCCGCCCCCTCCGCCTCCTCCGCCCCCTCCATATGCCCCTCCAGCTCCACTACCCACTCCATCGACACAAGGGTTGGAAGATCTGAAATTTGGGGGAAGTGAGGAGATCTTGCAAGAAATAGGTAATCCACTTCTCGCTGAGAAATCTCAATCTTGTGTTTTCTTTTTTTTATTAGGGCAGATCTGTTTCTCTTTGTGTGGTGTGTCAATCTGATTTTAGTTTGAGAGTGCTCCTGCGTGCAGGGGTGGAGTGTCGGCCGGATCATCCCGGGTCCTGGCCTCCCCTTCAGAACGAATTTGTTGCAAAAACAAGCAAATCCCAATGCTAAACTCACTTCTAATCACTCAGCCTCTAATCTCTCCAGCCGTATTGGGGGTGTGCCCTTGTTTGGCCTCTACTTAAATTCAGTTCACACTCTCCAACTGCATGTGTGTTCCCAAGTAGTGACACATACTAGTTCTGATTAGTTTTTGTTTTTGAGGGATAGTTTTCATTAGTTAAACGGTAGTGTGCACACATCATCTTCAGAGAATATTCTTTTTACAAAAAAAATTGGCAAGCGTACATGCACTGATCTATACATATATCAGCAGTTAACATTGTGCATGTATAACAGGGCATTCGTAGCTATGTTAAAAATTCTTTGAGATTATTTATCAAATTGTACTATGGATCCAGAGCATTAGGAACACTGAACTTGTATGCACTATTCAGTACATATCAGCAGTTAACTTGTTGTTTTCAATAACTGATACTAAAATTGCCCTTTTCATGTCATTAGGCACCAACAAAGATTGTGCTAGAGCCAGCTGGAATCACAAGATGAAATCATATCTTATTTGGCTCTTGAAAGAACATGATGTCCCAAGATATCGAACACAAAATGCATGGAGCAAAGAGGCTTGGAGAAGTATTGTGAATGCATTCAATAAAAAGTTTGGTTTATCATTCACAGTAACTCAGATTAAACAAAAGGAGCAGGATCTGAAGAAACATTTTAAAGCTATACAAGAGTTGATATCTGAAAGTGGTTTCGGTTGGGATCGTGATAGAATGATGGTGGTTGCTCCGGATAGTGTTTGGGAAGCATTAAAGGCTCGTAAGAACAAAGATGCCCTCCGATGGCAAGACAAGTCGCTCCCATACTATAATGATCTATTTGCTTTATATGATGGTGAGTTTTAACTCATCGACTTGCGTTATGGTTTTTCTTGTACAATGTCTTGAGCATGATTATTCTGGACATAATCCATGCAGGGCACTATGCTCAAGGAAGGAGTTATCATGGCATGGATTATTATGCAAATAGGCCACACAACTCTCTCAGGTCACTACATCATATTCACGACAGTTGGAAGGTCCCGAGGAGCAGTTTTGCTCACCTACACCGAACCTACTTGCTCCTAGGGAATCGTGCATGCATATTGATACTGAAGAGGACAATGGAAGCACTAATTGGTTCTGCACCGATGATCCATTAGACCTAGAAGCAGTGAACTCAACTCAAGTGAAAGATTCTGCATTACATGTTCAGTCACAGGATGCACTACCAACACCGTTTTCTTCAAAACAAGCCCCACATATGTCGATGGAACCTCCAGAAAACATGCATAGGAATTGTCAACCATCTTATTCTGCTCCTGAGCTTACTAGTGCTAAGCGAGGCAAAGGACAGAAGACTAAGTCTAGTATTGATGATTTCCACGAGAGGTACCCGAGTCTCAAAAGAGAAGAGATGGAACGGTTTGCAGCCATCGAGGAGAGGAAATTGGAGGATCCCTATAGCATACAAAAATGCATTGCTACACTTGAGGGGTTGCAGGAATTACAAATGGGATATATGCTACAAGCAGCTGACCTCTTCGCCGACAACAAGGAGAACAGGGAAGTCTTCCTCTCATTTTCAACTAATGCATTACGACTGGGCTGGTTAAGAAATAAAATTCAAAACACCTAGTGTACTAGCTATGGGAATATGCCCCTTGAAGAAGGCTTTTGTGTTAATTAAAAAAGTAGCTTTTGTATGTTACTGCAGGTACTTGTAATACTACTAATGCAATGTTAATGGTACCAAATTATCATGTAGTGCTAAGGTACTAGGTTAGGAAAGGGTACATTACTTTCGTGTGTGTGTTCCTAGTCAGATGTGCTAGTACTAATGCAATGTTAAATGCCACTTGATTGTAGTACAAATCCAACTGTGTTCCTAGCCATAATAGAATTACTTGCAGTACAAATCAAATTGTTTTACATTTATTACATATGGCTCATCGCCTTGCACTGTAGTCAACCCACATTGCATTTGCCATCGCATGTCGCATGTCATTCCCAGCTTGCCGCATGCTGTCAAATAATGGCACATCAACATTGTATTTGGTATCTCCTTCCGGTACATCTTCCATATTGCTTTCATTTATATCTTCCATACATCTGTCCGGCAATGACATGTCACCATCATGTAGCCGTATGAAATTGTGCATCATACAACAGGCCATAGAAATATCAACCTGGGTGTCAATATCATATGACGTAGAAGCCTTTAGTATGGGATACCTCTTTTTTAATATACCGATAATTCTCTCAACATGATTCCGATGCTGAGCATGGCGGAGGTTGAACAATTCTTTGGCGGATTGTGGCCTCTGTTGCACTCTTCCTTGTTCCTGCAGATGATACCTTGTTCCCCTATATGGAGCAATGAATTGAGGTGTATTTGCATAGCCAGCTTCCACAAGATAGAATTTACCCGGGGGTACACTAAACCCATGCTTAAGTGAGTCTTGTAGAACTCTTGCATTTGAAGCAGACACCTCCCAACCAGGATGTACATGCACAAACTTGAGATCAAAGTCGCACGCGACCATGCAATTTTGTGAAAGGCCTTGTTTTCTATTTCTATATGGATCTTGCTGCCCAGGTGGAATGGTCATGGGAAAGTGAGTGCCATCAATAGCTCCAAGACAATTCTGTAAATTTCATTCTATAATTAGAGATATGCACACATCAAATTTCCCTAGTATGAAATTACCAAGTCAAAATGGAACATAAGTAGTACCTGAAAGTATGGAAATTTTCGCTGTCTTAAGATGCGATGTGGGTGTAGGGATGGCAAGCATATGTAGTTGCATGATAGTGATGTAATTGCATTCAGGACAACTCGAAAATAATAACTTACCGTTGATCCACTATGTTGGAATATATCTTGCACTGTCCTATTGCTTGCATTCTTTGATACCGTGTATAGAAATATAGCTACTTGCTCTTCCACGGATACATATGTTCCGTCTTCAAGATTGCACTTCTCACACATTTTTTGAACTAAGGCTTGAAAGACATCTCTCTCTCCATGTGGAATCGTCTTTGACACAGGACCTCATGGCCGGTAAGTGTTTTGTGCATGTATGTGGATCCTGTAAGGACGGATGTATGTATTGGCATTTTTGTGGATGAGCTACTGCCTTCTAATGTAGGGTGTATGAGGAAAACGAATTCATCTTCATTTTCTGATCGCCTACAGTAGTTTGGATTCATTGGATTACTGGAACTGATGTGCTATTGTTTGAATGCGAAAATGTGATGTTGAAATAAACTCAGCTGTGAGGAACGACTGTGTAAATGGTTGGCCATGTGATGTGAACGGCTGTGTAAATGGTTTGCCGTGTGATGTGAACGGTTATGTGATGTGTGTTGTTCTTAAGATTGTGGTTTCTGTATGTATATATATAGAGCAACGGGAGTGCAATGGCTAGTATGTGTAACGGTCAAAATTCAAGGCAACGGATACAAAAATTCCTGTGATCCGAACACACCTCATTTTTCTATTCCTCTACTTTAAAGACCCGTGATTTGTACTGTACACCCAGCTTTACTTCCTGTACTTTTTTCCATTCCTTTGCTTTGCTCCCCTCCAGTCCAAACACAGCCTTACGTTTGTAGTAGTTTTATCGGAATCCCAAATCAAAACTCCAAGTGATATGCTAAAAACGTACACCAAGTGACGCATGATTTATTATTTGCTCTTTAAAATATAAGTCACTTAGTTTATATTGACTTCGTGTCATGTCCTGAATAAGTATATATTGACTCTTTAAAACATAAGTGATTTGGCACCTTAGATACATCGGGTTTATCCAAGACATGGTCGGAGGAAGCTATATTGACTTCGTGTCATATCCTGAATAAGGTTCCCACAAAAGGTAATGAGGTCACTCCCTATTAGTAGTGGTCGAAGAGAAGGACGACGCTATCCTACTTATGTACTTGGGGATGTTTGGTGAAAGTCAATGTGCGGATACCCCAAAAGAGTAAGCTTGGACCAAAGACCGTGGACTGTGTTAATTTTGGCTACGCAAAGAACAATGTTGGCTATAGATTTCCAGTAGTGTAATCTGAGGTACCTGACGTGAAGGTCGGTACAATTATAGAGTCTAATGAAGCTACATTCTTTGAGGATATATTCCCGATGAGTGATATGCAAAGCACTTCTAGACAGGAATATGAGGAAACTCTTGAGCCTATCATTCCTATGAAATACTATGAACAAACACATGATGAAAATCCTAAGAAGGATGACGAGGAAACCCTTGGTAGGGGCAAGAGACAAAGGACTGCAAAGACCTTTGGTGATGACTTCCTTGTGTACCTCATGGATGATAATCCCACTTCCATTTCACAAGCCTTCGCATCTCCTGATGCTAACTACTGGAAAGAAGCGGTCCGTAGCGACATGGATTTCATCATGGCTAACGGAACATGGGAAATAAATGAGCATCCCTATGGTTGCAAACCATTGGGATGTAAGTGGGTGTTCAAAACGAAGCTTAGGCCCGATGGTACAATTGAAAAATATAAGGCTAGGCTTGTGGTCAAGGGCTATGCCCATAAAGAAGAAGAAGATTTCTTCGATACTTACTCACCTGTGACCAGACTGACCACCATTCAAGTACTACTCTCATTGGCGGCCTTGCATGGTCTTCTTGTTGATCAAATGGAGATCAAGATGGCTTTCTAGAATGGAGAGTTAGATGAGGAAATTTATATGTAACAACCAGATGGCTTTGTGATAGATGGTCAGGAAGAAAAGGTGTTTAAGTTGCTGAAATCTCTATATGGCCTGAGACAAGAACCTAAGCAATGGCATCAGAAGTTAAATACAACTCTGAGATCTGTTGGCTTCGTTGTTAATGAAACTGACAAATGTGTATAATATCGCCATAGCGGGGGCGAAGAAGTTATACGGTGCTTGTATGTTGATGACATTCTAAAATTTGGAACCACTCTCAGAGTGATTGAGGAGGTTAAGTCTTTTCTGTTTCAGAACTTTGAGATGAAGGAACTTGGAGGGGCTGATGTTATCTTGAAGATCAAGCTATTGAGAGATGAAGAGGGTGGGATTACACTTTTGCAATCCCATTATGTTGAGAACATTTTGGGTTGTTTTGGATATTCAGACTGCAAAGTTTCTCAAACACCATATGATCCTAGTGTGCTGGTTCGAAAGTTCACAAGCACAACTAAGGATCAATTGAGATACTCTCAAATCATTGGTTCACTTATGTATATAGCTAGCGCAATGAGGCCTGGCATCAAGTTTATTGTGAGCAAATTGAGCCGGTTTGTTGCCAATCCGGGTGCTATTCATTGCCATGTTGTTGAAAGAGTTATGCGCTATCTGAAAGGTACTATGAACCACAAACTTCACTATAGCAGATACCTGTCGGTATTTGAAGGGTATAATGATGTGAATTGGATCTCCGATGCTGATGAGATGAAGGCCACTACCGTGTATTGGTTTACCCTTGGAGGTGGTGTTGTTTACTGGAAGTCTTGCAAGCAATCAATCTTATTGAGATCGACAATGGAAGCAGAATAAATAGCATTAGACACCTCTGGTGTCGAAGAAGAATTTCTTTGAGATCTTTTGATGGACTTGATAGTGGTTGAGAAGCCGGTTCCGGCTATCCTTATGAACTGCGATAACCATAGTCATTTACAAAGTGAAGAGTTCAAAGGACAACATGAAGTCTAACGAACATATAAGAATGAGACTGAAAGCTGTCAGATATTTAAGAAGCTCTGGAATGATAGCATTGGATTACATCCAAACGGCTAAGAATCTGATAGATCCCTTTACTAAAGGGCTATCATGTGTTGCGATAGATAATGCATCGAGGGAGATGGGTGTGAGACCCACATGAGTTGCCATGGTAGTAACCCAACCTATGTGATCGGAGATCCCGTGAAGTAGGACCTGGGAAAACAAGCCAGTGATTAACTAAGGATAGTAACTATACTAACCCACTCCATTGGAGATGCCATACTCTCCGATATTGTATGGTAGGATGACTACTTTCTTAATGTGTTCTAAAGCTTATATGTAAGAAAGATGCTGTCCTATAGAGTGATCTTTGGAGGAACACACCTATATGAGCTCGAGTGCTGGTCACGGTAAGATTGGGGTGATCTCTAGTAAGCTCACGAATAGGCCAGGAGTGTGACTAATATGCTCCACCCGAGGGGTCAGCCTTCAGTAGCCTAGTACTAGTAGGACCTATGGTGAAACTTCTTGACGCCAAACTGACAATTCAAGGCATAGTCCATTGCTCAGTTATGAAGGAGTGTAGCTACTTGTTCTAGGTGAAGCTCAACCTTAACAGGTCTTCATTGAAATGTTGGTATATCAAAATAGTAATTTGAATAGAGGACGAAATGGGCCCTTGAGATCTGGTGGGGGGTTGCTAAAATCTGAGATGAGCTTTAGGACCATAAGACAATTTCGGAAAATTCTCTAAGGCCCCATGTAGGTGGCATGACAAGGGGGGTAGGAAGTTTAGGTCCACCTGCTAGTGGAGGGCGAGTTGGAACTCTTTATAAGGTTCTCTCTTATATATGTTATTGGAGCATGAGAAGAGAAGAGGCCCTCGCGCACTCCTCCTCCGCCGCCCGCCTCGCCACGCCACGCCACGCCTCGTCACGCCGCGATGCACCGCGTCGCCGGATTGAGCTGATTCGAGCTCATACCTACGTGTTTTTTTGCCGGTCGGGAACGGAGAACAAGTAACGCCACGATCAGAGACGTTGGATCGTTGGCTACCGACTCGGACGTGGGTCCATCCCATGTCTCTCCGCCCGGACGCCGCCTCCGTCTCTCCACCCGGACGCCGCCTTGATAAGCAGGACTTCGGCCAACCCTAGCCGCCACGGAAAATAGATCACATCGGCCTCCACGCGCTCCGTCCATGTCGTTCCTTTTGCTGCTGCTACCGCCGGCGACTCCGTCCCGTTCACCGCGTAAACGGTCGACGGCAAAGCAGGCCTGTGAAACCACGCCTGTCCGGGTCCTGTACGGGGAGAGGGGCGATTAGGTTTTGGGGAGCGACTACGCGACTGCTCGTCTATACGTTCGCATCGCCTTCGCCTTCGTCGTCCTCACCATGTCATCCCCAACCGACGCCGACCGTGCTGCTGCTGAAAACCATGAAGCCGACAGGAAGACGGCCGAGGACGCTGCCGCCGCCAACACCGCAGCTACAGCCAATTGGCCTATTGGCGGATATAACCCGTTTATTCCGCTCATGCTTATTTTAGTCTTAGCAGTACTAGCTATATGTGTAGATGTTTCTATTGTATGTGTTTTGCATGCTGGTCTGCTTTGTAATCAGTATGTCAGTAGTCTAATCAACGCCATGCTAGTTACTATACCGTAAATTAATCTGATCAAAAGTTTGCCTATATACTCAACAGGGCAGCAGGGAGCTCTTACACCTTTCTCATAACAAATGGTTGGAAAATTTGACCATGTGATATGAAAAAGGAACATGTCTCTGAAGCAAAGTGTACTGTTAAATAATAAATTAGTATCCTTTATTTGGCATACGGAAGATGAATGTAGGGATAAGAAACTGTCTGCAGCTGAGAGGACTACAGCATTATATCCAAAGAATAGTTTTACAAGTTTTCAACAGTACCATCAATCATAAAGAAGGATCAATATCTGTAATTACAAATAAATTGAATTGGTTACAAAAGCATTCAGCATGAAACTAAATGTGCCTGAAACGGGAACATTGGTAATGGCGACTTATTGGAGACACCAAATCTGATTTGGGCAAGAAGGCAAGTAAAGAAAAGATACACAATGTCGACAATAACATGAACATGAATTTTTAATCTGATTATAAGAAGACACCACAAAAAGAAATTTTAAATCTGATTATCATTAAGAAGGCATATCGAATTATAGAACAAACCTAAAACTGTTTGATGCCAATCAATAATCTTGTATACAACATCATGACACCAATGTCTTAAGATATTTCAATAATTTGGTCATTGCAGCCCCTAGAGTATGTTACGTGTTAGCAGGCTCATCAACCTTCTCAATCCAGAGAACCTTCGTCTAGCCGGAGGTTCAGTTAAAGCAATTGAAGCTATGCACAAGGAAAAAATAAAGAAAAGGCACACTCAAGGAAACATATCTGAAGTGTCGACGACTATCCTGTCGCTTGGTGGCAATTCGGGCGCAGCTTGCCTCCGTAACACACGCAGCAGCGATGAGAGGACACGTGGCTTGCAGTGGGCTTGCAAACATCACAACACAAACGTCAAGGAGGTGCGCCTGGGGTGGAGCGGATGAAGCTCTCCCAACCTGATTGTGCATGAACATGAACTTGCCGTAGACCAATTCCATATGTCAAGGGGCTTCTCAAATTGTCGTCGTTGTAGATGGTTGCATACGTCGTGGTGCCCGGTGCGCTAATTGTGCTGATTGGCTCGTACGAGTGGCACGATGAACGGGCAACGGAGGATTCTGCGGACAAATTGATTCAATGGTGTAGTGTGGCGCAGGATCCGTGATTTGTTATCGTGGAAAATCTGCTTTTATTTTGAAGGTCATCGGTGGAAATCCTTATGTCGGTCCTTTATGAGGAAGGTGATCTCAATTAACAGATTTTCCAAACATATTTCCACAAATATTGTTGGTCAGAAGCACCAACGATTGCATTTGTGATTTGGCGTCAAGTACTTTTTGTGTGGTAGGCTAAAAGAAGGTAGGGAATCGGCTCTTTGGATCATCCTGCTCGTCATGTGTCAACTACAACATGACGACTTCCCTATTGTCAACTATAACAAGTTTTGCCCGGTTCTAGGGAGGGAGTGGTGATGACAACGGCGCGTGTTCTGCTTGGTCCAGTGCGTGTAGTCGTCGCTAGATGGTCTACGTATTTAGATGTAATATTTATTATTTCTGGTATTTTTGGTATTCTTTGTACTATCAAGACAGATGATGAAAATATTGAAAGTTTTCTCATAAAAATATATATAATATTTGGTCCAAATATAATATTTGTTGTATTACACTTTTAGTACGAGAATCCTTTTCCCTTATACCCGCTTAGCTTAAATATAATGGTAGGCAATCAATATAATATTTGATGAAAATTGAGAGTTAAAACTGGTCTCAATATTTTCAGCACAATAAGTCAAGTAGTTTTTTTATTTTCTGAAAACTGGTTCTTTGAACCCTCGCCAGAAAAAGAAAATTTTATCAAGAAAAATAATATCTTGCCTACAGTTCCATTCCGTGTTGAGCCAGTTAAATTTTTGTGCATGTTGGTCCTATGGCTGTAAATGCCTCGGCGGGGCAAGCTGGGCTGCGCTACGGCCGGATCCATGGAGAGGTTGACGCGCCCACGGAGGAGTAGGGTGGCTTGCAAACGACATAGCTAAAAGTTTGTGCGCAGATGTTCGCAATCTGGCACTAGGCTCAAGGTCAAATTTAGTCGTCCCTGAGTTGCGCTCCTTGCTGGTCAACTGCTAGCTGTAAACGATTCAAAGTGGCCAGAGGCTTGTGCTCCTCTGACTAGTTCACCTTCCTGCCTTTGTTTTGATAGGAAACCATCTCGGTTTGTTCATCTTTGGTGAGAGAGGGGCTCATCGTTGGTCTCGGCTATATTTGTTTTGATCTAAAAACTGAGCCGTAGTTTGAAAACGCGTTCGTGATCAGTGCCAACTTTCATCCCCCAGCTAGACTAGAGTCTCTCAAGAAAAGGAAAACAGTGCGCTGCGATTCAGCAGCCTAGGAGGAGTCCATGCATAAACCAAAGGGACTAACACAAGAACTATATATGTCCGACGTATTAGCTTATATTGGGTCAAATGGTGAGCAGTGATTATCTAGCACAAGAATTTACAGCTAGTCTGGTAAAACGAACAAGTCACAGCCCAACTGGTCTAGTAAAAGCCCATCAACGTCACAAAATAGTGGACATCGGTGTGTCTAAAAGCTCAATTGCGATCTGTAGTCACGTCTAGCCTCAGAAACCGGTGTAAACCAGCTCATGATAAATGGTGTGGTAAGCTCGAACCAGTTTTGTTACACGAGCAAGCTGATACATGTTCGACTCATACTATTACGAGCTTAGTCGAGCCAAGTCTCCAGTTGTATCGGCTCGACTTGTTTGCACATCTACTTCCAACCTTTCCGGTGTCTCCCATACTCAATCCATAGTAGTCTCTCTTTTCCTCTAATGTCGGTGGATGCAAATATTAGTTATGAAATAAAACTCAATAGCTCCTGAAGCATGAAGTGAACCACTCGACCCATGGTCCTTTATATATATATTTGTAGTCGGGGAAGGTGTGGTAGGTGAAAATAGTTTTCTTGGATTAATAGCATGACAGGGTCCTTCAACCAACATCTTCGTAAATAGCCACCGTCTCCAGCTATGCGTCAAAGGCGTGTAATGCTTGTTAAAGTATGGTACATACTTGATCTTCTTCATTTTGATCAGCCCATTCATTTAGTTCTCTCTTATTTTTTTGTAATGAAACATCAGACGTGAATGTCATATTAGCAGAAGCTAGTTAGGTAACCGTACCTTGGCATCGATAGATATATTTCTTTGTAAGGAAAGTTTTTGTGCACTGGCTAACTGGTAAAAAAAATCAAATGTGCAAATATGCCATTCTTCTACCCTGTTTCGGTCGAGTGTCAATGGTAAGGTGACACATCCGACACCTTTGTCCTCCTCCTCAGGTACCGCATGCCCCATTACTTTAGCTACCCTGAGGTTGTTTTTTCACCTTCCTATTAGCCTCTTTCTATGGACATGGACTATGTGAGCTCGAGCTCACATACTCCCGGATGAACAGTAAAATCAAAAAATATGAAATTTTGGGCTAGAAACATTGATGTTTTTTCTACACGCATGTAAAATTTCATGGTGAAATTACATTTGTGGAGGTGTGGCAAAAAAATCAATGCTTCAAAACAAGTGCTTTTGGAAGCATTCTGGAGCATCAATTTTTTTGTTTTTGTCCACCACTCCCGAAATGTAATTCTGTTATCAGTTTTGTCATGCATGCAGGAAAAACATCAATGTTTCTTCACACAAACTATCGGAATATTTTGATTTTGTTTACTATTTTTTCGGATTTTACTGTTCATTCGAGAGCATGTGAGGTCGAGCTCACAATAGCGCTTTCGTCTTTCTCTCCATTGTTTCTTCTCTCTCATCATAACTTTCTTAAGTTCTGGCATATTTCTAATTTAAATCTTCTAGCAGAAAAAATTCCTAAAGGGGCAACTCAGACTGGTCTCCAATGTGTACGAGAATGATCTCCAATGAATGACAAATCATTCCTCGGACTAGTTGACACCAATCGTGGTGTCGAGTTTTTTATTTATTCAGGACAGAATAAAACTGAAACTAATCCGAGCCTTTTCACATCTTTAGTGATTGCGGCCACACCTAGATATTTTGGGTCCTTAGATTGATATGCTATTGCATGCTTAATCACTTAGTGGTCCGACTGTCCTAGAGGGCATCTGCTCCGGTGGCACTATTGGGCCACACTGGTTGATTGCACCGTGTTGCCACGCGTCCCACTGAGCTACTCAACTCAATCCCCTTCTCCTCCGCGGTATTGCATTCCCTGCCCTCATGTTTCGAGTTCATCTACTCCGGTGGTGGTGCCGCCATTGAGTCCTTTTTTCCCCTCTCGGACGCCCACTACTGCTCAGCAATGAGCTCATGGATTCAGGTATGGGGACTCTTGAAGGGAAGCGGTCATGGGTACAGGAAGCTCGTGATCAAGGTCAGGCTATAGTAGTAGTCCATGATATGGGGAAGGTGGTGCTTCTCGTTGATGAGATGCCCGCAGGATCTTGGACAGTGTTTGACGCTAGGTATAGTACAAATTGTTTCTAGATTGAGGCCCAGGCGGATCTTACGAGGAAAAAACCACCTGATCATGTCCCAAGTATTCTGCTGAAGGGAAACAAGAATGAGTGAGTAACAGGGCTAGACAAGGATGCACAGCTGCAAGAGGGGGAGGATGAATTGGTACGTCCTCCTAAAACAAAGACAAGATGGTGTCAATGGATACCACCCCAGCGGAGGATAGCTAGGCCAAATGAGTCCCATATGCTGGAACTGTCGAGGAGCTGGCAACACTGTGACAGTTCGACAGCTGAGTGACATCATGAAAAAGTTTGCCCCTTCCATTCTCTATGTATTGTGGGAACTCAAATTAATAAGACAATGGTAGAAGGTCTTGTTGTTTCGTTAGCTTTGAGAATGCTATGCCATAGATAGTTCTGGAAGGAGTTCGTGTTGGTCTTTACCTATGTTCGTAGTGTCAATGTTGTTAATTTGATAGTTTCTAGCTCCGTTCGGCAGGCCCGCTGCTACTAGTTTGCTACCAGAGGTCAATACTGAACACCGCAAATTAAGGGTTTTCCTACTAGTGCCCAATTTGGATTTTCTTTTGCAGTCTACCATAGGCCCTATTTATTCAGGATTTTGTTTTTGCTTTTGCCGCTCTTCCACATTGAGAAAAAAAACTTATGCTTTTTGACTTGGATTTTGGCTTAATTCATCATATAACAACATTGATTCATAAGCAAAAAGTTTTGAAGAATTTTTCTAATACGTGGACATCATTTGAATGAGTGAACAATTTTTGAAAAATGAATGTTATTTTCAAAGCACAAACAACCTTTGAAAATTGAATATTATTTTTAAATTCTAAATAATTTTCTGAAAATGTGAAAAACAAATCTTTCTTTGAAACAAGAAATTTTGCAAAAAGCGAACACATTTTCAATTTCTTTTAAAATAACACACAACTTTTGAAAATGTGAACAAGAAATTGAAAATCAGAACATGTTGGATACTAATATTTTCAAATTCAAACTATTTTCTGAAATAATGAAGCATTATTTAAATTGTTAAGAGAAAAATGAAACTCAGATTTTTTTTTGAAAACTGAGGGAATTTCGAATTTCCAGATATTTATGAAACTGCTAACATTTTTCATGAACCAATGTTTGAATTTCCAAATATTTTATGAACCAAATTTGAAACGCAGAACATTTTTTCAAAACCTTAAAAAAATTAGACATTCCAATTTCTTTTGGAAAAACATAAACAATTTTTGGAAAAACTCAAAATACCAACTGATTCGGACTGTATTTTGAAATTACAGGCAAATTTTGACAACTAAGAACTGTTTTGAAACCATGAATAAATTGAGAACCAAATATTTCTAGAAAGTGTGAGTAATATCTTGAAAGGTATAAAATTTCAGAATTTTTGAATATTTAAAAAATATGCACAATTTTTTCAGACGTGGATTATTTTTGAAAATTTTATTTTATTTAAACTAAAGAAATTAAAGGTTTTAAAACGGGAAAACTAACCAAACTAGTATATTGAAAAGGAAAATAACATGCTCGAAGTGTTACATTTCTAGTGTCTCCTATTCTCAAGCTAGACCTTTACTTTTATTTCTCCTTCCTTGCATTGTTGTATTTATTGAAACATCTAGGCGGTGGAACTTTGGCGTGTAAAGCAAGAGGAGTGTAGTGTCCATATAAGTTTAAATGTGTATATAAATAGACACTTACATAAATAGTAGCCATGCGACATATGTTCATAAACCAACCAAATTTATAGCATGGAGGATGGCCATTATTATGGAAGACGTCACGTGAAATAACAATATCTCATGCAAATAATTAAACTTTTCATCCAAATCAATCAAGACTGCTATAAAGAAGTCTTACTTAAATAGTTAACCATGCAACATATGTTCATAAAATAACCAAATATATAGCATTGACGATTGCCATTATTATGGGAGACGTTGCATGGAAAAAAATTGATTTAACTTTTGATGCAAATCAATCCAAACCGCCAACGAAAAAAAATGTTTTTATTTTGCACTACCAGGATTCAAACTAGCTACCTCTCGAATAAGGCTCGTAAAAAGTTCGTAGCACCAAACAAGTGCGTGGAGGTTTTTATCATGTGTTAAGGGAAAATAGCCTTTATAACGATTGTTGTAAATCAGTATATAAATTATCCAGTTCTAGGCTTCCTGCCAAAACCCCTTTGTATTTACAATCACTTAACGCATTGTGAGAGAACATCTTTGATTTTTCTAAAAGTTTTCATCATAATGCCTACAAAAAATATATATCAAGGCAATTAAGAAGAACACCTCAAAATACTATGAATGCATGCAACCTGCAGTAGAGGATGAGTCGTCCAGCAAATGTTTTCCCTAATGAGGTAGGCCTATCTTCGAGTTTGACACATGGCTCCTGATTTTGCCAGCCTGCCCCTTGCCGAAGGGTATTGTGTGAAGCATAAAGCGAAGCTAGTGGCCAAAGGTTACGTGCAAGAGGACGTGTAGACTTCGAAGAAGTGTTTTCTTCGTAGGCAAGGCTGGAATCAATGAGATTACTCATAACTCTCGCATCTCATAGTTAATGTAAGTTACATCACATGGATGCAAAATGTTTTTGCTTGAGAGTTAGAAGGAGAAGTTTATGTGAACAAACCACTGTGATTCGTCAAAGAGGGAGAGGAACACGATGTACTTATGTTACATAAAGTATTGTATTGTCCATGGCAAGAACATCGATATGAGAAAACCTCACTTGGGATAGCAATGTATAGGTGAGGTCAAAGAAGGAATCGTCTACTAGTTGGCAACTACATCGATTATGTATTGATTCTGGAGTACATGATGAATTGATTGCAAAGTTCAAGTTATAAATAAAGAAGCTATTGAAGATGGTTGATCGAGGTACAACTAAAATCAGAGGGGATCTCCTATACCAGGAGGCACGCAATGAACGTACTTGAAGTTGTGACATGAAATATTGCAATCTAAATGATGTTCGAATGGACCCACGTCTTGAACTAAGTTAGAAGAGTAAAGAACCCGCGGTTTATTCTGGAGGAATAAAAGTATGGTCAGAAGCTTGAGATGTATTTGAACACAAGACTAGACTTCACCTATTCTGTTGGCATTGTGAGCCACTTTTTGAGAACACCCATGGAATATTGGGGAGTTGTGGAGAATATAATGCAGTTGTGTCTATGCGATAGAGAAGATAAAGGTAATGATGAAACTACTTGATTGTGGTGACAGCAACATGGCAGGAGATGTTTACAAACGTAAGATTACCGCGGGCATGCATGGCATATTTTTGAAGACGAAGCATAGTGAGTTGGCTATCACAAAGGCAGTAAGTGGTCGCATTATAATCCCGTGAAGCAGTATATTGCAGCTGCAATCGAGGTGTGTCATGGCGTATGCCTAGGAAGGCTACTCGGTGTTAGCATTAATCTTGATTCCATGTTGCATGTAGTTTAGTCTAGGTGTCAGTGTCGGTAAGGCCTAAGCGCAATGGTGAGATGCTACTACCCAGTGAGGCGGCCAACACGTGAGATGCCGAGTGCCGCGTGAAGCCGATGTACAAGACCCGGAGCCAATGGCTAGCAAGAAGTTGCAGCTCAGTGAATTGCTAACTTCCATTAGTTAGTTGCATGCGACATTCAAGTCTGTTAGTGCTGCTTAGTCAAGTTAGTTGCCAAACCACCTTGATCTGGAGAGATTCCAGGAAGAGGTGGATGTGCGTAGTTCATGGATTAGTGAGTTAATGGCCGTGAGTGCCGGCTAATTAGTGTGTGTGGCAAACCTCTCGTCTGTATATAAGCATTGCATTGGGTTAATAAAAAGGTGAGGCCGTGAGGGCTGAATTGAGAAAAATGTAGTCTTTGTGTGCATCAAGGAAGAGTATTCCCGGCAAAGGCTCGTTGGTCTCCTTCCTAGGCTGTGTGTGTGTGTGTGTGTGTGTGTGTTTTGTGAGTTTCTCCATGATGTCTGTTTTTGGGAGAAACCAGACCTGAGAGAGTTGAGAGGACCATCTCTGAGAAAGTTGAGAGGTACAAGAAGAATGGCGCTAAGAGAGGTGACCTATATTCAGTGACCGCACATGTAAGAATGGTGCTCAACATTGACAACAAGTCTACAATCACTATGTGAAAGAATCAAATGCGTCATGATATAAACAACAACAACTATAAGAGTTATCACTACATCCAGCAGTGTGTGAAAGAAGATAAAATTAAAGGCAACCGTCTTTGCTCGCAACGACGATGAGATTGCAGATATCCTAACCAAGTCTCTAGCATGACATAAGTTCACGAAGATGCGCGAAATGGTCGGCATCCAAGCTGTAAAGTGAGGACATCATTATTAGGAGGGTGATTGTTCAGATTAACATGTGTCCCTATTAGACACGAACTAGTAACAATTGCCGAATAGGTTTACGTGTAGCCTAGTTTTCTAGATATGTTTTTTGTCAAAGAATTTTCTAATATGTATATATACGTGCATATCCTTGTAAATTTTGAAGCACATCAAAACAATAAGATAAGAAAAGTGTGACATGTAGCCATCATCTCGCCGTGTTTCCGTGTAGTCCATCCATTTCACAATGTAGTGCGTTCACGTTTTTCGAGATCGAAGTTTGACCATATATTTAATCAACGAGACTGATTATGACGGGGACAAAAATTATACCGTTGAATTCATATTGCCCCGCGGCAGTCGGTCTTGGTTAAATTTATGGTCAAATTTAAATCACGGAAAACGAGGACGCACTATATTATGGAATAGAGGGAGTATTTGAGAGTCCTCGAGTCAATCGAGCATGTAACTAGTATGGCGTACGTGTTGTGCTACTAGTTTGCTATGAAGGAATCAATCCACATGTGTGCTTGTCAGGTAGGTCTAGCTAGCTTCTGGTAAGAGTGAGTCCAATCAAAGGGGAGGGGGTATCAAAGGTAGGGTTGTATCCGCCCCGGCCACCGAGAATGGCATTTGGATGAGTCTTTAGGCCTCACGGCAGAAGACTAGGTACACGATACAAGCTAGACAAACCTATCAGCTCGAACCACATCGAAGTTGTGTACTTAGAGTTTAGATTACTTCACTCTTCAGTTTTTTTTATAGATATTGTTGATGGCTAGACTATACAAAATTAGTTTTAGTGTATATTTCAAGGGTAGTGTTTTAGCATTAGATTAACACTCCATATGGTACATCATACACACTTCGTTCCAAGTGTCTGATTCCTGATGTTTCTTATTGTCATATTTAGTCATCGTTACTTTCATAAGGGATGGTTGCATTTCTATTAACAAAGAGATGGATAGGAGAGAAAGTAAACAAAATAAGTCATGAACTAATGGAGAGAACCCTATCGAACGTTAGTGCTATAAATGAGGAGTTAACAACACATGGTGTGATCAGTGAGAAAAGTTATCTCGTGCCAGTCACATGGATGCTCTAGGAGAGATAAGACTAAAATGGGGGAGATTTATGTGGTGGGACCGACATGCCTCTTTCTCTTGTCTATGTGTTATAGCGTGGAGCAGCAACCCTCCCGAAGCTTTGCAATCGGCGCCTACATTATCTACTACGGAGCTCTTTCGATCTTGTTGTTCCCATAGGGGTTAAGTTCCATTGTGGTCATTTGTTCGAGAGAAGTATTGATATCTTGTTCACATAAATCCATGCTAGTTTGATTTCCATATAATACAACGTATTGAACACATAAAAATCCAAATATTATTAATGCGGTGGTAACTTGGATTATGATAGGATGCAGTGCTATCACTCCCATCAGCAATGGGCATGTTTGTATCTCATCGTAGAGAGAAAAACAATAAAGTCGCATCCAGTGGGTCCACCGACTAGGAAATTGAGAGACAGAGTACAATTATTTTCTTCCATTTTCCATTTTCCCCCTCCTTTGTTGTTATTATTTATATCGCAAAATATTATATTATATATGTACACACGAAAAATACATCCTACAACTGGGTGTATTTACACCAATGTGTCATATACCCCCTCTTTTTTCACATCAATGCACTGTAATTTTACATTTCGTAAATTTTGACTTATTTGATACTAAAAAGGGACCGTAAAAAATATATAGTCGCCGTAAAAAATATTTGATGTCAAGTAAAATTACAAACATAGAAACATAGTATAAAATATACATAAAATGTAATTTTTATAGTCTTCTGACATACTCCCTCCATCCCATAATGTAAGATGTTTTCTGACACTACACTAGTGTCAGAAACGTCTTACATTATGGGACGGAGGGAGTATATATTTTTTTATACCAAAATTTACATACTGAATAAATATAAATGTAACTATCTATATTCCAAATGTAATTTATTTATGAAACGATCGTAACATTACCCTGGGTTATGAATAGACTTTATATATATATATATATATATATATATATATATATATATATATATATATTTGATTTAAAAAACATGTCCATCACCACTTTAGAAATGTGCAAGAAAAGTAAAAAACTTGCTCTTGCAATCTTAAAAAGTATCATACCATTCAATAAAATGAGGATCACGTTTCAAAAAATGTTCAAACGTTGAAATCATGTTCGTCACAACTTTGAAAAATGGTCATGGGACTCAAAAGAAAAATCCTCATAAGTGCTAACAAGGATTATGCCACTCAAAAAAAAATCATGCCATCTAGAGAAAATTGACATATTGAACAAATATGTTCATACCATTTTTTAATGTTTAATGTATGTTCAAAAAATAGACACCGTTATACTTCAAAAATGTTCAATGTGCATTTGAAAAATGTTCATCACGCATCTAAAAAATTCTCGTCATTTACCTGAAAAATCTTCAATATGTTTTTGCAAAAATGTTCAACGTGTATCTGAAAAATGATCAACTTATATATGAATTTTTTTTCAGGAAAGAGGCCGATATCTACTTCAAAAGATAGAAGAAGGATATGAATGGAAAAGAAGAAAACCTGGTGAAAACAAATAAAGGGAAAAGAAAAAACAAAATAAAAGTGACCACTTGAAACCTTCTCAAAACTCGGGCAAAGCTGTGTGGAAGGTACCGGGAACTATTCTTGCAGGTTTCTTAAAACAGCTCCCTACCACACTTCAGCCTACCTTATTGATCCTTATAATTGATAGCGATGGACGCTTAGCAATAAGAGAGACATAGCATTTTTTAGCCAGTAACGTAGCTCGCGATGTCTTTCCACAGATTGGGCTAACCAAGCCAATATTCGAGGTCGACAATTACATCGATCAGCAATGCTTTATGGTGGTCAGACCTCTGGTTATCTACAATAGAAGAATATGCTGGAGATGGACTTGTCACACGAGGCCAGCAACATGTCAGCATGAGCGCACTGCCGCTTATGAGGTGAGTGGGCGCTTATGAGTAGGGAGGTGAATGGGCGCACTGCTGCTACGTGTTGTTGTACGTAGGGTGGTGCTCACAAACCACCCGGAGGCTGCATCAATAGTACCTACTTCAACTACCTCTAAGTTGACTTTAGAAATGTTGGGCCGCGATGGCCTCTACTGTGAACAGTTTGCCATGGATTCCAGTGAAGATTAACTGAGCAACTCGTGATAGTCTTACGCGGCAGTCTGCAAAGAGGTGCTCGAGCGGAGTACATCATGTCCCGGTCAGACTGTAGAACTCTCCCGCTCTTCTTTTCTTACTCCTCAGGACTATCCAGTTACATGATTGCGAAAATCACACGATGAAAAAAACACAACTCGCAACTCTTAGTTGGACTCCTAAGTAACACAACTCCCTGAAAGATGTTGTACGTGTTATAGAGGGGGCTGTAGGGCAAATGCTCAGCCGTCTCACTGTTGTCTATGCTACACAGGATTCAATCCTGCTGCAGGCAGATACAGTCCCTTGCCTAGCGGAAGAAACGTAGTGTCCATTACTAGCAGTTGTTTTGACTCTAAGCAGTCTTATCCTGATGTCATTTATTCTTAAGCTAGGGTTTCTCTTTTTTTTCTTGCATTATTTTTCCTAACAGTTTGTGGACCAGAAAAACATACGAAAAAGTCTAGTGAAACGAATAGAGCTTGACATGTTACTAGCACTAGTGGTATATATATTGTAAAGAATACACATCTTGGCAGATGTGAATATTTATTTGGGAAACACTTCAAATATACAAGCATCCTATATAATGTCTGTCCCACATACTGACAGTGTAGAATGTTATATTGAACACGCTTACAGCTCAAATGGTTAGACTATAATAGCGCCAACAACAGATGTTGTGTTGAAAACATAGTGTCTTAAAAGTATTATATAAAGCACGTTGAACTTGTAAGGATCCACCTTACAATATATTAGTGCAGAACGGTACTACTCCCTCCGTCCGAAATTACTTGTCGTATGAATTAATAAAAAATGATGTATCTAAAACTAAAATACATCTAGTTACATCCATTCATATGACAAGTATTTCCGGACGGAGGGAGTATCAAGACACCTATCATACACCCTAGACTATGTGCGATGAAGGTCATTACATATGTTACAAAAATAAAGTTGTGTGCCCAAAAATGAAATATGTGTGATGGCCAACACATCATGCACGAGTGGGAATAAAAACTTTGTGCCATACTTTGCACATAATTCTTCTCAAATAACTGTGTACAGTGAAATGAAATATTGCACACGTATTGGCAACACGAATTGTGTGTTATGCATAGCACATGGTTGTGCTGAAACAATTGAATATGATTTTCTGAACCATTCGACAAATAAACTTTTCGTTGATCGTGTGCAACTGAAAACTGATGGTTCATCTATACCTGTACTAATTCTAGTCTTCCTAGAAATTCCCACGTTAATTAGATTTTGCTAGCCGTTAATTTGGTGGGACCGAATAATTGCGGTGTAGATTAATTCTAGGTTCTATTTTTTTAACAAACTCCATGTTGAATCTTTTTTTTTCTACAAACTCCACGTTCAATCTAGGGAGAAGTCCCCGTTCAATTTATGGCCCGCACGTCCAATCTTTATTTTCCCAACAAACTCCAACTCCAGGTTCAATCTTTTTTTTTTAACAAACTCCACGTTGATTTGTTTTTTCACAAACTCCACGTTCAATATAGGGACAACTCCAAGTTCAATTTATGGCATGCACGCCTGATCTTTGATTTTCTAACAAACTTCACGTCCAATCTATAGAAGACTTCTCTACGTTCAATTTATGGCCTGCATGTCCAATTTTTTTTCTATCAAACTCCACGTTCAATCTATAGAAACCTTCCGATATTTTAGAGGTCCAATTGCCCAAGCATGTTTAGACGGAAATCCACGCACCGTGCCTAGCCATGGCAACGGCAAAGACGGCAGCCAGATCTGGACTGCTCCCGGCTGCGAGGAAGGAAGTGTCGCTGCTCCGTCTCCTGGTCGTTGCTGCTTCCAGTCCGTGAGGTAGAAGGAAGGGTCGCTGCAGTTGCTCCTGGCGTTTCAGTCAAAAACGCAAATAGCCTATCTCCTCTCCAAATTTCTCCTTCGAGTAATCTCTTTTCCTATATTGTCGTATGCAACTGCTTGATGTCTGCGGCCTATTTTGTGCCTGATTAGTGACTGCCTGCTAGCTGCATGTGCCTGATTAGTGACTGCCTGCTAGCTGCATGTACGTCACCTGTTTTGCTTCTCCGGCGCATGATTGTCGCCTCTTCTTTCTCTTGAGACGAGATGGTTTATTTCGAAGAGGAAAGAGTCAAAAGATGCGTTGTCGGGGCGGTGCCGATCCATGAGGAGCTACATGGTGAGACACGCACCACACACATGTCCCGCAAGCGGCCGGACCTGGGCATATACGTCGACAATAGTGAGATTGAACTGGTGTTGTGGTACACTGTCTAGCAAAATGCGTCTTTTCCCTTTGTATGTAATTTCCTCTGCCAGTCTAAATGTGAACTATTTATTTTGATTTTGCAATGTGCTGGAAGTGTTTGATGAATTGTTAAGTTGCCAAAACTTGAATTCATATAGAAGAGTTTTCCTAACGAATTTGTTATGTCTTTCATGTACTGTGTTTCAAAACTGCATTTCTATTCATTGAGCAGATTCTATTTTCAACCAGCGCAGGCACTTTAGTAGTAGGAGGAACGTTTGCAGCTAAACAACATACTAATTGCACCATGAAGGTCGAAGTATAACACAAAAAAAATTCAATTTTCCAATTGTGCTTTTCTTAGTTTTTTCTTCTACCTCTACCCTCTCAGTTCCAAATGAGTTGTTTCACCATAAGTTTTTATGGTGTTAGCATTCTACCAGAGACATGAAATACAACTCTACTTATTTAATAATTTAGCGCAGTATGATATAAGAAATAGTTGTTCTAATCAGTAAAATTTTCCAAAGTGTATCCTTCAGGTTCTTTGTCTCCTATTTACCAATTGGTCTCTACTATTTGTTTTTTAGTTGAGATTTTTCTATTTAGGTACTTCACTAGAGAGGAGCGATCTGCAAGAATTGGCTGCTATGTATATATATGTTAACGGCCAGGGCACAAATTGTTAATATGGCATTTTTGTTGTTGAGTAAGTTCAAGCCCTTAAGAAGATGGTCTAAATGTTATAGTGATAGTATCAAATTTGGGGAGAGTGCACCTCATGGTGATCTTTATAACTGAAGTTGATCATAATCATTATGTCTACAAAGCATTTTAAAATGTTGTTCACTAAATCACTGAAATTAGAAGTATGCCTATTTGTAGCATATTGTAGTGAGGTAGTGCCACTTCCAAGTACCGAATGTACCTTACGTTAAGATACAAATTTATTTATATCAAAATACATCTCATGCCTTGAAGGATCAACTTCCTACAGACAAGCAAATTACTTCTGGTGTTCCATTGCAACTACATTGAAGAGAAATATGATAACATCTAATAATCCACAATGGTATTCGGTGTGCTCTCTTCGTTGCATGAAAATCGCTTCCCATCCATTGCATTATGTGTAGAAATATCATAGTACTGTGTTGAAAATAAAACAAAAATAATATCATAAAACTTTTGCTTAAGTTGTAATAAAACATTTCCACTACATAATTTGTACATAACTGATAGAGTGCTTACTATTGGCATGCTCGCCTTTAGTTGACGAATTTTTTGGTAAGCAAACTAAATAGCATTTATTTTATGCTGAGAATAATGTGAATACTAAGTCCTAACCATAACCAAATAATGTGAATGTTTGATGGCTTTCAAACCAAGAACTTTTCCTGATTGTCTTTGGATTTCCACATAGTGATTAGCTACACTATTTCTTACCAATTAGAAAGTACTGACCTGTATCTTCTTCCACCGTTTCTTTACTTTCTACTCTATGTAGTCAGATGGTAAAGAAATAAAAGACACATTTTTCACATCGTCAAACTATGGGTTAGATTCCAGAACATTTCATTTCTCATGTATTAGGTTACTAGATAAAACCATGACAGCTACAATACAATGAATTTTACGCTCTATCAAAATAATATATCCATAGTGCATAGAAAAGGTCTTATTTGTTAAATTTTTTATTTGGCATGTGGAGTTACCAGCTTCATATTCTATGTGGATATAAGGATGGATTTAATTGGGTCAAGCGCACTTTGTTATGTGATTAGAAGTACAAGGGGATGCTTCATTAGAGATGTGGGTTGTTGGTACAAGATGTGCGGTGAATATTGGAAATTTGTTCAGATCATTGTAAGATAAACACATCAATTCCCTGCTGATGATTATTTCCCGAATTGGTGTATGTGCCTAATCACTATTTTATCTTAGCAACGTTAGGGCTTTAAAACCAATTTATTGGGGATAAAATCAAGTGATCAACCTATAGTGCCGGAAAATATTATTTTCTTTGTGGGGAACAGACAAAATGGGAAAAGGCCATGGCAGACACTGAATTTTATACTAACTACTTGATGTACTTTGAGGACTGTACCTCTTTTGTGAAAACTTCATCTTACTATGAAAGGATATTTATATATATATATATATATATATATATATATATATATATATATATATATATATATACATATATGTCGGGTGGAAACGTGCAAGTTTTAGGCCTAATATATACTTTTCTTGATGCAAGTTTGCTCAATCAGAACAACTAATTATCATGTTCTCTGGATATGTGTGTCATTCATTATATGTGTATATTATACATATCTAATGCAATATAAGAGGTCATTATAATCTACACAAAAACCTTGTTCTTCAAAGGACCATGCTTCTTTCTCCTATCTATTATAGGTTAATTGTTTCATTTGCGTAAATTAAATATTCATGCCCTATGCATGTGGCTTGCCATTAGCTATTGTATCCATTTCCAGATAATTTGTGGAAACCATAACGTTCAGACCTATGACAAATAGTTCATGTGCTACTATTTTAGTAGTCATACTTAACTAAGAGGACACAAATCTATAATCTTCCAAATTGTGATTATCTGTTTTTTTAATTTATACACCGTAAAAACTTTTCACATGTTATTATACCGGATGTTCATGCCAATATTTCTCATAAGCGTACAACACAAGATGTGATCTTTGCATATTCACGATAATATGTTTTTAAGAATTTATTTTTCTGTGATAACCACAATAAGATGTTCATTAGATCTTCCAATATACTATTTCTATGTGATCAAACAGTTCATGTGTCACATGTCATCTAATGCAACTTCATACAACATATTTTGCTTTTGCGGCACCCAGCTGCTCTTGCTGTTTGTGGAATGGAACTATACTCGGTTCAAAATAAGATATTACCACATCCCATAAGAAGATTGCAAAGCAATTAAAATCACACAACCTTTTGTTGGAACATTCACCATTATAACTAAATATGACAAGACAAAACTATATACGTACTGTTTTTGTTTTGTAAGAAGAACTGTGGATCTTAGATCTCACATTAATATATGTGTACATGGATTTAATTTAGTATATGCGTATGTATTCATCATATAAAAAGATCAAAAGTCTTAGATAGTGATGGTATTAAATAATATTCGTTCATTATGGTGTCTAATACTAAGTTAATGATTCAAAGTGGGTAATCACGAATAACTATTACAGATTGTTAATTATAAATTTCAAAACATATCTTGAGGAATCAAATGGTAATATGCTCTAACACTTCTACAAATTATTTGTTTACCGTCAAACATTTAACTTTTAGTATTGTATTTTAGATTCCAAATTTTCATCTATTTCTGTCAACGTAGAATTGATAAGTTGGCTAGTGGTGGTTCATTCTAAATACTTAAATATAATAGTTAATTTTTCTTCCATTTTGGCATTGTACAATGTAATTCAATGGTCACTTAGTTTGATGAACTCATTCTCTATTATATCTTAGTGAGCCACCAAATTACACTATATTATGTCGGTAATAAGGAACATAGTGAAAGAATATACTTATTTTGTCCTATGGAAAGTAGTTGATAACTTAATATGTCTGGATAATAGACATTTGAACATATTTTACCATAATATTAGGGAAATTTTTTTTAAAAAGAAACATACACAAAATGTTACTATTATGCTTCTTTAATATTACTTTTGCTTAAGTTGTAATAAAAAATTCCACTACATAATTTGCACATAACTGATAGAGTGCTTACTATTGGCATGCTCGCCATTCGTTGACGAATTTTTTGGTAAGCAAACTAAATAGCATTTATTTTAAGCTGAGAATGGTTCCTCCAGCGGGTAAACGTGTGTACTAAGTCCTAACCATAACCAAATAATGTGAATGTTGTATGGCTTTCAAACCAACAACTTTTCCGGATTGTCTTTGGATTTCCACATAGTGATTAGCTGCACTCTTTCTTACCAACTAGAAAGTACTGACCTGTATCACTAGTAGAAAAAGGTCCATTTGTCCCGGTTCGTAAGGCCCATTTGCCCAAAACCTTTAGCCCTGGTTCGCTTACGAACCGGGACAGAAGGGGATCCACGTGGCCGGTGCTGGGAGCCCAGGAAGGAGGACCTTTAGTCCCGGTTGGTAACACCAACCGGGACCAAAACGCATCCACACGTCAGCATCTAGCAGTTGTTGGTTTTTTTTGAAAGGAAGGGAGGTTTCGGGGGTTTTGGACGATTAATTTAGGGGTTTTATATTGTTTTAGCTAGCTAATTGATAGAGAGAGGTGTCCAACCTTTCTTCGTGCTTGGTCGACGCTAGCTACTATAGAGAGAACTCGACACACTAGCTAGTAAGCAAATGAAGGAACCATTAAGTACAAAAGATCGTCATGAACATATAGAGATAGAAGTGATCGACCTCTCTTTCTCCGAGAGATTGGTCATATAACAAGTTCTCGTATATATATCCGATGCTACTAGCTACATATATACAATATATAAGATCTCTTACAATCCCTAACATCTAATGTCAACTTTCAGATGGTATTCTCTGGCTTTATTTATGACGTGGTCAAGAAAGAATCCCGCCAATTCTTCTTGAATTGCTCGTATGCGAGCATGTGGTAGGAGTTCATCTCGCATCTGCCACATCTAATTTGAAGAAGGGGGTCAATACATATATATGGTAATAAAAAATTGTGAATATTATTTCTTACGCACTTGAAATTGTTTGTTAGAGTAGCCCTGCTTAGGGGTCGTCGCGTTGTAGATGAACTCGCAAACGTAGTATCCACAAAAATTATTCCCTTTTTCCTTCCACAAGCACTTTACGAGAAATAGAGTTCAATCAAACTGATAATCAAGCATGATAAATGGTATTGATGAAACTAGAATCAATGGGAGATGCACGGAACTAGCTACTTGTACTTACATTCGGGTGTGTAAATCGTAGCTCCCTCGGCAGTGCCGGAATAATTCCGGTGAACTCTTTCCAAACCCTGCCGGACAAAGAAAATAATTACTTGATATCACAAAATGAACAAAGTTGCCGATATGATGCGATAATGATCGATTGAACTTACTTCTGGAGCATTTCATTCATGCTCGCATATTCCTGGGGCTCTTTTCGTTTCGAGTCTAAGATGATTACTACTCCCCGCTCAACCTCAATCTGTAGCAGAATAAAGTGGAAACTGCGCACGCATGCATAACTCATCAATTACATTACTATAAACCTCGAGTAATAAGGGAAACCGAATATGCACAAGACAGTAACACTCACTTGAAGTTGCAAAGAAAGAGTATTGTCCCTTTGTTTTTATTTTTAAGCAACGATTGTAGCAAGTTGTCCTCGGTTTGTGTGGCCATCTTTTGAGCCGTATACTCATGTATGATATTTGGGTTAATGAACCCAATGTCATAGATTTGTGCTTTTCTGCATTCGACGATCTTCAATCTGCATAATATAGTGAGGATAATTATGTATACATGCAATGAAAGAGCTAAGCTATATACATAGAGAGACTTAATTACAGAAGTAGTACTTACAGACAGTCGCAAGTCACGATTGTTTTGTCGATGGCCTTTTGATTGTATAACTCGAATATCTCCTCAAATTCAACATTCAACAGATCCATTCCAACGAGGTCTTGCTCCTCTTTAATTGAAAGGATCACCTGTTCGCCGAGTTGGGAATTTTTTTTACCACTTCTTCGTTTTGCTAACCTTGGATCACTGGAAGTACTTCCCGACCGCTGCACATCTTGATATGTCTTCTTAATACAGCGGTCAAAGTTGGAATCTGGTGGAGGCGATGGTGGTCGCTTCAGGGCATCAATAGTGCGCATCGCTTTCACTGGATCTATGTTCTCCTTCGGAGGTGGATTTTTCTTTGCAAAATGGGCCCTCAATTCGGCCTGACATAGCTCCTCGTTTTCAGACTCGGTCCTCTCATATGGTAACTTTTCCAGAGGCTTGAGAGATGGACTGTATATGTATTCCCTCTTGCCTATGCTTGTACAGCTAGCTGCCGGAGCGGCAGCGGCTCCCTTCCGTCGTTACTTACTAGGCGTCGGAGGAGCCGGAGCGGCGGCGTTTGTCTTCTGCCGTTGCCGACGAGGCTGAGGAGGAGGCATACTGCTCCGACATGCCGGGGTAGGCGAAGGAGGAGGCGGAGTGCCCCCACGTGTCGGAGGAGCCGGAGAAGGAGGCGGTGTGCCCTGATCACTCGCCGGAGGAGGAGGAGGAGGAGGCCGAGTGCCCTGATTTGCCTGAGGAGAAGGAGGAGGTGGAGGCGTCCAGTTTGGAAGCTTGATGTACTCCTTCTGCCATAGACATGTACTCCTTAGGGCACGAACCAGCTTATTCTCTCCTTCACCTGTAGGGTGGTCAAGCTCGAGCTCCTCAAATTCCTTCATTACTTCATCCACCATCACAACAGCATAGCCAGGTGGAATCGGATGGCAGTCAAAAGTTCCGTTGGGTTGAGGAGGTGCAACAGAGCCGACAGCCGCCTCGAAAGTGAGGTTCCAGCATTTCGTCATAAGCTCGCAATGCTGAGCCTCCGTCATAGTATCCACAGTTGGGGAACGTTGCATGGGAAACAAAAAAATTCCTATACACACGGAAGATCTATCCATGGCGATGAGCATCTACAAGAGGCAGAGTGGATCTACATATCCTTGTAGATCGCTAAGCGGCAAGCGTTAAGAAACGCGGTTGATGTAGTCAAACGTCTTCGCGATCCAAATCGCCGAGCGTCGGGCGATCCCATCACGATCTGTCCCGCAATCAAATCATGATCCATCCCACATACTCATCACGATCCGTCCCGCGATCTCATCATGATCCGTCTCGTGATCTTGATCACGATCCTTTCGATCTAGCGCCGAACGGACGACACCTCGGCGTTCAACACACATACATCTCGATGATGATCTCCACCTTCTTGATCTAGCAAGAGGGAGCAAATAGGTAGATGAGTCCTTTGGCAGCGCGACGGTGTTGCATCGATGGTGGTGGAGCTATTCCAGCAAGGCTTCACCTAAGCACCACTGAAAACCGATCTAGAGGAGAAACTGCGATCTAGAGGAGATAGCACGTGGCTATTAGGGTTAGCTTTTTCCTCTAAATCTTCTAGTATATATAGGAGGGAGGGAGGGGAGGAGGTAGCCTTAAACCGTAAAGGTTTGGTCGAAATTGGAGGTGGAGGAGTCCTACTCCAATCCTATTAGGAGTAGGATTCCTCCTTTCCACTTGGAAACTCTTTTCCACCTCTCCACTTTTGGATTTTTTTCCTTCTCAAACCACTCCAGCAGCATGGGCCCTTAGAGGAGGCTTCAGCCAGCCCACCAGGGGCTGGTTTACCTCCTCCCACAACCCATGTAGGCTCTAGGGTCGAAATCTCTCCCGATGGTCCCTCGGTACACTACCGACACTCGCGGTACACTACCGATGAGCCCGAAACTTTTCCGGCGACCAAAACACGACTTCCTACATATCAATATTTACCTCCGAACCATTTCGGAGCTCCTCGTCATGTCTGGATCTCATTCGGGACTCCTAACAACCTTCGGTCACCACAATACATAACTCTATACTACCGAAACGTCACCGAACCTTAAGTGTGAAGACCCTACGGGTTCGAGAACTATGTAGACATGACCGAGACACCTCTACGGTCAATAACCAATAGCGGGACCTGGATGCCTATATTGTTTCTTGCATATGCTACGAAGATCTTTATCGGTCGAACCTCTATGTCAAGGATTCTGTTAATCCCGTATGATGTTTCCTTTGTTCTTCGGTATGTTACTTGCCCAAGATTCGATCGTTGGTATCTCCATACCTAGTTCAACCTCGTTACCGACAAGTCTCTTTACTTGTTTTCGTAATACAAGATCCCATGGCTAACACTTAATCACATTGCTTGCGAGGCTTATTGTGATGTTGTATTACCTAGTGGGCCCTGAGATATCTCTCCGTCACACGGAGTAACAAATCCCAGTCTTGATCCAAGCCAACCCAACAGACACCCTCGGAGATACCTGTAGAGTATCTTTACAGTCACCTAGTTACGTTGCGACGTTTGATACACACAAGGCACTCCTCCGGTGTCAGTGAGTTGCATGATCTCATGGTCATAGGAACAAATACTTGACATGCAGAAAACAGTAGCAATAAACTGACATGATCATATGCTACGTTTGTAGTTTGGGTCTTGTCCATCACATCATTATCCTAATGATATGATCCCGTTATCAAATGACATCTCATGTCCATGGCTAGGAAACCTTGACCATCTTTGATCAATGAGCTAGTCCATTAGAAGCATAATAGGGACACGGTGTTGTCTATGTATCCACACATGTATCTATGTTTCTGATCAATACAATTATATCATGGATAATAAACTATTATATGAGCAAGGAAATATGATAATAACCAATTTATTATTGCCTCTAGGGCATATTTCCAACAGTCTACCACTTGCACTAGAGTCAGTAATCTAGTCAAGAATCTAACACCCAATGGGTTCTGGGGCTCGATCATGCTTTGCATGTGAGAGAGGTCTTTTAGTCAACGGGTCTGTGACATTTAGATCCATGTGTACTTTGCAAATCTCTATGTCAAACTATAAATACTACTACCACACTCCACTTGGAGCTATTCCAAATGGCTGCTCCACTATACGTATCCGGATTGCTACTAAGAGTCATCCGGATTGGTGTTAAAGCTTGCATCGACGTAACTCTTTACGACGAACTCTTTATCACCTCCATAATCGAGAAACATTTCCTTAGTCTTTTAGTCACTAAGGATGATGTTGACTGCTGTCTAGTGATCCACTCCTGGATCACTCTAGTACCCCTTGACGGACTCATGGCAAGGCACACACAGGTGCGGTACACAACATGGCATACTATACAAATCCTATGGCTAAGTCATAGGGGACGACATTCGTCCTTTCTCTTTCTTCTGCCGTGGTCGAGCTTTGAGTCTCACTCAACTTCACACCTTACAAAGCAGGCGAGAACACCTCTCTCTGACTGATCCATTTTGAACTCTTTCAAAATCTTGTCAAGGTATGTACTCATTGAAAGTCTCATCAAGCATCTTGATCTATCTCTATAGATCTTCATGCTCAACAATTTGGTAGCTTTATCCATGTCTTCTTTTGAAAAACTCTTTTCAAACAACCGTTTATGCTTTCCAGAAATTCTACATCATTTCTGATAAACATTATGTCAACCACATATGCTTATCAAAAACTCTATAGTGCTCCCAATCACTTTATTGTAAATAAAAGTTTCTCATAAACCTTGTATAGACTCAAAAACTTTGATCACCTCATCAAAGTGTATATTCCAACTCCGAGATGCTTGCTTTAGTTCATAGAAGGATCACTGAAGCTTGCACACCTTTTAGCATCCTTAGGACTCACAAAACCTTCTAGTTGTATCTCATACAACCTTTCCTTAAGGAAGGAAACGATGTTTTGACATCCATCTGCCAGATTTCATAATTGAAAAATGCAGCAACTTCTAACATAATTCCAACAGACTTTAGCATCGCCACGAGTGAGAAAGTCTCGTCGCAGTCAACTCCTTGAACTTGTCGGAAACTTCTTTGCGACAAGTCGAACTTTATAAATGGTGACATGTACCATCAGTGTCTGTCTTCATCTCAAAGGTCCATTTGTGCTCGACGACCTGTCGTCCAATGAGAAAGTCTACCAAAGTCTCTACTTTGTTTTCATACATGGATTCTTTCTCGGATTTCATGGCCTCTAACCATTTGTCGAAATCTGGGCCCATCATCGCTTCTCCATATCTCGTAGGTTCATCGTTGTCAGACAACATGACCTCCAAGACAGGGTTGTCGTACCACTCAGGAGCAGTATGCATCCTTGTCGACCTACGAGGTTTGATAGTAACTTGATCCGAAGCTTCATCATCATCATCATTTACTTCATCTTCAACTGGTTGAAACATCTTTCTGCGTTGCGCTACTCTCTGGTTGAAACAAAGGTTCAACAACCTCGTCAAGTTCTATCTTCCTCCCACTCAATTCTTTCGAGAGAAACTTTTTCTCGGGAAAGGACCCGTTTTAGCAACAAACACTTTATACTTGGATCTGAGATAGAAGGTTCACCCAACTGTTCTTAGGGTAATCTATGAATATGTATTTGTCCGCTTTGGGTTCGAGCTCATTAGGTGAAAACATTTTTCCACACAAGCATCGCAGCCCCAAACATTAAGAAATGACAGCTTAGGTTTCTATCAAACCATAATTCACACGGTGTCATCTCAACAGATTTAGATGATGCCCTATTTAAAGTGAATGTAGTTTCTCTAATGCATCACCCCAAAACTATAGTAGCAAATCGATAAGAGACATCATAGCCTGCACCATATCCAATAGAGCACGACTATGATTTTCGAACACACCATCACACTATGGTGTTCCAGCTGGTGTGAGTTGTGAAACGACTTTCACATTGTCTAAAGTTGAATACCAAACTCGTAACTCAGATATTCACCTCCACGATCATATCGCAGACATTTTTATCTTCTTGTCACGATGGTCTTAAACTTCACTCTAAATTTGCTTGAACTTTTCAAATGATTCAGACTCGTGTTTCATTAAGTAAACATACACTATATCTACTCAAATCATCAGTGAAGGTAAGAAAATAACGATATTCACCGCACACTACAAGAATCATTGGATTGCATACTTTAGCATGTATCATTTCCAATAAATCACTTGCCAGCTCCATCAAACCGGAAAACGGGGTCCTCAGTCATCTTGCCCAAGAGGCATGGTTCGCATGTCTCAACCGATTCGAAATCGAATAAGTCCAAAGATCCATCAGCATGGAGATTCTTCATGCGCTTTATACCAATATGACATTAGGCGGCAGTGCCACAAGTATGTGGTACTATCATTATTAACTTTGTATCTTTTGGCATCAATGTTATGAACATGTGTATTTACTACGATCAAGATTCAACAAACCATTCTCACTGGGTGCATGACCATTGAAGGTATTATTCATGTAAACAGAATAACCATTATTCTCTAACTTAAATGAATAACCGTGTTGCAATAAGCACGATCTAATCACGTTCATGCTCAACGGAAACACCAAATAACATTTATTTAGGTTCGTCACTAATCCTGAAGGTAGAGAGAGCATGCGATGTTGATCACATCAGCCTTGGAAACATTTCCACCACACATCGTCATCTCATCCTTAGCTAGTTCTCCGTTTATTCCATAGTTTTTTTTCGAGTTAGTAACATTTAGCAACCGAACCGGTATCCAATACCCAGGTGCTACTAGGAGTACTAGCAAGGTACACATCAATAACACGTATATCAAATATACTTCTGTCGACGTTGCCAGCCTTCTTATCTACCAAGTATCTATGGTTGTTCCGCTTCAGCGACCGCTCTCCTCATAATAGAAGCACTTAGTCTTGGGTTTGGGTTCAACTTTGGGTTGCTTCACTGGAGCAGCAACTGACTTGCCATCCATGAGGTTTCCCTTCTTGCCCTTGCCCTTCTCGAAACTAGTTGTTTTACTAACCATCAACACTTGATGCTCTTTTTTGATTTCTACCTTCGCGGTTTCAAACATCCCGAACAGCTCAAGGATCATTATTTCCATCCCTGGCATTTTATAGCTCATCACCAAGTTCTAGTAGCTTAGTGACAGTGACTTGGAGAACTATATCAATCACTATCTTATCTGGAAGATCAACTCCCACTCGATTCAAGCGATTGTAGCACCCAGAAAATATGAGCACATCCTCAACGATTAAGCTATTCTTCTTCATCTTGCAGGCAAAGAATCTTGTTGGAGATCTCATATCTTACAACACGGGTACAAGCTTGAGATCCTAATTTCAGCTCTTAGAATATCTCATATGTTCCGTGACGTTCAAAATGTTTTGGAACCTCAATTCTAAGCCGTAATACATGACGCACTAAACTATCAAGCAGTCATCAGAATGTGCCTGTCAGATGTTCACAACATCTACAGACGATGCTAGAGGGGTTGGCGCACCGAGCGGTGCATTAAGGACATAAGCCTTTTGTGAAGCAATGAGGACAATCCTCAGATCACGGACCCAGTCCGCAATATTTCTACCATCATCTTCTAACTCTATCTCTCTAGGAACATATAAAAATTCAAGGGAGCTACAGCATGAGCTAGTAATCTACAACATAATTTGCAAAGACACAGCATGTTCATGATAATGAGTTCAGTTAATCATATTACTTAAGAACTCGCAATTAAATTGACATCCCTCCGGTTATTCGAGTGATGCATGATCCAAATTCACCAACTCAAGTCTGATCATCACATGAGTTGAGGTGGTTTCAATGGTGAACATCATCATGTTGATCATATCTACTATATGACTTATGTTTGACCTTTCGGTCTCTTGTGTTCCGAGGCCATGTCTGTAAATGCTAGGCTCGTCTAGTTTAACCCGAGTGTTCTGCATGTGCGACACTAACTTTCACCCATTGTATGTGAACGTAGAGTCTATCACACCCGATCATCACGTGGTGTCTCGACACGACGAACTTTCACAACGGTGCACACTCGGGGAGAACACAATTTATCTTGAAAGTTTAGTGAGGGATCACCTTATAATGCTACCGTCGTCCTAAGCAAAACAAGGAGCAAAAAAGGATTAACATCACATGCAAATCATAAGTGACATGATATGGCCATGAACTTGTGCTTTTGATCTCCATCTTGAAAGCACTGGCATGATCTCCATTGTCACCGTCACGACACCATGATCTCGATCATCTTGATCTCCATCAATGTGTCGCCATTGGGGTTCTCGTTCTCACCATGCTTCTACTACTATTGCTACCGTTTAGTGATAAAGTAAAGTATTACATAGCTCTTAATGATTGACACGCAGGTCGTACAATAATTAAAGACAACCCTATGGCTCCTACCGGTTGCCGTACTCATCGACATGCAGGTCGTGATATTCTATACAACACATGATCATCTCATGCATCACATATATCTCATCATGTAATTGGCCATATCACATCACAACATACCCTACAAAAACAAGTTAGACGTCCTCTAATTGTTGTTGCATGTTTTACGTGGCTGCATGTTTTAAGTTGCTTTTCAACCTTCTCAAGGACCGTCTTTGTCGAATCCGATCCAACTAAAGTTGGAGAAACAGACACCCGCCAGCCATCTATGTGCAATGAAGTTACACCTCAGTCGATGGAACCGGTCTCTCGTAAGTGTACGATTAAGGTTGGTCCGGGCCGCTTCATCCCACAATACCGCTGAACCAAAACACGACCAAGGGAGGAAGCAATCTAAGCATCAACGCCCACTAACTCTTGATGTTCTACTCGAGATCTCATCTACACATAGACCTAGCTCATGATGCCACTGCGGGCGACGTTGCATGGGAAACAAAAAATTTCCTACACATACGCAAGATCTATCCATGGTGATGAGCATCTATGAGAGGTAGAGTGGGTCTACATACCCTTGTAGATCGCTAAGCGGGAAGTCTTAAGAAACGCGGTTGATGTAGTTGAATGTCTTCGCGATCCAATCACGATCGGTCCCGCAATCCAATCACGATACGTCCCGCGAAATCATCACGATCCATCCCGCGATCTCATCACAATCCGTCTCGCGATCTTGATCATGGTCCTTCCGATCTAGCGCCGAACGGACGGCACCTCCGCGTTCAGCACACGTACAACTCAATGACGATCTCCGCCTTCTTGATCCACCAAGAGGGAGCGGAGAGGTAGATGAGTCCTTCGGCAGCGTGACGGCGTTGCAGTGATGGTGGTGGAGCTATTCCAGCCAGGCTTCGCCTAAGCATCGCTGAAAACCGATCTAGAGGAGAAAGTGCGATCTAGAGGAGATAGCAACTGGATATTAGGGTTAGCTTTTTCCTCTAAATCCCAAAGCATATATCAGAGGGAGGGAGGGTAGGAGGCAGCCTCAAACCCTCAAGGTTTGGTCGAAATTGGAGGTGGAGGAGTCCTACTCCAATCCTATTTGGAGTAGGATTCCTCCTTTCCACTTGGAAACTCTTTCCACCTCTCCACCTTTGGATTTTTCCCTTCTCAAACCACCCCAGATGCATGGGCCCTTAGAGGAGGCTTCGGCCAGCCCACCAGGGGCTGGTTTACCTCCTCCTATAGCCCATGTAGCCTCTTGGGTCGAAATACCTCTCCCGATGGTCCCTCGGTACACTACCGGCACTCACGGCACACTATCGATGAGCCCGAAACTTTTCCGGCGACTAAAACAGGACATCCTATATATCAATCTTTACCTCTGAACCACTCCGGAGCTCCTCGTGATGCCTGGAATCTCATCTGGGACTCCTAACAACCTTCGGTCACCACCATACATAACTCTATACTACCGAAACGTCACCGAACCTTAAGTGTGCAGACCCTGCGGGTTCGAGAACTATGTAGACATGACCGAGATACTTCTACAGTCAATAAACAATAGCCGGACCTGGATGCCCATATTGGTTCCTACATATTCTATGAAGATATTTATCGGTTGAACCTCTATGTCAAGGATTCAGTTAATCTCGTATGATGTCCCCTTTGTTCTTTGGTATGTTACTTGCCCGAGATCCGATCGTTGGTATCTCCATACCTAGTTCAACCTTGTTACCGGCAAGTGTTTCTACTCATTTCCGTAATACAAGATCCCGTAGCTAACACTTAGTCACATTGCTTGCAAGGCTTATTGTGATGTTGTATTACCGAGTGGGCCCTGAGATACCTCTCTGTCACACGGAGTAACAAATCCCAGTCTTGATCCATGACAACCCAACAGACACCCTCGGAGATACCTGCAGAGTACCTTTATAGTCACCCAGTTATGTTGCGATGTTTGATACACACAAGGAACTCCTCCGGTGTCAGTGAGTTGCATGATCTCATGGTCATAGGAACAAATACTTATGCAGAAAATAGTAGCAATAAACTGACACGATCATATGCTACGTTTGTAATTTGGGTCTTGTCCATCATATAATTCTCCTAATGATGTGATCCCATTATCAAATGACATCTCATGTCCATTGCTAAGAAGCCTTGACCATCTTTGATCAACGAGCTAGTCTATTAGAGGCATACTAGGGACATGGTGTTGTCTATGTATCCACACATGTATCTAAGTTTCCGATCAATAAAATTATAGCATGGATAATAAACGATTATCATGAGAAAGGAAATATGATAATAACCAATTTATTATTGTCTCTAGGGCAAATTTCCAAGATCCATGGGGTAGCTAGGAGACGTGAAGTCAGGCTGAACGAGCTTCGTGGAAGCGACGGTGCTTCTTCGCTGAGATGGCGGGGTAGCTTTTGGGGTGGCCTCGTGCCGCTGAGATGGTTGGCCGACAGCTCGCTGGCTCTCAGCTTCCTCTAGCTTTTGTAGTCTTGCATTGAGCTTCTGAATTTCGCTCAGCTCCGCTTTCCTCTTTCTCTCCCGGATTCTGTAACCACCTGCGGCGGAAAACACAACCTTCCACGGACCGGAGCCTGGTGTGCTTCGTGTTTTTCAAGGGTGCTCAGCATTCCCTAGGGCCTCAGTTAGCTCGTCCTTCTGTCTGTCGGGAATGAACGTCCCTTCCTGCGCTGCGATGATATACTTATGAAGCTTGTTACCGGGTATTGCAAGTTGCTCTACCGTCCAACGGCACTTCCCTGTTTCAGGGTCCAAAGTTCCCCCAACCCTGAAGAACCAAGTCCTTGAACGGTCTGGCTAGTTTGCTGTCTGTGGTACGACGTTTTTAGCAATCAGGTCATCTTAGCTTTCTCCCACGAAGGCCGGACTTTGAGGAAGACACCTGACCCCGTGTGATGGTGATACTGCTTCTTTGTAGCATTGGACTTGTTTTTCTCTGACATTTTATTACTCCTGTCCAATGTCTTGTAGTCCACAAATGCAGGCCAGTGATCTCTTATCTTCTCAAATCGGCCGGTGAATTCTGGAGTTTTCCCTTTGTCGACAAACTTTGATTTCAACTCATTCTTCCACCTCCTGGATAGATCTGGCATCTTCTTAAGAGCACACGCCTTGACCAGTGGCTCTATAACTGGCTTATTCGGATCCTCCTCTGGTAGGGTGAAATTTGCCTTCAGTGCGGTCCAAAGATCATCTTTCTGTCTATCGATGACATAATCACCTTCAGGGGCCCCATCCTTAGGCTTATTCCATTGCTTGATGCTGATCGGGATGTTGTCCCTAACAATAGCTCTGCACTGAGCAAAAAATTCGTTGTTGATCCGCTTGGGTTCAATCGGATGGCCATCGTTCGCGAGTGCTGTGATCGTGAACCTTTCATCCTTGCGCAACCTCTTCTTCGGGCCTCGTCTCGTTTCCGAAGTTTGGCTCGATCCGGAGGGCTAGAAAAGAAGAAAGAAGTGTTAATTAATATATGTACATTCCAAAACAATTAATGCATCAATTATCTAGCCAGCGCAGGCTTAATTAAGATATATACCTCGCCGGACTTTGCAACAGCTCCCTCCTCCGATCGGTCACTAGAGCCGTCATCATGGTCTCCTTCTTCCTCCGGCATTCGGTCACCGGAGCCATCATGATCATGTCCTTCCTCCTCTATTGTTCGATCACCGGAGCCGTCATAATCCTCTCCTTCCAAACCATTGGCGTCGTTGAGAAACGACAAGATATCACCTCCGCCGTGGATTATGTCCCCCAAAAACTATTCTTGTTCTTCATCTCTTGGATCCATAGTTTTTGCAAATATTACATCATGGCAATTAATATACAAACATGAATGTCCGACATCCGGACCGCCTCTCTCATGAATGTCCGACATCCGGACCGCCTCTCTCATGAATGTCAAACAAGGGATTCTGTTAACCTTTAAGGGATTTAATTAACAAAATGGCGCCATTCTGAATGTGCATAAAATTCTCCATATTTTTCCTAATCTCATCTACCGTTCTATAAGTCACGTTGTCTAGTGTTAAAGGATTCAAGAAAACCAACGCTTCATCATTATCCGGAAGTAATAGGCGCATAATGGTACGAAGCTCTTTAAAATTGTTTTATAACGGAGTCCCGGATAGGATAATTAATTAGCTTTTTGGTACGAAGTTCAGCAAGAGCCTTCCGAATATTGCTATTTGGAAGATCTTTGCTGAAATTCGTACCAAAAAGCAAATTATTCTATCTGGGACTCCGTTTCAAAACAACTTTGAAGAGCTTCGTAGCATCATACGCATGTTACTTCTGGCTAATGATGAAGCCATGGATTTCTTTAATACTTTGACAGACAATGTGACATATAGAAGAATATATATATAGATGAGATAAGAAAAAAATTGGATCAAGTTGTGCACATCCATAATGGGGGCAATCTTGACAAATCTATGTTACTGTAGTTTTCTTCATTTAACTTGGTAAATTTGGGTGGGCTCGACAACGCTTCTAGGGTTTGGGGTGGCCCTGGCAACACTTCTAGGGTTTGGGGTGGCCTCGACAATGCTTTTTCAGTCCCGGTTTGGGTGGCCTCGAGAGTTTATGGGGTAGGGATGGGGTAGATCGACAACGACGCTCTTTCTTCTAGGGTTTGGGTGGCCTCGATAGTTGGTCGGGTGAGCAGACCGCCTCTCTCTCATGCATGTCTGACGTCCCCTCTCATGTCGAAGTTATCGGGGAGGCGGTAGAACGACAACGACGCTCTTTATTCTAAGGTTTGGGTGGCCTCGATAGTTGGTCGGGCGAGCGGACCGCCTCTCTCACTCATGCATGTCCGACGTTCAACCTCATGTCCAAGTTATTGGGGAGGGGGTAGATTCGACAACGACGCTCTTTCTTCTAGGGTTTGGGTGGCCTTGATAGTTGGTCGGGTGAGCGGACTGCCTCTCTCTCATGCATGTCCGACGTCCCCTCCCCGAACAAAAAAAAACACATATGAAAAAAAATACATTTATAAAAAAATGTTTATCATGCATTTTTGAAGTGTCAAACATCGTGCAGAAGAAGAAGGCCTAGAAGGAGTGGTATCTCAGGTTAAATCCTGGCATACCTAAGGCAATGACGGCGGCTCTAGACGATACTGTGGTGGTGGGCTTGGGGCCAAGGCTTCATGGTGGGCAGCTAGTTTTGGATGTCGTGGTCACTCCTGTTATCTCCTACACACAGCTCCTAGCTACCGACCCGAGCCTTTGCCAGCGCACACGACCACGACCAGTGCGCAGTCACACTCCCTCGAAGCCGAGAGGCACTCTGTAAGTATTTTCCCTCTTATCTTCATTGTGTTAGAAATATGCCCTAGAGGCAATAATAAATTAGTTATTATCACTACAAGGATTCGAGTCTATTGCAACAAAATCATTCGTTGCAATACATGTCGGTTTGTGGCGATAAGTACCTATTGCCACAAAACAAAATTTGTTGCCTGCCGTTGCAACTGGACGCATGGTAATAGGTTATTGCCACAAAAAAGAAATTGTGGCAATAAAACGTGCTATTGCAACAACCATGTGGGAACTTGCCACATGTTTTCCCGTGGCAATACTCACCTGATGCCACAATTTTATTTGTGGAGATAGCTTTAATGCAACATTTAGCAAATCATGGCGATTGACAGCTCGTGGCGATAGACATTTGTGGCAAAAACCTATGCCAACGATGCTCGTTTCGTGGCGCATACTCTTCTGTGGCAATAGTCAATTGTGGCAATAAACTATGGCAACAATCCTTGTTTTGGTGGCATTGGGCATTTTGCCACGAACCACTACACGTGTAGCATTAACTTATGGCAACAAATATTCCGGTCGTCGTAATAGGAAATTGCAACATACTCGTTTTGGTGGTGATAATTAGGTATCAGAACGGGCAAAATGTTTGTAGTGAGAAACTATTGCAAAAATTCAATTTTTTCATGGCTATACTCTATTTCAACAAACTTGGTTTGGTGGCGCCAAATAGTTATCCCGACGGGCAAAATGTTTGTAGCGAGAAGCTACTACGACAATGTAAACTTTTCATGGCAATACTCTATGGTGCCAAGCTATTACGACAATATAAAGTTCTTCGTGGCAACGTCCTAGTGCAACAAAATAGGTAGGTGTAGCGACTGAGATTTTCTGCACCACTATATTTTTTATGGTGCTAACACGTGGCAACCAAAATACACGCATTCAATTACAACATTCAAAACCATATGTATAATATGTAGATTCATAAAATTCATAATTATCATAGCAAATATCCATCAAGTGAAACTCAAATGTAATTTAGCCACCGTAATTAAGTGTCAAGACTAATATGTCCGTGATCTAGAGTTCAGTCCAGCTAGTTGTTTGGATCCTGCAATCAAAAAATCAAAAAAACAGTTCTAGTTAATGAGTCCAACATAACATACACCATACAATTATTCCAGTCCGTTGTTAAAAAGAATTGTGGCCAGACTAACTGGAGTACTATTGTGTCAGCAAGCATGTAACTAAGAGATAAGAACAATCTTACAAGTTGAAATGTCTAAAGCATAAGCACAAGTATATGTACTAAAAGCTTTCGCTATTGATTTAAGTTGTGACTCGATCTATAGTTTCAGTTATGTTCATGTCCGTAGCTAGCACATATTCATTTTTTTAGTCGTGACTCGATACAACAACACCACATGGTGAAAGAGAAGAAGCAACTAGCTAATTATGAAGGCCAATGACGTTTAAAATGCAGGTGAACAAGAAGAGAAAGCAAGGTTGTGACTTACCATTGCTTTAAACATTCGAGAATTCCTTGTTGCAGCATCTATGGGTGCATTTGAAGAATTGATAGTTGGCCTTGCACCTCGAGTCTTATTAGGACTAGATCTTTGTACAAGAGTATTTTGCAAGTTTGGGCTACTACTTTCTTTGTCAATCCTCTTCGTAGGCACCTGCAAATAAAAGTGCAGTTTTCGCAATGCATGTAAGCCACATAAATCTTACAAGGTCGCAAGCATATAACTATAATCACCTATTGGGTTCCCATTTATTGGCTCAATTATGCAATTTTTAGACGGATATGCAGAAAAGAATCATATATACACATATTAAGAGAAAACACATCTAGATGGAACTTTATTTGAATCCTCACGACACAGACTTCAATTCAGCCTAGGCAATCTAACGGAAACTACAAAGAGATGCCGGTCTAGGTGCCAGGAACTTTGAGGGTAATACAAGTTGCATCCTAATTGGCTGCCAACTGAAACAGGAGAGTAGGGAATACCAAAAAAGGACTGATCTACAGCGCTCGCTATATAGGTTCAGGGATGCGGCTTGGTGATGAACCTAGTCACAGCGTCTCCACCTCCGGGTCGGCCATGTGGCGAGCAGGACCAGCCCCGAGATTTCTAACAAAAACACTGGAAAAAAAATAACCGATGTATTAGCATCATCTTTTGACATAAAAATTCCGTGTAAATCTCTTTGAAATCTAGCCTGCTGATTTTATATGAGGTAAGTATAGCTACACCTCCACAACAAGAAACCAAACATATTTCATCCTCCCTTCAATTTTGAACTCTGAATCATGTCAAGTTTACGAAATCAAGCAAACAAGCACACTGTTATCTACAACTTTCGTGTTGTGTTCAAACATGAGTCCTCATAGAAATAGACTAGTTCTTGCAAAACATAAATTTACCGAAATCTGATAATTCATTTTTTAGAAATTAAAATGTGAAAATTATGGTATAGCAGCGCTGTTTGGAAACCTTTAGATTGAGCAAATTCAGTTTTACTGAAACCTCTGAACAATCATTAGAAGTTTAATGCTGGTGTCATCTCAAAATTATATATGAATTAGTGTCGTTTTTAAACACTAATCTTGATCGATGATTCGGGTATTGAAAACAATTATGGGTATCCACTTCTATCGACAAACTAAGAAAAAAATAAGTATCAAATCTAAGTATTTAAGAACTACAGTAGAGAATAGGTTTACAGAAAAACTACATAATAATAATATAAAAGAGGTTAACCCTTATCTGTAGTGCATCGATTCGAAATTAATTGCTCAATTCTGATTCAAACCAGGAAGTTTCTTGTCCGCTATTGTTAGTATATTATATAACTGGCAGCCGCTTGTTTTTGGCTCTTGCGAAGGTGCCTGACAATACCCATGTTTGTTAGTGCATCGAGCGCCTGAACACCGGAGAGAAGAGTCACGTCTCCGACTCGCAATCAGCGGCCGGGAATTAGGATTGGCAAACTCGCGATCCGGAAAAAATAGGAAGAGGAAACGGAGTACAGGGACGCGGGCTACTTCTCACTAGTCAGGGAATCGGCCTAGGGGATTGGAGAACTCGCAGGATCGGAATCCTTAGAACGCTGCTTCTGCATGTTCTACCTACCCTGATTACCTGTCTCCTTGGATCATGGCCTACAGGTTGCTGCAAACCTCATATGGGGCCCCTAAATTGTGGGGGCCCGGGCAGGTCCAGCGCCGGTGGCGAGCAACCACGACGTGGGCAGGCCGGTACTGCGCTCGCGATGCAGGGGAGAAGACCGGAACTCTGTCGGCGCCGACGCCAGACCGCATCGCTGCCGCCGGCAGCATGGCTGAGGACACGGAGACGCGGCCGGCGTTGGCGGGCGCGTAAGAGAGGGAGGAGGGCAAGATCGAGGACCACGACTTTGATGCTGGGCAACCGCCACACCCGCTAGGATTTTTCTTTTTTTTTTGAGAGGGACGACGCTAGGATTTCTGGATGTTCTACGATGGGAGATCGGGAGAAAGAACAGCCTGAAACATTCTCTGTGCAGTTGACTCCGATGTGCACGGACGAACGAGGGACGAGAGCTCAGATCCAATCACCCGTGAAAACGCCGTATGATTTGGTCTAGAATATTAATCGTGGGTAGTTAGGAAGGGTGTGTAGCGGGAAGGATAAATAGACTATTTTTTTGGTGGGAGCACAAAATATTGGCGCAAACTACAGTAAATCTAAATTAGGTGGTGGGAAAGTAATTCTTTTTGAGGGAATGTATAGAATAATGAAATAAATTGAAAAATAATAATATTTCAAAGAAATATGAGATATATATGCTGTTAAAAATAATGTTACTAAAATATGTTTGTAAAAAGTATTCGTGGTGACCCCCCCCCCCCCCCAAATCCAAAGATCATGGAGGGGCCATCAGGCGCTCTCCCCTCTAACGCTTTCGCCATTGATATTTCTATATTTCTTATTTATATTCATTGTTTCCTGATAATTTAGTAAACATGTATGGTACGTGTAAGTAGTTCAACCTGACCAATCCATGACATCATATGTTTAGAGGATGCCATATTTTGCATTGTTGTTGTCATTGAGTGTTTTCAATTGCGGACGAAATCATCTCACGACCGTCATCTACCCTTCGAACTACATCAGGAGATTCCTGACGAAATCGTCTCACGCTGTCATCTTCCCTAAGTCCGACGGTAGGCAGCTTGTGTGAAGCTCACATCCGGGCCGGTGGAGAGACTCAAGCTCACGGGTGAAGGCCGGGAAGAGGGACGGCGGAACTACTTGGTCAGCATCGAGAATGGAGGACGAGGGCATAACTATCGGACATTCCCTGAAGGGTTCCTCCGTGCCATAGTAGGTCCAACATAATCATGTCGTTTTTGTTTTAATGAAAACCACAAAGATTCAACTATGTAAATTAATAACCAAACCAATTTTGTTTTGAGATTTTTGTGTGTGTTAGGAACGTGTTGTTTCATCATGGATCTACAATTCTGTATCTTTGTTTACTCCCTGGTTGCCTTGACAAAATTCAAACTTGGGATATATGTCAAATATTTGAGCTTTGTTCAACCGAGGGAGATGGTGTTGCCTGCCACGAGAATGCCTCAACAAGGAGATGACACCAATGGCACCGCCATCGTTTGTCAAGACTGAAGTCGACACGATTTTCACCGCAGTCGTGTCATCTCGGCCTAGCAGCTGAATGGAACCGCGTGGTGTCTCGCCGAGTAGACGCATGCAGCCACTGGAGGCCACATCCGCGTCAGCCGCCTCCCAACGTAGCCGCTATGAAGCCGGATCGTGTCGTCGCGACCCTTCGCATCGCGGCGCCCTTGCCCGTTAGATCCACCCCGCATCGGATCCACGCGCGAGGAGGCGAAGGAGCCCTGCCGCCGCCACTGCTGGTCGGGCCTCACCTATTAAGAATAGCTTCTCCTGTCACTGTATATGCTCTCATTAGTTAATAATCCTTCCATTTCTTGGCATTGCTCTGCTTTTATTGAAACTGCATAACTATAGTTCTTATTCTTGCATAAACTACAACTATGAACTAGCCCATGGGTTGTGATGTGCTTGTATATACGATACAGAAATACATCAAGCGCAAGTGTGTCCTACAGATGAAGGATAGATGCTCTCTTGGTTTTAGCTTATTTCTCTTCCTTTCTTTCCTCCACTTCTAAACTCTATTGGTAAGAACAGTTGCTCCTTAATCTTAACCAAGCCAAGGTGTTTTTCGAACTATTAAAAGAGGCAAAAAAAAGTTGTACCAATGTTGCGAGGCTGTCACGAATCTTTCTTCATTGTGAACACGTACATAACTCAGCTGGCACACATACTAGTACTAGTATGTTTATTCATGGAATTTTAGGTCTGGCAGCCGCAAGCCTAGCCAGATTGCTAGCACCGCCCCACACATCTAGAATCTGAGATTTCACCATAGGCAATTTTTTTTCTACACTCAAGATAGATAATTACATGATCCATGTAAAAACTTGGCATCTTTCGGAGTTCGTTTGATATATTTAAGCCATTAAATGCATATCTAGACATTTAATGGATAAAATTAAAATTTGAACTACAAGTGGTTGAAACAATTGTCAAAACTTGTTTAAAAAATAGTATTTGTGTTCTTGAGTCTATGTTTAGGGCTTATACAAGGAAAGGAAAGGATTTCTAAACACTATGGTGCCAAGACTTAACCTCGAACGTGGTTTTTTGGGTATTTTAATTCGAAAAAAATGCAAACAAACTCTCAAAAGCATGAAACTTGGCAAGGGTCATCATATGATCCATGTATCACGCTATAAAAAATTGAGAAGGTTTCACAAAAGTTGTGGCATAGGTTGTTTAGAAATCGAACAATCACCAAGGAGAAACGGATTTCCATAGAGAACGGGTCTAGTATGAAGGCGAAGAGATCGACGCTTCATCCGTTGGTACTGCTTTTTTCTACAACGAAGATACATCATTACAAAATCCATGTAAAAAATTGGCATCTTTCGGAGTCTGTTCGCTATACTTAAGACATTAAGTGCATTTCTAGACATTTAACCGAGATAATTTAAATTTGAACTATAAGTGGTAAAACATACTGGCGAAACTAGATTGGAAAATCCTATCTGTGTTCTTAGTCTATATTTAGGACGTGTACAAGAAAAAGAGAGAAATTCAAAGCATGAGGATGGCAAAATTCAACCGCTATCAAGGAGTTTTGTGACTATTTAATTCTAAAAAAAGGGGAACAAACTCCAGAAAACATGAAATTTGGCACGGTGCACTCTTATGACATATACAGTATAAGCTATGATAAATAATTTATAAAATTTGGGCATGTAGAAAAAACACTCGTCTAAGTCAATAAAAGAAACACACAAGGATGCTTTATTCTGATTGGTTGATAGGAAGTAATGTGGATCGATGACATGGCAGATTAATGATGGCTACGATTGATCAATCACCTCGTGCAGTACAGCCTCTCAAGCCTTATCTTCTCAGCCCATCCATGAAATCCAAAACGGTTGTACACTCGTGTTAGAGCTCCTCCTATGGTGGCGGCGGCAGGCGGACGTCCGTGGTAGCCGGCTGCGGAAGCTCGCCCTCCGCCTCGCCGTGCTGTGCATCGCCGACCCCATCTCTCGAGCTCGCCCTGCGTCTCGCGGGTCAATAGCTCCCGTGTGACATTTTTCCTGTGAATTGGCTGAGAAACGACATCGTTAGCAGGAATAGCTCTATCGCGACATCTTTCTGCGCACAAATAACTTAGACACGACATGGCCCTTAAGCGCAATCTTTGTCTGGATTAGGTGTGCCGGGTGGGACGCACAACTTATTCATGTCGGCGTGGGACCCAGATTGCAGCGACATCGGTTAACCCCGTTTGTCTGTTACATGGATTTGTTTATTACGAGTGAGACCTCATGCGTGTTGTGGCAGCCCGGTGCGTGCGCTGTAGCGACCCGCCATGCCTTGGAGCTCACCTGGGGTTTTCTCCTACCACGCGCCGCCGTCCCGTCCCTTAGAGCTCACCGAGGGTTTTCTCCTGCCACGCGTGGCCGTCCTGTCCCTTGGAGCTCACTCCACGCGCGAGAAGAGAAGCGGCAATCTTCGTCGAGGCGGGCCGTGATGCAGGGCTTGTGGTCGCAGTCGCAGGTAACGGCGGCGAGGGAGGGTGGAGGATGGGGTGGTCCGGGTCCAAGATCGCAAAGGAGACTGTCGGCCCGATTCGGACATAGACGAGCGGCGGCGCGATACCGGATTTCGGTGAAGCAGGTGTTGAAGATGGCATGGTTGTGTCACGGCTACGGCGGCAAGCGTTTTCCTCTACGGAGACAGAGGTTTGCCTCCATGCGCAACATTGCTGCACGTGGCCAGAGCTTATCGGGCCGGAGCTCATCGACGGGGATTTCAACACGCTCAACCTCGTTTCAACGCGAGCTGAGCCTAGACTTCGAAGTAGTGGTGGCTCTAGAGGATTTCAGTCAAGTTGCCGTGCTGGCAGAGGACAGATTGGTGTGCTCAGAAATTCTCTGCGAGATGAAATTGTGCAAAGCTTCAGGTCCAGCTGCAATAACAGAGACAGCTGCAGGGCGTTCGGAGGGAAGATGGGCGCTCGAAGATTGAAGTGCAGACTGTAGTTTAGTTTAGTTTGTATATATTGTAGTTTAGTTTAGCATGTGGGGATTACTTTTGGGGTTACTTTTGAGAACTGGCCATGTAATCACTATGTCGAACACCTTGGGGGCATGCTCGGGACATGCCGATTTTGGCATTCGCACTTTCCGGTAGGTGAAATCTTGTCACTAAGAGGAAAATTTGGTGCTCTTACCCGTGTGGGGGATTACTTTTGGGGTTACTTTTAAGAACTGGCCATGTAATCACTATGTCGAATACCTTGGGGGCGTGCTTGGGACATGTCGAACACCGTCGATGTCGGCTGCTACCGTGTGCCTGGGCCCTTCAGTGGTCACCCGTGTGCAGTGCGAGTCGCGCGCGAGCACGGCAGCATTTTGGTGGCTTCCCCGTGGCCAGATCAAACTATCTACCCGTTTGATCTGTATCTGTATGTTGTTTGATATGTATCCTGGCCACGATATTGTGGCTTAGTGATTTTTCTGTAGCTACTAAAACTCAGCTCAAACTATCTACCCGTTTGATCTCTCCACAATACAAACACTTGTTAACACGAAAAATGTAGGTGACCTACCACTCATGTATCTGCATAATTTCACCTGAAATTTTCCCAGTGCTCTGTTGGAGCTACTGTGCATCAGTATGACACGGTGTGACACCATATATAAGACAGTCAAACCAATTTTAGTTGTTAGTATATGACAAAGTAAGAACATGTGCACTGATTTTCCATTTTTTAATTTTTTTTTAATTTTTTATGCTCATTTCAAAATTGGTCAAACCTAACTTTGACCAACATTTAAGCAAGTTTCAAACATGAAAATGAAAAACCAAGCCTGAATCCTTCTTAGTCACTCCAAAATGAACCTTTTGTAAGGTTTCTGAAAGTTTCAAGTTCAACACCCAAAACCAACCCTTTGTATTCACATGTGTTTCAAATTCCAAATGTAGGGTAAACAACCCATTTGTAAGCAAGTTTTCTTCTCCACCATACATAAGACATTCAAATCAATTTTAGTTGTTAGTATATGACAAAGTAAGAACATGTGCACTGGTTTTCCATTTTTTTAATTTTCTTTAAAAAATTTATGCTCATTTCAAAATTGGTCAAACCTAACTTTGACCAACATTTCAACAAGTTTCAAACATGAAAATGAAAAACCAAGCCTGAATCCTTCTTAGTCACTCCAAAATGAACCTTTTGTGAGGTTTTTGAAAGTTTCAAGTTCAACACCCAAAACCAACCCTCTGTATTCACATGAGTTTCAAATTCCAAATGTAGGGTACACAACCCATTTGTAAGCAAGTTTTCTTCTCTACCATATATAAGACAGCCAAATCAATTTTAGTTGTTAGTATATGACAAACTAAGAACATGTGCACCGGTTTCCCATTTTTTTAATTTTTTTAATTTTTTATGCTCATTTCAAAAAAATTCAATCCTAACTTTGACCAACATTTAAACAAGTTTCAAACATGAAAATGAAAAACCAAGCCTGAATCCTTCTTAGTCACTCCAAACTGAACCTTTTGTGAGGTTTTCGAAAGTTTCAAGTTCAACACCCAAAACCAACCCTTTGTATTGACAGGTGTTTCAAATTCCAAATATAGGGTAAATAACCCATTTGTAAGCAAGTTTTCTTCTCCACCATATATAAGACAGCCAAATCAATTTTAGTTGTTAGTATATGACAAAATAAGAACATGTGCACTAGTTTTCTATTTATTTATTTTTTGAATTTTGTATGCTCATTTCAAAATTGGTCCAACCTAATTTTGACCAACATTTAAGCAAGTTTCAAACATGAAAATGAAAAACCAAGCCTGAATCCTTCTTAGTCACTGCAAAATGAACCTTTTGTGAGGTTTTTGAAAGTTTCAAGTTCAACACCCAAAACCAACCCTTTGTATTCACATGTGTGTCAAATTCCAAATGTATGGTAAACAACCCATTGTAAGAAAGTTTTCTTCTCCACCATATATAAGAGCCAAATCAATTTTAGTTGTTAGTATATGACAAACTAAGAACATGTGCACTGGTTTTCCATTTTTTTAATTTTTTTGAATTTTTTATGCTCATTTCAAAATTGGTCAAACCTAATTTTGACCAACATTTAAACAAGTGTCAAATATGAAAATGAAAAACCCAGCCTGAATCCATCTTAGTCACTCCAAAATGAACCTTTTGTGAGGTTTTTCAATTTTTTTATGCTCATTTAAAATGTACCATATATACATTTGTCTCTGTTCCTCCACTTTAAAGTGTTTTGTCATGAAACAAAATTACATATTCAGAATCCTTGAATTTTTATGATCATTCTACATATATAATTTATTTCATTTGGAGTTTCTATTTAAAAGAAATTTAATTTACAAGTTTATAATATTTTTTGGATTATTCATGCTGACGTGGGGGGCTGACTGGTCAATCTCATCCGTGGGCCTGGGATGTCAATGTCACTAGTGAAATCCACCCGCTACTTATACGGTCAGATGCGTCGTACCCTAGCTATTTCCAGATCCGCGCCATTCTCGCCGCCGGCGAGCACCACGCAATCCAATCCTGCCGCCGCAGATCAAGCACCTCTGTGCGACGATCATGAGGCCCGGATCTTCCGGCTCGCGCGACGGCCATTCCAGCGGCGGAAACCGCTTCGACAAGAAGTGCCCGGCGCCCGAGTCTGACCCTGAACGGGCGGCGCGGGTTGCTTCCGACGCTGCTCGGAAGTGCGGCGCGCGCAAGTACACCAACTGGGGGCTCGCGCCGCTACGTGCGTTTGCTCGCCGCGAGGTGGAGGAGTACGACCGCGAGGTGGCGGCGCGAGGTGCTAGCGTGGGTGGCGCGGGGAGCTCCGCCGATGCGGGTGGCGCGGGGGAGCTCCGCCATTGCACGCACACCGCTGCCGCCTCCGAAGAGGGAGGGGGAGGAGCAGGGCTTGGCACTGCGGCCGCTCGGCTTTCTGTCGGGAGACTACGTCGACGACAGCGACCTCGATGGCGTCATCATCGAGATTATGGAGCGCACCAAGGACGAGCCGCAGCAGCTTGTCACGCGCCGGCAGATGGAAAAGGAGCTCGACGAGTTGTGCCTCCGCCAAGCCATCGAGAAGTCCCGCGAGGACGTGTGGTGGGGAGCCTCCGACTCCGACTCCGACTGAGCGTCGCCGCCGCCTCGTTGGGGTCGCACCCCTGGGGCTCAGGTGAGCCCAATTTTGAAGATCTAAACTAGGGATAGGAGCTGCGGGATACCCGCATAGATTTAGGGAATCGAAGTATTAGGTATGGCTTTTGCTCCGGCGAGCCCGCCATTAGAACTACGGTACGACTCCGTGTGTAATCAAGCTTAATTATCTGCAATGTTTGCTAAAATCTATGTATGTTGTTTGAATTCGGTCGATTTTGGTTGAATGCTTGTAAATGTGCTTGTCTGTATCGGAGCTCGCCGACGTTGCCGTGCTTCGTTGCCGGAGAAGAAGAAGAGGGAGGATGCGCGCGCAGGGGAAATCAGTTTAACCGTAGTAGCCGCCAACTGGGTCCCACGCCGACGTGGATAAGTTGTGGGTCTCTATTGAAATGTGAGAATGGGCCTGAGGCCCATAAGACAATTTCAGAAAAATCTCTAAGGGCCCATGTAGGTGGCATGACAAGTGGAGTGGGAAGTTTAGTCCCGCCTTGCTAGTGGAGAAGGAGTTGCACCTCTTTATAAGAGTCTTTCTTCCACATGCTATTGGAGCATGAGAAGAGAAGAGGCCCTCGCGCACTCCTCCTCCGCCGCCCGCCTCGCCATGCCTCGTCACGACGCGCCGCGGGTTGCGGGAATGAGCCGAGCCGAGCTCACACCTACGCGCTTATTTTTGCCGGTCGGGAACGGAGAATACGTAACGCCACGATCTGAGACGTTGGATCGTGGGCTACCGACTCGGACATGGGTCCAGCCCACGTCTCTCCACCCGGACGCCGCCTATATAAGCAGGGCCTCGGCCAACCCTAGCCGCCACGGAAACAGATCGCATTTGCCTCCACGCGCTCCGCCCACGTCGTTCCTTTTGCTGCTGCTGCCATCGGCGACTCCGTCCCGTTCACCGCGTACATGGTTGACGGGAGAGCAGGCCTCCGAAACCACGCCTCTCCAGGTCCTGTACGGGGAGAGGGGCAATTAGGTTTTTGGGGAGCGACTACGCGACTGCTCGCTTCCGTTCGTCTACCTCGTCTACGTCCGCGTCTACACCATGTCGTCCACAACCACCGTCGATCGCGCTGCTGCCGAGAAGGCCGAAGCTGACAGGAAGGCGGCCGAGGACGCTGCCGCCGCCAACTCTACTGCTACGGCCAACTGGCCTATTGGAGGGTATAACACGTTTAACCCACTCCTGTTTATGTTAATTGTAGCACTGCTAGCGTTATGCGTAGATACATCTACTGTTAGCATAGTACGTGCTTGCATGATTGAGTATTAGTATATGTTTGCGCTTATGCCAATGCCATGATAGTTATTATTTCGTGGATTAATCTGATCGGAAAATTGCCTATATTCTCAACAATCCAAAAACCTAATTTGTGTAGGAATTTTTCGAGTAGTGGTTTTGCTGCTGCACTGAAACCGGACAAGTTTGTCGGTACATACTTTAAGCGTTGGCAGACCAAAACCACCTTATGGCTCACGGCTATGAACGTGTTCTGGGTAGCCGGTGTCACTCCCGCAGGAACGATCACTCCTAAAAAGGAGAAGGCGTTCAGGGAGGCCACTGTCTACTTTATTGGAGCAGTCCTTAGCGTGATCGGAGATAAGCTGGTTGATGCATATTTGCATGTGGGGGTCGCCAAGGACTTGTGGGAGGCGCTCGAATCTAAATTCGGGGCCACCGATGCTGGGAGCGAGATGTATGTTATGGAGAAGTTCCATGATTACAAAATGGTTGACAACCGTTCTGTGTTGGAACAAGCTCATGAGATAATATGCATTGCTAAGGAACTAGAGGTTCTTAAGTGCAATTTACCGGGCAAGTTTGTCGCGGGATGTATAATTGCTAAGCTCCCTAATTCCTGGAGGAACTTTGCTACCACTCTGAAACATCAGAGGCGTGAATTCTCAGTAGAGGATATCATCGGCCATCTGAGTGTTGAGCAGAACTCGAGAGCAAAGGACTCGCATGGAAAACCGGTTGAAGGTTCTTCAGTTGCCAATATGGTACAACGGAAGAACTTCAATTCCTACAAGCCCAAGGGAAAGAATTCTGTCCAACAGAATACCGACTTCAAGAAGAAGGGAAAGAAGACCTTCAAGAGAAATAAGAAGGATGATGGCTGCTTCAATTGTGGTTCAGAGGAACATTGGGCCAACAAGTGCCCAAACAGATACAAGAAGCCAGTGCAGGACAATAAGTCTGCCAATATGATTGTGAGCAACAATGAAAGTGGTGCATCTGGGTACGGTAGTTTGTTTACTGTGTTTTCAGTTTGTCAGTCCACCGAATGGTGGGTAGACACAGGTGCAAATATTCATGTGTCTGCTGACATCTCATTGTTCTCTTCTTATCAGGCCACAGACCGAGGGTCCGTATTGATGGGGAATGGCGCGAGTGCTTCTGTTCTTGGTGTTGGCACGGTCGATCTGAAGTTTACTTCGGGAAGGATCGTGCAGTTGAAGAACGTGCAGCATGTCCCCGCCATCAAGAAGAATCTCGTTAGTGGCTCCCTTCTGTGTAGAGAAGGGTTTAAGTTGGTTTTCGAGTCTAATAAAGTAGTTGTTACGAAATATGGACTTTTCGTTGGAAAAGGTTATGAATGCGGACGTCTGTTCCGCCTTTCCCTTGCAGATTTTTGTAATAAAGTCGTGAACAATATTCATTCGAATGTTAATGAATCTGAAGTTTGGCATTCACTTCTTTGTCACATTAGTTTCGGTGTTATGACACGACTAGCAAAACTGAATTTAATCCCGAGTTTCACTTTAGCCAAAGGTTCTAAGTGCCATTCGTGTGTGCAAGCAAACCAACCTCGCAAGCCCCACAAGGCTGCTGAGGAGAGACACCTGGCGCCCCTAGAACTCATACATACAGATCTCTGTGAGATGAATGGTGTGTTGACTAAAGGTGGAAAGAAGTACTTCATGACATTGATAGATGATTCTACTAGATATTGCTATGTGTATCTGTTAAATACTAAAGATGAGGCTCTACACTACTTTAAAATCTATAAGGCAGAAGTTGAGAACCAACTTGAAAAGAAAATTAAACAAGTCCGGTCTGATCGTGGTGGAGAGTACTTCTCAAATGAGTTTGATTCTTTCTGTGCGGAACATGGCATTATTCATGAGAGGACGCCTCCCTATTCGCCCCAGTCAAACGGGGTTGCCGAGCGGAAAAATCGTACTCTAACTGATTTGGTTAACGCCATGTTAGATACTTGGGGTTTATCCAAGGCATGGTGGGGGGAGGCTATCTTGACTTCGTGTCATGTCCTGAATAAAGTTCCGACAAAAGATAATGAGGTTACTCCCTATGAGCAATGGTCGAAGAGAAGGACGACGCTCTCCTACTTACGTACTTGGGGCTGTTTGGCAAAAGTCAACGTGCCGATACCCAAAAAGCGTAAGCTTGGACCAAAGACCGTGGACTGCGTTAACTTGGGCTACGCTAAGAATAGCGTTGGCTATAGATTTCTAGTAGTGAAATCTGAGGTACCTGACGTGAGGGTCGGTACAATTATGGAGTCTAAGGATGCTACATTCTTTGAGGATATATTCCCCATGAAAGATATGCAAAGCACTTCTAGACAGGAATCAGAGGAGACTCCTGAGCCAGCCATTCCTATGTAGTATTATGAACAAACACATGATGAAAATCCTGAGGAGGGTGACGAGGAAACCCTTGGTAGGGGCAAGAGACAAAGGACTGTAAAGACCTTTGGTGATGACTTCCTTATATACCTCGTGGATGATAACCCCACTTCTATTTCAGAAGCCTATGCATCTCTTGATGCTGACTACTGGAAAGAAGCGGTCCGTAGTGAGATGGATTCCATCATGGCTAACGGAACATGGGAGATAACTGAACGTCCCTATGGGTGCAAACCATTGGGATGTAAGTGGGTGTTCAAAAGAAAGCTTAGGCCCGATGGTACAATTGAAAAGTATAAGGCTAGGCTTGTGGCCAAGGGGTATGCCCAGAAAGAAGAAGAAGATTTCTTCGATACTTACTCACCTGTGGCCAGACTGACCACCATTCGAGTACTACTCTCGTTGGCGGCCTCGCATGGTCTTCTCGTCCATCAAATGGACGTCAAGACGGCTTTCCTTAATGGAGAGCTAGAGGAGGAAATTTATATGCAATAGCCAGATGGCTTTGTGATAGATGGTCAGGAAGGAAAGGTGTGTAAGTTGCTGAAATCTTTATATGGCCTGAGACAAGCACCTAAGCAATGGCATGAGAAGTTTAATACAACTCTGACATCTGTTGGCTTTGTTGTTAATGAAGCTGACAAATGTGTATACTATCGCCATGGTGGGGGCGAAGGAGTTATATTGTGCTTGTATGTTGATGACATACTGATATTCGGAACTAATCTCAAAGTGATTGAGGAGGTTAAGTCTTTTCTGTCTCGGAACTTTGAGATGAAGGACCTTGGAGTGGCTAATGTTATCTTGAACATCAAGCTATTGAGAGATGATAAGGGCGGGATTACACTTCTGCAATCCCATTATGTTGAGAAGATTTTGAGTCGTTTTGGCTATTCGGACTGCAAAGTTTCTCAAACACCATATGATCCTAGTGTGCTGGTCCAAAATTCAAAGGCACAGCTAAAGATCAATTGAGATACTCTCAAATCATTGGTTCACTGATGTATCTAGCTAGCGCAACGAGGCCTGATATCGCGTTTGCTGTGAGCAAACTGAGCCGGTTTGTTGCCAATCCGGGTGATGTTCATTGGCGTGCTGTTGAGAGAGTTATGCGCTATTTGAAAGGTACCATGAATCACGGACTTCACTATAACGGATACCCGTCGATACTTGAAGGGTATAGTGATGCAAATTGGATCTCTGATGCTGATGAGATGAATGCTACTACTGGGTATATGTTTACCCTTGGAGGTGGCGCTGTTTCCTGGAAGTCTTGCAAGCAAACGATCTTAACGAGATCGACAATGGAAGTAGAATTAACAGCATTAGACACCTCTGGTGTCGAAGCAGAATTTCTTCGGGATCTTTTGATGGACTTGCCAGTGGTTGAAAAGCCGGTTCCGGCTATCCTTATGAACTGCGATAACCAGACAGTCATTGTCAAAGTGAAGAGTTCAAAGGACAACATGAAGTCCAACAAACATATAAGAATGAGATTGAAATCTGTCAGACGTTTAAGAAACTCCAGAGTGATAGCGTTGGATTACATCCAAACGGCTAAGAATCTGGCAGACCCCTTTACTAAAGGGCTATCACGTGTTGTGATAGATAATGCGTCGTGGGAGATGGGTATGAGACCCACATGAGTTGCCATGGTAGTAACCCAACCTATGTGATCGGAGATCCCGTGAAGTAGGACCTGGGAAAACAAGCCAGTGGTGAACTGAGGAGAGTAACTTTACTAACCCACTCCGTTGAAGATGCAATATTCTCGGTTACTGTATGGTAGGATGACTACCGTCTTAATGTGTTCTTAAGCTTATGTGTAAGCAAGATGCTGTCCTACAGAGCGATCTTTGGAGGAACACACCTATATGAGCCCGACTGCTGGTCACGGTCACGAATAGGCCAGGAGTGTGACTAATATGCTCCACCCGAGGGGTCAGCCTTCGGTAGTCTAGTACTAGTAGGACTTGTGGTGAAACTTCTTGACGCCAAACTGACAATTCAAGGCATAGTCCATTGTTCAGTTGTGAAGGGGTGTAACTACTTGTTCTAGGTGAAGCTCAACCTTAACAGGTCTTCACTGAAATACTGGTATATCAAAACAGTAATTGGAACAGAGGACGAAATGGGCCCTTGAGATCTGGTGGGGGATTGTTGAAATGTGAGAATGGGCCTTAGGCCCATAAGACAATTTCAGAAAAATCTCTAAGGGCCCATGTAGGTGGCATGACAAGTGGAGTGGGAAGTTTAGTCCCACCTTGCTAGTGGAAAAGGAGTTGCACCTCTTTATAAGGGTCTTTCTTCCACATGCTATTGGAGCATGAGAAGAGAAGAGGCCCTCGCGCACTCCTCCTCCGCCTAGTCACGACGCGCCGCGCCGCGGGTTGCGGGAATGAGCCGAGCCGAGCTCACACCTACGCGCTTATTTTTGCCGGTCGGGAACGGAGAATATGTAACGCCACGATCTGAGACGTTGGATCGTGGGCTACCGACTCGGACATGGGTCCAGCCCACGTCTCTCCACCTGGACGCCGCCTATATAAGCAGGGCCTCGGCCAACCCTAGCCGCCACGGAAACAGATCGCATCTGCCTCCACGCGCTCCGCCCACGTCGTTCCTTTTGCTGCTGCTGCCATCGGTGACTCCGTCCCGTTCACCGCGTACACGGTTGACGGGAGAGCAGGCCTCCGAAACCACGCCTCTCCAGGTCCTGTACGGGGAGAGGGGCAATTAGGTTTTTGGGGAGCGACTACGCGACTGCTCGCTTCCGTTCGTCTACCTCGTCTACGTCCGCGTCTACACCATGTCGTCCACAACCGCCGTCGATCGCGCTGCTGCCGAGGAGGCCGAAGCTGACAGGAAGGCGCCCGAGGACGCTGCCGCCGCCAACTCTGCTGCTACGGCCAACTGGCCTATTGGAGGGTATAACACGTTTAACCCGCTCCTGTTTATGTTAATTGTAGCACTGCTAGCGTTATGCGTAGATACATCTACTGTTAGCATAGTACGTGCTTGCATGATTGAGTATCAGTATGTTTGCGCTTATGCCAATGCCATGATAGTTATTATTTCGTGGATTAATCTGATCGGAAAATTGCCTATATTCTCAACAGTCTCACCCGGCTCCTCTTAATCCTGACAGAATGAGTGCTTAAGGGCCACGTCGTACTTAGGCTATTTGTGCACAGAGATATGTCGTAGGAGAGCTATTCCTGCTAACTATGTCGCTTTTCAGCCAATTCGCTGGAAAAACATCGCACAAAAGCTATTCACCCCCGTCTCGCCTACCATGGCGGTTGCTGCTCCTCCTCTCCTCCGAGTTGATATCAAGGATATGGGCCATGATGGACGCCGCAGCTCCTCTTCCCCGGCGTCTCTGCTCCTATTTTTTCTCGAGCTCGAGCAACAAGTGCACGCAGCCAACGCGCGGGGTTTCACGTAGCAGCAGGCCTCGTTCGGTGTCCTCCACGGCCTAACGTCTGCTCCGACGGCCAGCGGCCTCGCGTGCATGCTCGTCGGAGTGTGGTGTGCTTGTGCTAAAGTGTGTGTGTTTTGCATTACATTATGTGTGCGTGCGGACGCCGGTGGCCGATGTGGAGCTGGCAAGATGATATGTCTTCAACATATGTATAATTTTTGATCGTTTCATGTTATTATATTATCAACTTTGAATATTTTTTATGCATAAATATGCTATTTTATATTATTTTTGGTACTAACTTATTAATCCAGTGCCCAGTGTCAGTTCGTATTGTTTTCGTGTTTTTGACCTTTTTTAGATAGGAATATCAAACAGAGTCCAAACAGAATAAAACTTTTGCCATGATTTTTTTATGGAAAATATGAAAAATATCGAAAGAAAAAGATACCGGAGAGGCGGCCCGAGGGAGTCACGAGCCTGGGAGGCGCGGGCCCTCCCTGGCCGCAGCTAAGGGGCTCGTGACCTCCTCGTGCCACCTCTCGACTTGTTCCCGACTCCAGCCGTCTTATAAACACGGAAACCCTCGAAAATAAAGCTAGATCGCAAGTTCCGCCACCACAGACCTCCAGAGCCACCAAAAACCAATCGGGAGACCGTTCCGGATCCTGCCGGAGGGGAATTCATCGCCGGTAGCCATCTTTATCAACACCATTGCATCTCTGATGGTGCGTGAGTAGTTCACCTCAGACCTACGGGTCCATAGCTACTAGCTAGATGGCTTCTTCTCTCTCTTTGATCGTCAATACAAAGTTCTCCATGATCTTCATGGTGATCTATCCGATGTAATCTTCTTGTGCGGTGTGTTTGTTGAGATCCGATGAATTGTGGATTTATGATCAGATTATCTATGAATATTATTTGAGTCTATTCCGAATTCTTATATGCATGAGTTCATATCCATGTAATTCTCTCCGAATTATGGGTTTCGTTTGGCCAACTTGATCTATAGTTCTTGCAATAGGAGAGGTGCTTGGTTTTGGGTTCATACCGTGCGGTGTCCTCACCTACTGACAAAAGGGGTAGCGAGGCACGCATCGTGTTGTTGCCATCAAGGGTAAAAAGATGGGGTTTATAACATATTGCATGAATCTATCTCTCTACATGATGTCATCTTGCTTAAAGCGTTACTCCGTTTATCATGAACTTAATACACTAGATGCATGCTGGATAGCGGTCGATGTGTGGAGTAATAGTAGTAGATGCAGAAAGTATCGGTCTACTTGTCTCGGACGTGATGCCTATATGTATGATCATTTGCCTTAGATATCATCATGACTTTGCGCTTTTCTATGAATTGCTCAACAGTAATTTGTTCACCCACCGTAACACTTGCTTTCATGAAAGAAGCCTCTAGTGAACACTATGGCCCTCAGGTGTATTTTACACATTATATATTCAGACCTAAACACCAAAAACACTAAAAATACCTTACTGCAATTTTATTTACTAATTTATATTCGTCTATTATCACTATCAGATCTCACTTTGCAAACAATCATAAAGGGATTGACAACCTCTTTATCGCGTTGGGTGCAAGTTTGTTTGAGTTTTGTGCAGGTTCCTTGTTGCCTCATCTTGTTACTCCTACTGGATTGATACCTTGGTTCTCAAACTGAGGGAAATACTTACCGCTGCCTTGCTGCATCATCCTTTCCTCTTCAACGAAAATAACCAATACAAGACAAGAATTCTGCAATCAACTAGCCAACTTTGCCGAGTTCCATGCATTTTATACTCCACCAACAATCTGGACCACCTGGTGTCCGCTCCATGTGATCCGTTCCGTTTGTGTAATTACTTTCCCGAGTTTTGTGTTTGTAAACTCGGCAATGATTTATTCTATGTTTGCTGATTTTTAGTGTGGAAAAAACACGGTAGAAAAAACATTCCTGAGCCTTTTCTAGCCTACTGTATTACACTCAACAAGGTGTTTGTCGTGTTGATTTTAGACTTCGCTGAGTTTTCTAGGAAGTGGGCAAACTCCATGATTCCATTAGTGTCGGCTTACAACCTTAGAAACATTGCATTGATCTACTATGCTCAAAATATAAACCGACCTACTACGGCTTATACACATGTAGTATAATTGGAGATATCTATTGAGCCTTCTCAAGTTGCAATCAAATGAATAACTAAATAACTGTACCATACTGTCAGAATTTATTCAGAGTTTAGGGAACCATATAATTCAGCCTTTTAAAATCAGCTTAATGACACGAACCACTAAATGGACTAGAGACACTCTGAAGTCTTGCTTCAGGTTCAGATAACCTCGCGGTACCAAACATTTAGTTTGAGACCCCTATATTATTACCCACACCTGTATAGCCCAGTGGACTGTATCTTGAATTGCAACATTGAGGGTGTGTGTTCGAATCCCTCCCAAGACGCCATAATTCTTTTGTTTTAATTCAGCTCCAAATCTGGATCTAGCATTTTTCGCACCAGGGCCCCTCTATTTTTGATTTCCATCTGACAAGTCCATGTTTTTGGCAGAAAACACTCCTGTTTTAAAATTGCAACAACTTGCCAAATTCAAATCGAAATTTAACAATTTAAATATGTATTCCTATAAAGAAATGTGTTCTATCCATTTGTAAACTTTTTCCACTGTTTGGTTAATTAAAATTGGTGCAATTAAAATTATTTTAATTACTCCCTAGAGCTTGCGAAACTCATAACTTAATAACTATAAATTTGAATAATATCCTTTTCAACGGTTTGACTTGTAACTAATGAGACGTCACACCGATGTTGCAATATCTTTCTGAATATTACAACAAATAGTTATTTTGTTGAAATACCTAGCCTCTATTACAACAAAATGACTGCCTCGCACAACGGAATTGTTTTGTCGCAATATTGCTACCATATCGCAACGCCAATGCAGTTTGTTGCAATATTTAGCCACTTTTTGCAACAATATTTTTAGCTAATGCAATGTCATGCCTATTGCGACGAATAGTTATTTTGTTGAAATACCTAGTCACTATTACAACAAAATGACTACCTCGCGCAACGGAATTGGTTCGTCGCAATACCGCTACCATAATGCAACGCCGATATAGTTTGTCGCAATATGAGGCCTCTATTGCAACAAAATTAATATTTGGCGCAAGCAAACTTAGTAATGGCAATATGTGCAGTCTATTACCACAACCGGAGATTTTGTGGTAATATTGCGCTTTATTGCAACAAAAGGTACTTGTAGAAATAAATTTTGTTGCAATCGAACGGAATCCTTGTAGGGCATCATATTTCCTTGTTCATGATAATAGTTTATTATCCATGCTTAAATTGTATTGATCGGAAACTCAGATACATGTGTGGATACATGGAAAACACCATGTCCCTAGTATGCCTCTGATGGACTAGCTCGTTGATCAAAGATGGTTATGGTTTCCTTGCCATGGGCATGAGATGTCATTTGATAACGGGATCAGATCATTAGGAAAATGATGTGATGGACAAGACCCAAATTATAAACGTAGCATATGATCGTGTGAGTTTATTGTTACAGTTTCTGCATGTCAAGTATCTGTTCCTATGACCATGAGATCATGCAACTCACTGACACCGGAGGAGTACCTTGTGTGTATCAAACATCGCAATGTAACAAGGTGACTATAAAGGTGGTCTACAGGTACCTCCTGTTGAAAATATACCCTAGAGGCAATATATAATGTGTTTATTATTATATTTCCTTGTTCATGATAATCATTTATTATCCATGCTATAATTGTAGTGATCGAAAACACACTGCATGTGTGGGTGAATAGACAACAATGTGTCCCTAGTATGCCTCTAGTGAACTAGCTCGTTGATCAAAGATGGTCAGGGTTTCCTAGCCATAGACATGTGATGTCATTTGATAACGGGATCACATCATTAGGAGAATGATGTGATGGACAAGACCCAAACTACAAACGTAGCATATGATCGTGTCAGTTTATTGCTACTGTTTTCTGCATGTCAAAGGATATGTTCCTATGACCATGAGATCATGCAACTCACGGATATCGGAGGAGTGCCTTGTGTGTATCAAATGTCGCAACGTAACTGGGTGACTATAAAGGTGCTCTACAGGTATCTCCGATGGCGTCTGTTGAGTTGGCATGGATCGAAACTGGGATTTGTTACTCCGTGTGACGGAGAGGTATCTCGGGGCCCACTCAGTAATGCAACATCACAATAAGCCTTGCAAGCAATATGACTAATTGTTAGTTGCGGGATCTTGTATTACGGAACGAGTAAAGAGACTTGCCGGTAACGAGATTGAACTAGGTATGGAGATACCGACGATCAAATCTCGGGCAAGTAACATACCGAAGAACAAAGGGAACGTTATAGGGGATTAACTGAATCCTTGACATAGAGGTTCGACCGATAGATCTTCGTAGAATATGTAGGAACCAATGTGGACGTCCAGGTCCCGCCATTGGTTATTGGCCGTAGAGGTGTCTCGGTCATGTCCACATAGTTCTCGAACCCGCAGGGTCTGCACACTTAAGGTTTGGTGACATTTCGGTAGTATAGAGTTATGTATGGTGGTGACCGAAGGATGTTCGGAGTCTCGGATACGATCCCGGACATGACGAGGATCTCCAAAAGAGTCTGGAGATAAAGATTGATATATGTGATAATAGTGTTTTGATCTCTGGAAGAGTTCCGGAGTTAACCGGAAGGGGTTCCGGATGTTTACCGAAGTGTTCGGGTATAGCAACACTTTATATGGACCAATGGGGTAAAACCCACGAGGTATTGGAAAGGGCAAAAGGAAGTTTTGCTGCTGCCTTAATCAGTAGGGCAGTACTACCGCTTGTGAAGGGGTACTACCGCTCAAGCGGTACTACCGCTGGTGAAGCGGTACTACCGCTCGTGAAGCGGTACTACCGCTTGTGCGCGGGACTGCAGGGATCCGAGTTGGACTCTTTCCATGCGGGCCAAACCGACCTTGTGCGGGCAAAACCGACCTTGTAGAGGTTTTTGCTCCAAGATTAGACCCCAGGGCTCAACATATAAATAGAGGGGCAGGGCTAGCACACGGGACACAACTTACGGCCACGTGTTACCCGTTTCATCGGTGCTCCTCTAGATCGGATTTCTGCAGCGCTTAGGCGAAGCCCTGCTGGAATTGCTCCACCACCAACATCACCGGAGCGCCGTCACGCTGCCGGTGAACTCTCTCTCCTCTCCACCTCCTCTTGCTGGATCAAGACGGTGGAGATCGTCATCAAGCTGCACGTGTGCTAAACGCGGAGGTGCCGTCCGTTCGGTACTAGATCGGAAGGATCGTGATCAAGTCCACGAGACGTTCGTGGTTGGATCGCGGGACAGTTCGTGATTGGATCGCGGGACAGTTCGTGATTGGTTCGCGGGACGGTTCGTGATTGGATCGCGGGACGCTCGGCGATTTGGATCGCGAAGAAGTTCGACTACACCAACCGCGTTTCTTAACGCTTCCCGCTTAGCGATCTACAAGGGTAAGTAGATCCATTCTCCCTCTCGTAGATGCTCATCACCATGGATAGGTTTGCGTGTGCGTAGGAAAATTTTTGTTTCCCATGCGACGTTCCCCAACAGTGGCATCATGAGCTAGGTTGATGGTTCGATGAGATCTCGAGTAGAACACAAAAGGTTTGTGGGCATTGGTGCTTAGATTGCTTCCTCCCTTGGTCGTATTTTGGTTCAGCGGGATTGTGAGATGAAGCGGCCCGGACCAACATTACTTGTACGCTTACGAGAGACCGGTTCCCTCGATGCAACTTGTTGCCTAGATGGCTTGCGGGTGACGGTTTCTCTCACTTTAGTTGGATCGGATTCGGCAAAGGCGGTCCTTGAGAAGGTTGAAAAGCAACTAGTGTATCACCGTTGTGGTTTTTGCGTAGGTGAGAATTGTTCTTGCTAGATACCCGTAGCAGCCACGTAAAACATGCAACAACAAATAGAGGACGTCTAACTTGTTTTTGCAGGGTATGTTGTGATATGATATGGCCAATTACATGATGTGATATATGTGATGTGTGAGATGATCATGTGATGTATAGATTATCACGACTTGCATGTCGATGAATACGGCAACCGGCAGGAGCCATAGGGTTGTCTTTAATTATTGTATGACCTGCGTGTCAATCATTAAGCGCTATGTAATGTTTTACTTCATCGCTAAACGGTAGTAGTAGTAGTAGAAGCATGCAGGGCGTGACAACCCCAATGGAGACACGTTGATGGAGACCAAGATGATGGAGATCATGGTGTCATGCCGGTGACGATGGAGATCATGACGGTGTTTCGAAGATGGAAATCTTAAACACACGTTCATGGCCATATCATGTCACTTATGAATTGCATGAGATGTTAATCCTTTTATGCACCTAGTTTTGCTTAGTAAGGCGGTAGCATTATAAGGTGATCCCTCACTTGAATTTCAAGATGAATTGTGTTCTCCCCGAGTGTGCACCGTTGCGAAAGTTCGTCGTGTCGAGACACCACGTGATGATCGGGTGTGATAGACTCTACGTTCACATACAACGGTGCAAGCCAGATTTGCACGTGCAGAACACTCGGGTTAAACTTGACGAGCCTAGCATGTACAGACATGGCCTCGGAACACAAGAGACCGAAAGGTCGAACATGAGTCATATAGTAGATATGATCAACATAGTGATGTTCACCATTGAAGCCAACTTAACTCACGTGATGATCGGACTTGAGTTGGTGAATTTGGATCATGTGACACTCAGATGACCTGAGGGATGTCAATTTGAGTGGGAGCTTTAGTAATTTGATTAACTAAACTCATTATCATGAACAATATTCTAAGTAACCTTTGCATATTTACGTTGTAGATCAATGGCTCGCGCAGTAGCACCCCTGAATTTTAATGCGTTCCTAGAGAAAACTAAGTTGAAAGATGAGGGAAGTAACTTTATTGATTGGGCCCGTAATCTGAGGATTATCCTTACGGCTTCCCAGAAACAATATGTCCTTGATGCACCGCTTGGTGACCAACCAGAAGACATGACCTCCGAAGACGTTAAGAACGCTTGGGAGGCTCGTGCTAGAGACTACTCAATAGTTCAATGTGCAATATTGTATGGCTTAGAACCGTGACTTCAAAGACGTTTTGAACGTCATGGAGCATATGAGATGTTCCAGGAGTTGAAGTTTATCTTTCAGAAGAATGCCCGGATCGAGAGGTATGAGACCTCCGATAAATTCTATGCTTGCAAGATGGAGGAGAACGGGTCTATCAGTGAGCATATACTCAGAATGTCTGGGTACTCAAACCGTCTAGATGAGTTGGGAATTTCCCTTCCGCAAGAGGCGATCACTGATAGAGTTCTTCAATCACTGCCACCAAGTTACAAGAGTTTTGTGATGAACTATAACATGCACGGGATGAACAAGTCATCAGCCGAGCTGTTTGTGATGCTGAAAGTCGCTGAGTCTGAAATCCAAAAAGAACATCAAGTGTTGATGGTCAATAAAACCACTAGTTTCAAGAAAAATGGCAAGGGCAAGGGCAAGAAGGGTAAAACCAAGAAGGATGGCAAAGCAGTTGCTACTCCTACAAAGAAGCCTAAGCATGGACCTAAGCCAGAAACTGGGTGATTTCATTGCAAGGGAACTGGTCACTGGAAGCGGAACTTCCCCAAGTACCTGGCTGACAAGAAGGCGGCCAAAGACAAACAAGGTATATATGATATACATGTTATTGATGTGTACCTTACTAGTTCTCGTAGTAGTGCCTGGGTATTTGATACCGGTTCGGTTGCTCACATTTGCAACTCGAAGCAGGAACTACGGAATAAACGAAGACTGGCAAAGGACAAAGTGACGATGCGCGTGGGAAATGGTTCCAAGGTTGATGTGATCGCCGTCGGCACGCTCTCTCTTCGATTACCATCGGGATTAGTGATGAACCTGAATAATTGTTATTTTGTGCCTGCGTTAATCATGAACATTATATCTGGATCTTGTTTATTGCGAGACGGTTACTCATTTAAATCAGAGAATAAAGGTTGTTCTATTTATATGAGTAATATCTTTTATGGTCATGCACCCAATGTTAGGGTTTTATTCATTTTGAATCTTGATAGTGATGACACACATGTTCATAACATTGAGGCCAAAAGATGTAGGGTTGTTAATGAAGTACCACTTTCTTGTGGTACTGCCGTTTAGGTCATATGGGTGTAAAACACATGAGGAAGCTCCAGGCTGATGGACTTTTGGAGTCACTTGATTTTGAATCACTTGACACATGTGAACCATGCTTGATGGGCAAGATGACCAAAACGCCGTTCTCTGGAATAATGGAACGGGCGAGTGACTTGTTGGAAATCATACATACTGATGTGTGCGGTCCAATGAATGTTTTAACGCGCGGTGGTTATCGTTAGTTTCTCACCTTCACTGATGACTTGAGTAGATATGGGTATATTTACTTGATGAAACACAAGTCTGAAACATTTGAAAAGTTCAAGCAATTTCAGAGTGAAGTTGAGAATCATCGTAACAAGAAGATTAAATTTCTGCGATCTGATCGAGGAGGTGAATATCTGAGTTATGAGTTTGTCAGTCACTTAAGACAGTGTGGAATTGTTTCACAGTTGACACCGCCCGGAACACCACAGCGTAATGGTGTGTCTGAACGTCGTAATCGGACCTTATTAGATATGGTGCATTCTATGATGTCTCTTGCCGATTTGCCACTATCGTTTTGGGGTTATGCATTAGAGACAGCTGCATTCACTTTAAATAGGGCACCATCGAAATCCGTTGAGACGACGCCATATGAATTGTGGTTTGGCAAAAAGCCGAAGCTGTCGTTTCTTAAAGTTTGGGGATGTGATGCTTATGTCAAAAAGCTTCATCCTGAAAAGCTGGAACCCAAAGTGGAAAAATGCGTCTTCATAGGATACCCGAAAGAGACAGTCGGGTATACCTTCTATCTCAGATCCGAAGGCAAAGTGTTTGTCGCTAAGAACGGAACATTTCTTGAGAAAGAGTTTCTCTCGAAAGAATTGAGTGGGAGGAAAATAGAGCTTGATGAGGTTATTGAACCTTTACTTCAACCAGAGAGTAGCGCAGCGCAGAAAGATGTTTTTGTGGAACCTACGACGGTAGAAGAGGAAGTTAATGATGATGATCATGAAGCTTCGGATCAAGTTGCTATTGAACCTGGTAGGTCGACAAGGACGCGTACTACTCCCGAGTGGTACGGCAACCCTGTCTTAGAGGTCATGTTGTTGGACAACAATGAACCTACAAGCTATGGAGGAGCAGTGATGGGCCCGGATTCCGAGAAATGGTTAGAGGCCATGAAATCTGAGATGGGATCCATGTATGAAAACAAAGTATGGACTTTGGAAGTACTACCTGAAGGGCGAAAGGCCGTTCAGAACAAATGGATCTATAAGAAGAAGACGGACGCGGACGGTAATGTCACCGACCATAAAGCTCGACTTGTGGCAAAGGGTTTTTCACAAGTTCAAGGAGTTGACTACGATGAGACATTCTCACCCGTAGCGATGCTTAAGTCTGTCAGAATCATGTTGGCAATAGTTGCTTATTTCGACTATGAAATTTGGCAGATGGATGTCAGAACGGCATTCCTCAACGGTTTCCTTGAGGAAGAGTTGTATATGATGCAACCCGAAGGTTTTGTCGATCCAGAGAATGCTGGCAAAGTTTGCAAACTCCAGCGATCCATTTGTGGACTGGTGCAAGCATCTCGGAGTTGGAATAAGCGCTTTGATGAGGTGATCAAAGTGTTTGGGTTTATACAAGTTTATGGAGAAGCTTGTATTTACAAGAAAGTGAGTGGGATCTCTATAGCGTTTCTAGTGTTATCTGTGGATGACATATTGCTGATCGGAAACGATATAGAAATGCTGGAAAGCATGAAGGAATATTTGAATAAGAGTTTTTCAATGAAGGACCTAGGAGAAGCTGCTTTCATATTAGGCATTAAGATCTATAGAGATAGGTCAAGGCGCTTAATAGCACTTTCACAGAGCACATACCTTGATAAAGTTTTGAAGAACTTCAAAATGGAACAGTCCTAGAAAGGGTTCTTGCCTGTGTTAGAAGGTGTGAAGTTGAGTAAGACTAGATGCCAAGTGACTGCAGAAGATAAAGAAAAGATGAGCGTCATCCCCTATGCTTCAGCCATAGGTTCTATCATGTATGCAATGCTGTGCACAAGACCCGATGTCAGCCTTGCCATAAGTATGGCTGGAAGGTTTCAAAGTGATCCTGGAATGGAGCACTGGCTAAGGACATGTTTCTCGTCAAGAATATCCTTAAGTACCTTAACAGGACTAAGGACATGTTTCTCGTTTATGGAGGTGATGAAGAGCTCGTCGTAAAGGGTTACGTCGATGCAAGCTTTGACACTGATCGGGACGATTCTAAATCGCAAACCGGATACGTATTTATTCTTAACGGGGGAGCGGTAAGCTGGTGCAGTTCCAAGCAAACCGTGGTAGCTGATTCTACGTGCGAAGCGGAGTACATCGCAGCCTCGGAGGCAGCGAAGGAAGGTGTCTGGATGAAGCAGTTCATAACAGATCTTGGAGTAGTGCCCAGTGCACTAAATCCAATAAACCTGTTCTGTGACAACACTGGTGCCATTGCTCTAGCCAAGGAACCAAGGTTTCACTAGAGGACCAGACACATAAAGCGACGCTTCAACTCCATCCAGTTCTACATCGAGGAGAAGGACATAAATATTAACAAAGTGCACACGGATCTGAATGTGGCAGACCCGTTGACTAAACCTCTACCAAGGGCTAAACATGATCAACACCAGAACTGTATGGGTGTTCCATTTATTACCATGTAAATCATATAGTGATGTGAACTAGATTATTGACTCTAGTGCAAGTGGGAGACTGTTGGAAATATGCCCTAGAGGCAATATATAAAGTGTTTATTATTATATTTCTTTGTTCATGACAATCGTTTATTATCCATGCTATAATTGTAGTGATCGGAAACACACTGCATGTGTGGGTGAATAGACAACAATGTGTCCCTAGTATGCCTCTAGTGAACTAGCTCGTTGATCAAAGATGGTCAGGGTTTCCTAGCCATAGACATGTGATGTCATTTGATAATGGGATCACATCATTAGGAGAATGATGTGATGGACAAGACCCAAACTACAAACGTAGCATATGATCGTGTCAGTTTATTGCTACTGTTTTCTGCATGTCAAAGTATATGTTCCTATGACCATGAGATCATGCAACTCACGGATATCGGAGGAGTGCCTTGTGTGTATCAAATGTCGCAACGTAACTGGGTGACTATAAAGGTGCTCTACAGGTATCTCCGATGGTGTCTGTTGAGTTGGCATGGATCGAAACTGGGATTTGTTACTCCGTGTGACGGAGAGGTATCTCGGGGCCCACTCGGTAATGCAACATCACAATAAGCCTTGCAAGCAATATGACTAATTGTTAGTTGCGGGATCTTGTATGACGGAACGAGTAAAGAGACTTGCTAGTAACGAGATTGAACTAGGTATGGAGATACCGACGATCGAATCTCGGGCAAGTAACATACCGAAGAACAAAGGGAACGTTATACGGGATTAACTGAATCCTTGACATAGAGGTTCGACCGATAGATCTTCGTAGAATATGTAGGAACCAATGTGGACGTCCAGGTCCCGCCATTGGTTATTGGCCGTAGAGGTGTCTCGGTTATGTGTACATAGTTCTCGAACCCGCAGGGTCTGCACACTTAAGGTTTGGTGACGTTTTGGTAGTATAGAGTTATGTATGGTGGTGACCGAAGGATGTTCGGAGTCTCGGATACGATCCCGGACATGACGAGGTTCTCCGGAAGAGTCTGGAGATAAAGATTGATATATGTGATAATAGTGTTTTGATCTCTGGAAGAGTTCGGGAATTAACCGGAAGGGGTTCTGGATGTTTACCGAAGTGTTCGGGTATAGCAACACTTTATATGGACCAATGGGGTAAAACCCACGAGGTATTGGAAAGGGCAAAAGGAAGTTTTTCTGCAGCCTTAAGCAGTAGGGCAGTACTACTGCTTGTGAAGGGGTACTACCGCTCAAGCGGTACTACCGCTGGTGAAGCGGTACTACCGCTCAAGCGGTACTACCGCTCGTGAAGCGGTACTACCGCTTGTGCGCGGGACTGCAGGGATCCGAGTTGGACTCTTTCCTTGCGGGCCAAATCGACCTTGTGCGGGCAAAACCGACCTTGTAGAGGTTTTTGCTCCAAGATTAGACCCCAGGGCTCAACATATAAATAGAGGGGCAGGGCTAGCACACGGGACACAACTTACGGCCACGTGTTACCCGTTTCATCGGTGCTCCTCTAGATCGGATTTCTTCAGCGCTTAGGGGAATCCCTGCTGGAATTGCTCCACCACCAACATCACCGGAGCGCCGTCACGCTGCCGGTGAACTCTCTCTCCTCTCCACCTCCTCTTGCTGGATCAAGACAGTGAAGATCGTCATCAAGCTGCACGTGTGCTGAACGCGAAGGTGCCATCCGTTCGGTACTAGATCGGAAGGATCGTGATCAAGGCCACGAGACGTTCGTGATTGGATCGCGGGACGGTTCGTTATTGGATCGCGGGACGGTTCGTGATTGGTTCGCGGGACGGTTCGTGATTGGATCGCGGGATGCTCAGCGATTTGGATCGCGAAGAAGTTCGACTACACCAACTGCGTTTCTTAACGTTTCCCGCTTAGCGATCTACAAGGGTAAGTAGATCCACTCTCCCTCTCGTAGATGCTCATCACCATGGATAGGTTTGTGTGTGCGTAGGAATTTTTTTTTCCCTTGCGACGTTCCCCAACACCTCCGAGGGTATCTGTTGGGTTGGCATGGATCAACACTAGGATTTGTTACTCTGTATGACGGAGAGGTATCTCAGGGCCCACTCGGTAATACAACATCATAATAAGCCTTGCAAGCAATGTGACTAAGTGTTAGCCACGGGATCTTGTGTTATAGAACGAGTAAAGAGCCTTGCCGGCAACGAGATTAAACTAGGTATGGAGATACTAACGATCGAATCTCGGGCAAGTAACATATCGAAGTACAAAGGAAACGTCATACGGGATTAACTGAATCATTGACAGAGAGGTTCGACCGATAAAGATCTTCGTAGAATATGTAGGAATCAATATGGCCATCCAGGTCCCACTATTGGTTATTGACCATAGAGGTATCTCGTTCATGTCTGCATAGTTCTCGAACCCACAGGCTTTGCACACTTAAGGTTCGATGACGTTTCAGTAGTATAGAGTTATGTATGGTGGTGACCGAAGGTTGTTCGGAGTCCCAGCTGAGATCCCAGACATCACGAGGAGCTCCGTAATGGTCCGGAGGTAAATATTGATATATAGGAACTCCTGTTTTGGTCGCCGGAAAAGTTTCGGGCTCATTGGTAATGTACCGAGAGTGCCGGTAGGGTACCGGGGGAACATCGGGAGGGTTGTTTCTGTTGGAAACATGCCCAAGAGGCAATAATAAAATGGTTATTATTGTATTTCCTTGTTCATGATAATTGTCTATTGTTCATGCTATAATTGTCTTAACCGGAAACCATAATACATGTGTGAATACATAGACCATAACATGTCCCTAGCGAGCCTCTAGTTGACTAGCTCGTTGATCAATAGATGGTCACGGTTTCATGACCATGGACATTGGATGTCGTTTATAATGGGATCACATCATTAGGAGAATGATGTGATGGACAAGACCCAATCCTAAGCATAGCACTAGATCGTCTAGTTCGTTTGCTAAAGCTTTTCAATGTCAAGTATCGTTTCCTTAGACCATGAGATTGTGCAACTCCCGGATACCGTAGGAATGCTTTGGGTGTGCCAAATGTCACAACATAACTGGGTGGCTATAAAGGTGCAGTACGGGTATCTCCGAAAGTGTCTGTTGGGTTGGCACGAATCGTGACTGGGATTTGTCACTCTGTGTGACGGAGAGGTATCTCTGGGCCCACTCGGTAAGACACCATCATAATGAGCTCAATCTGACTAAGGAGTTAGCCACGGGATGATGTATTATGGAACGAGTAAAGAGACTTGCCGGTAACGAGATCGAACAAGGTATAGAGATACCGACAATCGAATCTCGGGCAAGTATCATACCGATAGACATAGGAAATTGTATACGGGATTGATTGAATCCCCGACATCGTGGTTCATCCGATAAGATCATCGTGGAGCATGTGGGAGCCAACATGGGTATCCAGATCCCACTGTTGGTTATTGGCCGGAGAAGTGTCTCGGTCATGTCCACGTGTCTCCCGAACCCGTAGGGTCTACACACTTAAGGTTTGATGATGCTAGGGTTATAGGGAGATGGTATACGTGATTACCGAAAGTTTTTCGGAGTCCCGGATGAGATTTCGGACGTCACGAGGAGCTCCGGAATGGACCGGAGGTAAATATTGATATATAGGAAGTCCAGTTTTGGTGACCGGAAAGTTTTCAGGCTCATCGGTATTGTACCGGGAGTGCCGAGAGGGTGAGGTGTGCCAGGCCTTATTGGGCTGGCCAGGACCTTCTAGAAAGGCCCATGCGGCTGGAGATCTGGAGATAAAGGGCAAAGGGTTTTAAAAGAGAAGATCCACCTCCCTTGTGGGAGGTGGACTCTATCCCCACTTTGGCCCAAGCCCTCCTCTTTGGAGGAGGGGCCAAGGCAGCCCTCCCTCTCCCTCATCCTATATATACTTGAGGTTTGGGCCTTTTGAGGACAGTTCTGAACTCTCTCTCTCATGGCAAAGCCCTACCTCTCTTCTTCCTCCTCCGCAGCGCTTAGGGGAAGCCCTGCCGGAATACCTTGCTACTCCACCACCACCACGCCGTCGTGCTGCTGTTGGAGCCCTTCCCTAACCTCTCCTTCCTCCTTGCTGGATCAAGGCGTAGGAGACGTCACTGGGCTGCACGTGTGTTGAACGCGGAGGCACCGTTGTTCGGCACTTAGATCGGAATCCGCCGCGATCTGAATCGCTGCGAGTACGACTCCATCAACCGCGTTCTTGTAACTCTTCCGCTTAGCGATCTTCAAAGGTACGAAGATGAAATCTCCCCACTCATTGCTGGTTTCTCCATAGATAGATCTTGGTGACACATAGGAAAATTTTGATTTACTAGTATGTCTCCCAATAGTGGTATCAGAGCCAGGTTTATGCATAGAATCTATGCACGAGTATAACACAAAGCAGTTGTGGGCGTCGATTTTGTTAATTTGCTTACCAATACTAGTCTTATCTTTATTCGGCGGTATTGTGGGATGAACCGTCCCGGACCGACTTTACACGTACGCTTACGTGAGACTGGTTCCACCGCCTGACATACACTTGTTGCAAAAGCTGGCTAGCGGGTGTTTGTCTCTCCCACCTTAGTCGGATTGGATTCGATGAAAAGGGTCCTTATGAAGGGTAAATAGCAATTGGCATATCACGTTGTGGTTTTGACGTAGGTAAGAAACGTTCTTGCTAGTAACCTATAGCAGCCACGTAAAAAGTTGCAACTACAAATTAGAGGACGTCTAACTGTTTTTTGCAGCATATGCCTTGTGATGTGATATGGCCAAAGGATGTGATGTGATGCATTGTGATGTATGAGATTGATCATGTTCTTATAATAGGATTCACGACTTGCATGTCGATGAGTATGACAACTAGCAGGAGACATAGGAGTTGTCTTATTTTATTGTATGACCTGCATGTCAATCATAAACGCCATGTAATTACTTTACTTTATTGCTAAACATTAGCCATAGTAGTCGAAGTAATAGTTGGCGAGACAACTTCATGAAGACACAGTGATGGAGATCATGGTGTCGTGCCGGTGATAGTGATGATCATGGTGCCCCGAAGATGGAGATCAAAGGAGCAAGATGATAATGGCCATATCATGTCACTATATTGATTGCATGTGATGTTTATCATGTTTACATCTTATTTGCCTAGAACGACGGTAGTAAATAAGATGATCTCTCACTAAAATTTCAAGAAAAGTGTTCACCCTAACTGTGCACCATTTCTAAGGATCGTTGTTCCGAAGTAATATGTGATGATCGGGTGTTTTAGGTTCGAACGTTGATGGTAAATAAGACCACTAGTTTCAAGAAAGGCAAGGGTAAGAAGAACTTCAAGAAGGACGGCAAAGCTGTTGCCGCGCCCGGTAAGCAAGTTGTCGGGAAGAAGAAGAACAAGCATGGACCCAAGCCTGAGACTAGGTGCTTTTACTGCAAGGGTACCGGTCACTGGAAGCGGAACTGCCCCAAGTACTTAGCGGATAAGAAGGACGGCAACATTAAAGGTATATGTGATATACTTGTTATTGATGTGTACCTAACCAGCGCTCGTAGTAGCTCCTAGTTATTTGATACCGGTGCAGTTGCTCACATTTGTAACTCCAAGAAGGAGCTACGGAATAAGCGGAGGCTGGCAAAGGACGAGGTGACGATGCACGTCGGGAATGGTTCCAAGGTCGATGTGATCGCCGTCGGCACGCTACCTCTACATCTACCTTCGGGATTAGTGTTAAACCTTAATAATTGTTATTTAGTACCAGCTTTGAGCATGAACATTGTATCTGGATCTCGCTTGATGCGAGATGGCTACTCATTTAAATCTGAGAATAATGGTTGTTCTATTTATATGAGAGAAATGTTTTAATGTCATGCCCCGCTGGTCAATGGTTTATTTTTGATGAATCTCGAACATGATGTTACACATGTCCATAGTGTGAGTACCAAAAAGTGTAAGGTTGATAATGATAGTCCCACTTACATGTGGCACTGTCGCCTTGGTCATATTGGTGTCAAACGTATGAAGAAGCTCCATACTGATGGACTTTTGGAGTCTCTTGATTTCGAATCATTTGACATGTGCAAACCATGCCTCATGGGCAAGATGACTAAGACTCCGTTCTCCGGAACAATGGAGCGAGCAATTGACTTGTTGGAAATAATACATACCGATGTATGCGGTCCAATGAGTGTCGAGGCTCGTGGTGGCTACCGTTATGTTCTCACCCTCACTGATGACTTGAGTAGATATGGGTATGTCTACTTATTGAAACATAAGTCTGAAACTTTTGAAAGGTTCAAGGAATTTCAGAGTGAGGTAGAGAATCAACGTGACAGGAAAATAAAGTGCCTATGATCTGATCGTGGCGGAGAATATTTAAGTCACGAGTTTGGCACGCACCTAAGGAAATGTGGAATTGTTTCACAACTCACGCTGCCTGGCACACCTCAGCAAAATGGTGTGTCTGAACGTCGTAATCGCACTCTATTAGATATGGTACGATCTATGATGTCTCTTACCGACTTACCGCTATCATTCTGGGGATATGCATTAGAGACTGCCGCATTCACTTAAATAGGGAGCCATCAAAATCCGTTGAGACGACACCGTATGAATTATGGTTTGCAAAGAAACCTAAGCTGTTGTTTCTAAAAGTTTGGGGATGCGATGCTTATGTGTAGAAACTTCAACCTGAGAAGCTCGAACCCAAAGCGGAAAAGTGCGTCTTCATAGGATATCCCAAAGAGACTATTGGGTATACCTTCTACCTATGATCCAAGGGCAAAGTCTTTGTTGCCAAGAATGGATCTTTTCTCGAGAGAGAGTTTCTCTCGAAAGAAGTAAGTGGGAGGAAAATAGAACTTGATGAGGTAATTGTACCTCCACTCGAACCGAAGAGTAGCGCAACACAGGAAGTTGTTTCTGTGGAGCCTACACCGGCTGGAGAGGAAGTTAATGATGATGATCATGAAACTTCAGATCAAGTTACTATTGAACATCGAAGGTCCACTAGGACACGTTCCGCACCAGAGTGGTACGACAACCCTGTCCTAGAGATCATGTTGTTAGACAACGGTGAACCTTCTAACTATGAAGAAGCGATGGCGGGCCCGGATTCCAACAAATGGCTTGAAGCCATGAAATCCGAGATAGGATCCATGTATGAGAAGAAAGTATGGACTTGGTGGACTTGCCTGATGATAAGCCAGCCATTGAAAATAAATGGATCTTTAAGAAGAAGTCTGACACGGATGGTAATGTGACCGTCTATAAGGCTCGTCTTGTCACTAAGGGTTATCGACAAGTTCAAGGAGTTGACTACGATGAGACTTTCTCACCCGTAGCGATGCTGAAGTCTTTCCGAATCATGTTAGCAATTGTCGCATTTTATGATTATGAGATCTGGCAAATGGACGTCCAAATGGCATTCCTTAATGGCTTCCTCAAGGAAGAACTGTATATGATGCAGCCGGAAGGTTTTGTCGATCCTAAAGATGCTAACAAGGTATGCAAGCTCTAGCGCTCCATCTATGGGCTGGTGCAAGCATCTCAGAGTTGGAACATTCGCTTTAATTTAGTGATTAAAGCGTTTGGGTTTGTACAGGTTTATGGAGAACCCTGTATTTACAAGAAAGTGAGTGGGAGCTGTGTAGCATTTCTCGTATTATATGTGGATGACATACTGATAATGGGAAATGATATAGAACTCTTGGAAAGTGTAAAGGCCTACTTGAATAAGTGTTTTTCCATGAAGGACCTTGGAGAAGCTGCTTACATATTAGGTATTAAGATCTATAAAGATAGATCGAGACTCCTCATAGGTCTTTCACAAAGCACATACCTTGAAAAGATATTGAAGAAGTTCAATATGGATCAGTCCAAGAAGGGATTCTTGCCTGTGTTACAAGGTGTGAGATTGAGTACGACTCAATGCCCGACCACGGCAAAGGATAGAGAAGAGATGAGTGTGATCCCCTATGCTTCAGCCATAGGCTCTATTATGTATGCCATGCTGTGTACCAGACCTGATGTGAACCTTGCCATAAGTTTGGTAGGGAGGTACCAAAGTGATCCCGGAGAGGAACACTGGACAGCGGTCAAAAACAACCCGAAGTACCTGAAAAGGACAAAGGACATGTTTCTCATATATGGAGGTGCTGAAGAGCTCATCGTAAAGGGTTACGTCGATGCTAGCTTCGACACAGATCCGGACGACTCCAAGTCGCAAACCGGATACATGTATATTTTGAACGGAGGGGCAGTCAGCTGGTGCAGCAAAGGAAGGAGTCTTGATGAAGGAGTTCATCATCGACCTAGGAGTAATTCCAAGTGCGTCGGGCCCGATGACTCTATTCTGTGACAACACTGGAGCTACTGCCCTTGCGAAGGAGCCCAGGTTTCACAAGAAGACAAGACACATCAAACGCCGCTTCAACTACATCCATGATTACATTCAGGAGGGAGATATAGATATTTGTAAAGTGCATACGGATCTAAATGTCGCAGATCCGTTGACTAAACCTCTCTCACGAGCAAAACATGATCAACACCAGAATGCTATGGGTGTACGATTCATCACAATGTAACTAGATTATTGACTCTAGGCCAAGTGAGAGACTGTTGGAAATATGCCCTAGAGGCAATAATAAAATGGTTATTATTGTATTTCCTTGTTCATGATAATTGTCTATTGTTCATGCTATAATTGTGTTAACCGGAAACCATAATACATGTGTGAATATATAGACCATAACATGTCCCTAGCAAGCCTCTAGTTGACTAGCTCGTTGATGAATAGATGGTCACGGTTTCATGACCACGGACATTGGATGTCGTTGATAATGGGATCACATCATTAGGAGAATGATGTGATGGACAAGACCCAACCCTAAGCATAGCACTAGATCGTGTAGTTCGTTTGCTAAAGCTTTTCAATGTCAAGTATTGTTTCCTTAGACCATGAGATTGTGCAACTCCTGGATACCATAGGAATTCTTTGGGTGTGCCAAACGTCACAACGTAACTGGTTGGCTATAAAGGTGCACTACGGGTATCTCCGAAAGTGTCTGTTGGGTTGGCACGAATCGAGACTGGGATTTGTCACTCCGTGTGACGAAGAGGTATCTCTGGGCCCACTTGGTAAGAGATCATCATAATGAGCTCAATGTGACTAAGGAGTTAGCCACATTATGATGTATTACGGAACGAGTAAAGGGACTTGCCGATAACGAGATTGAACAAGGTATAGAGATACCGACGATCGAATCTCGAGCAAGTATCATACCGATAGACAAAGGGAATTGTATACGGGATTGATTGAATCCCCGACATCGTGGTTCATCCGATGAGATCATCGTGGAGCATGTGGGAGACAACATGGGTATCCAGATCCCGCTGTTGGTTATTGGCCGGCGAAGTGTCTCGGTCATGTCCACGTGTCTCCCGTACCCGTAGGGTCTACACACTTAAGGTTCGATGACGCTAGGGTTATAGGGAAATGGTATACATGATTACCAAAAGTTGTTTGGAGTCCCGGATGAGATCCAGGACGTCACGAGGAGCTCCGGAATGGTCCGGAGGTAAAGATTGATATATAGGAAGTCCAGTTTTGGTCACCGGGAAGTTTTCGGGCTCATCGGTATTGTACCGGGAGTGCCGGGAGGGTGCCGGAGGACCTCCGGGAGAGGTGTGACGACCATAGGACTTTGTGGGCCCTTAGAGGAGGTGTGCCAGCCCTTATTGGGCTGGACAAGACCTTATAGAAATGCCCATGCGGCTGGAGATCTGGAGATAAAGGGCAAAGGGTTTTAGAAGAGGAGATCCACCTCCCTTGTGGGAGGTGGACTCTATCCCCACTTCGGCCGAAGCCCTCCTCTTTGGAGGAGGCGCCAAGGCATCCCTCCCTCTCCCTACTCCTATATATACTTGAGGTTTTGGCCTTTTGAGGACAGTTCTGAACTCTCTCTCTCTCTCATGGCAAAGCCCTACCTCTCTTCTTCCTCCTCCATAGCACTTAGGCGAAGCCCAGCCGGAATACCTTGCTACTCCACCACCACCACGCTGTCTTGCTACTATTGGAGCCCTTCCCTAACCTCTCCTTCCTCCTTGCTGGATGAAGGCGTAGGAGACGTCACCGGGCTGCACGTGTGTCGAACGCGGAGGCACCGTTGTTCGGCGCTTAGATCGGAATCCACCGCGATCTGAATCGCTGCGAGTACGACTCCATCAACCGCGTTCTTGTAACTCTTCCGCTTAGCGATATTCAAAGGTATGAAGATGCAACCTCCCCACTCATTGCTGGTTTCTCCATAGATAGATCTTGGTGACACGTAGGAAAATTTTGATTTACTACTATGTCTCCCTACAGTTTCGACCCAAGAGGCTACATGGGCTGTGGGAGAAAGTATACCAGCCCTTAGTGGGCTGGCTGTCACCCCACGGGAAGCCCATGCGGCTGGCCTGGAAAAACCCAAGTGTCGAAGGAGGCCCAAGTGGGAAAGGAGGAGTCCTAGTCCTACTAGGATTGGAGGAGAAGGACTCCTCCCACCCCGTCGGCCAAAGGAAGGTTGGCTCCCTTGGGAGACAAGCCTCCTCCCTCCTCTCCTCCTATATATACTAGAGGTTTTGAGCGTTTTGAGACACAGTAAAACAGCCACGTGCTACCTCTCCTCTAGATCGTAGTTTCTCCTCTAGATCGGTTTTCAGCGGTGCTTAGGCGAAGCCCCGCTGGAATAGCTCCACCACCATCGCCGAAAAACCATCGTGCTTTTGGAGAACTCATCTATCTCTCCTCTCCCTCTTGTTGGATCAAGAAGGCGAAGATCGTCATCGAGCTGGACGTGTGCTGAACGCGGAGGTGCCGTCCGTTTGGTGCTAGATCTGAAGGACCGTGATCAAGATCGCGAGACGATTCGTGATTGGATCGCAGGACTGATCGTGATGAGATCGCGGGACGGATCATGATGAGATCGTGGGACGGATCATGATGGGATCGCGGGATGCTCGGCGATTTGGAACGCGAAGACGTTTGACTACATCAATCGTGTTTCTTAACGCTTCCCGCTTAGCGATCTACAAGGGTATGTAGATCCACCCTCCCTCTCGTAGATGCCCATCACCATGTATAGATCTTGCATGTGTGTAGGATCTTTTTCCCATGCAACGTTCCCCAACAGTGGTATCAGAGCTAGGTCCATGTGTAGATTAGATCTCGAGTGGAACACACAGAGTTTGTGGGTGTTGATGCTTAGATTGCTTCCTCCCTTGGTCGTGTTTTGGTTCAGTGGTATTGTGGGATAAAGCGGCCTGAACCAACCTTACTCGTATACTTACGAGAGACCGGTTCCATCGACTGACATGCGACTTCGTTGCACAAAGATGGCTGGCGGGTGTCTGTCTCTCCTACTATAGTTGGATCGGATTCAACAAAGGCGGTCCTTGTGAAGGTTGAAAAGCAATTTATGTATCACCGTTGTGGTTTTGCGTAGGTGAGATTTCTTCTTGCTAGATACCCATAGCAGCCACGTAAAACTTGCAACAACAATTAGAGGACGTCTAACTTGTTTTTGCTGGGTATGTTGTGATGTGATATGGCCAATTGCATGATGATATATATTTGATGTATGAGATGATCATGTATTGTATAGAATATCATGACTTGCATGTCGATGAGTACGGCAACCGGTAGAAGCCATAGGGTTGTCTTTAATTATTGTATGACCTGCGTGTCAATCATTCAGCGCTATGTAATGCTTTACTTTATCACTAAGCGGTAGCAATAGTAGTAGCTATTGGGGAACGTTGCATGGGAAACAAAAAATTTCCTACGCGCACGAATATATATCCATGGTGATGAGCATCTACGAGAGGGAGAGTGGATCTACGCACCCTTGTAGATCGCAAGCGGGAAGCGTTAAGTAACGCGGTTGGTGTAGTCGAACGTCTTTGCAATCCAAATTGCCGTGCTTCCCGCGATCCAATCAGGATCCGTCGCGCGATGTAATCACGATCCGTCCTGCGAACTTGATCACCATCCGTCCCACGAACTTGATCACGATCCTTCCGATCTAGCGCCGAACGGACGGCACCTCCGCGTTCAGCACACGTACAGCTTGATGACGATCTCCGCCGTCTTGATCCAGCAAGAGAGAGCGGAGAGGTAGAAGAGTTTGCCGGTAGCATGACGGCACTCCGGCGATGGTGGTGGAGCAATTCTGACAGGGCTTCGCCTAAGCATTGCAGAAATCCAATCTAGAGGAGAAACTATGCACTGGGGGAACGGTTAGCACGTGGCTGAAAAACTAGTGCAAAATCCTAGAAATCCACCAGTATATATAGGAGGGAGGGAGAAGGAGAGGAAGCCTTGTCCTCCAAGCCTTGGAGGCTTCGTACGAAGTGGGAGGTGGAGGAGGACTCTCCTCCTCCAATCCTAGTAGGACAAGGATTCCTCCTTTTTGCCTTTTTTCCACCTTTTTCCTTTGGGTTTCTTTTTTCCAGCCACATGGGCCTATTGTGGTTGTTCCACCAGCCCACTAAGGGCTGGTTATTAATTTCCCACAGCCCATTAAGCCTCTTGGGTCGAAATACCCCTCCCGGAGGTCTCCCAGTACACTACCGGCACTCCCGGTACACTACCGATAAGCACGAAACTTTTCCAGCGAGCAAAACAGGACATCCTATATATGAATCATTACCTTCGGACCATTCCGGAGCTCCTCATGACGTCCGGGATCTCATACGGGACTCCGAACAAACTTCGGTCACCACCATACATAACTCTATACTACCGAAACGTCACCAAACCTTAAGTGTGCAGACCTTGCTGGTTCGAGAACTATGTAGACATGACCGAGACACCTCTCCAGTCAATAACCAATGGTGGGACCGGGATGTCCACATTGATTCCTACATATTCTACGAAGATATTTATCGGTTGAACCTCTATGTCAAGGATTCAGTTAATCCCGTATGATGTTCCCTTTGTTCTTTGATATGTTACTTGCCCGAGATTCGATCGTCGGTATCTTCATACCTAGTTCAACCTCGTTACCGGCAATTCTCTTTACTTGTTCCGTAATACAAGATCCTGTGACTAGCACTTAGCCACATTGCTTGCAATGCTTGTTGTGATGTTGTATTACCGAGTGGGCCCTGAGATACCTCTCCATCACACGGAGTAACAAATCCCAGTCTCGATCCATGACAACTCAACAGACATCATCGGAGACACCTGTAGAGCACCTTTATAGTCACCCAGTTACGTTGCGACGTTTGATGCACACAAGGCACTCCTCCGATGTCCGTGAGCTGCATGATCTCATGGTCATAGGAACATATACTTGACATGCAGAAAACAGTAGCAATAAACTGACATGATCATATGCTACGTTTGTAGTTTGGTCTTGTCCATGACATCATTCTCCTAATGATGTGATCCCGTTATCAAATGACATCACATGGCAATGGCTAGGAAACCTTGACCATCTTTGATTAACGAGCTACTTCACTAGAGGCATACAAGGGACACAGTGTTGTCTATTTACCCACACATGCAATGTGTTTCCAATCAATACAATTATATCATGGATAATAAATGATTATCATGAACAAGGAAATATAATAATAAACACTTTATTGATTGCCTCTAGGGCATATTTCCAATAGTAGCAGCATGGTGGGCGCGACAACCCTGATGGTGACACTTTGATGGAGATCAAGATGATGGAGATCATGGTGTCATGTCGGTGACGATGGAGATCAAGCCAGTGCTTTCAAGATGGAGATCAAAAGCACAAGTTCATGGACATATCATGTCACTTATGATTTCCATGTGATGTTAACCCTTTTATGCACCTTGTTTTGCTTAGGACAACGGTAGCGTTATAAGGTTATCCCTCACTTAAATTTCAAGATAAATTGTGTTCTCCCCGAGTTTGCACCATTCTGAAAGTTTGTCATGTCGAGCCACCACATGATGATTGGGTGTGATAGACTCTACGTTCACATACAATAGGTGCAAGCCAGTATTGCACATGCAGAACACTCGGGTTAAACTTGACGAGCCTAGCATGTACAGACATGGCCTCGAAACGCAAGAGACCGAAAGGTCGAACATGAGTCATATAGTAGATATGGTCAACATGATGATGTTCACCATTGCAACCACCTCAACTCACATGATGATCGGACTTGAGTTGGTGAATTTGGATCATGTATCAGTAGAATGACCGGAGGGACGTCAATTTGAGTCGGAGTTCTTAAGTAATATGATTAACTGAACTCATTATCATGAACATAGTCAGTAGTGTCTTTGCAAATTATGTTGTAGATTACTAGCTTGCGCTGTAGCTCCCTTGAATTTTATATTTTCCTAGAGAAGTAGAGTTGAAAGGTATTTGTAAAAATATTGCGGACTGGGTCCGTGATCGGAGGATTGTCCTCCTTGCTGCACAGAAGGCTGCTACTTCTTGAGCATGCGTTGGTTTTTTCCTTTGAATAGGAAATGGTGATGCAGCAAAGTAGAGATAAGTATTTCCCTCAGTTTGAGAACCAAGGTATCAATCCAGTCTAAGTATAAAGATGAGGCACCAAGGCACCTGCACAAAAACAAACAAATTTGCACCCAACGCGATAAAGGGGTTGTCAATCCCTTTACGATTACTTGCAAGGTGAGATCTGATAGTGATAATAGGTAAATATAAATAAATAAATAAATAAAAGTGCAGCAAGGTATTTTTGGTATTTTTGTATGTAGATCTGAATATATAATGTGTACAATAGACCCGGGGGCCATAGTGTTCACTAGAGGCTTCTCTCATGATAGCAAGAATTGTGGTGGGTGAACAAATTACTGTCGAGCAATTGATAGAATCGCGCAAAGTCATGACGATATCGAAGGCAATGATCATACATATAGGCATCACGTCCGAGAAAAGTAGACCGATACTTTCTGCATCTACTACTATTACTCCACACATCGACCGCTATCCAGCATGCATCTAGTGTATTGAGTTCATAACAAACAGAGTAACGCTTTAAGCAAGATGAAATGATGTAGAAGGATAAATTCATGCAATATGATATAAACCCCATCTTTTTACCCTTGATGGAAAGGACATGATGCGTGCCTCGCTACCCCTTCTGTCACTAGGCAGTGAGGACACCGCACAGTATGAACCCAAAACCAAGCACTGCTCCCATTGCAAGAATTATAGATCAAGTTGGCCAAACAAAACTCATAACTCGAAGAGACTTACAAGGATATGAAATCATGCATATAAGAAATCAGAGGAGACTCAAATAATATTCATAGATAATCTGATCATAAATCCTCAATTCATCGGATCTCGACAAACACACTGCAAAAGAAAGTTACATCGAATAGATCTCCATGAAGATCATGGAGAACTTTGTATTGAGGATCAAAGAGAGAGAAGAAGACATCTAGCTACTAGCTATGGACCCGAAGGTCTGTGGTGAACTACTCACGCATCATCGGAGAGGCAATGGTGTTGATGAAGAAGCCCTCCGTGTCCAAATCCCTCTCTGGCAGGGCACCGGAACGGTCTCCAGATGGGATCTCGCGGAAACAGAAGCTTGCGGCGGCGGAAAAGTTTTTTCGTGGCTCTCTTTGGCAATTCTGGGATTTTAGGGATTTTATAGGCGAAAGAGGTAGGTCAAAGGAGGCACGAGGGGCCCACGAGCCTGCTAGGCGCGCCCCCACCCCCTGGGCGCGCCTAGGGGGCTCGTGGCCTCCTCCGATGCCCTCTACCTTGGTTCTCAGGTCTTCTGGATCTCTTCTGTCATGATAAAATCATTCCGAAGGTTTTATTCCGTTTGGACTCCGTTTAATATTCTTATCTGAAAAAGGTCAAAAACACGGAAAAAACAAAAACTGGCACTCGGCACTGAGTTAATAAGTTAGTCCCAAAAATGATATAAAATAGCATGTAAGTGCATATAAAACATCCCAAGTTGATAATATAATAGCATGGAACAATAAAAAATTATAGATACGTTGGAGACGTATCAAGCATCCCCAAGCTTAACTCCTGCTCGTCCTCGAGTAGGGAAGTGATAAAGACCGAAATCTTGATGTGGAATGCTACCTAACATATTTGTTCTTTGTAACTTCTTTATTGTGGCATGAATGTTCAGATCCATAAGATTCAAAACAGTAGTTTAATATTGACATGAAAACAATAATACTTCAACCATACTACCAAAGTAATCATGAACTTTTGAAATAACAAGGCCGAAGAAAGTTATCCCTCCAAAATCATATAGTCTCGCTATGCTCCATCATCCCCACACAACGAATTTAAATCATGCACAACTCCGGTATTGGCCAAGTAATTGTTTTTGCACTCTTACTTTCTCAAACTTTTTCAACTCTCACGCAATACATGAGCGTGAGCCCTGGATATTGCACTATAGGTGGAATAGAGTGTGGTGGAGGTTGTGAGGCAAAAAGGAGGAGATGGTCACATCGACTCGGCGTATCAATGGGGTATGGAGATGCCCATCAATAGATATCAATGTGAATGAGTAGGGATTGCCATGTAACGATGCACTAGAGCTATAAGTGTATGAAAGCTCAAAAATAAAAACTAGTGGGTGTGCACCCAACTTGATTGCTCACGAAGACCTAGGGCAATTTGAGGAAGCCCATCATTGGAATATACAAGCTAAGTTATATAATGAAAATTCCCACTAGCATATGAAAGTGACAAAACAAGAGACTCTCTATCATGAAGAACATGGTGCTATTTTGAAGCACAAGTGTGGAAAAAGATAGTAGCATTGTCCCTTCTCTCTTTTTCTCTCATTTTTTTGTTTGGGCTCTTCGGCCTCTTTTTTTCTCTTTTTTTTGTTTGGGCTCTTTGGCCTCTCTTTTTTATTTCCTCACATAGGACAATGCTCTAATGATGATGATCATCACACTTTTATTTACTTACAACTCCGTACTTAGAACAATAATGACTCTATATGAATGAAAGTGATGGCACATGTCATGAGACGGAACAGTGGAAGTTGCATGGCAATATATCTCGGAATGGCTATGGTAATGCCATAATAGGTAGGTATGGTGGCTGTTTTGAGGAAGGTAAATGGTGAGTTTGTGCACCGGCGAAAGTTGCACGGCACTAGGGAAGCTTGCAATGGTGAAAGGTGAAAGTGCATCTATACCATGGACTCACATTAATCATGAAGAACTCATATACTTATTGCGAAAGTTTTATTAGTAATCGAAACAAAGTGCCAAACGCATACTCCTAGGGGAAGGGTTGGTAGGAGTTAACCATCGCGCGATCCCGACCACCACACAAAGGATGACAATCAATAAATCAATTATGCTCCGACTTCCTAACATAGCGGTTCACCATACATGCATGCTACGGGAATCACTAACCTCAACACAAGTATTTCTAGATTCACAACACCCTACTATCATAACTCTCATATTATCACCTCCATATCTCAAAACTAATCATGAGGACTCAAACTTCTCTTACTAATCAAGGCACTTGAATATGAAAGTTTTATTATATCCTCTTTGGATGCCTATCATATTTAGGACTAATTTCATAGCACACGCCAATTACCAAGTTACTTAGAGAGATCACTCTCAAAATGATATAAGTGAAGATCGAGAGTTTTTATTTCTATAGAATATGACACCACCGTGATCTACAAAGATTTAAGTGAAGCACTACAGCAAAATTAATTAGCTCAAAAGATATAAGTGAAGCTCATGGGAGCAAAATTACCAAGCTCAAAAGATATAAGTAAAGCACATGTGAGCTAAATTGCCGAGCTCAAAAGATATAAGTGAAGCTCATTGACTTGAATTTGGCTTTTTGGTGTCCTTGAATTTGGCTTGGGATGACCTGGGAATCCCCAAGCTTAGGCCCTTTCCACTCTTTATTCCATTGTCCATAAGAACATCACCCAAAACTTGAAAACTTCACAACACAAAACTTAAACAGAAACTCGTGATAGCATTAGCATAAGGAAACAAACCACCAACTTTTTAGGTACTGTAGTAAACTTAATTTCCATTTAGATTGATGTTATATTACTGTATTCTCACTTTTCCATGGCTCGTACCCCCCAATACTAACCCAAGTTTCATGAAAATAAGCAATCAACACAACAAAAACAGAATCTATCAAAAACAGAACAGTCTGTAGCAATCTATATATTTCGTATACCTCTGCTAACTCAAAAATTATGAAACAATTATGAAAATTACTGCGATTTGCATATTAACTAGAAACAAAAAGAATCAACTCAAAAGATCTTTCTAGATAGGAATGACAAATAATTTCGTGAGCACAAAGTTTCTGTCTTTTTCTAGCATGATTAAACAAGTATCACCAAAACTAATCATAAAGGTTCTACTTGGCACAAACACTAATTAAAACATAAAAACACAATCATAACAGAATAATGATGGTGTGGACTCAACAAAACAGAAATTAAAATGAAAAAATAAATCTATTCATTGGGTTGCCTCCCAACAAGCGCTATCGTTTAACGCCCCTAGCTAGGCATAATGATTTCAATGATGCTCAAAATAAGAGTAGTAATCAACATCAACTAAAATATGAGTGTACCCATTGGACTTTGGAAAAGTTCCCATATAATCAAAACCCCAAACATCAAATGGTTCAATAACAAGTGAATTATTCATAGGCATTTCCTGACGTTTCCTAATATTACCTATTCTTTGACATTCATCACAAGAAAAGACAAACTTACGAGCATCCTTGAAAAGAGTAGGCCAATAAAAACCGGATTGCAACACCTTGTGTGCAGTTCTATCTCCAGCATGGTCTTGATGACCCACAAGTATAGGGGATCTATCATAGTCCTTTCGATAAGTAAGAGTGTCGAACCCAACGAGGAACAGAAGGAAATGGTAAGCAGTTTTCAATAAGGTATTCTCTGCAAGCACTCAAATAGTCGGTAACAGATAGTTGTATGATAAGATAATTTATAACGGGTAGCAAGTAACAATAGTAACAAAGGTGCAGCAATATGGCCCAATCCCTTTTCTAGCAAGGGACAAGCCTGAACAAACTCTTATATAAAGTAAAGTGCTCCCAAGGACACATGGGAATTACTGTCAAGCTAGTTTTCATCATGTTCATATGATTCGCGTTCGCTACTTTGATAGTTTGATATGTGGGTGGACCGGTGCTTGGGTGCTCTCCTTACTTGGACACACATCCCACTTATGATTAACCCCTCTCTCAATCATCTGCAAGTACGAAAGAAGAATTAAGACAAAGTCTAACCATAGCATTAAACTAGTGGATCCAAATTAGCCCCTTGCGACGCAACGCATAAACTAGGATTTAATCTTCTGTCACTCTAGCAACCCATCATCTACTTATTACTTCCCAATGCCTTCCTCTAGGCCCAAATAATGGTGAAGTGTCATGTAGCTGACGTTCACATAACACCACTAGAGGAGAGACAACATACAACGCATCAAAATATCGAACGAATACCAAATTCACATGACTACTATTAACAAGACTTATCCCATGTCCTCAGGAACAAACGTAACTACTCACAAAGCGTGATTATGTTCATGATCAGAGAGGTATTGAATATCATTAAGGATCTGAACATATGATCTTCCACAAAATAAACCAACTAGCATCAACTACAATAAGCAATTAACACTACTAGGAACCTTACAAGTACCAATCGGAGTTGCGAGACGGAGATTGGATACAAGAGATGAACTAGGGTTTGGAGATGAGATGGTGCTGATGAAGATGTTGATGGAGAGGAGTCCCCTCCGATGAGAGGAGTGTTGGTGATGACCATGGCGACGATTTCCCTCTCCGGGAGAGAAGTTTCCCCGGCAGAACAGCCCTGCCGGAGCTCTAGATTGGTTCTGCTCAAGTTCCGCCTCGTGGTGGCGGCATCTCCTCCCGAAAGCTCTATTATGATTTTTCTTGGATGAAACCCTTCATATAGGAGAAGATGGGGGCCAGAGGAGCTGCAGGGGGCCCACGAGCCCCCCAGGCAGGGCTAGGGAGCTGGCCCGCGCCTGGCAGGCTCATGGCCTCCTGGTGGCTCCTCTCTGGTATATTTCTGGCCCAGGATTTTTTATATATTCCAAAATAATTCCTCGTTGATTTTCACGGCTTTTGGAGTTGTGCAGAATAGACATCTCAAACTTGCTCCTTTTCCAGCCCAGAATTCCAGCTGTCGGCATTCTCCCTCTTTGTGTAAACCTTGTAAAATAAGAGAGAAAAGTCATGAGTTTTGTACCATAACATGTTATAACAACTCATGATGCGCTAAATATCAATATAAAAGCATGATGCAAAATGGACCTATCAACTCCCCCAAGCTTAGACCTCGCTTGTCCTCAAGCGGAAACCAAGATCGATAAATATGCCCACATGTTTAGAGATAGAGGTGTCGATAAAATAAAATACAGACATGCAGGCATCATGATCATATTCAGAACAGCAATATCATCATATAATCCGTGATGCTAAAGTGACAATTCATTCACTATGTAAAGCATGCATCAAGAATCTTATTGAGAATTAACAACCAATAGTCTTTTAGTCATTGAAGCAATTGCAATTTATCATAACATCGGAAAGAGTCAAATAAGAGCTTGTAAAGCAAATCCACATACTCAATCATCTTTTAGTCTTCTACAATTGCTAAAACTCACGCGGTACTCACAAGATCAAAGTTTTAGTTGGACACAAAGAAAGATAGGGGCTTATAGTTTGCATCCCAACTCTTTACCTCAAGGGTAATGTCAGCAATAATAATTCATGATTACTTACTTCCAAGTTGATATATGAATATAGATCTTTCCCTAGCACATGATGCTTGCCAAGATGATGGCAAAATAAGGAATTGGTGAGAATCACCATGACTCTTTTAAAGATAAAAAGTAAAGGTACAAGATAGGCCCTTCACAGAGGGAAGCAGAGGTTGTCATGCGCTTTTAAGGTTTGGTTGTGTGATCTCTTAATGTGAAGGAACGTCACTTTACATTTCCTCCTGTGATAAAGAACTTTATTATGAAGTCTGTCGCTTTTATGTCTTCCTCATCATAGGTTCGTATAAAGCTTATTTTTGACACACTAAGAGATCATACATATTTAGGGAGCAATTTTTTATTGCTTGCACTGATGAAAACTTACTTGAAGGATCTTATTCAATCCATAGGTAGGTATGGTAGACTCTCATGGCAAAACTGGGTTGAGGGTTTTAATGATGCACAAGTAGTATCTCTACTTAGTGCGGAAATTTTGGCTAATATGAGGTGGAAGCAAGCGTCACATGCTAAAGGATCCATAATCATATAACATTGTTCGGAACCAGGCAAACATAATTCATTATGTTGTCTTCCTTGTCCAACATCTACTTCTTAGCCTGTAATAGTTTAATGAGTGTTCACAATCATAGATTGTGTCAAAGATGATATATTTATGTGTGAAATTCTCTTTCTTTATTACTTCCTATTAATTGCAACAATGACCAAGGTCTATGTTTGTCTACCCACAACAAGTTTCAGTCAACATTCTTTTTATATGTGAAGTCATCACTTCTCATAAGATCATCACATGATCTTCCATGCTTTTGTTCTCTTATTATTATTTTCTTTAGATCATGGCAAGAAGCAAAACCCTTAATTAAAACACTCTTTATTATAAATCAGGAACTCGATTACATTAGGGGTGACACAAAGAAAAACTCAAGCCTAGATCATACTAAAAACTTTATTCTACAAGATAAAGATATTACCAAAAGGATAGAACTAATATAAAGGTAAATGCAAAAGATGTGATGGTGATATGATACCGGGGCAACTCTCCCAAGCTTGGCACAAGCCAAGGGGAGTGCCCATACCCGTGTGTTTAATTGTCTTCCTTCGGAGGTGATGGTGGTGAAGTTGTTAGAATGCTGGTCAGTTTGTTTAGTTTCCTTTTTAGCAAAAAGTTTTGCCTTTTTAGATCATTAACTTCGTCTTCAAGCCTCAACACCCTTTGAAATAATTCTTGCTTACTCTCCTGCAAAAGATGAGAAGGGGTAAAAAATCTTAGGCTTCTCCCTTGAGTTAGGGAGACTCGACTTCTTGAACTCCACATGCATGTCCCCAGGTGAGGGTAGAGGAACTTCCTCTTCGTCAGAACTTGTTCCTTACTTCACCTTAGGATCATAATCTTCTTCCTCATCTGTGGTCCAACCATAAGGATCTAAGTATCCGTAAACCTTGGGGTTAGCAAGGTAATCAGCCACGTAGCTCCCCCCTCGGAATCTTGAGAGGACATCTTTGATCTAAATCTGCTATAGAAATAGGCTCAAAACGAAAACAGAGGATATTTGCGTGATACGAGGGTTAGACCTTTAGGGAAGTTATATAATGAATTTTTACCGACAATAAGGAGTGTTCCACAAGAAAACGGAGTCCGGGAGGCACACGAGGAGCTCACGAGCCCCCTAGGCGCGGCCAGGGGTGGGCCCGCGCCTGGCAGGCTCGTGGCCTCCTGGTGCGCTTTCCGGACTACCTTAAATTTTTGTATTTTTCTAAATATTCCAAAAATGAGAAAATTTGCTATTGGAAAAGTTTTCGAGTCGGTTTGCTTACCGTATCACATACCTCTTCGTTTTCGGAGTCTAAAACAGGCTGGTAAACATCCCTTATGTACTCCTCCGGGGTTATGGTGTTAATTATATTTCTTTCTACATTTATCGGAGTACCTGAGATACAATGCTTGATTCTTTGCCCATTCACAACTCTCGGAAAAGTGCCTTCTGCGTTGTTGATTTTGATGGCACCGGAACGATATACTTCCTCGACAATGTAAGGACCTTCCCATTTAGAGAGCAGTTTGCCTGCAAAAAATCTTAAACGAGAATTGTATAGCAAGACATAATCACCTACATTGAACTCACATTTTTGTATCCTTTTATCATGCCACCTCTTAACTTTCTCTTTAAACAACTTGGCATTTTCATATGCCTTAGTTCTCCATTCATCGAGTGAGCTAATATCAAATAACCTCTTCTCACCAGCAAGTTTGACATCAAAGTTGAGCTCTTTGATTGCCCAATAAGCCTTATGCTCTAGCTCAAGAGGTAAATGACATGCTTTATCGTAAGCCATTTTATACGGGGACATGCCCATGGGATTCTTATAAGCAGTTCTATAAGCCCACAATGCATCATCAAGTTTCTTAGACCAATTCTTTCTGGACCTATTAACAGTCTGTTGCAAAATTAGTTTAATTTCTCTATTACTTAACTCTACTTGACCAGTAGACTAAGGATGATAAGGAGATGCAATTCTATGGTTGACATCATACTTAGCAAGCATTTTATGGAAAGTACCATGAATAAAATGTGAACCACCATTAGTCATTAAATATCTAGGGACTCCAAATCTATGGAAAATGACTTCTTTAAGCATCTTAATAGAGGTGTTATGATCAGCACTACTAGTTGGAATAGCTTCTACCCACTTAGTAACGTAATCAACAGCAACTAAAATATGAGTATACCCATTGGACTTTGGAAAAGGTCCCATATAATCAAAACCCCAAACATCAAATGGTTCAATAACAAGTGAATAATTCATAGGCATTTCCTGACGTTTACTAAAATTATCTATTCTTTGGCATTCATTACAAGACAAGACAAACTTACGAGCATCCTTAAAGAGAGTAGGCCAATAAAAACCGGATTGCAATACCTTGTGTGTAGTTCTATCTCCAGCATGGTGTCCCCCGTAAGCCTCGGAGTGGCACTTCTGTAGGATTTGTCCCTATTCATGCTCAGGTACACAACGTATAATAATACCATCGACTCCCTCTTTATATAGGTGAGGATCATTCCAAAAGTAATGTCTCAAATCATAAAAGAACTTTTTCTTTTGTTGGTACGTGAAGATAGGTGGTATATATTTAGCAACAATATAATTAGCATAATCAGCATACCGTGGTGTAGTGCGTGAAACATTGATCACATTCATTTGTTCATCAGGAAAGCTATCATCAATAGGTTGTGGGTCAAGAACATTCTCTAACCTAGACAAGTTATCTGCTACGGGGTTCTCAGCACCCTTCCTATAAACGATATGCAAATCAAATTCTTGTAGCAAGAGAACCCACCTAATAAGTCTAGGTTTAGCATCTCTCTTTTCCATGAGATATTTAATAGCAACACGATCAGTGTAAATAGTAACTTTAGAATCAACAATATAAGGTCTGAACTTATCACATGCAAACACAACTGCTAAAAATTCTTTTTCAGTAGTAGCATAATTTCTTTGGGCACTGTCTAGAGTTTTACTAGCATAATGAATAACATTTAATTTCTTATCAACTCTTTGTCCTAGGACAGCACCAACAGCATAATCACTAGCATCACACATAATTTCAAAAGGTAGGTTCCAATCAGGTGCTTGAACAATAGGTGCAGTTATCAAGGCCTTCTTGAGTATTACAAATGCTTCTTCACAATCATCATCAAAAACAAATGGAATGTCTTTTTGCACGAGATTAGTGAGAGGCATAGAAATCTTAGAGAAGTCTTTAATAAATCTTCTATAGAAACCAACATGACAAAGGAAACTTCTTATACCTTTAATGTCTGTAGGGCATGGCATATTTTCAATGGCATCAACTTTAGCCTTATCAACTTCAATACCTCTTTCGGAAATTTTATGTCCCAAGACAGTGCCTTCATTAACCATAAAGTAGCACTTCTCCCAATTCAAGACAAGGTTAGTATCTTTACATCTCTGCAAAACTCGATCAAGGTTGCTCAAGAAATCATCAAAAGAAGATCCCTAAACAGAGAAATCATCCATGAAAACCTCAACAATCTTTTCACAAAAGTCGGAGAATATAGCCATCATACATCTTTGAAAGGTAGGAGGTGCATTACATAAACCAAAAGGCATACGTCTATAAGCAAAGGTACCAAAAGGGCAAGTAAAAGTGGTTTTCTCCTCATCAGATTGTGCAACAGGTATTTGGGAGAAACTAGAATAACCATCTAGAAAGCAAAAGTGTGTATGTTTAGACAATATTTCTAGCATTTGATCAATAAAAGGTAGAGGGTAATGATCTTTCTTAGTAGCTTTATTTAATTTCCTAAAATGAATTACCATCCTATTGCGAGTAACAATTCTTTGTGGGATCAATTCATCTTTATCATTAGGAACAACGGTAATACCTCCCTACTTAGGGACACAATGCAACGGACTTACCCAATCACTATGAGCAACAGGGTAAATAATACCTGCTTCCAGGGGCTTTAGTATTTCAGTTCTTACCACCTCTTTCATCTTAGGATTCAGTCTTCGTTGGTGATCGGCAACCGGTTTGGAATCAGGATCAGTTTTAATTTTATGCTGGCATAGAGTGGGACTGATGCCCTTAAGATCATCAAGAGTATATCCAATAGCAGCACGGTGCTTCCTCAGAGTTTTCAATAATTTCTTTTCTTCATGCTCTGAAAGCTTAGCACTAATAATAACAGGATATATCTCCTTTTCATCAAGATAACCATACTTAAGAGTATCAGGTAATTGTTTAAGCTCAAACACAGGATCACCCTTTCGTGGAGGTGGATCTCCAAGTAATTCAACAGACAAATTATTCTTAAGGATAGGATGTTGTTCAAAGATAAATCTATCTATCTCATTCCTTTCATCCATATGCATATCATTTTTATGTTCAAGCAAGTATTGCTCTAAAGGATCAGTAGGAGCCACAACAATAGAAGCAAGAGCAATAATTTCATCCTTACTAGACAATTCTTTTTCATGAGGTTGTCTACCAAACTTAGAAAAAATAAATTCATGTGACTCACCTCCAAAGCCAACAGTAATAGTTTGTTTCTCACAATCAATTTGAGCATTAACAGTATTGAGGAAAGGTCTACCAAATATGATGGACAAAAGCTATCTTGTGTGGTAGCAAGAACAAGAAAATCAGTAGGATACTTAGTTTTTACCACACAAGACTTCAACATCTCTAACAATTCCCATAGGGCAGATAGTATCTCTATTAGTAAGTTTAATAGTAACATCAATAAATTCCATCTCGACAGGTGCAATCTCATCTTTAATTTCATTATATAAAGATTGAGGTATTGCACTAACACTAGCACCCATGTCACATAAACCATGATAACAATGATCTCCTATCTTAATAGAAACAACAGGCATGCCAACTACAGGTTTATGTTTGTCTTTAGCATGAGGTTTTGCAATTCCAGCAGCAGCTTCATAGAATTGAATAACATGCCCATCAACATTATCGGCCAAGAGATCATTAATAATAGCAATACTAGGTTCAACTTTAATTTGCTCAGGGGGTGTAGGTGTTCTAATGTAGCCATTACGTATCACATTTGAAGCTTTAGCATGATCCTTTATTCTAACAGGGAAAGGTGGTTTCTCAATGTAAGCAGTAGGAACAATAGAATCATTATAAGCAATAACTTTCTCTTCAACTGGAACGGGTTTAGCTACATTAACTTCTATGGGAGGATGATATTTAAACCACTTCTCCTTGGGGAGATTAATATGAGTAGCAAATGATTCACATAAAGCAGCTACTATCTCAGAGTCAAGTGCATGTTTAGCGCTAAAATCACGAAAAGTATTTGTTTCTACGAAGGATTGAACGCAATCGAACTTAAGATTCATACCTGACTCCTTACCTTCATCAAACTCCCAATCTTCAGAATTGCGTTTAATTCTTTCCAATAAATCCCATCAGAATTCAATATCTCTCTTCATAAAAGAACCAGTACAAGAAGTGTCAAGCATGACGCGATTGTCATGAGAAAGCCAAGCATAAAAGTTCATAATAATAATTTCTCTAGGGAGCTCATGGTTGGGGCATGAATGTAACATTGACTTAAGCCTCCACCAAGCTTGAGCGATACTTTCTCTATCACGAGGACAAAAGTTATAGATATAATTCCGATCACAATGTACCAAATGCATAGGATAAAACTTTTGATGAAATTCCAATTTCAATCGGTTGTAGTTCCATGATCCAGTATCATCACATAGCCTATACCATGTCAATGCTTTATCCCTCAAAGATAAGGGAAAGACCTTCTTCTTGACCTCATCCTCGGGAAAACCTGCAAGCTTAAATAAACCACAAACTTCATCTACATAGATTAGATGCAAGTCGGGATGTGATGTTCCATCTCCTGTAAAAGGATTAGCCAACAGTTTCTCTAGCATACCCGAAGGAATATCATAATAAATATTTTCAGTAGGTGCAGTAGGTTGACGAGCAACTCTTTGTGCTTCCGGTCGGGGTGAAGATACCCCGAACAAGCCCCTCAAAGGATTAGTTTCCATAGTGACAAGTGACAATAAATTTCAGCACACTATATAAATGTTTCCTTACCAAATTCCACTCACCAAAGGCGCTTCACTCCCGGCAACGGCGCCAGAAAAGAGTCTTGATGACCCAAAAGTATAGGGGATCTATCGTAGTCCTTTCGATAAGTTAGAGTGTCGGACCCAACGAGGGGCAGAAAGAAATGACAAGCGGTTTTCTCTAAGGTATTCTCTGCAAGCACTGAAATTGTCGGTAACAGATAGTTGCGTGATAAGATAATTTGTAACAGGTAGCAAGTAACAATAGTAACAAAGGTGCAGCCATATGGCCCAATCCCTCTTGCAGCAAGGGACAAGCCTGAATGAACTCTTATATAAGGTAAAGCGCTCCCGAGGACACATGGGAATTATTGCCAAGCTAGTTTTCATCATGTTCATATGATTCGCGTTCGCTACTTTGATAGTTTGATATGTGGGTGGACCAGTGCTTGGGTGTTGTCCTTGCTTGGACAAACATCCCACTTATGATTAACCCCTCTCGCAAGCATCCGCAACTATGAAAGAATAATTAAGACAAAATCTAACCATACCATTAAACTAGTGGATCCAAATCAGCCCCTTGTGAAGCAACGCATAAACTAGGGTTTAAGCTTCTATCACTCTAGAAACCCATCATCTACTTATTACTTCCCAATGCCTTCCTCTAGGACCAAATAATGGTAAAGTTTCATGTAGTCGACGTTCACATAACACCACTAGAGGAGAGACAACATACAACGCATCAAAATATCGAACGAATACCAAATTCACATGACCACTAGTAGCAAGACTTATCCCATGTCCTCAGGAACAAACGTAACTACTCACAAAGCATAATTAGGTTCATGATCAGAGAGGTATTGAATAGCATTAAGGATCTGAACATATGATCTTCCACCAAGTAAACCAACTAGCATCAACTACAAGAAGTAATGAACACTATTAGCAACCTTACAAGTACCAATCAGAGTCGCGGGATGGAGATTGGATACACGAGATGAACTAGGGTTTGGAGATGAGAAGGTGCTGATGAAGATGTTGATGGAGATGAGTCCCCTCCGATGAGAGGAGTGTTGGTGATGACGATGGCGATGATTTCCCCCTCCGGGAGAGAAGTTTCCCCGGTAGGACGGCCCTGCCGGAGCTCTAGATTGGTTCTGCTCAAGTTCCGCCTCGTGGCGGCAGCATTTCTTCCCGAAAGCTCTCTTCTGATTTTTTCTAGGATGAAACCCTCCATATAGCAGAAGATGGGAGCTGGAGGGGTAACAGGGGGCCCACGAGCCCCCTAGGCGTGCCCAGGGGGTGGGGCGCGCCTGGCAGGGTCGTGGCCTCCTGGTGGCTCCCCTCTGGTATTTCTTCCGCCCAGTATTTTTTATATATTCCAAAATAATTCCTCACTGATTTTCACGGCTTTTGGAGTTGTTCAGAATAGACATGTCAAACTTGCTCCTTTTCTAGCCTAGAATTCCAGCTGCCGGCATTCTCCCTCTTCATGTAAACCTTGTAAAATAAGAGAGAAAATGCATAAGTACTGTACCATAATGTGTAATAACAGCCCATAATGCGATAAATATCAATATAAAAGCATGACGCAAAATGGACGTACCACCTTCTATCTCAGATCCGAGCACAAAATGTTTGTTACTAAAACAGGTCCTTTCTCGAGAAAGAGTTTCTCTCGAAAGAATTGAGTGGGAGGAAGATAGAACTTGATGAGGTTGTTGAACCTTTGTTTCAGCCATAGAGTAGCGCAACACATAAAGATGTTTCTGTAAAGCCTATGTTAGTTGAAGAGGAAGTTAATGATGATGATCATGAAGCTTCAAATCAAGTTAGTATCAAACATCGTAGGTCGACAAGGACGCGTACTGCTCTTGAGTAGTACGGTAATCCTGTCTTAGAGGTCATGTTGCTAGACAACGATCAACCTACGAGCTATGGAGAAGCGATGATGGGCCCGAATTCCAACAAATGGTTAGAGGCCAAGAAATCCGAGAAAGGATCCATGTATGAAAACCAAGTATGGACTTTGGTAGACTTGCCCATTGAACGGCAAGTCGTTGAGTACAAATGGACTACGATGAAGCTCGACTTGTCGCAAAGAAGTTTTCGCCAAGTTCAAGGAGTTGACTACGATGAGACTTTCTCACTCGTAGCGATGCTTAAGTCTGTTGGAATTATGTTAGCAGTTGCTGCATTTTTCAATTATGAAATTTGGCAGATGGATGTCAAAACATCATTTCCTTCCTTGAGGAAAGGTTGTATGAGATACAACCAGAAGGTTCTGTCAGTCCTAAGGATGTTAAAAGGTGTGCAAGCTCCAGCAATCCTTTTGTTGGCAAGAGCAAGCATTTCGGAGTTGGAATATACGCTTTGATGAGGTGATCAAAGTTTTTGGGTTTATACAAAGTTTACGAGAAACTTGTATTTACAAGAAAGTGAGCGGGAGCACTATAGAATTTCTGATAAGTATATGTGGTTGACATGCTGTTGATCGGAAATGATGTAGAATTTCTGGAAAGCATACAGGGTTGCTTGAAAAGAGTTTTTCAAAGGAAGACCTGAATAAAGCTACTTAATTGTTAGACATCGAGATCTATAGAGATAGATCAAGACATCTGATAAGACTTTCAATGAGTAGATGGCTTGACAAGATTTTGAAAGAGTTCAAAATGGATCAGTCAAAGAAATAGTTGTTGCCTGGTTTGTAAGCTGTAAAGTTGAGTGAGACTCAAAGCTCGACCATGGCAGAAGAAAGAGAAGGGACGAAGGTTCTCCCCTATGCCTTAGCCATAGGCTCTATATTATGCCATGATGTGTACCGCACGTGGTGTGTGCCTTGCCATGAGTCTGTCAAGATGTACAAGGGTGATCTAGAAGTGGATCACTGGACAGCGGTCAAGATTATTCCTAGTAACTAGAGTACTAAGGAAATATTCCTCAATTATGCAGGTGATAAAGAGTTTGTCTTAAAGGCTTACGTCGATGCAAGCTTTAACACCAATCTGGATGACTCTTAGTAGCAATCCGAATACGTATAGTGGAGCAGCCATTTGGAATAGGACCAAGCGTAGTGTGGTAGCAGTGTTTACAGTATGACATAGAGATTTGCAAAGCACATGGATCTGAATGTCGCAGACCTGTTGACTAAAAGACCTCTCTCACATGCAAAGCATGATCGAGCCCTAGAACTCATTAGGTGTTAGATTCATAACAATGCAAACACATGGTGATGTGAACTAGATTATAGGCTCTAGTGCAAGTGGGAGACTATAGGAAATATGCCCTAGTGGCAATAATAAATTAGTTATTATCATATTTCCTTGTTCATGATAATCCTTTATTATCCATGCTAGAATTGTATTGATTAGAAACTCAGATACATGTGTGGATACATAGTAAACACCATCTCCCTAGTATGCCTCTGATGGACTAGCTCATTGATCAAAGATGGTTAAGGTTTCCTAGCCATGGGCATGAGATGTCATTTGATAACGGGATCACATCATTAGGAGAATGATGTGGTGGACAAGACCCAAACTATAAACGTAGCATATGATCGTGTCAGTTTATTGCTACAGTTTTCTACATGTCAAGTATTTGTTCCTATGACCATGAGCTCATGCAACTCGCTGACACCGGAGGAGTACCTTGTGTGTATCAAACGTCGCAACGTAACTGGGTGACTATAAAGGTGCTCTACAGGTATCTCAGAGGGTGCTTGTTGGGTTGGCATGGATCAACACTGGGATTTGTTACTCCGTGTGAAGGAGAGGTATCTCAGGGCCCACTCGGTAATACAACATCACAATAATCCTTGCAAGCAACGTGACTAAGTGTTAGCCACGGGATCTTGTGTTACGGAACGATTAAAGAGTCTTGCCGGCAACGATATTCAACTAGATATGGAGATACCGACGATCGAATCTCCGGCAAGTAACATACCGAAGAACAAAGGAAACATCATACGGGATTAACTGAATCCTTGACATAGAGGATCGACGGATAAATATCTTCGTAGAATATGTAGGAATCAATATGGGCATCCAGGTCCCGCCATTGGTTATTGACCGTACAGGTGTCTCGGTCATGTCTGCATACTTCTCGAACCCGTAGGGTCTGCACACTTAAGGTTCGGTGACGTTTTGGTAGTATAGAGTTATGTATGGTGGTGACCTAAGGTTTTTCGGAGTCCCGGATGAGATCCCGGACGTCACGAGGAGCTCCGGAATGGTCTGGAGGTAAAGATTGATATATAGCAAGTCCTGGTTTGGTCGCCGAAAAAGTTTTGGGCTCATCGGTAATGTATCGGGAGTGCCGGTAGGATACAGTGGGCTGTGGGAGAAGGTATACCAGCCCTTAGTGGGTTGGTCGTCGCCCCACAGGAAGTCCATGCGGCTAGGGTGGGAAAACCCAAGTGTGGAAGGAGGCCCAAGTGGGAAAGGAGGAGTCCTAGTCCTACTAGGATTGGAGGAGAACGACTCCTCCCGCCCCTTTGGCCAAAGCAAGGTTGGCTCCCTTGGGAGCCAAGCCTCCTCCCTTCACTCCTCCTATATATACTAGAGGTTTTGAGGGTTTTGAGACACAGAAAAACAGCCACGTGCTACCTCTCCTCTAGATCGGTTTTCAGCGGTGCTTAGGCGAAGCCCTGTTGGAATTGCTCCACCAGCATTGCTGCAACACCGTCGCGCTGTCGGAGAACTCATATACCTCTATTCTCCCTCTTGCTGGATCAAGAAAGCAAAGATCGTCATCGAGTTGTACGTGTGCTGAACGCGGAGGTGTCGTCCGTTCGCTGCTAGATTGGAAGGACCGTGATCAAGATCACGAGACGATTCTAGATTGGATCGTGGGATGGATCGTGATGACATGGCAGGACGGATCGTGATGAGATCATGTGACGGATTGTGATGGAATCACGGGACGCTCGGTGATTTGGATCGCGAAGACGTTCGACTACATCAACCCCGTTTCTTAACGCTTCCTGCTTAGCGATCTACAAGGGTATGTAGATCCACTCTCCCTCTCGTAGATGCTCATCACCATCGATAGATCTTACGTGTGCGTAGGATTTTTTTTCACATGCAACATTCCCCAACACATTGCTCACTTTATTTTTCGCATTGAGATGTTTTATGAGTCATGTCATATTACAGGACTACATGGAGTACACATGCCAGGAGACCATGGTTGTCATACGAAAGTTGCAGCAGTCCAAGACCACAACACTCGCATGATAATGGTTAGTTTAGCCCCTTTTATTTCACTTCCATATTTGCACTTTTATTTCTTCTAACATTTCTTGTTTACTTTGTCAATTAACATGCAGTTGGTTTTTGAGAGCATGGCTGCCGGGACGGTTCCTGTAATGGAACCACCACCACCACATCCTGGAGCAGTTCCAGTGCTGCTTACCTTCGAGGAGCTTCTGACACACCACATGGCGACTACGGTGATTAGTACATCCCCAAACTATTCTACCACCGCTTACCGTTTATTCAACACAATCATATATCCCCTTAACATGTCTTTTCAAACATCTAGGGAACCGGTGGATCATCCGTTGGTGGTGCCAGTCTTGGCATCACTCCCGAGTCAAGGAGCCCGGTCACTCCGATCCACCGAGGAGGTGGTGGTGGCGGTAGCAATGCCGGTCTTGGCGGTAGCAGTACCAGACTTGGCGATAGCATTGCCGCAAGCAGTGACGACCTCGGCTTTGGCGGTCTGGGTGGTGACGACCGTGGCGGTGGTAGTGCCCGTCGTTGATGATTGTGATGATACTTATGTTGTTGTGGTTGTGATACTTATGATCATACTCTTATGTTAATGTGGTGATGATGTTGTGATTATCATGATGATATTTATGTCGTTGTTGGTGATCATGATATTCATTTGTGTTGTTTATGTGCATTTGATTATATATATGTGCTGTTGTTATGCATTTGAATTGAATTAAAAAGAAAATTGTAAAAAAAAATCAGACATAAGCTATGCCGACGGCATAACCGTCGGCATAGATAGCCGCCGTGCTACTAGGTCACACCACGTGGAACCTAGCCGTCGGCATAGATTTAAAGCTATGCCTACGGCGGCATAGGTGCCACGTGGCGTGACCTGGCGAACCCTGGCAAAAACATACGACGGTGCCGCATAGAACCTAGCCACCGCATAGATTTAAAACTATGCCGACGGCTAGGTCGTCGCCATATCAGTGCCATGTGGCGCCCTTCCATTGCCCAGAGATCGACGACGGTGCCGTCAGCCACCGTCAGACAGAAAACTTTACCGACGGCCTATCTATGCCGACAGGTGTACGGAGGTCGTCGGCACAGGAGCCTATGCCGACGGCTTTTCTACGCTGACGGCCTGACCAAGGTACGCCAACTTATGAGTTGTCGACAGCCCTATGCCGACGGTGGCGATCAGCATAAGCAGTTTGCAACAAAAAAAACAAATCTTCTACTTGTATATACACAATAAGACAAAAAGGGTTTCACAAGCTAGGATTGCACTTTAGATGTGTAGCCCAAAACGCCAAATTAAGAAATGGCATATGTTGTTTTACAAATGTTGCTGCACGTAGTTTGCCAAAAAAAAAATCTTCTACACGTACATACATAATAAGAAAATAATTATTCCAACAATTTGGTGGTCGGCTCGCTTATTTACCAAATGGTTCAAATCAACCTCTTCCATTCAATACACACCTCGGATATTAATTTATTGAATTTGAAAACCTCGCTCATCTATATTTCAAAATTACAAGACGGGTGCAAGTGCACGGACTGAGTCCATGATTTGATAATGTGGTGCTACGGTAATCATAGATTAATTAGGTTTACTAGATTCGTCTCGCAATTTATACTTCATCTGTATAATTATTTTTGTAATTCTAATTCTGAAGTTTTTCACCTTTTATCTAAACAGGGCCAAAATAACACATTTATTTCTATATTTATAATTTAACTCTGAAATTCTGAATCCACAAGCAAATCAGACAATCCACCGAGACTTGCGGCTGTCAGCCTGCACCGGCGGCCAGTGAGTATCAATTCAATTTCCATCTCTGTCTATTTGAGTTTGATGCTTTGAGCACGCGTGCCCATTTCGACAGCGATTCCCGGGCCGGCCGGTGAATAAAGCTCTGCGTCGCCTGACCAAGACAACGAACGACGCGGCCTTGCAAACGTTATTCTTACGTAACCACTCCTGAAACCAACTCCTAACTGAAGGAACTTAATGCTCGGCTCAAACATTTCCCTCCCTTTCGAGCATGGGCGTTACAGGTCGCTTGTCAGTCCCTTGCATCTCGGTTTCTCAAGAATCCGAGAACTTCTCCTGTTTCCTTTTTCTGCATAAGATGAATCAACTGCTGTTGGAGCTGGCACAGAATGGACTGTTTGGGTCCAGAGAGTGTTTGGCGTGCCATGGAAAGAGGAGCTAGCCAAGGACTGTCCATTCATTTGACCTCTGAGCGATTACAAAACTTGATGATAGGACATACATGCTAGGTGGCAATAAGCGTGGACCAGCACATGAAGGGGCCGTTGTGATCATTACAGTGCACAGGAACATCAAGCTTTCTCAGAGAAACTCGTACAAGATGGAAACCGATGAGCCTGTTGCTCATCCGACGACAACAGGGGCTGAATCTCATATAATGACAAAAGGAAGCTGCTGATGGCAAGGTTGGGGTACACAAAGGCAAAGACGTGGCCAATATGACCTTTAAAAAGCAACATGGCATAACTACTTTACGAGTTGCTATTCTAGATCCAAAACTGCTTCCTGACGTGGTCGAGGTTGCAATTGGAGAGCATGTTCACGCTTTGCAATTCAGAGTTGAGAAGGCTGATGTTGCAAATGCTCCACAACCTATTGACATGGATTTGGATCCTAGTGTTGATGGTGACAAAGGTAACACGGATACACAACAAGATGAAAAATAAAATAAAGAGGACAAGTTGGGCGAGACAGAGGACAGTTCGGTTTGTAATAATTCAACAAGTGAGGCAATTAAAGGGAACAAACAAGTGAGGCAATTAGACGGTGATGCTCACTCCCTGTCCTGAACTCCTCATGGGACACAGTGGATGGCGTCTACTATGCCGACCTCTGCCATACAGGTTGATTCCCCGCTGTCCAATGAAAAAAAAACTGCAATACTACCAGTTTTAGTGTTACTCCTACTCGTCCCAGTAAAAAGAAAACAGCAGTAGGCGATAAGGACTTCCTGCAGAGGACGTCAAAATTAAAAGCCAAGAAAAAATTGGATCACCCCCCTACATCAGGTACCACGGCTTCTTTTGACTCTTTTGATGATAATTTAAATGCTGCAAAGATAGCTAGTCTGGGTGTTAGTTTAGGTACCAGTGAAACTGGTCTTGATTCTACGGTTTATTGCCTGCTGAACAAATTTAGAAACTGAACGTTTAAGTGACCTCTTTTGTTGGGTGTAGGTTCAAAAAATGTTGTCAGTGTGGGGATGGTACTAGAATCCGAGGAGGAAGAGGAACTCGGTATCTTAGCCTTACATAATATATGTGGCAATTTGATAGATGGACTGCAGTGAGGAGGGACAGTGAGGTAACTCCATTGTCTTCTGCTGAGGGAAAAAAGAACCACAGCATCAAGAAAAAGAAGAAAAAAATAAAATAGTTTCACAATGAAAGGTATCTTTTGGAATTGCAATGGTTTAGGGGACCGGAAAAAGTACAAGTTCTTGTTGGATATTACCAAGGAGAAGAATCTCGATTTTATCACCTTATCAGAAACTGGGAGGGGTAATTTTACAGATGCCTTTCTTAGAAATCTTTGTGCTGGTAAAGACTTCTTGTGGCATTGTAAACCTCCTAGGGGTAGGTCTGGTGGCATGTTTGTTGGGGTAAATCCCATGACTTTTGATATAGGAGAAATAGAAGAAGGGAAATTCTTTGTTAGAACTAAAATCAGGAATAAACTGAACGGGTTTAAGTGGAACCTAGTTTCAGTTTATGGCCCTGCTCAATAGGAATTCAGAGAATTTTTTTTGACAGATCTTGTCCAACTTTTTTATAAAGAAACCTTACATATGTTAACAAGTGGAGATTTTAACATTATTAGATGACGTGAAGAAAAAACAATAGTACGAACTATTGTGCTTGATGGCCTTTTCTCTTTAATGCTATCATAGATCCATTTAATTTTAGAGAATTCGCCTTATCAGGTCGCCAATTTACTTGGGCTAATAACTTGAGCACTCCGACCTTTGAGAAACTAGATAGGATCCTATCAAATACTGGTTGGGAGAGTGCCTTTCCGCTTACGACGGTTCATGCACTAACAAGAGAAATTTCAGATCATACATCTTTGTTTCTTATCACAAGGGACCAATCTTCTTATAATACACCACCTGTATTCAAGTTTGAATTAGCCTGGTTGTTGAGAGATGGCTTCTTTGAAATCGTGTAAGATGTATGGAATAGTGTTAGCGATGGTCATACCTCTTTAGATCGGTGGCAATCAATGATCAGAAGATTGCAACAGTATCTGAGGGGATGGGCAAAAAATACTAGTGTTGCTTACAAGAAAGAAAAGAAGGCATTACTTAACAAATTAGATGAATTGGATAAAAAGGCTGAAGTACAGCATCTTAACCAAATGGAAATAAATTTTAAAAAAATTCTTAATTAGCGATTGGTAACTCTATTAAGAGAAGAGGAAATTAAGTGGTACCAAAGGGCAAAGATACGAGATGTATTGGAGGGAGATGCGGATACCAAGTACTTTCAGCTATTGGCTAATGGAAAGCATAGGAAATCTCGAATTTTTCAACTTGAACAAGAAGGAATTTTTCAAGTTGATCAGTGGGGATGCACAATTAAAAAAATACATCACTAAGTACTATAAAAATTTATTTGTCTTGCCAAATAATATCAATATAAGTCTTAATGAGGCATTAATTGATGACATCCCACAGGTCTCGGAAGAGGAAAATAAAATTCTAATCGAAGAATTTACAGAAAGTGAAGTGAGAGAGGTGATTTTCAAAATGGAACATAATAAAGCCCCATGCCCAGATGGTGCAACACCCATGGTGTTAATTATGATCATTAATATTGAACATGGCATTATCATTTACGATCATGTTGTAAGAAATATAATTAATAACCTGAACCGTTCATGAACTAGTTTGTCCAAAAGTGGTGTTTGAAAAATCTCGAATAGTTTTATACCATGAAACAAAACTTGCTTTAGGACCTAAATTTTTTTGGAATATTTTTGATAATTAAGCTAACACTAATTCGGAAAACTGAACTCTTTAAAACAATTTCAAATGTCAAATTCTTAAAAAAAAGAAATGTTAGAAAGTACCTTTTGAATTGCTTTTGTAAATAAGTTGTCTATTTGAACTTTGCAAAACTAAATCATCTTATTAAAAGAGTTTGACGTGAATCTGATAAAAAATATAGCCATATTTGATGTCACTTTTAAATGAAAAAAATACATAGTATTATTTTTGGTATTATTCACATGGAAATTATTAGAGATGTCTGAAAGAGAGTACTTTTATAAATAAAGAAGATCTTTGCTGAAGTTAAACAAGTTTTAAAATACATATCATGGTGAAAAATCAAGTTCCTACTAAACATAATGTTTGGTCTTTAAGGTGGGTCTTTAAGGTGGAAATCTAATTCTTAAGAGCGAGTGAGGAATTTATGAAATCAAATCATATAGCTTTCTTAAAACTCGGCAAGATACTAAAATCAATTATTCTCCTCTCTAAATTACTTCACACTATAATCTCGGGACAAGATTTCTTTTAGGGGGGAAGTGTTTAAGCATATCATTAAGTGTTATTCATCATCATCACATGAGCATTAGGATCTTCATCAAATCATTTTGAGTTAGCCATTTATCTCATGTGTTATGAACTTTGTACTTAAAGTGCATTACCCTTAAGTATGTATGCCATTTAAATAATAATAAAAGCATAAACATGAAAAGTATGTAAATTATACTCAACTAAAGTTGGAAGTCTCAAATGAATCAATTTTGAGTCATGGACATGTTTGCGTACTAAATTAAATTCGAAATTCAGATTTGAACTTTGATAGTGTTGAAAACAATAGTGTTGAGTACTTCTATTTTTTAGTCATGTTTGACTTACTTTTAAAATTAAATTCCTTCAACACTTAACCTTTGGCCAATATGAAAGTTGCTCTGCATTGGATGTAGTTTCATCTAAGTGTGTTGTGTTTGAGTGAAAATACAGTTTAGTCACTCAAAAACCTTGTGAAATATTGGTAAAACCATGGTTTCCAACCCTGGCTCAAATCTTGAGGTGAAAACAGCCCATAGTTGACACAAAAACACTTTGATTTCTCCAAATTTGAGATATAAAGTTTGCAAATATCCTTTATATAATTTGTAGACTTGTGTACCAAAGTGACATGAACGGCTACTTCGAACCTTGTACTAAACATTTTGGTCCTCAAATCGACATTTAAACTTGTTGGAAACTTCCTTTAAATGCTCCTAGGAAATTCAGTTAAATCATATTTTTCTCAAACTTTCAGCCTCTGTAACTTCACATACTTAGAGTTTAAGGTCAATCACCTTTACTGAACGCTGTAGGTGGATGTGAGATCTATAACTTTGGTATAGATTATGTACAGATTATCCACAAAATATTGGAGAAAACATCTGTCTAACATGACCAGTTCAAACGCACACGAACACAATTGAATTGCTCGGTTCAGACATCAGTCATGGCCGACCGTCGTGGGACAGCGCCGACACGCGATATTAACCTGCTGCCGGCGAGTCTTGGCATCGCCACGACTACAGCCACGCGCCGTGGCCTCACCCACACAATCCCTCTCCTGTCTTCCTTCTCTTCTTGGCCATTCTTCTCTGTCTCTCTTCCTCTTCCCGGTTCAGTTCTTGCTAGTATGTTTCTTGATTTTTCAGAGGAAGAAGAGAAGGGGGACGACTAGTATGTTTCTGGATGTTTAGGTGAAGATGCATGGTACAGATTGTACTGAGTGGAATCTGTGCGCACAATTGACAATCGAGTCCCTCGCTCCCAGCTATTTTCCTCCTCACACCCTCCCTCCTTCGAGTCCCTCCTAGCGGCAGCGCAGGCCCCAAATTTCTCAACCTGCGTACCAATCCCCCTCCAAGGCTCCAACCCTAACCCTCCGCCACACCAGGCCGATGGCGATGATTGGCGAGTTCGTAGAAGATTTACTCCTCAGCCTGTAGCCGTTGATGCCTCCCGCCGCACGATCTACCGCGAACCCCTTTGCAACGTCGACGTAACCACGGCCACGGTGGTGAGTTCCACCACTCCTCAAGCTTTCTTCCCCCTGCCTCCTTCAGAGTGCAGAGCCTCCACACGGCTGACTTCCGTGCAGTAATTCCTCTCTCCCATTGCCCCTCACTTTTCTCTTTCTTGTGTGGTGCATCTGTTCTCCCTCGGATGGCCCCTCTTCTCCCCCCTTGATTGTTCTCTCATGAAATTCCCGCAAACCAAGCCACCTCTGAAGCTCCAATGCCCTTCCTGGATGCACGAAGTCTGGTCTCATTTTCCCTATATATATATTGCAGATCAATTTGGAGCTGCAGATTTTTTTTTTGTGATAAAGCTGTAGAAGAAATTTAGGTGGCAAACCTGATCAAGTTTGAGGTAATGAGCATCATTCTGGTGTCATGCGTTCGTTATATGTGCTAATGTTTTTGTACCATTGCTTTGGCATATTTTGGACGCATCTTCTTTATTACTGAATCATCTGTAATCCTGCTTACTCCGTATTTTGATTCTGAAGCATGTGGGAGGCTGCATATTCTCTATTTTTGGACAGTGGATTTATAGAGATTCTGACTGTCGCACAGGGAAGACATGTTTCATTTCCCGTGTTCTTTGGGTTCCCATTATGCTCGGGCTTTATGCTTACGAAAATATATGTTCTTATGCTGATGTATTCTTGCGATGGTAAGCATCGGACTAGATCAGGAACTAAAGTTTAAACTACATAATTTCTCCCTAACGTCTGTCCAAGAAACGACAATCTCACTTCTGACTTTGTCATTTTTATCTCAAGATCTAGTGATGGAGGGGAGCAGTGCGACGTTGCCTTTAGTAAAGCTGATAGTTCCAATTATCCCAGCATGTGCACCAACACTATTAGGTGAGAACGTCGGTCTAAGAAAGTAAAGAATATGCTGATGCACCTAACATTATGTTAATCCTATGTGCGATGTTGTTTGCTAAAAAATTGTTTGCAGCCATGGAATTGGTCAACAGTGCTCAAAATCAAGATTAATTCCGCAATACTTCTCATTGATGATTCCAGTACACCGAAAAAGAAACAGTCATTCTCTCAAGAGGTACACACTTTCGAAATTTATATACTTTAATTTCTTATGTCTGTCAATGTTAAATTCCATGACTTCATTCCTGTTTCGTAGGAAAGTATACACCCTTATCATGTGTCATGTCCATGTCAAACCATTGGCCTTGCAATTTGACTGACCTCTTTGCTATCACTAAAGCAAGTATGCATGTTCGTGATTTAGGATTAGTTCTTCTTCCATGACACAGGCCTTTCTCTTAACCTTTTCACTTATATTTCTCATGATGTTTTAGTTTTCTTGTTATTACAAGGTATAATATAATGCATGCCATCACTAATCTGCATCAGCAGGATAGTCATAAAACCCCCTTTCTTGTTTGTCGTTGCTACTTATGAAGTTATGATTTTAGATAGTCGTTGAAACCTGTAATCTGCTGACAGGGCCGTGCCTTGGAAACATGGGGCCCAGTGCGAAGTCAAAATTTAGATCCATGTGTACAAAGCCTATAACATTTTTTTATCAAGTTATAATCCTAGTACATTCATGAAATAAAGGGAATAACTAGTACCGTTGTACAATTTTCTTAGAGTTAGTCTTAGGAAGGCAGTAGGGAGATCCAGTGAACGTTTTTATTCTTAAGAGAAGGTGTGGGAGGCGGGAGATGGGCCTGGAGTAGTTCCGTGGTTGACTTGGAGTCTAGTAGCCAGCAGCCTAGTCCATTTTTCCTTTGATGCCTACTGGTCCATTAGTCTTTAATTCCTAATTAGTACTAGCTAATAGCTGTATGTAGAAAAAATGGGGGCCCATTGATTTTAGGGGCCCTTTGCAGCTGCACAGGTTGCACATGCAGATGTACAGCCCTGTCTGCTGATCTTAGGTCTATACATGGATGTTCAGGCATTCATTCTGTGTGGATCTGGAAGCTATGTTAAAATTTTGTCAAGGCACCAAATTTTTTTTGCATGCCTAGTGTGTATGCAAATAATGTTGCAAGATATTTTCATATGACACGACCTAGTGGAGTACCCAAACAAAAATTATTGAGCTCTTTTCAGTAAAAAGTACTATAGTGTTACGGTGGAAATCACTATTTGCAACGCACATATTTGTTAATGCTTCACAATGTCAAGAATAGACATTGTTATGTGTCTATTATTATACTTGGTACATGGTTCACTGGTTATATTAGGGAGTGGCTCTGCTAATATTGTTCTTGTCAAACCCATGACCAGTTTTGAGTGATTAAAATGTTCAGTGGCTTCGAGGGTTCAACACGTCATTTTATCGTACGATATGCTCTTTTCTTAATTGTACATACAAGCGGCTATTTGAGAATGCCAAGGTTTTATAAAGGATGGATTTCTATTAGGACAATTCAACAATTGTATTGTCTAATTCTGCCGTTTGTGGTGAATCTCTAGAATGCAGTAGAGTGGTTTTTCCTGTAAAAGATAAATAATGTTTATATAATTTGTTCATTATTGGTAAGTCAGGATTACCCACAAAATAGTTGGCTTATCTGTCAGTTCCAACATAGAAACATACTTTAGGTTGTCTTTGCGATGAATGTGATTTCTTCATTTTTCCTTCCGTGTGGTATGTGCAGGAAACACACAGTCAGATGGTATTGTTAATGCATATTCATTTGATCAGCTCACGATTAAAAAGTTTTAAGTATGAATGTACGACACATACACGGACTTGCACTAACTGAATCATAGTTTTTACGTCCGATCTCTCCTAGGACAAGAAGCTCGATGAACGAGCAGCACTGCATCTGGAGGCAACTGTTGTGTGCCATCAAGATATCAACGTTGATGCAGTTTTTAATGGCAATTCTTGTTGAGCGGTGATTATTATACTCCTTCAGACTTAGTCATGCCCGTCATGTACCAAAGCTGATGCAATTTTCGCTAGCAATGCTTGTTGATCCTGTCATGTTATTTATAACTTGATATGAATGACTTCTTTTGTTATGTTTGGGATGTTCCAATTTGACATGTACTACCAAACAAATGTGGCCGGGATAGTCCAGTTTGAAATGTACTCAAGTATTTGTGCCTGAAATGGTCCATTTTAACATGTACCCATTTTCTTGTGCCTGAGATGGTCCAGCTTACACATACTTACATATAGTGCCTGTGCCGGTGAGGGTGGCTTAATTTTTGTCATGTACTCAAATATCTTTGAAAAATGTCGACATACTCTTGAGTGACCATCATGTTCTAGTTTCTTGCATAATTAATTTATATGGTAGAACCCACTATTGTACTTAATAGACGTTCAAAGGGAAGGAGCAGGAATGAATGCTGTGAAGATATGGCAGTCTTACTAGTAAGAAAAAAAAAGTTTGGACATGAAAAAGTGGAGGTTGTTGCTGCAAAAGTATATTTTACATCTAACTACTAGCAAAGGGGTTTTCGTAAAATGCACATTAAGTGGCCTAGGATTCATCCACTTGAATCTGTACCATTCATACTAGATCCAATGGCCCAGGTTCGTTTTTCTATTTTTGCACCACAAGCAGTGCTTCTATTGTAGTCGCTCCCGGCCGATTCCTCCCTGCTCCGGCCACCATTGCCAAATATCCTCCAGAAGCGCCTTCCCCACCTTCCCAACTCCAACCGCCACTACTCAGCAGCACCGTCCCTGCATCTCGGGCGCGCTGGGGAACTCTGTCATCCTGGCCTCTTCTTCCCCAACTGATTACCAAAACGGAACTCCGGTGAGCCTATAATATAACGACCCTGTTTCCCCACTTCTTCCACCGCAATAGCCGCCGGAATCGGCGCCATAGTCGCCGGTGGCGGCACTCCGGCCGTCGTTTGGTTGGGTCCTGGTGGGTACAGTGTGCATCCTGTCGTGGTGAATCCAATGGAATAGGTCCCCGCATCAGAATCCTCGCCGCCGATGAGGAATTTCCGGTCAAAGCCGTCTAGGTCGGCCCGGACCGGACTGTGACTTGGTCTGGGTCATGTTGACCATGGGCCCGGCCTGTCATTGACTGTTTTGGTTGGGTTAGAGTGGATCTGAGTATCAAACGTTTATCCACGAATTTCTGATTTTGGTGATTTTCATGATTAATGTGAAACCATGGCTTTAAAGTTTATAAATGCATAGTAAATTGTAGAAAAATGATAAAAATGCAAAATATATATTTTTAGATTCCTGATGTTCATTTATATGTAGGAAAAGTTGTTGTTCATATGAGATATATGTTTCTATTGTTGAATAAAATGCATGTTGGTTAGTCCTAGTTATTTGGTATAAATATGTCTGTTGCTCTTACAATCTTGATAAATTCACAGTAAGGTACTTCATTAATGAAAACTATTCTCTGAAGTTTTTAACATCAGAATGCTAGTACAAATCAAGTTATGAATTATTTTCCATATCTGTAGTTTTGCAGTGTTAGGTTTATGGTAAATTCCTTGATTGTCCATTTATCCTGAAACTTTTACAGTGGAATAATTATATGATGTGTGAAATTCTGTAAATGTTTCATATTGAGATGACAAAGTATTATGATAGAACAATTATTCTTGTTGTGAACTACTCCCCCCGTAAAGTAATATAAGAGGTTTAGATTACTATTTTAGTGATCTAAACGCTCTTTTATTAGTTTATAGAGGGAGTAGTTTAATTCATTAAAAATACTTCTTGTTGAAAACTAGAAGCTCGCAAATTATTTTTACACTTCTTAGATTTTGCTAGCAGAATCTGGATGATTATCAATGAAAATGTTGCTAGCAGAATCTGGATGATTATATGTTTATGTCATTTACGTAGCCTCAAGTATGGATTGCTAGAATTTCATGCTTAAGCATACTTTTCTTAGATTTTGATGCTACCATGACATGCTAATCACTTGCTTAGAACCTGGTAGTTGTCTCATAGTCCGAACAAATGTTGTAGAAATGTTTTGGAACTGTGTTACTATTTACATGTTGTCACATGAACATCTCTAGTATTTTCATGTTCAACCATCACATATTCCTAGCTATCGATTTTCCCTCGCTATGGAAGTTGTTATACCTTGTTATAAGAAATTAAGAAACCTCTTTTATAAAGTACTTCAAACAAAAGAAGATTTTGAATATGAACCATCATCAAGTTGTCACTCCATAATTCTTTTTGAGATATTTGTATATTTTTCTACCTATTAAATGGCTGCCATGTGTTATAGGAAAAGGGTTGTTGTGAGATAATTTGATTTGATTTTTTGTATGATTGAGTTGCTGCATTGTACAAACTTAAAGTTATGCAATTATCATCACCTTTTAATGCTCCCATACATATGCATTTTCATGTAGATAACTCACTAGATGACGGTATTCATCTAAGTTCAAGAGTAAGCAACTTTAAGCCTCTCAAGTTGAAGTATCGCAAGACCTGAACCAAAGTTCAAAAGATCCCAAGCCCTAATTGATACTAACTCTACCTTTTGGAAGGCAAGCCCTGGAGTATAACCTCTGATTTTAATTTATCCAATGTTCTTAATTAATTATATGTACATTATTTTTTCAGGAGTTGAATAAAACCATAGTTGTATGCTCCCTAGGAATCCTTGGTTAAATACTAGTATGTGTAGGTCGATAGAAATGCTATGCTTAATAATGTTCGGTAGAAGTTGAGTGATTGTATGTCTCTTGAGAGATATAGAATGAGGATCACCTTGTATACTTGTGGTTAATTCTGAATTCAATGGTTCACATGATGAATTTGGAGATCGGGCAAAGATGAGAATGAATATATATATTTGATGTTGTTGATTATGTAGCTCTGTCTGTGTCGATTAAGGACCGTTCGTTGTTGGCCTTGTTGATCAAGTTTGAACAGTAATAATCACATGCTAGAAGTAGGGGAATTTCGAAACTAGTAAATCTATGTACCTTATTGCGCGCTGGTATGTTGAGCTTGATACCGTCTCTCCATCGAGTACTTGTCAGCAACTCATGGCTGACCCGTTGTTGGTATTGGTGGGGACTAGTACTTGATGGTCGCCGGGCAGTTAAAATATTTAGTGCTCATTAAGAGAACGATCGCCATGTGCTACTCGCTGGGGTATGCATATGTCATGTTGTTAGATATACCTTGCGAAGTTTATAATCGAAACGATTCTCCGCACTCTCGGTTATGAGACCTTGATCATTGAGTCACATCGCTATGATGATTATAATGTTTCTTGTTAATTAGTTACTTGTCTCTTTGCTTCGTTTAGTTAGCTTGCAAACATAGAAAACAGTTGCTCTCACTTAAACTTGATGCTAACATAGAAAATAGTTGCTCTCACTTAAACTTGATGCTAAAATATTGAAACTAAGGATCTAATCTTAGTTGCTTTTTGACAAAACAAACAGTACAGCCAAAAGCGTTGCATACTAGGAGTTGGCTAAGTATATACCTCTAGTCGAGTAAGTCTTCCTGAATATTAGTACACTCAGCGTTGAATTACTTTCAGGTCTTCGTGGGGAATCTTTGTTGACTTGATTTCTTGCTCATCTTGAGCGATCATCAAATGTAATATGTAAGAGTTAGTTGTGTTGTTGTGAGATTGCACACTTTGTGGGCACAAGTGTGTGATCTTAGCTCGATCAATTGTATCTTTATTTTAAGCTTTTAATGATGTTGATCATTTCAGCTTCCGCTTAAAACTCGTGTAATATTTATGTATTTGAATCTGTTTTGCAAAGTTTAACTTATTATGTATTCTATTTGTAATCAGACTTAAGTAAAACTCTATCATGCTTGTACTATCTGTGCTCGCCTTCGAGGGAGACTTCTAGTGTTCGTTTTGACCGATGAAATCAGTGGTTAAATAAGGAAATACCCGACGGACTACCAGATTAGGTTGTTTTAAGTGCGCCTTGATCGGTTTCATCATTAAGACGATGAGTACCGTACTTAAGTCGGATTAATTTGGTGGTTCTGCCATAGATGAATTCCTATCAAGTCTTGTGGGAGCTGATTAAAACTGATTTGATGGCTCTGTTTGTAGAATTCCATAAAGGTTCACTACCCTTACATAGTCTAAACTTTGGTACAATTATTTGACTACCTATGAGCAGTGAAGCCAAGTGATACAACAGTATAGACCTATCTGGCTTTTAAATGTCAAGTTCAAAATCTTTACCAAAGTAACCACTAATAGCATCTCGAAAGTTGCTCAAAAGGTTATTAGCCCATCACAAACGACTTTTCTTCATGGTAGAAATATTATGGAGGGTGCAGAGGTTTTGCATGAAACCTTACATGAGTTATACACTAAAAAGAAAAGTGGTAAGATAGATTTTGAAAAGCCATATGACAAGGTTAAATGGTATTTTCGACAACAGACTTTGAGATTAAAAGGTTCCTCACAAACTTGGTGCAATTGGATGGAGGCTTTCACTAAAGGAGGAAATGTTGGGTAAAAGTAAATGATCAGATTGGCAACTACTTTCAAACAAACAAACAAAGACCTACGCAAAGGCAATCCGTTGTCTCCCATTCTAGTTAATATAGTAGTGGATATGTTAGCAATCATGATTACCAGAGCAAAGTCACAAGGTCAGATAAAAGGAATAGTTCCACATTTGGTGAATGATGGTTTGTCTATTTTGTAATATGCTGATGACACAATCACTTTTCTAGATCATGATGTTGATGAGGCAAGAAATTTTAAATTATTGTTATGAACTGTTGAGAAATTATCTGGCATCAAAATAAATTTTCATAAAAGTGAGATCCACTGTTCTGGACAAGCAAAGGAACAGGAAATCCTATACTCCCAGATTTTTGGGTGTCAGTTAGGAGCTTTTCCTTTTTGCTACTTAGGAATTCTGATGCATTTTAAAAATTTAAGAAATAAAGACTGGAAAATAATAGAAGAAGATTGGAAAAGAGGCTTTGTGGCTGGAAAGGTAAACTATTATCTGTTGGTGGACGGTTAATCAATTCTTATCAACTCAGTTTTATCCAGTCTACCTTTATTTATGTTATCTTTCTTTGAGGTTCGAAGGGATGTTCTTAAAAGATTGGATTATTATAGGTCAAGATTTTTCTGGCAATATATAACCGATCAAACCACTACCTAGGCTTCCTCGCTGAACAAAAAAGGAGAAAAAATATAGATTAGATAAATGGGATGTAAACTGCCAACCAATGGAACATGTGGTTTAGGCATCATAAAATTAGATATTCCGAACAAGTGTTTATTAAGAAAGTAGTTGTTCAAGCTTTGTAATGAAGATGGAGTTTGGTAGGAACTACTAAGAAATAAGTATCTCAGAGATAAACCACTTGGACAGGTGTTCAAAAAGTCAGGGGATTCACAATTCTGGATGAGCCTTATGGGTGTCAAAGATGACTACCTGAAGTTTGGTTCATTCAGGGTGAATTCAGGTGAGCATACTAGGTTCTGGTTAGGTACGAAACTGCTGAAAAATAGATACCCCAACCTTTATAATATTGTAAGGAAAAAACATGCTAATGTTGCAAATTTCTTTAGTTCGATTCCTCTAAATGTATCTTTTAGAAGATCGCTAGTGGAGATCAAATTAACGGAGTGGTACAACTTAGCAACACAAGTGGTAGATGTCAGTTTGGTTGAGGTAAGGTATGATTTTCTATGGTCCTTAAGCAAAAGTAATGTGTTCACTATTCATTCAATCTATAAGCACCTTATAAAAAGTGACATAAGAGTCTCGCAGGAAATTTGGCACATAAAGGTACCATTGAAGATCAAGATTTTCTTATGGTACTTGAAAAGGGGGATTATTTTAACGAAGGGTAGCGTACCTAGAAGAAACTGGAATGGTAACATAAAATGTAGTTTTCCTAGCTGTGGAGAATCTATTAATTAATCATCTCTTTTTCGATTCTGTGTATGCTAAAGTCTTGTGGAGAGCAACTCATAATGAAGTTTCAGCCATCTCTTTGTCCGATCGGATCCTCCATCTCAGACGAAATATCTACTCCCGTATCCTATCGGACAGTCACGATGGATCCGATCCATCAGGTTCTTCAACCTGTGCGCATCGACGGCACCCTAGCTAGAGCTAAGGTGATCGATCAGATCAGACCACCTTTGACCTCCACGACGACCTTTGGACGCCGCGCGCGTCCCCCAGCATCTGCAGGACGGATCGCATCGACGGCGTCCTGGCAGGTGCACAGCACGACCACGCACAGCGTGGTCCAAAAATTCAATTTTCTATTTACAATTATACTGCAAATAAGAATAGTAACACTTAAGAGTGGTCCAAAAGATTGCCGTGGACTCATTTTATCTGTGCATTAGCATTACATAAAAATTTCAAAAGATTGTCCAGAAATTGGGTTGTACAGACTGTTCGACGTAATTTTGTCGTAATTATACATTTTTTGTATAAAATATGATATTGATACGTGCACATAAGTGTGCGTATGGCAACAACTACAATGTTCATTTTCCCTGAAAATAAAAGGGTTCACAGTGGAGCATTGATTAGTTATGCCTGGAATTATGTGGCCTAATCAATTTGATTAATCAGCTGCTTGTTATGTATGCACGCATGGCACACGTGAGCTTTGAAGATTGCACTATGCGTATGCATGCATGGAGTATTAAACAAATGCTGGATGAATCAACCGAGCCATGTTTATGTTGCATGCAGCAGATGACTTGGTTGCGCATGCACGCCTGATCCAACACACCGGCTGCGTACTGCCAGCGTTGCGAGCTCGACCTCCATATCGGTACGAGCTAATCTCACGGAGACGTCCATGCGCAATCTCTTCATAAAATTAGGAGCTCCGACTCGGCAACAACCAGGTCGCATTGCCCGCGCATGCAGCTGGTTTCCGCGGACCTAGCGCAAGGTGTAGCTATCCATTCCCGCAGGTCCGCCTAGCCATACTGTTGGGGGGAGGTCGAAGTAAAGACGCGCCCACGGCGGCTGCGTCGAGGAGATGGACAGGAGAGGGCAGCACCAAGTGCACCCAGGCGACCCAGAGAAGAGGAGGCAGCGACCGCACACGCCGCCGTTCGCGCTGACGGCGGACGTCCGCCGGCGAGCTCGGCGAAGCCGTCATTTATATAGGCTGCCACAGGCTACGTCAACAATCAACACAAGCATCCTTTTTGTCAACGGCATGCATTTATAATTAAATTTCTTCCTATTTCTTCTCTCATTTCATCTCTCATTTCAGCCGCGGGATCCACGACCTAACACACATCGAACCATCAACCAACTCGGCCATCTCTCATCATGCAAGGAAATCCAACCAGCTACCCACGGAGCGCATCCATCCGTCTAGTGGCTGCAGCACACCATCCATCCACCAAACGTATGCAGGAGCACTCACGCATCTACGCACACATCCAACAAGCAGGAGGCCACGGACGAGCAAAGGCCGGAGAGACCCACATGACGAAGATCATCTGGCCGGAGCTGTCGACGGTAGCGGTGGCCAGTCGTTCGAAGGCCAGGCATTCATCAACTCCCGAGCATGCACACGGAGCAGGAGCAAGTAGGAAGAGCAGTCCGGGAGGCGCCATGAAGCTGAAGCTCATCCTGCCTCATGGTAAAATGATTGTGTAGCTAATCTTTTTTTTTCTCTTTTTCTTCCGCATATAGCATACACCCGCTAATAGTAGCCTTGGTGTGTTGCAAGGCTTCTTCATGTCAGACTCGCTACTCGATAAATCATTGTAGTTGGGTTGGAAAATAGATTGATATACTGATATGGAACAAGATACAATATAGAGATAGAACAATTAAGATACAATCTTAGAGATAGAACAACTAAGATACAATCTTGGAGATAGAACTGAAATGGACCGGATTCTCGCAAAGGAGAATCCAACCCTCTGCACCTCTGTGATAGTCCCAGGAAGTGGCTATCACGTGCAATCCCTGTCTCAGGAGATACAAAACCATACAACACAAATAAAATAGTAGCATCACATAATATTATTATAACATTAGAGTACATCTCTTCGGCACATGCCGGGTACAAGTCCATCAGGACTGAATCAAGAAAGGTAAAACAGCTACGCAGCGGAACATATGAAGCGGAGTAGACGCCATCTCCTCAAGCAACTCGAGCGAAGGACCAGTCCTAGTCATCCCATCCATCCTTCTCGAAGTCGTAGTCGGGCTCCGAGTCTGAAACGCCACCATCTACCCGATAAGCGGGTAGGTCATGTCAGCTTCCCAACAAAGAGCAAAAGAGGTGGTTGAATTCTAATATGCATGGATAAACCTGTATCTGACTGTAGTAAGCTTATGCAGCAGCAGCGGTGGCAGCAGCAATAAGGAATGCCGAAATTAGCAGCGAGGTCCACACCCCACCACAAGGGAGTTCATCACCAAACACCGAATCTCATCTGCGATGTGGGGACCACCTGCTCCTATCCCCACATCTCAACGGCCATAACCGGGCTCACTCACTCGGGGGACTTAATTAAGATATATACAATCATAGAGATAGAACAATTAAGATACAATCTTAGAGATAGAACAAGGTACAATCTTAGAGATAGAACAATTAATTAAGATATATACAATATTAGAGATAGAAAAATTTATTAAGGCACAATCTTAGAGATAGAACAATTAAGGTACAATCTTAGAGATAGAACAATTAAGATACAACCTTAGGGATAGAACAAGACACCATGGCATCACTTTGCACATGCCTCATTCTTGCACTATTATAAATAAGACTTCTCGGTCTTGACCAACAACCCAGTGCTAGTGACCGAACCCAACTCAGTGCCATCAAAAATTAAAATGGCAACCGCCAAGCAAGTGATGTGCTCCATGGTTCTCATAGTACTGCTGGTCATAGCATCAAGTACTCTCTCTCTCTCTCTCTCTCTCTCTCTCTCACCCCGCATCTTTTATCTATATATGTTTATGTCTTCTTATATATGGTTTTGACCCTCAATATTTTAGGTTGGAAGGCTACCTCTATTAATCCAGATTGCTATACCCCACCAAATAAGGGGATGCCTTGTTCTATCTCAATGAAGACGAGACGTGCATGCAAGAATCAGTGCATCCAGGAGAACTATAGCAACGGCGACTGTTACTACGTGTCACTATTCTTCAAGCTAAGATGCCTTTGTCAGAAACCCGGCTGCAAATAATTGTGAAAAAATAATAAATTCCATGTGTGCATGTCTGGTAATAAGTAAAGATCTATAAGATGAGGTTTGTTGAAGCAAGAAGACAAGGCAAGTAGGAAGCATGGACAATGAAGAAGAATGAAGCTTAGTCTTCTTTTTTCTGTCTTATTATTTTCTTCCTTGTGTTTTGTACTTCTCATTGTTGAGAGCTGGAGTCCAAGTACTCGTTGTAACTTTTGGCTGTATATATCCACCATGTGGATATAATAGGCCGGATTTGATCCTTAATCTAAAACTACATGGAATATACATTACATATGTTTCGTTGCGTTCACTAGTAGAAAACGGCCCATTTGTCCCAGTTTGAGAGGCCCATTTGTCCCAGTTTGAGAGGCCCATTAGTCCCGGTTCTTGAACGGGGGCTATAGGGTCGGGACTAAAGCCCCAAACCATGAGTCCCGGTTCGTTTATGAACCGTGACAGAAGGGCTTTCACGTGGCGTCTGCGGGGAGTCCAGGTAGGAGGACCTTTAGTGCCGGTTGGTAACACCAACCGGGACCAAAAGGATTCCACGCATCAGCATCTGGCAGGAGTTGTTTTTTTAAAGGGGGGGTTTAGTGGGTTTTGGAAGGTTAATTTAGGGGTTTCATATTGTGTTAGGTACCTAATAAAGAGAAGTGTACTTTCTTTCTCCGTGCTTGGTCGACACTAGCTACGATAGAGAGAACTCGATATGGTAGTTAGTAAGCAAAAGAAGGAACCATTAACATATATAGAGAGAGAAGTGGTCGACCTCTATTTCTCTGAGAGATTGGTCGAACAACAAGTTTTCATATATTTATCCGACGCTACTAGCTACATATATATACAATATAAGATCTATTACAATCCCTAACATCTAATGTCAAATTCCAGATGGTATTCTCCGGCTTTATTTATGACGTGGTCAAGAAAGAATCCCGGCAATTCCTCTTAAATTGCTCGTATGCGATCATTTGGTAGGAGTTCATCCCGCATCTTTTACATCTAATTTGAAGAAGGGGGTCAATACATATATATGAATGAAACTGAACCCAAATCATTGTAATAAAATAAAATTGTGAATATTATTGCTTACGCACTTCATATTATTTTTGAGAGTAGCCCCGCTTAGGGATCGTCGCGTTTTAGATGAACTCGCAAACGTAGTATCCACAAAATTTATTCTTGACTTCCCGCCACAAGCACTTTACGAGAAATAGAGTTCATTCAAACTAATAATCAAGCATGATAAATGGTATTGATGAAACTAGAATCAATGGGAGATGCACGGAACTAGCTACTAGTACTTACTTTCAGGTGTGTAAATCGCAGCTCCCTCGCTAGTGCCGGAACAATTGCGGTGAAATCTTTCCGAACCACGCCAGACAAAGAAAATAATTACATGATATCAGGAAATGAACAAAGTTGCTGATATGATGAGATAATGATCGATTGAACCTACTTCCGGAGCATTTCAGTCATGTCCGCATATTCCTGGGGATCTTTTCGTTCGGAGTCTAAGACGGTTACTACTCCCCACTCAACTTTAATCTCTAGCAAAATATAGTGAAAACTGTGCACGCATGCATAACTCATCAATTACATTACTATAACCTCTAGTAATAAGGGAAACCGAATATGCACAAGACAATAACACTCAATTGAAGTTGCAAGGAAAGAGTATTGTCTCTTTGTTTTGATTTGCAAGCAACGATTTTAGCAAGTTGTCCTCGGTTTTTGTGGCATTGTGTTTAACCGTAAACTCATGTATGATATTTGGGTTAATGAACCCAATGTCATACATTTATACTTTTTTGCATTCGACGATCTTCAATCTGCATAATATAGTAAGGATAATTATATATACATGCAATGAAAGAGCTTAGCTGTATATAGAGACTTAATTACAGAAGTAGTACTTACACACAGTAGCAAGTCACGATTGTTTTGTCGATGGCCTTTTGATTGTATAACTGAAATAACTCGTCAAATTCAACAGACAACTGCTCCATTCCAACGAGGTCGTGCTCCTTTTTAATTCTCATCGTCACAGTATCCTTCCCAGATTCGCTGCAGGTTTTCAGGTACCAATCATGGAATCTTCGCATCATCGTGGTTAGAGGAGGATGATCAGGTTTGACGAGAGGCTCCCCGTACCAGTATCGGAATTCGTCCACCTCCAACAGCGCAAACATTACATCATCGCTCATGTAATCAGCAGGATTGGTACCGGGCACAATCCCTGGATGATCAGCGACAATATCGCTAGACACCTTGAGCTGGGGGCACGATTGGTTCGCCTGTTCGCCGAGTTGTGGATTTTTTTCCCACTTCTTCGTTTTGCTAACCTTGCATCCCGACTGCCGCGCATCTTGATATGCCTTTTTAAGACAGCGGCCATAGTTGGAATCCGGCTCTGGCGATGGTGGTCACTTCAGGCATTGATAGTGCGCTTCACTTTCACCGGATCTACCTTCTCCTTCGGAGGTGGAGTTTTCTTTGCAAAATGGTCCCTCAATTGGGCACAACATATGTCCTCGTTTTCCTGGTCGGTCTTCTCATATGGTAACTTTTCCAGAGGCTTGAGAGATGGACCGTATCTGAATTGCCTCCCGCCTCTGCTTGTACTGCTAGAAGCCGGAGCGGCGACGTCTCTCTTCCGTCCTTGCTGACGAGGCGGAGAAGGAGGTGGAGTGCTCCGACGCACCGGAGGAGCCGGAGCCGCGGCGTTTGTCTTTCGCCGTTGCCGACAAGGCGCCGGAATAGGCGGACTGCTCGGACGTGCCAAAGTAGGCGAAGGAGGAGTCAAAGTGTCGTCACGCGCCAAATGAGCCGTAGAAGGAGGCTTAGTGCCCCGATCACTCGCCGGAGGAGGAAGAGGCGGAGGAGGAGGCAGAGTGCCCTGACGAGCCGGAGGAGTAGGTTACGGAGGCGGAGTGCCCTGATCACTCGCCGGAGGAGGAGGAGGAGGAGGCGGAGTGCCCTAACGCGCCGGAGGAGGAGGAGGAGACGGAGGCGTCCAGTTTGGAAGCTTGATGTACTCCTTCGGCTATAGACATGTACTCCTGAGAGAGTGAACCAACTTCTTCTCCCCTTCACCTGTATGGTGGTCATGCTCGAGCTCATCAAATCCCTCCATTACTTCATCCACCATCACAATAGCATAGCCATGTGGAATCATATTGCAGTGAAAAGTTCCGTTGGGTTGAGGAGGTGCAACATAGCCCACAGCCGCCTTGAAAGTGAGGTTCCGGAATTTCGTCCAAAGCTCGCAATGTTGAACCTCCGTGATAATATCCACGGGGTAGCTAGGAGCCATGAAGTCAGGCTGAACGAGCTCCATGGAAGCCACGGTGCTTCTTTGTAGAGATGGTGGGGTAGCTTCCTGGGTAGCTTCGTGCTGCTGAGATGGTTGGCCGGAAGCTCGCTGGCTCTCAGTTTGCTCTCGCTTTTCTAGTCTTGCATTAAGCATCTACATTTCGCTCAGCTCCACTTTCCTATTTCTCTGTTCGCTTCTGTAACCGCCTGCGTCGGGAAACCCAACCTTCCACAGAACGGAGCCTGGTGTGCCTCGTGTTCGTCCAGGGTGCTCAGCATTCCCTAGGGCCACACTTAGCTCGTCCGTCTCTCTTTCGGAAATGAACGTCCCTTCCTGTGCTTTGGTGATATACTTCTGAAGCTTCATGACGAGTATTGCAAGTTGCTCGTTCGTGCAATGGCACTTCCCTGTTTCAGGCTCCAAAGTTCTCCCAACCCCGAAGAACCAAGTCCTTGAACGGTCTGGCCAGTTCAATGTCTGTGGTTCGACCCCTTTAGCAAGAAGGTCATTCTGAGCTTTGTCCCACTGATAACCCACAAGTATAGGGGATCGCAACAGTTTTTGAGGGTAAAGTATTCAACTCAAATTTATTGATTCGACACAAGGGGAGCCATAGAATACCCTCGAGTATTAGCAGTTGAGTTGTCAATTCAACCACACCTGAAAGATTTAGTATCTGCAGCAAAGTTTTAACAGTAGCAGTAGTGATTTGTGTAGCAATTGTGACAGCAATAGCGGCAAAGTAACTAACCAAGGACCTGTTGGAAATATGCCCTAGAGGCAATAAATAAAGTGTTTATTATTGTATTTCCTTGTTCATGATAATCGTTTATTATCCATGATATAATTGTATTAATTGGAAACATGGATACATGTGTGGATACATAGACAAACACAATGTCCCTAGTATGCCTCTAGTGAACTAGCTCGTTGATTGAAAGATGGTTAAGGTTTCCTAGCCATGGACATGAGATGTCATTTGATAACGGGATCACATCATTAGGATAATGATGTGATGGACAAGACCCAAACTACAAACGTAGCTTATGATCATGTCAGTTTATTGCTACTATTTTCTGCATGTCAAGCATATGTTCCTATGACCATGAGATCATGCAACTCATAGATATCGGAGGAGTACCTTGTGTGTATCAAACGTCGCAACATAACTGGGTGACTATAAAGGTGCTCTACAGGTGTCTCCGAGGGTGTCCGTTGAGTTGGCATGGATCGAGACTGGGATTTGTTACTCCGTGTGACGGAGAGGTATCTCAGGGCCCACTCGGTAATACAACATCACAATGAGCCTTGCAAGCAATGTGACTAATTGTTAGTTGCGGGATCTTGTATTACGGAACGAGTAAAGAGACTTGCCGGTAACGACATCTAACTAGGTATGGAGATACCGACGATCGAATCTCGGGCAAGTAACATACCGAAGAACAAAGGGAACATCATACGGGATTAACTGAATCCTTGACATAGAGGTTCGACCGATAAAGATCTTCGTTGAATATGTAGGAACCAATGTGGAAATGCAGGTCCCGCCATTGGTTATTGACCATAGAGGTGTCTCGGTCATGTCAACATAGTTCTCGAACCCGCAGGGTCTGCACACTTAAGGTTTGGTGACGTTTCGGTAGTATAGAGTTATGTATGGTGGTGACCGAAGTTTGTTCGGAGTCCCGGATGAGATCCTGGACGTCACGATGAGCTCCGGAATGGTATGGAGGTAAAGATTCATATATAGGAAGTCCCAGTTTGGTCGTCGGAAAAGATTTGGGCTCATCGGTAGTGTACCGGGAGTGCCGGTAGTGTACCGGGAGACCTCCGGGAGGGGTATTTCGACCCTAGAGGGTCCATGGGCTGTGGGAGAATAATAACCAGACCTTAGTGGGCTGGTGGAACAGCCACAAAAGTCCCATGGCACCAGGAGAAAAAAGGCCTAAAGAAAAAGGTGAAAAAAGGCAAAAAAAGAAGAGTCCTACTCCTACTAGGATTGGAGGAGGAGTAGGACTCCTCCACCTTGGACGGCCTACTCCCAGAGGGCCTTGACCTTGCGCCAAGGAGGCCTCTCCACTCCTCCTATATATACTGGTGGAATAGAGGGTTTTTGCACAGAATTTACGACCACGTGCTACCCGTTCCACCGGTGCTCCTCTAGATCGGTTTTCCACAGTGCTTAGGCGAAGCCCTGCCGGAATAGCTCTACCACCATCGCCGGAGCGCCTTCACGCTGCCAGTGAACCCTTCCTCCTCTCCACTTCATCTTGCTGGATCAATACGGTGGAGATCGTCATCAAGCTGCACGTGTGCTGAACCCGGAGGTGTCGTCCGTTCGATACTAGATCGGAAGGACAGTGATCAAGGCCACGAGACTATCGTGATTGGATCGTGGGATGGATCGTGACGAGATCGCGGGACGGTTCATGATTGGATCGCGGAACGCTCGGCGATTTGGATCGCGAAGAAGTTCATCTACACCAACCGCGTTTCTTAATGCTTCCCGCTTAGCGATCTACAAGGGTACGTAGATCAACTCCCCCTCTCGTAGATGCTCATCACCATGGATAGGTTTCATGTGCGTAGGAATTTTTTTGTTTCCCATGCAACGTTCCCCAACAGTGGCATCATGAGCTAGGTTGATGGTTCCATGAGATCTCGAGTAGAACACAAAAGGTTTGTGGGCGTTGATGCTTAGATTGCTTCCTTCCTTGGTCAGATTTTGGTTCAGTGGTATTGTGAGATGAAGCAAACCGGACCAACATTACTCGTACGCTTATTAGAGACCGGTTCCCTCGACGCAACTTGTTGCCTAGATGGCTTGCGGGTGGCAGTTTCTCTCACTTTAGTTGGATCGGATTCGACAAAGGCGGTCCTTGAGAAGGTTGAAAAGCAAATTATGTATCACCGTTGTGGTTTGTGCGTAGGTGAGAATCATTCTTGCTGGAAACCTGTAGCAGCCACGTAAAACATGCAACAACAATTAGAGGACGTCTAACTTGTTTTTGCAGGGTATGTTGTGATGTGATATGGCCAATTACATGATGTGATATATGTGATTTATGAGATGATCATGTGATGTATAGAATTTCACGACTTTCATGTCGTTGAGTACGGCAACCGGCAGGAGCCATAGGGTTGTCTTTAATTATTGTATGACCTGTGTGTCAATCATTAAGCGCTATGTAATGCTTTACTTTATCGCTAAACGGTAGCAATAGAAGTAGAAGCAGGGCTGGCGCCACAACCCCGATGGCAACACGTTGATGGAGATCAAGATGATGGAGATCATGGTGTCGTGCCGGTGACGATGGAGATCATGCCGGTGCTTTGAAGATGGAAATCTTAAGCACAAGTTCATGGCCATATCATGTCACTTATGAATTGCATGTGATGTTAATCCTTTTATGCACCTTGTTTTGCTTAGTACGACGGTAGCATTATAAGGTGATCCCTCACTTAAATTTCAAGATAAAATTGTATTCTCCCCGAGTGTGCACCGTTGCGAAAGTTCGTCGTGTTGAGACACCACGTGCTGATCAGGTGTGATAGACTCTACGTTCACATACAACGGGTGCAAGCCAGTTTTGCACACGCGGAACACTCGGGTTAAACATGACGAGCCTAGCCTGTACAGACATGGCCTCGGAACACAAGAGACCGAAAGGTCAAGGATGAGTCATATAGTAGATATGATCAACATAATGATGTTCACCAATGAAGCCAATTTAACTCACGTGATGATCGGACTTGAGTTGGTGGATTTGGATCATGTGACACTCAGATGACCTGAGGGATGTCAATTTGAGTGGGAGCTTTAGTAATTTGATTAACTAAACTCATTATCTTGAACAATTGTCTAAATGAACTTTGCATATTTATGTTGTAGATCAATGGCTCGCGGAGTAGCACCCCTGAATTTTAATGCGTTCCTAGAGAAAGCTAAACTGAAAGATGATGGAAGTAACTTTGTTGACTGGGCCCGTAATCTGAGGATTATCCTCACGGCTTCCCAGAAATCATATGTCCTTGATGCACCACTTGGTGACCAACCAGAAGACATGACCTCCGAAGACGTTAAGAACGCTTGGGAGGCACGTACTGGAGATTACTCAATAGTTCAGTGTGAAATATTGTATGGCTTAGAACCAGGACTTTAAAGACGTTTTGAATGTCATGGAGCGTATGAGATGTTCGAGGAGTTGAAGTTTATCTTTCAAAAGAACGCCCGGATCGAGAGGTATGAAACCTCCGATAAGTTCTATGCTTGCAAGATGGAGGAGAACAGGTCTATAAGTGAACATATACTCGGAATGTCTGGGTATTCAACTCGTCTAGCAGAGTTGGGAATTGCCGTTCCGCCAGAGGCGATCACAGACAGAGTTCTTCAATCACTGCCACCTAGTTACAAGAGCGTTGTAATGAACTATAACATGCACGGGATGAACAAGTCAGTCGCCGAGCTGTTTGCGATGCTAAATGTCGCTGAGTCTGAAATCCAGAAAGAACATCAAGTGTTGATGGTTAATAAAACCAGTAGTTTCAAGAAAAATGGCAAAGTCTAGGGCAAGGGCAAGAAGGGTAAAACTAAGAAGGATGGCAAAGCAGTTGCTACTCCTGCAAAGAAGCCCGAGCATGGACCCAAGCCAGAAACTGAGTGCTTTCATTACAAAGGAACTGGTCACTGGAAGCGGAACTACCACAAGTTCCTGGCTGGCAAGAAGGCGGCCAACGACAAACAAGGTATATATGATATACATGTTATTGATGTGTACCTTACTATCTCTCGTAGTAGTGCCTGGGTATTCGATACCGGTTCGGTTGCTCACATTTGCAACTCAAAGCAGGAACTATGGAATAAACGAAGGCTGGCAAAGGACGAGGTGACGATGCACGTGGGAAATGGTTCCAAGGTTGATGTGATCGCCGTCGGCATGCTCTCTCCTTGATTACCATCGGGATTAGTGATGAACCTGAATAATTGTTATTTAGTTCCTGCGTTAAGCATGAACATTATATCTTGATCTTGTTTATTGCGAGACGGTTACTCATTTAAATCGGAGACTAAAGGTTGTTCTATTTATATGAGTAAGATCTTTTATGGTCATGCACCCAATGTTAGGGGTTTATTCATATTGAATCTTGATAGTGATGACACACATGTTCATAACATTGATGCGAAAAGATGTAGAGTTGATAATGATAGTACCACTTTCTTGTGGCACTGTTGTTTAGGTCATATTGGTGTAAAACGTATGAGGAAGCTCCATGCTAATGGACTTTTGGAGTCACTTGATTTTGAATCACTTGACACATGTGAACCATGCCTGATGGGCAAGATGACTAAAACGCCGTTCTCTCGAACAATGGAACGGGCAAGTGACTTATTGGAAATCATACATACTGATGTGTGCGGTCCAATGAATGTTACAGCGCGTGGTGGATATCATTATTTTCTCACCTTCGCTAATGACTTGAGTAGATATGGGTATATTTACTTAATGAAACACAAGTCTGAAACGTTTGAAAAGTTCAAGCAATTTCAGAGTGAAGTTGAGAATCATCGTAACAAGAAGATTAAGTTCCTATGATCTGATCGAGGAGGTGAATATCTGAGTTATGAGTTTGGCATTCACTTAAGACAATGTGGAATTGTTTCGCAGTTGACACCGCCCGGAACTCCACAACGTAATGGTGAGTCCAAACATCGTAATCGAACCTTATTAGATATGGTGCGTTCTATGATGTCTCTTGCTGATTTGCCACTATCGTTTTGGGGTTATGCATTAGAGACAGCTGCATTCACTTTAAATAGGGCACCATCAAAATCCGTAGAGACGACGCCATATGAACTGTGGTTTGGCAAGAAGCCAAAGTTGTCGTTTCTTAAAGTTTGGGGATGTGATGCTTATGTCAAAAAGCTTCAACATGAAAAGCTGGAACCCAAAGCGGAGAAATGCGTCTTCATAGGATACCTGAAAGAGACAGTCGGGTATACCTTCTATCTCAGATCCGAAGGCAAAGTGTTTGTCACTAAAAACGGAACATTTCTTGAGAAAGAGTATCTCTCGAAAGAATTGAGTGGGAGGAAAATAGAACTTGATGAGGTTATTGAACCTTTACTTCAACCAGAGAGCAGCGCAGCGCAGAAAGGTGTTTCTGTGGAACCTACAACAGTAGAAGAGGAAGTTCATGATGATGATCATGAAGCTTCGGGTCAAGCAGCTATTGAACCTCGTAGGTCGACAAGGCCGCGTACTACCCCTGAGTGGTACAGCAACCCTGTCTTGGAGGTCATGTTGTTGGACAACAATGAACCTACGAGTTATGGAGGAGCAGTGATGGGCCCGGATTCCGAGAAATGGTTAGAGGCCATGAAATCCGAGATGGGTTCCATGTATGAAAACAAAGTATGGACTTTGGAAGTATTACCTGAAGGGCGAAAGGCCATTCAGAACAAATGGATCTTTAAGAAGAAGACATACGCGGACGGCAATGTCACCGTCTATAAAGCTCGACTTGCGGCAAAGGGTTTTTCACAAGTTCAAGGAGATGACTATGATGAGACTTTCTCACCCGTAGCGATGCTTAAGTCTGTCAGAATCATGTTAGCAATAGCTGCCTATTTCGACTGTGAAATTTGGCAGATGGATGTAAAAACAGCGTTCCTCAATGGTTTCCTTGAGGAAGAGTTGTATATGATGCAACCCGAAGGTTTTGTCGATCCATAGAATGCTGACAAAGTTTGCAAACTCCAGCGATCCATTTATGGACTGGTGCAAGCATCTCGGAGTTGGAATAAGCGCTTTCATGAGGTGATCAAAGCACTTGAGTTTATACAAGTTTACGGAGAAGCTTGTATTTACAAGAAAGTGAGTGGGAGCTCTATAGCATTTCTAGTATTATATGTGGATGACATATTGCTGGTTGGAAACAATATAGAAATGCTGGAAACCGTGAAGGAATATTTGAACAAGAGTTTTTCAATGAAGAACCTAGGAGAAGCTGCTTTCATATTAGGCATTAGGATCAATAGAGATAGATCGAGATGCTTAATAGCACTTTCACAGAGCACATACCTTGATACAGTTTTGAAGAAGTTCAAAATGGAACAGTCCAAGAAGGGGTTCTTGCCTGTATTACAAGGTGTGAAGTTGAGTAAGACTCAATGCCCAGTAACTGCAGAAGATAGAGAAAAGATGAGTTTCTTCCCTTATGCTTCAGCCATAGGCTCTATCATGTATGCAATGCTGTGCACAAGACCCGATTTCAGCCTTGCCATAAGTATGGCCGGAAGGTTTCAAAGTGATCCTGGAATTGAGCACTAGCAAGCGGTCAAGAATATCCTTAAGTACCTGAAAAGGACAAAGGAAATGTTTCTCGTTTATGGAGGTGATGAAGAGCTCGTCGTAAAGGGTTACGTCGATGCAAGTTTTGACACTGATTCGGACAACTCTAAGTCGCAAACCGGATACGTATTTATTCTTAACGGGGGAGCGGTAAGCTAGTGCAGTTCCAAGCAAAGCGTGGTAGCTGACTCTACGTGCGAAGCGGAATACATTGCAGCCTCGAAGGCGGCGAAGGAAGGTGTCTAGATGAATCCAATGAACCTGTTCCGTGACAACACTGGTGCCATTGCTCTGGCCAAGGAACCAAGGTTTCATTAGAGGACCAGACACATAAAGAGACGCTTCAACTCCATCCGCGATTACATCTTGGAGAAAGACATAAATATTTGCAAAGTGTACACGGATCTGAATGTTCCAGACCCATTGACTAAACCTCTTCCAAGGGCAAAACATGATCAACACCAGGACTGCATGGGTGTTCGATTCATTGCAATGTAAATCACATAGTGATGTGAACTAGATTATTGACTCTAGTGCAAGTGGGAGACTATTGGAAATATGCCCTAGAGGCAATAAATAAAGTGTTTATTATTGTATTTCCTTGTTCATGATAATTGTTTATTATCCATGCTATAATTGTATTAATTGAAAACATGGATACATGTGTGGATACATAGACAAACACAATGTCCCTAGTATGCCTCTAGTGAACTAGCTCATTGATTGAAAGATGTTTAAGGTTTCCTAGCCATGGACATGAGACGTCATTTGATAACGGGATCACATCATTAGGAGAATGATGTGATGGACAAGACCCAAACTACAAATGTAGCTTATGATCATGTCAGTTTATTGCTACTGTTTTCTGCATGTCAAGCATATGTTCCTTTGACCATGAGATCATGCAACTCACAGATATCGGAGGAGTACCTTGTGTGTATCAAACATTGCAACATAATTGGGTGACTATAAAGGTGCTCTACAGGTGTCTCCGAGGGTGTCTGTTGAGTTGGCATGGATCGAGACTGGGATTTGTTACTCCGTGTGACGGAGAGGTATCTCAGGGCCCACTCGGTAATACACCATCACAATGAGCCTTGCAAGCAATGTGACTAATTGTTAGTTGCGGGATCTTGTATTATGGAACGAGTAAAGAGACTTGCCTGTAACGAGATTGAACTAGGTATGGAGCTACCGATGATCGAATCTCGAGCAAGTAACATACCGAAGAACAAAGGGAACATCATACGGGATTAACTGAATCCTTGACATAGACGTTCGACCGATAAAGATCTTCGTAGAATATGTAGGAACCAATGTGGACATCCAGGTCCCGCCATTGGTTACTGACCGTAGAGGTGTCTCGGTCATGTCTACATAGTTCTCGAACCCGCCGGGTCTGCACACTTAAGGTTTGGTGACGTTTCGGTAGTATAGAGTTATGTATGGTGGTGACCGAAGTTTTTTCGGAGTCCCGGATGAGATCCTGGACGTCACGAGGAGATTCGGAATGGTCCGGAGGTAAAGATTCATATATTGGAAGTCCCAGTTTGGTCGCTGAAAAAGTTTCGGGCTCATCGGTAGTGTATCGGGAGTGCCGGTAGTGTACCGGGAGACATCCGGGAGGGGTGCTTCGACCCTAGAGGGTCCATGGGCTGTGGGATAATAATAACCAGCCCTTAGTGGGCTGGTGGAACAGCCACAAAAGGCCCATGGCGCCAGGAGAAAAAAGGCCTAAGGAAAAAGGTGAAAAAAGGCAAAAAAGGGAGAGTCCTACTCCTACTAGGATTGGAGGAGGAGTAGGACTCCTCCACCTTGGCCAGCCGACTCCTAGAGGGCCTTTCCCTTGCGTTAAGGATGCCTCTCCTCTCCTCCTATATATACTGGTGGAATAGAGGGTTTTTGCACAGAATTTACGACCACGTGCTACCCGTTCCATCGGTGCTCCTCTAGATCGGTTTTCCGCAGTGCTTAGGTGAAGCCCTGCCGAAATAGCTCCACCACCATCACCGGAGCGCCGTCACGCTGCCGGTGAACTCTTCCTCCTCTCCACTTCATCTTGCTGGTTCAAGACGGTGGAGATTGTCATCAAGCTGCATGTGTGCTGAACGTGGAGGTGTTCGGTACTAGATCGGAAGGATCGTGATCAAGGCCATGAGACGATCGTGATTGGATCGCGGGACGGATCGTGACGAGATCACGGGATGGTTCATGATTGGATCGCGGGATGCTCGGCAATTAGGATCGCGAAGAAGTTCGACTACACCAACCGCGTTTCTTAACGCTTCCCGCTTAGCGATCTACAAGGGTACGTAGATCAACTGTCCCTCTCGTAGATGCTCATCACCATGGATAGGTTTGCGTGTGCGTAGGAATTTTTTTGTTTCCCATGCAATGTTCCCCAACAGGACCAGTATAGGAAAAGCTCGTAGGCATTGGATCGGTGATGGATGATTATGCCGGATGATATTCACCATGTGACAGTTATAACATAGGGTAATATGCAACTAGCTCCAGTTCGTCAATGTAATGTAGGCATGTATTCCGTATATAGTCATACGTGCTTAGGGAAAAGAACTTGCATGACATCTTTCGTCCATCCCTCCCGTGGTAGGTGGGTCCTAATGGAAACTAAGGGATATTAAGGTCTCCTTTTAATAGAGTACCGGAACAAAGCATTAACACATGGTGAATACATGGAATCCTCATACTATGGTTATCTCCGGGAGTGGTTCCGGCTATTGTCACTCCGGGGTTTCCGGGTCATAACACATAGTAGGTGACTACAACTTCCAAAATAGGATCAAGAACACACATATATTGGTGAAAACATAATAGGTTCAGATCTGACCCCATCAAAACTAACTCGATTACATGATAGATCTCATCCAACTGATCACCGTCCAGCAAGCCTACGATAAGATTACTCACGAACGGTGAAGAGCATCAGGAAATTGGCGATGGAGGATGGTTGATGATGATGATGACTTTGATTTCCACTCTCTGGAGCCCAAAACAGACTCTAGATCTGCCCTCCGGACAAGAACAGGTGGTGGCGGAGGCTCCGTATCGTAAAACACGATTATTTCTTCTCCTTGATTTTTTTCTGGGACGAATAGGGTTATATGGAGCTGGAGAGGAGGTCGGAGGAGCCACGTGGGCCCCACGAGCCTGCCAGGCGCGGCTAGGGGGGCGCCTCCTGGGCTCGTCGCCCACTGGCAGCTCCTCCTCGGTTGATTCTTTCTCCGGTATTTTTAATATATTCCACAAAAATCCTCGTAAGTTTCCAGGTCATTCCGAGAACTTTTATTTCTGCACAAAAACAACACCATGGTAGTTCTGGTGAAAACAGCGTCAGTCTGGGTTATTTTCATTCAAATCATGCAAATTAGAGTCCAAAACAAGGGCAAAAGAGTTTGGAAAAGTAGATACGTTGGAGACATATCACCCACAACGGCGGGCTTTGAGCTAGCCTGATGGTGATACTGCTTCTTTGCAGCATTGTTCTTGTTTGTCTTAGATATTTTCTTACTCTTCTCCGATGTCTTGTAGGCCACAAATTTGGGCCAGTAATCTCTTATCTTCTCAAATGGGCCAGGAATGTCTTGTAGGCCACAAATCCTTCCTCCTCTAATGTTCGATCACCGGGGCAGTAATCCTCTCCTTCAAGACCATCGGTGTTGTTGAGAAATGACAAGACTGCATCAGGATTGCCTCGGATTATGTCCGCCAACAACTGTTCTTGTTCCAAGTCTCTTTGATCCATAGTTACTGCAAATATTACAACATGGCAATTAATATACAAACATGAATGTCCGACGTCCGGACTGCCTCTCTCATGAATGTCAAACAAAAGATTCTCTTAACCTTTAAGGTATTTAACAAAATGGCGCCATTACGAATTTACCGGAGTTTTTTCTAGGGGTTTGGGTGGCCTCGAGAGTTTGTCGGGTAGGGGAGGGAGGGGGTAGGAGATCGACAATGATTTTTTCTATCGTTTGCGTGGCCTCGAGAGTTGGTCGCCAGATATGTCCGACGTCCCCCCTCATGTCGAATTTACCGGAGTTTTCTTCTAGGGGTTTGGGTGGCCTCAAGAGTTTGTCAGGTAGGGGAGGGAGGGGTAGGAGATCGACAATGCTTTTTTCTAAGGTTTGCGTGGCTTCGAGAGTTGGTTGCCCCATATGTCCGACGTCTCCATCATGTTGAATTTACCAGAGTTTCTTTTTAGTGGTTTGGGTGGCCTTGAGAGTTTGTCAGGTAGGGGAGGGAGGGGGTAGGAGATCGACAACGCTTTTTTCTAGGGTTTGCATGGCCTCGAGAGTTGGTCGCCCGATATGTCCTACGTCCCCCCTCATGTCAAATTTACCAGAGTTTTCTTCTAGGGGTTTTGGTGGCCTCGAGAGTTTGTCGGGTAGGGGAGGGAGGGGGTAGGAGATCGAGGGCAACGGCGACATACATGGCGAAAATGCTATCCATCCATACATACATAGCCACATGCATACATAAAAAAATACATATATGAATAAAAAAATGGTATGAACAAAAAAAATGCATATAGCCACATATATGAAAAAAGACATATATGAACAAAAAACATCATATATAAATCCATCCATACATACATATATACATTATATATGAGCAAAAACATTCATCATATAAAAAATCAAGATATATATAAAAAATTGCATAGAGCCTAGGCGGCGGCGGCTCACAGCTGGGGCGGTCGGCGAAGGCGACGACGACGGTAGGGGCAGAGAGGGCATGGCTACGGAGACAACGATGGTGGGGTTGGCGAGGGCGTGGTGACCATGGGGCAGGGGTGTGATGACGGCGGTGGCGGGGGCAGTGAGGGTGCTGGCGATGGTGGGGGCAGGCCGGGGCTGCAGGGGCGTGGCTGAGCACGCTCGGGGGCGGGGCAAGGGCGTGGGCTCGGGGACGCGGCAGGGCCATAGGCTCGCTGGCAGCGAGGGCGTCGGCGACGGTGACGACGGGGCAGGGGCGTGGCGACGGCGACGACGTGGGCGATGGACGGCATCGGGCCAGCCTGGCGGTGTCGAGGAGCTCAGCGTTGTCGGGCGAACTGGCGATGAAAACTGCGAAGTGTAACAAGTGTTGCTTATATACACTAAGTATTGGTCCCGGTTGGTGGCACCAACTCGGACCAATGCCATTCTTTAGTCCCCGTTGGTGCAACCAACCAGGACGAAAGGTCACTTTTCGTCAGACCGAAGGGCGGGAAGTAGAGACCTTTGGTGCCGGTTGATGGCACGAATCGGGACAAATGCCAACATTTGGACCCGGTTGGTGGGACCAACCGATACAAAGGAGGCATTAGCCCTGGTTGGAGCCACAAACCGATACTAAATTGTTGTGCTTCCCGTACCAAAAGTTTAATCCCACCTCGCTAGTAGAGAGGGGCTCAGAGTGGTTTATAAGCACTGCTGTCACTTCCCTCTCGAGCTCCTCTCTAATGCAAGCAGTACATGCCTATCTGACGCCCTGTTGGGCCTGCTAGTACTACGGGCCTGCATCTTGGCCCATTTCTAGGGTTTGTAGTCGTATGTAGGCCGGGTCTTTTTTATTTTTCCGCATATATTATGCTTTAAAAAATCATTAATTTTTGCATATGTTATTTTTAGTTATATAAGTTTTGTTGCATAAATTTAATATAATTTTAGTTGCACAAATTTTACATAATTTTAGATGATTCCTTTTGCTATTATAGTTTTATAAAAGCTTTTTAGTTTCTATTAAAGCTTTTAACAAAATATAGTTTATGGAAATTCTTTTTGCTATTAATGTTTTTTTTAATATTTTGATAATTTTAGTTGCATAAATTTTATATAATTTTAGTTTAAAAATACTAGAGGTTTATAAAAGCTTTTTAGTTGATTCCTCTTGCTATTAGTGTTTTATTTTTTAGTTGATTCTTTCTGCTATTGAAGAATATTATAGTTTTGTTGTAGTTGGTCATCACATAATATTTTAATTGATTATTTTTAGTTCATTCTTTTTGCTACTAGAGTTTAATAAAAAAAATCTAGTTCGTTTGGTATATTGCATGCATTTACTGATTTCGAAGTACGAGGGTTTCCGACGAAAACTCATCTGTTACAAAGGGATTTCATTTTTTTGAACTTATTTGAACTCATGACTTTTTGTGTGTTCAAAATGAACCATCCAATGCCACATCATCAATTTTCAACCCTTTCTGACTTCATTTGGTCTTTTTCATGCATTTAATGATTTATTTGAGCTAAGTGACCCTGAAATTGAAAACCACTACAAATGACTCTACAAAGGTTGTAATTTGGCATGGTATCACCATTTCACCCACATAGCATGTGCTAAAATGTTGAGAGGGTTACGGAAAACACTAGATGCACTTCGTGTGCAAAATGGACAATCTCTTTCGAAGTATTAGGGTTTCAGACGAAACCTCATCTGTTACAAAGGGATTTCATTTGTTTGAACTTATTTGAACTCCTGACTTTTTTTGTGTTCAAAATGAAACATCCAAAGTCACATCATTAGTTTTCAACCCTTTATGACTTCATTTGGTATTTTTCATACATTTACTAATTTATTTGAGCTAAATGACCCTGAAATTGAAAAGCACTACAAATGAACTCTGGAAAGGTTGAAATTTGGCATGGTATCATCATTTCACCCACATAGCATGTCCTAAAATGTTCAGAGGGTTACGGAAAAAACTGAATGCACTTGGCGTGCAAAATGGACAATCTCTTTTGAAGTACCAGGGTTTCGCACGAAAACTCATCTTTACAAAGGCATTTTATTTTTTCAACTAATTTGAACTCTTGACTTTTTGTGTGTTCAAAATGAGCCATCCAAAGCCACATCATCAATTTTCAACCCTTTCTGACTTCATTTGGTATTTTTCAAGTATTTACTGATTTATTTGAGCTAAATGACCCTGAAATTGAAAAGCACTACAAATAAACTCTGAACAGGTTGAAAGTTGGCATGGTATCATCATTTCACCCACATAGCATGTCCTACAAAGTTAAGAGGGTTACGGAAAAAACGAATGCACTTCGTGTGCAAAATGGACAATCTCTTTCGAAGTAGGAGGGTTTTGGACGAAAACTCACATGTTACAAATGGATTTCATTTTTGAACTTATTTGAAGTACTAACTTTTTGTGTGATCAAAATGAACCATTCAAAGCCACATCATCAATATTCAACCCTTTCTGACTTCATTTGGTATTTTTCATGCATTTACTGATTTATTTGAGCTAAATGACCTAAAAATGAAAAGCATTACAAATGAACTCTGAAATGGTTGAAAGTTGGCATGGTATCATCATTTCACCCACATAGCATGTGCTAAAAAGTTGAGAGGGTTATGGAAAAAACTAGATGCACTTCCTATGCAAAATGGACAATCTGTTTCGAAGTATCAGGATTTCGAACGAAAACTCACCTGTTAGAAAGGGATTTTATTTTTTTGAACTTATTTGAACTCCTGACTTTTGGTGTGTTCAAAATGAACCATTCAAAGCCACATCATCAATTTTCAACCCTTTTTTACTTCATTTGGTATTTTTCATGCATTTACTGATTTGATTTGGTATTCTCACAGATAGTACATGGACAATGCATAAAACCATTATGCTTGTTTGCCTTTGCAGAAAGTACAATAGTGATCAATATAAATACATACCGTTCATAAATAGTTCTCATTATTTAACAACACAATGCTCTCTAGAGCATCTAATTAAAACATACATTGAAACTATGCAAAAAAATTAAATGTAGCAACAAATGCGATCATAACCGCTACTAAGGTACTAATTAATCTAACGACATAATGATACCAAGCCTCGATATGAATGGCATATTTTATAATCTTTCTCATTTTCAAGCGCATTGCATCCATCTTGATCTTGTGATCGTGGACGACATCGGCAACATGCAACTCCAACTTCATCTTCTCCTCTTCAACTCTTTGTAATTTTTCTTTCAAGTCATTGTTTTCTTTTTTCAACCAAATTTAACTTCTCGACAAGAATTTCTATGTGGGTTGGAATTTCCGGTTCACATAGCTCCTAGATTAAATAAATCTATGTCACTTTAGTTGGCATAATTGTCATAAACACTAAATAAAACAAATAGTTATAACAGATAATATATACCACATACGAATCATAGACAGGACGAGGGCCGACGGAGGTGGATACAAAAACCATCGCACTATATAATAACAAACAATAACAAAATTAAGAAAAGTACACAAGTATCTATTTAAATCATACAAGTAAAAAAAATTAGGAAAGAAGATAAGAAGAAGATGTAGGAGAAATGCCCTAGAGGCAGTAATAACAATTATTTTGTATCTCCGAGTTTATAATGAATGTTTATGTTCCATGCTATAACTGCAATGATTCTCGAGTTTGCAAATTAAACAAGGCTTGGAGGAAAACTCATGTGCACGTGTGGAATAATAAACGGTAAAATGTATTCCTAGTCAAGCCTCTATGACTGGCTCAAGTATTGCATGATGATCCTGTTTTCCTGATCATGGGCATGTCTATGCCAGCAATTTTGAGGGCATGATGTTGGTAGAATACTTGTGTTGAATTGGTCCATCATGATGTTATGCTATGAGATACATTCGTCACAAGTTCATGGTTAATAACATATGGAAGTTAATGTTTGCATAATTCCTTAGACCATGAGAGTATCGAGTTTCTTCATGCTTGCTCCATGAACTTTGGGGTTGTTCAACCGTCATCCGTAAATGGGTGGCTATTACGGTGGCTTACGGGTTCATGGAAAAGTATGTCAAGTAACTTGATAGCTCAAGATTTGGATTTGCTCCTCCGACGATGGAGAGATATCTCTGGGCCCTCTCGGTGTTACAGTATCCATCATCGACTGGCCAGACACTTTGTGATTTGATCATGGGGATGCCGGAACACGGGAACGAGAAAAGAGATCAATACCGGTAACGAGGTAACTGGCATAGTGGACAAGTTGTTGTTCCATGGGGATGCCAACATGTCTCACCTCGGGTATTTGTAACATATCGTGAAGCAACAGGAATAGCACACAACAACTGGAGGTTCACTCAAATATTCATTCATGTGGGTATAGGGGTCAATATGGGTGTCCACGGCTCCGATGTTGATCATTGATCAGAAGGGGTTCCGGGTCATGTCTATCACTACAGGAATCTGAGATTTTGCCGTCCGCTATGGCAGACGGCAAAGGGGGGAAACACGCTACGGCAAAGGCTTTGCCGTCAGTCAGCTGACGACAAACTAGACGGCAAAAAATATCCGGTAAAGAGGTGATTTGCCGTCCGCTTTTTGTACGGCGGACGGCAAAGAATCTTTGCCATGAGGGAGCAGACGGCAAATAAAACAGGATGGCAGTTCAAACAGGCCGTCCCGTTAAGTGCTAACGGCAGGCTGCCCCCCTTTTGTCGTCTGCACTTAGCCCCCTTTGCCGTCTGCCCCCTCATGGCAAAGGGGGGACCCTAGCCCCTCTCTTCCCCCCCTTTGTTGTCTGCTCGTGGTCCCTTTGCCATCTGCACCTCACGGCAAAGGGGGGAACCCAGCCCCTCTCTTTTCCCCCCTTTGCAGTCTGCCATATGTCCCTCTGCCATTCGGGGGATGACAACAAAGGCTCTCACCCCTTTGCCGTCTGCCCCCTCATGGCAAAGGGGCATCCCAGCCCCTCTCTTACCCCTTCTTTGCCGTCTGCCTTTAGCCCCTTTGCCATGAGGGGGCAGACGGCAAAGGCTCAAAACAGATTTTGCCGTCTGCCCCCTCATGGCAAAGGCTCAAAACAACAACCTCACCTCTTTTATTTTCTATTATATCCAGCAATTTTCACAATAATCAGGATATATATATATATATATATATATATTACAGGAATAAATTTGTTTCCGTACTCATAACCATATTAAAATAACTTTCATCCATAGTACATACATATTATTCAAGTTGCTTCCGTACAAAACCATATATTACACCAGTTTCATCCATATGCATACAAAGTTTCATATATATCCATATACTACAATAGTTTCAATACAAGCTTCCGTGAATCCATGGTACAAGAAATCATATTCAAGCATTCCATCAATGTAATCCAAGCTTCCCGTGAAGTGAATGTAATCTCCAAAATGACAAATAAGAAAGTTAGAAGCAGAATACTAGATGAAGAAGAGAAGTATATATAGGTTATTTCGGAGAGAACTTAGCTAAGTATAGGCCATTTAATAGCTAAGTCAGGTGGAATAGGTCATCTTGGAGCTACATAGCCTTATTATGACATTTAGGAGAGAACTTACCGAGGTATAGGCCATTCTAGAGCTAACTTGGGTAAAATATGTCATTTTGGAGCCAACTATGATTATTAAATCCATTTTGACCTTATTATGTCTTTGGAATGAGCTAACCAAGGTTCTTATGATGTTTTTACCTAACTATGCTAATTATGTCATTTTGGAGGATAATTAGCTAAGTATAGGTCATTTTTTATTAAATAGCCCATTTCAGAGCTAACTAAGCTAATTATGTCATTTTGTTGGATAATTAGCCAATTTAGTCTTTTTTGGATAACTCTAAGCTACGTACAAGTAGAGAAAGAGAAGAAGCGGGAAGAGAAGAAGAAGGAGAAGTAAAAGAAGGAGGAGGTGGAGGAGAAGGAGAAGGAGAAGGAGAAGGAGCAGGAGAAGAAGAAGAAAAGAACAAGGACAAGAAGAAGGAGAAGAAGCTTCTCTCCTCCTCCTTCTCCTTCTTCTCCTTCTTCCTCCTTCTCCTTCTCCTTCTTCTTCTCTTCTTGTTCTTCTTCCTTTTTTTCATTTCTCCTCTTTCTTCTCCTCTTGTCCTCTTCTGCGGGCTAAATGAGCTAATTAGGCCGTTTTGGAGATAATTATTTCATTTTGGAGGATAAATAGCTAAGTATAGGTCATTTTTTTATTAAATAGCCCATTTTGGAGCTAACTAAGCTAATTATGTCATTTTGTTGGATAATTATCCAATTTAGTCTTTTTTGGATAACTCTAAGCTACGTGGAAGTAGAGAAAGAGAAGAAGCAAGAAGAGAAGAAGGAGAAGTAAAAGAAGAAGGAGGAGGAGAAGGAGAAGGAGAAGGAGAAGGAGAAGGAAGAGGAGAAGAAGAAGGACAAGAAGCTTCTCTCCTCCTCCTTCTCCTTCTTCTCCTTCTTCTTCCTCCTTCTCCTTCTCCTTCTTCTTCTCTTCTTCTTCTTCTTCCTTTTTTTAATTTCTCCTCTTTCTTCTCCTCTTGTCCTCTTCTTCGGGTTAAATTATCTAACTATGCCTTTTTGGAGCTAATTATTTCATTTGGAGGATAAATAGCTAAGTATAGGTCATTTATTATTAAACAGGCTATTTTGGAGCTAACTAAGCTAATTCTGTCATTTAGGTGGAAGCTGAGCTAAGTATAGGCTATTCTAGAGCTAACTTGGGTAAAATATGTCATTTTCGAGACAACTATGATTATTAAATCCATTTTGACCTTATTATGTCATTTTGGAGCTACGTGGAAGCCAAACATACCATTATCATCATCATGACGGTGAAGCACGGAGGGACTTGGCCGGTCTTCTCGCACATAGACTGTACATTTGGTTTCGACAAGTCAAACTTTTTAGTTATTAATGAAATGGACATTAAAATGCTAGATTTGAAATAATATGAAGAAGAAACTCACCATGAAGAGCTCGTACATGGCCCTGGTAGACGCATCATTCCGTGCCCTCTCCGCCTCCAGCAATGCAGTCGTCCTCTCCTCCAGCTCCTTCATCTCCTTATCCTTCTCCGCCAAAGCCGCCTTCATTGCTTCTCTCTCCTTCAGAATAGCAGCCTGGAACAGAACTCATTGTTAGCATTGTAATCATATTGGTTCCCACGCACAACATAATGCGGAAAGATAGTTGAGTCCATTAAACAAACCTCGATAGCGAGCTCGACTGGACGTGGACGAGGTGTTATCTCAGGACAGGAGCTCATTTGTCATGCCTTTATCTACCGGAGAGTGCTAGGACAACGTATAAGGCCGTCTCCAATGGCGATAGAGCCATGGGGCCTCCCGTTGCCAGCTATCATCACCAGATCTAGATCAATAGGCCCCTCGCTCGGGTTAAAGTCCTCCCCTTTCCTTGCCTTCCCGTGATCTCTGTACTTCACGAGCTTGTGGTGGGAGGAGATGTTGGTGAACTTTTCTGGATGCTCGAGGTCAGGCTCAGAGAATGCCTTGACCTTCTTGTACGAGGCAGTATGGGCCATCGCATACAGGTCATACATTTGTGGCACCTCTGTCTTATTTAGACGCGCCTAAAAGAGAGAGAGAGAGAGGAAAATTGTATTAGTAACGGTCTCAAGATAGCATTAAGAATGAATTGCATGAGGCATGAAGCAAACCACATACCCAGTTCTCACCAAATTGGTTAAAGTTGACGCTCCCTTGATGGTGTGGCACACCAACCATTTTTCCACGCCTCTCCTTGGCGTTGTTGTGGCTGGCCTCCCACGTTTCGGAGCACCACTGAGCCACCAAGGCCTCCCAACAATCCAACTTATCCACACACCATCTTGGGGGCACCTAAGTTAATAAAGAGAAATTTGAGCGCGTAAGAACCAAATCAAGGAAACTAACTACAAAGCCTTAATAATATGAATTACCTTCATGTAATGCTCCTTCTCCATCTTAGAATCATGGAACTTCGCCTTGTCCTCCCTAATATGCCGCGAGGCATAGTAATCTCGAAGAGCCTGCACCCGAGCCTCGTGCCGAAAGTTTTGAAGTAGGCGGCGACATTGGGTATCGATAACCTTTGCCGCATCCTCCTCGTATCCCTCCTCACACCTGTAGTAGGTCTGCAAATGAGACAACACCGATTAGTACAATAACTAGCTACGGTTGATTTATAACTGTGTAAAGGAGAAATTACCCAGAACTGTCGGATCACCATGTCGGCCCTCATGTGGCATAAGACACCGTCGATCTCCAACTCTGGCGGGGCCTGGGCACCCAAGTAGTGCTCCCAGGTCATTCCTACCTCTCGCTCCCGACTGGGCAATGTAACAAACCCTGGGAAGTTCTTACGGCAAAGCACACCAAGGACGCTGTTGGGCTTGCGGACAACCTTGGCAACAATCCAACACCTGCAGTATGACAAATTAAAGCCAAAACAATAAATATTTGAGAAAACGTGAAGGCAATAGGTTAAATCAGAGTAAATTAACTTACTTCTCCCCATTTGGCTTAATCGACCACCTCTGCTCCCGGGTCGCCGGCATGAGCGGGAGCCCCAAACTACCACGCTAGTAGACGGTAGCCCCCTCACCCAGCTCCTCGTCGCTATCAGCATGGCCACTTGGCTCAGGCTGACCCTGATCAGCCCAGGTATCCCACTGGGTCTCTGGGGCTGTACCCTCATCCCTGCTTTGCTCTGGAGTCGCCTGGAACGAAGCCTCTGGGACACGAGTCTCGTGGGTCGAAGGCACATCGACCTGAGGTGCGTCGACCTGAGGCTCGTCAACCTGAGGCGCGTCAACCTGAGGCTCGTCGACCTGAGGCTCATCGACCTGAGGCTCGTCGACCTGAGGCTCGTCCACCCTAGAAGTCCTGTGCTCAGGTGAATTAGCTTGGGTTGGCGGCGAGGAAGGTGTGACAGCCACCGCCCTACCTCTCCCACGTGCACGTGTACCTTTAGTACAACATAAATACCAACATGAGTAATAAAATGTATATAAATACCAACATGATTACAACATAAATACCAACATGAGTACAACATAAATACCAACATGAGTAATACCTTTAGTACCTCTCGCCTTCGCGGGGAGTCGACCTCCTCTCACGGGGGCCGTGGGAGTCGAAGAAGCAGCCACTCCATGCAGAGTAGAGAGCAACACTCTCCGAAGAGCCGACTCAGGAATGGAAGTACCCATCCCACGACCCGCCGACGTAGAAGGAGCCGCGGAGTGCTTTTGACCCTTTCCCACCATCTTTCAACACCTGTCATGACAAAGAGTAAATGAAATTAGTACAACATAAATACCAACATGAGTAATAAAATGTATATAATTTAAGTGTATCATCATCATAAATACCAACATGACTAATAAAAATTGAATACCTAACATGAACTCAAAATTTATACATAGTAATAGTTGAATACCTGACATGAACTAGTCGTGCTCGTGTATATATGCTTCGGGGTCAATAAATGCATCATGATCATCACTATCATCAATAAATGCATCATCATCATCACTATCAGGAAGAACATGTGGAAGTCCACCATTATGTAATCGGTCAAGAAGTGACAGGTCATCTGCAGCAGTAACCTCTCCTTCTTCCTGCTCTTCCTGTTCGGGCTCAGGTGTTAAGACGGATTCACTATCGCTGTCTACTTCAATGTTCTGGGGTGAAGTAGAGCGGTTGTTGAAACGTTTCTTGGACATACGTGTTTCTTGTAAGAATTCTCCTTCATATGTGTCTGGGTTAATGTGAGGTTCGTAATCCTCTTTATTGAGGGTAGGTGGTCTAAAATGTGGTGGCACTTCATAAATGACATCCCAACCTTTCAGATTTGGATTAGTTTGGCAGGCCCACGGTAGATAGAAAACTTGTGTCGCCTGTTGAGCTGTAATATAGACATCTGGAACATCTAAGTGGGTGTTTTGGTTGATTTCGACTAGTCCTATATGTTCATGAGTCCTTCTAGTCTCCCTCGGCTCAAACCAATGACATTTGAAGACTATGACAGTCGGTGGGTTTTCACCTTAGAATAGAAGTTCATAAATTGCTTCAACTCTTCCATAATACTCGGTGCCTCCTTCGCTGATAGCAGAGACACAACAATTTGTAGTCTTTAGGTCGGGCATAGATAGCTCTTTGCCAAAGGTACGAAAGTGATGCCCGTTGATGTTGTATTTGTGAAATGAACGGACCTTATAGTCAAAACCATTAGCGACTTGTCTCAACTCGGCGTCCGTAGACTCTGCATCAGCCTACAAGTCTAATACGAAAGAATGGATGCATTAGCCGCAAATTAGACCAAGAAATCAAATGGACCATTAATGGTAATTAATTACCCTTTATTTGAACCAAGAGATGAAACCGGGATAGTCGCCTCCATGCTTTGCGAGAAGCTCATACTCTTCGACGGAATCCTTTTAGATGACCGCTCCATCCGAGAATTCGGCAACGTATCGACTATATCAAATATCCGGGAATAAGAGTAGTTGAAAGGAACTAGAAGTTGCGGAACAATAATTTACCGAGAACTTACTCGATGTACGGCCGCACTTCTGTTAGGTTGGTGAAGATATACAATGAAATGGTCCGCCATTCTTCGACATCCAACGATTTCCCTTTAAAAGCACCGGATGGTGCGAGCTTCCCTTTGAATAGGCTGAGGTTGGATCGACCTTTTTTTGGATTGTCATCATTGTACCGAGGCTTCGGGTTATGCAAATGATGATTTTTGGCTTCGTAGTGTGCTGTCACGAAGTTTACCGCCTCCTCGGTAATGAATGCCTCGGAGATCGATGCTTCAATTCTACGTTTATTTTTACACTTAGCTCGAAGCGTCTTCTGCATCCTCTCAGTTGAGAAGCACCATCGATTTTGAACGGGCCGCCCCCAATCTTGCCTCGGTCGGGAGATGCAAAATCAAATGCTGCATTGGATTAAAGAAGCCCGGTGGAAAGATCTTTTCTAATTTGCAGATCAACTCCGGCGCCAACTCTTCCATTTCATCTAGCATGCCAGGCGATAGTTCTTTCGCACAAAGAGAACGGAAGAAATAGCTCAGCTCTGCCAGTACTAGCCATTCATCCTCACGGATAAAGCCACGCAACATCACCGGCATTACCCGCTCAATCCATATGTGCCAATCATGACTCTTGAGACCAAATATTTTCAATTTCTCAAGACTCGCTCCCCTCTTTAGATTCGCAGCATACCCATCGGGGAACATCAACCGCATTTTCACCCACAATAGCATTCCCCTCATAGCTGGCCTTTGAAGATTGAACCATGCCTTTGGCTTCGCTATGCTTTGCTTTCCTTTCCGTTGTCGCAAGTTCTGTAACGGTCTATCACATAGAGCCTCCAGGTCGATTCTAGCCTTATGATTATCTTTTGACTTCCCCTCTATGCCGAACAATGTACCAAAAATGGCCTACGCAATATTCTTTTCAGTGTGCATCATGTCGATGTTGTGTGGGCAAAGGAGGTCTTTAAAGTAAGGCAGATCCCACAAGCATGACTTATGAGTCCAGGCGTGTTCCGTATTATACCCTTTGAAATACCCTGGACGTTTAGGATCTGGCTCGAGAGCGTTTATCTGATCCAGGATCTGTTGGCCTGTCAACACAGCTGGTGCAGTGTCTTTGACAACTCTACCTTTGATGAAATTCTTCTTGTATTTTCTGAACTTATGGTCGGAATCCAGGAATTGTCTATGCATGTCGAAGCAAGAATACTTGCGACCAGCCTGCAGCCAACAGAACTGAAGAGCTGCCTTGCATGTGATGCACGGGACCCTTCCATGCACACACCAGCCAGAGAATACGCCGGATAATCATGCGTCGAGTACATGTACCACACATGCATTTTGAAATTTGTTTTGGTAGCGGCGTCGTAGGTCTTGAACCCATTATCCCAGGCTTCTTGCAACTCATCCTTAAGCGGCTGCATGTACACATTCATATTATTCCCCTAATAGTTGGGTCCTGGAATTATCAACGTCAGGAAAATGTTCTTTCTTTTCATAATCTCTCCGGGTGGGAAATTGAGTGGAATGACAAATACAGGCCAACAACTGTATTGTGTTGCCGTCATACCGTACACATTGAACCCATCCATGTTGATGGCAACTCTTGGATGCCTTGGATCTTCCGATTTATCCTTATGTAATGCATCGAAGTGCTTCCATGCAAAACCATCTGAAGTGTGTACCAGCATCTTGTTCCCATCCGCATCTAGTTCGGTTCTTTTGCCCCATTTGTGCCATGTCATATGTCTGTCCGTCTCTTCGACCATGAAAAGACGTTGAAGTCTTGGTACGATTGGCAGATATCGAAGAACAATAATGGGGATTTTGGTCTGGTTCTTCTCACCCATACCGTTGTCTACCACAATATACCTGCAAGAATTGCAAATGGGGCAATAGTTCAAGGCCGCATACTCAAGCCTAAATAAGGCACATCCATTCTCACAGGCATGTATCTTCTCATAGGGCATCTTAAGTACACGGAGGATTTTCTCTCACTGGTACAGGTTTGCAGGCAGTACATGGCCTTCGGGTAGAAAGCGTCCAAATATCATCATCATCGCGTCGTAGCATTCTCTGCCTAGGTTGAATTGAGCCTTCAGAGCCATTACTTGCACGATGGCATCCAGCGGACAAAGCTCAGTCTGCTCGTGGAGAGGACGTTTCGAAGACTCCAACATTTCATAGAAGGCCTTTGCAGAGTCCTCCATCTCATCGTCTGAATCTCGAGCATCATCAAAGTCTTGCACCATGTCTTTGATCCACGTACCATGCTCGTCGGTGCGATGACGAATCACCTCAGCTCTGGCACGTTGGTTAGACTCACCATGACCCCCATACCATTTCAAACTTTGTCTGCTTTTTCCAGTTGTCGCAGTTGGGACAGGGGCACCATGTTTTTTGTTGGCCATTTGCAAATGCAGCTCTCACAAACCCCCTGGTTTTTGTTAACCATTCATTGGTCATGTCTTTCTGACTAGGGTGACCAGTGTACATCCAAGCACGGTCACTCATGTTGCCTAGTTACCTATGGGCGCAGAAGAAATAAACTAATATATAATTCATCATCTATATTCATCCGCTAATCAAGTTTGTCAGTTTTATTACGTCCATGCAACCTACATGCTAATAGGTAAAGATAGGTCCTAATCCCACCCAAGTATGTGTAGCTTGGGTTCGTTTTCCCATGCTCTACTCCAGATGCGATGCAGAATTTTGGCAGCACCTCCCCGCTGTTCTCCTGATACACGTCTCGGCAATAAGCAAAGAGGATGTGTACCCGGAGAACAACAGGGAGGCACTGACAAAATTCCTCATCGCATCCGTAGCACAGCATACGGGAAAACGAACCCAATCTACACATACTCGGGCTGTCCATGGATAACGTTGGACAATTCGAAAGAATCACGGTTATAAATATGCAAATCTATGCATATTTATAGATGTAACCCTTTCAAATGGGAGACGCATAGTGTTCACGCATATTGATGATTCAATCTACCTACAGCTAGCAAGTTTCGTCGGCACGAAGACCGGAACAGAGCAAATGAAGGGGAAGGAGGAGATGTCATCTGTGCTCACCCACGAACGCAAGGGCGGAGCTCGTCGAACCCAAGGAGAGGTCGTCGAACACCAAACCCTCGCAGCGACAAAACAACTGCATATTTAAATCGTGTCGGGGTGTTGGGGTGTCATGTTTGGGCATTTTTTTCTTTACTAATAAATAAACCAACTAATTAACTAAACCTAAACAAACCTAATAAACCAATCTAAACCTAAACCTAAACTAACCTAAAACTATAACTAAACTAACCTAAACCTAAACTAACCTAAACCTAAACTAACCTAAAACTAACCTAAACTAACCTAAAACAAAAACTAAAATTACCTAAACTTAAACTAATTACCTAAAACTAAAACTTAACTAACCTAAAAAAACAAAACAAAAACTAAACTAACTTAAACTTAAACTAACCTGAATCTGAACTAACCTAAAAAACAAAACAAAAAACAAAAAAACTCACCGGGGGTGGGGGAGGGCCGGCCCGGGGTGGGACCGGCCGAGGGACGGGCGGCCGAGGGCGGGGCCGGCTAGGGCAGGGGGTGGCCGGGGGCTGGCGGCGGCCAGGGGAGGGGCGACGGTGAGGAGGCGGCGTTGGTGCGGCCGGAGGGGGCAGGGAGGAGGGGTGGCGGCGCGGGGGCTGGCGGCGGCGAGGGGAGGGGCGGCGGCGAGAGGAAGGGGCGGCTAGAGGGGGCGGGGAGGAGGCGGTGCTGGGGCGGCCAGAGGGGGCAGGGAGGAGGAGGGGGTGGCGCGTGGGTGGGCGCGGGTGAGAGAGGGGGGGTCGCGAGGGGTGAGAACGGGCGTGGGAGACGGCCGTTAGGGGGGGCTCTCTTTGCCATCCGCCCCCCGACGGCAAAGAGCGGGACGGCAGACGGCAAAGAGGGCGCCGTTATGGGGTGGGGGAGGGGGTGTGCAGGGGGGGAGCTCTTTGCCGTCTGCCCTCCTGCTCTTTGCCGTGCGTCAGCAGACGGCAAAGAGTAGACTGATGGCAAAGAGTATCTTTGCCGTCTGTTTTGTGGTGACTCACGACAAATATCGTCTTTGCCATCCACCAGCAGACGGCAACAAATAGGCAGACGGCAAATTTCTGAATTCCAGTAGTGTATACTTCACCGAACCTATAGGGCACACGCTTAACGGTCATCTATCGGCTAAATTCTAGACGGGGAGTCTGAGAGAAAGTCACCTGGAAAGTTTCGTTGACGACGGAAGAGTTCCGGAGAGAGAACAATGAAAGAGTTTCGGTAAAACCGAAAAGTTGTTTCGGAATATATGATTAGGTCAAAATGGTTTTGACACTCACCTGGAAATTCTTAGAGGGTCTCAAAAATTTTCTGGGAACTTCTGTTATTTTTTCGAAGAAAAAACCCGAAAATGTTGCGGAGCAGCCGGAACCGCTGTTGTTGCTTATTTCTGATGAACACCACCATACCGGAAATGTTTTGGCATAAGCCCAGAATAATTTGAGAGGGTATCGGAAATGTTCGGGGACCTTCCGAGATTTTTCAGAAGAAACGGTCGTAGAAAAACATCTTGTCTCAACACGAGGGGACATGATCCCATGAATCGGGGGTTGCGTGTTTGGTGGCTTTTTGTCTAGGGAGCACCCATGGTTCTAGGAGACATGTTGGTGGCTTGTTGGGCCCCCCATGGGGGGACAAGGGTGTGTCCAGCCATGGAGGTCTCCTCCATGGGGCCCCACTTGCCTTACCTTTTTGCCTTCCATGTGGGACATGAAGCTAGGGTAATTTTAGTATTTCCTCCTCCACCCCACCCCTTGACTTGGCCTATAAAAGGAGGAGAGATGGCTGCCATTCTCCTCATTCCTTTGCTGTCACACACAAGCCATGCATGATCTGGCATTCTCTCTCCCTCCCAGCAAAATAGTGTCATAGAGCCGAAAGGCTGTCTAGGTTCCTGTGGGAACTAGTTCTGGACGGCGAAGCCCTGCTGGATAGATGATACCGTATGTGTGCAACTCTATAGAGAGATCTTAGTTTCGGTCTTAGTTCGAGAGGTCCTCCCAAAGGGCTGTCCGTGACATCGTCCGAGGGACTGTCCGACCACCTCCCGGAGGCCTGTCCGACGAGGGAAGTACATCCTCGCTGTTGGGAGGTTGTGAATCCTAGCTGCGGGGATCTGCACCAACGATCTCCACCGACTCTCCTTCCGTTGCGCTTCGAGTCGGTGCGGATCAGATCAAACCTTGTATGCATTCTCCATAGTTGTGCTGGGCGTGCTTGTTATACCGATTTTTTTTGTTTTCTGTCGCGTTCCCAACAGTAGCATCAAGAGCCAGGCTATGAGTAGATGCATGTTATGATCTAAAATAGATGAGATGTATGGGTATTGCATAGTATAATTTTGTAGTAGATGAGATCTATTACTGAAAATTATTTGTGCGGGTAGCAGATGAGATCCTTTCATGCTGCTCGTGAGTATGCTGATTGATAGGTCAACGAAGTGCTAACAGTTCTCTGCGTTCCACCATAGTTGAAGAAAGATGGATGTTTTGCAGACGAAAGGGCAATGCAGATGTGATCTGCACGGGGGTCACGCGTATGATGAAGTTTAGTATGGGGCTCGAGATTTTATTTTCTCATGTTTCATACACCCTGTAAAGTTAATCTAGCAACTTGAATTATCATACTTGATGATAAACGTTGGTAGCTGCAGTTTGAGTCAAAACCTTAGAAGCCACGTAAAATAAAGTTTTGCATAAACCGACTAGAGGCATCTAACTTGGTTTGCCAGGATGGTTTGCATGTGATGTGGTATAGCAGGTCTCATATTACTTTGATTATGGATGAGATGACTATATGATGTAATTAACATGACCTGCGTGTCATGATTCAGCATGATGACTGGAGCCATATGATTGCACTTTAATGACCTGCGTGTCAACCTTATGTAATGCACTTATTTTATTAGCCATAGAGATAGCAATATTATCTGGTGCATCGACAAGGTGGTGGCAATCTTCGCGAAGGTGAACTCCGACATGAGTTCCGAAGAAGAAGAAATACTTGACTTCTCCGTTAGAAGGGGCTATACCATATCATGCTATTATGAATTGCCTGAGATGTCTATCGCTCTTGATGCACCCTTCTTGATTGCACAGTAGTTGCTTTTTATTAGGGTGATCTCTCACAAAATATCAAGAAGTTAGTGTTCTCCCAAGTGTAGCACCGTCACGACACCTATCTCTTCGGGGTATCGCATGGTTACATGGGTACGAACGACTAGAGAAGTGTGAGGCGGGTGAGTTGAGACCTCGCATCGAGATCCCTTGGTTGTCTTGACGTTCAAGCATGAAAGTCATGAGCTTGGAACACACACATCAAAAGATGAACAAGAGTCACATAGAGATGTGATTGGCAAGTTGGCCTACCAATTGAGATTCTCGTCACTTGATATGGTTACATCCTTGACACTGAATTGAAAGTTGGATCTTGCATCACTCACAATCAATTATGAGAGACATTGATTTGAGTGGGATCACACTTTAGAATAAAATTGTTTATTCACTAGTGCAAAAATCATTATGAAAAAAGTCTAGGTGAACTTGTGTTTTTCGTTGTAGATCAAATGGCTTGCAACACCGGATTGAACTTAGGCCCTATGTTAGAGAAAGAGAAGTTAGCTGCGAATGGAAACAACTATGCGGACTGGGTCCGTACCCTGAGGATTGTCCTCAAGAGTGCTCAGAAAGTGTACGTGCTTGATGGACCTCTTCCACCTAAGCCGGCGGAAACCGCCCCGGCAGTTGAACAAAATGTCTGGCCCACTAAGGATGATGACTTCAACATAGTGCAGTGCCTCATGCTGTTTTGCATGAGTTCAAAGCTTCAAAAACGTTTTGAATTCCATAGCTCCTTTGATATGATCAAGGATCTGGATGCTCTGTACAAGTTTAATGCACGATCTGAATGTTTTGATATCATGAATATGATGATCGTGACCTAGATGGCTGAGGGCAGTTCAGTTGGCGAGCACGTAGTCAATATGATTGGCTACGCGGAAAGGCTTAAAGCCCTGGAATTTCCACTTCCGCCAGAGCATGTTATGGACATGATGCTCAGTTCACTCCCCCCGTCTCATGGCGGTTTTATGATGAACTACAACATGAATGGTATGGACAAAACAACAAATGAGGTGCTTGCCATCCTGAAAACTGCTGAAGGAGGACTGCAAAAAAATTGCAAGCAAGTGTTGCTTGTGAATAAAACTGTCAGTTTCAAAAGGAATGGCAAGCCAAAGAAGGGCAAGGGCGCCGGTAAGACCTGCTTCCAACGCAAATCTAAGGGCAGAGCCAAGAATGAAACTAAGTGCTTCTACTGCAAGGGCACATGGCACTGGAAGAGAAACTGGAAGATGTATCTGGAAGATAAGATGTCCGGGAAAACCGGAAAAGGTATAATTGTTATACAAGTTAATGTCATTGACGTTTCGCTTGCTAGCGAAAATTCTATGTCTTGGGTATTTGATACCGGATTGATTGCTCACATTTGCAACTCGATACAGGGGCTTCAGAAGGTGCACAAGATGACAAAGAATAAAGTCGTGATGCGTGTCAGGAACGGCGCTAGGATCGCCGCTCAAGCCGTCGGCATTATGTCTCTACGTCTCCCTTTAGGGTTTATTTTGGAACTTAGTACCTGTTGGTTTGTTCCGTTGTTGTGTAGAAACATTATCTCTGGATCATGTTTAGTACACGATGGGTACTCCTACAAGTCTAAGAACAATGGTTGTTCACTTTATTGTAAGGATATGTTTTATGGATTTGCACCCATTGTTGGGGGCCTTTTCATACTAATTGAATGTGAAAATGATGTTTTTAACGTGAATGCTAAACGCCTTATGAAGGCTGATACCACCACCACTTTCATGTGGCACTGTCGGCTTGGCCACATCAGAAAGAAACGCATGCAAAGACTCCATAAAGACGGAATTTTACCGTCTTTTGATTTTGAATCATTTGACACATGTGAAGCTTGCTTGATGGGAAAAATGACCAAGACGCCGTTCATGGGTCATCCTAATCGGGCGAGTGAATTATTGGAAATAATACATAGTGATGTATGTGGTCGAATGAGCACAGTCGCACGGGGTGGGTATTTCTACTTCGTAACTTTTACTGATGATTTAAGTAGGTATGGATATATCTACTTGATGAAGCATTAGTCGGAAACCTTTGAAAAGCTCAAACAATTTAAGAATGAGGTAGAAAATCATCGTGAAAAAAAGATTAAGTTTTTGCGGTCTGATCACGGAGGCGAATATCTTAGTCATGAGTTTGGCCAATATCTGAGTGACCGTGGAATCGTTTCAGAAACGGAGTGTCAGAACAACGTAACCGAACCCTGTTAGACATGGTATGGTCGATGATGTCTCTGACAGATCTACCGATATCCTTTTGGGGTCATGCACTAGATACTGCCGCTTATACATTAAACAAATCACCGTCTAAGTCTGTTGAGACGACAGCACATGAGATGTGGTATGGGAAGATACCTAGTGTGTCGCATCTCAAGGTTTGGGGTTGTGAGGCATACGTAAAACGTTTACAGCCAACCAAGCTAGAACCTAGATCAGACAAACGTTACTTTATAGGTTATCCAAATAACACCATTGGATATTCCTTCTACCACCAGTCCGAGGGCAAAGTGTTTGTCGCAAAGGTTGCACACTTTCTCGAGAAAGAGTTTCTCGCTAAAGAATTGAGTGGGAGGATAGTACAACTTAATGAGATTAGTGGATCTTCGACAACCTTTGATATGGCTAAGGAACCAGAAGAAATTCCGCTAATTATCCCTACAACCGAGCCGAAAGTTGTCGCATGTGATGCGGAGACTTCAGACAATGTTGTAACTGAACCGCGCAGATCAGGTAGGGCTATCCAGCCACCTTAGTGGTTTCATAACGAAATCTTCATTCTTGAAGACGATGAACCTGCGCACTACAAGGAAACAATGGCGGGGCCTAGCTCAATGGAATGGCACAAGGCCATGAAATCCGAAATGGAATCCATGTACAAAAACCAAGTTTGGAATTTGGAAGAACTTCCAGATGGCGTAAAACTCATTGGTTGTAAATGGATTTTCAAAAGAAAGACGGACGCGGATGGTAATATTACTATCCACAAAGCTAGACTTGTCGCGAAAGGGTTCACGCAAGTTCCAGGAGTGGACTACGATGAGACTTTCTCGCCCGTAGCTATGCTTAGGTCTGTTCGGATATTAGTAGCAATTGTTGCTTATTTCGATTATGAAATATGACAGATGGATGTCAAAACGGCTTTCCTAAATGGAAACCTTGAAAACGATGTATACATGATACAGCTAGAAGGTTTTGTCGATCCTAAGAATGTTGGAAAGGTATGTAAGCTTCCGAAAGACATTTATGGTCTGAATCAAGCATTAAGGAGCTGGAACATTCGTTTTGATGAAGTGGTCAAAGAGTTTGGCTTCATCAGGAATGATGAAGAATCTTGTGTGTACAAGAAGTTTAGTGGGAGCGCAAAAGCATTTCTAATCTTGTATGTGGATGACATATTGTTGATTGGAAATGATGTGAATTTTCTTAGCGAAATAAAAGACTCATTGAAGAAGAGTTTTTCAATGAAATACTTAGGCGAAGCGGTATATGTATTAGGCATCAGGACCTATAGAGATATATCAAGACGCGTGATAGCGCTAAGCCAAAGCACGTACATTGACAAGGTGTTGAAAAGGTTCAGCATGGAGAACTCCAAGAAAGGCGTACTCCCCATGTCACCTGGCACAGTGCTTTGCAAGAATAAGAGTCCTCCGACCCTCGATGAGCGAAAATGATATTCCATATGCTTTGGCAGTTAGTTCTATTATGTATGCCATGCTATGTACAAGACCGGATGTTTCCTATGCGCTAAGTGTTAGCAGCCGGTACCAAGGTGATCCAGGATTGGAACACTGTGCTGCAGTCAAGGGTATTCTTAAGTACCTTATAAGGACCAAGGATTTACTCCTTGTGTACGGAGGTGATGAAGATCTCATTGTAAGTTGTTACACTGATGCAGGCTTCATGACTGACCGAGATGACTTCAAATCTCAATCTGGCTATGTTTCCATATTGAACGGCGGCGCAGTTGATTGGAAAAGTTCCAAACAAAAGACCGTGGCGGATTCTACGATGGAGGCGGAATATGTTGCTGCTTCAGAAGCCTCCAAGAAAGCTGTCGGTATCAACCAATTTGTTGAAGACTTTGGTGTGGTTCCAAGTGCTCTGGACCCGATGGAGATCTATTCTGATAATAGTGGCTCCGTGGCTCAGGCAAGGGAGCCATGTTCGCCCCATAAGACAATGCATATTCAGCGCAAATATAAACTCATTCGATATCATGTCGAAGAAGGTTTGGTGAAAGTACGCAAAGTTCACATGGGTCTGAATGTGTCAGACCCGATGACAAAGCCTCTACCACGAGCAAAGCATAAGCAACACCGGATAGCCATTCGTGTTAGGGAAGCCATGTAACTGGATTATGACTCTAGTGCAAGTCGGAGTCTGTAGGGGAAATGCCCTAGAGGCAGTAATAACAAATATTTTGTATCTCCGACTTTATAATGAATGTTTATGTTCCATGCCATAACTGCAATGATTCTTGAGTCTGGAAATTAAACGAGGCTTGCAGGAAAACTCATGTGCACGTGTGGGATAATAAACGGTAAAATGTATTCCTAGTCAAGCCTCTATGACTGGGTCAAGTATTGCATGATGATCCTGTTTTCCTGATCATGGGCATGTCTATGCCGGCAATTTTGAGGGCACGATGTTGGTAGAACACTTGTGTTGAATCGACCCATCATGATGTTATGCTATGAGATACATTCGTCACAAGTTAAGGGTTAATAACACAGAGAAGTTAATGTTTGCATAATTCCTTAGACCATCAGAGTATCGAGTTTCTTCATGCTTGTTCCATGAACTTTGGGTTGTTTAAACGTCATCCATAAATGGGTGGCTATTACGGCGGCTTACGGGTTCATGGAAAAATATGTCAAGTAACTTGATAGCTCAAGATTGGGATTTGCTCCTCCGATGATGGAGAGATATCTCTGGGCCCTCTCGGTGTTACGGTATCCATCAATGTTTGGCCATACACTTTGTGATTTGATCACGGGGATGCCGGAACACGGGAACGAGAAAACAGAACAATACCGGTAACGAGGTAACTAGCATAGTGGACAAGTTGTTGTTCCACGGGGATGCCAACATGTCTCACCTCGTGTATTTGTAACATATCATGAAGCAACAGGAATAGCACACGGCAACTGGAGGTTCACTGGTATATTCATTCGTGTGGGTATAGGGGTCAATATGGGTGTCCACGGCTCCGATGTTGATCGTTGATCGGAAGGGGTTCCGGGTCATGTCTATACTTCACCGAACCTATCGGGTCACATGCTTAAGGCTCATTTATCTGCTGAATTCTAGACGGAGAGTCTGAGAGAAAGTCACCGCAAAAGTTTCGTTGACGACGGAAGAGCTCCGGAGAGAGAACATCGAAAGTGTTTCGGTAAAACTGAAAAGTTGTTTCGGAATATATGATTAGGTCAAAATGGTTTCGACACTCACCTAGAAATTCTTAGAGAGTCTCATAATTGGTCTGGGAACTTCTGGGGTTTTTTCGGAGAAAAAACCCGGAAATGTTCTGGAGCCGCCTGAACCGCTGTTGTTGCTTTTCGCTGATGAAAACCACCATACCGGAAATGTTTCGGCATAAGCCTAGAATAATTTTAGAGGGTACAGGAAATGTTCTGGGACCTTCCGGGTTTTTTCAGAAGAAACGATCGCGGAAAAACATCTTGTCTCAGCACGAGGGGACAAGATCGCAGGTATCGGGGTTTGCATGTTTCGTGGCTTTTTGTCTATGGAGCACCCATGTTTCTAGGAGACATGTTGGTGGCTTGTTGCCCCCTCGATGAGGGACAAGGGTGTGGCCGGCCATGGAGGTCTCCTCCATTAGGCCCGACTTGCCTTACCTTTTTGCCTTTCATGTGGGACATGAAGCTAGGGTAATTTTTGTATGTCCTCCTCCACCCCACCCCTTTCCTTGGCCTATAAAAGAAGGAGAGATGGCTTCCATTCTCCTCATTCCTTTGCTATCACACACAAGCCATGCATGATCTGGCATTCTCTCTCCCTCCCAACGAAATAGTTTCATGGAGCCGAAAGACTGTCTGGGTTCCGGTGGGAACTAGTTCTTGACAGCGAAGCCCTGCCGGATAGATGACACCCTATGTGTGCAACTCTGTAGAGAGCTCGTAGTTTCGGTCTTAGCTCGAGAGGTCCTCTCGAAGGGCTGTCCATGACATAGTCCGAGGGACTGTCCGACCGCCTCCCGGAGGGCTGTCCGACGAGGGAAGTACATCTTCGCGGTTGGGAGGTTGTGAATCCTTGCTACGGGGATCTGCACCAACGATCTCCACCGACTCTCCTTCCGCTGCGCTTCGAGTCGGTACGGATCAGATCAAACCTTGTATGCGTTCTCCATAGTGGTCCTGGGCGTGCTCGCTATACCGAATTTTTTTGTTTTCTGCCACGTTCCCCAACAGAAGAGGCTAACCATGGTGGTGTCGGCGCCGAGATGGGCGCGGGCGATCGATGGCGGTGACGACGGGGATGGGACAGGATGGACCGTCAAACCTACACAAATCTTAAGAAAAATGGAGCTTGGACAAGGAGCTTCAAGAGGAGAAATCATAAGTGTGGCGAGGACATTTCGTCGAACACCTCATGTGCATAGGAGGTGAGCTAGAGCACCACAAAGCTCTACCACAGCCAGCCAAAAAAACAGAGCAGTCCACTGCTCTGCTCGGGGGCAAGGGGTATATATAGGCCAACTGTTGTTCCCGGTTTAGCCCTGGTTCCAGCCACAAACCGGAACCAATGATTGTGGACCAGGATCGAGGCTCATTGGTACCGGTTTGTGTCTGAAACCGGGACAAAAGAGGTCAGACGAACCGGGACCAATTGCCCACGATGCCCGGACGGCGCCCTGGCCTCACGAACTGAGACCGATGCCTCAGGGGTCCCGGTTCATGAGTGAACCAGGATTAATGGCATTTCAGGCCTGAACCGATGCTCTGTTTTTACTAGTGGTTGTTGCCTTTGCCTGCATGCCTCTGCCTTGTTGACACCGTCGAGAGGCAGCTGAAATGTCGCACCTACCACTCTATCAACCTCTGAGGCTCTGATGCAGTCATTGCTCATCATCGTGTACTGTTTTTTTGCTGTGTTTATTAGCATGCATATAGCTCTCATTCGCTCAATAGTTTATCCAGGACGACAGTTATATGATATCAGGATCCAAAGTTGGCCTGCTCCCTAGATTCATCCATTTACATTGTCTTCTGAGTTCTCAATCATCAGCACGCTGGTGCAGCCCAGTTTGTTGCTTAAAATTGTCTGTCAGTTATGGTGCAAAGTGCAAACTGTAAGAATGATTGGTGGCGCATCTGTACTGCTCCTGTCAGTTAATCGTTGAACAAATGCAGATTGATTCTGGAAAAGGAAATGACCAGGTAGATCCCGGCAACACGCCACCGGAGTAAGTTGTTTTGAGCATCGGGAGAAGAAAACCATGGAAAATACTCCCAGTCCCAGCTACACAAAATAGTGCTGACGAAATTGACGGGTGGGTGACGGCAGAGAAACACACCAAGTCTTTCAGGCCCGTACCCGTTACAAAAGTCTAACCAAGTACGGCACAGCCCGATAGCCCATTTACGTGAACGGCCGTGGCGGCCTATTAAACCAAGGCCCATTAAATCGGTCCCAAAAAATAGGTCCGTTTTTTTTTTCAAATTTTGCTGGTTGTGGTTGGCTCCTATAATTCCTAACTGAAGGAGCTTTTCACTTTGTCTTCTGTAGTTCAAGGAAACATAATGTTAATTTTCGACAGCAATCTGTAGTTTAAAAGCTCGAGACCTTATTTGACTTGAAATTTTTTCCATAATCTTTTACTTCGATTAGATTCTTTTTAGATAATGGAAATAATATGCCGGCTTCAGACATTCTTTTACAAGAATGCATCAGACCACAAAGATTACAAAAGGACACATGTTTCAAAAGAAACTACAACTCAAATTCTCTGACAAACTACTTAAGTAATCTTCATAGCACTAGTAGAAATCAGGGCACTTGTCCTGGTTTCAGAGGGACTTTAGTCCCGGTTCTACAACTGGGACAAAACGATCGGGACTCAAGCCCGTCACTTTTAGTCTCGGTTGGCTTACGAACCGGGACTAAAGGAGCTCCACGTGGTCGCTGTGGGGCATCCAGGCGGAGGACCTTTAGTCCCGGTTGGTAACACCGACCGGGTCTAAAAGGCAGCCACGCGTCAGTAGCTTCCAGGCGCTGTTTTTTTTAAAGTGGGGGTTTAGGGGTTTTGGAGGGTTTATGGGTTTCATATTGTGTTAGCTAGCTACTACATCTAGAAAGAAGAGACCTCTCTTTCTCCGTGTTTGGTCGACGCTAGCTACTACATATAGAGAGAACTCGATGCTAGCTAGTAAGCAATGAAGGAACCATTAATTACACAACATCGTCATGCATGATCAATATATAGAGAGAAGTGACCTATCTTTCTCCGTGCTTGTTGATTGAACAACAAGTTTTCGTATATCTATTCGACGCTACTACAGATAGTACATGTTGATACAATATAACAGCTGTTACGACCCCTAACATCATCGACGATCAAAATCGGTTTGCAATTCCCGATGGCAATCTCCGTCTTTAGGAATGACGTGGTCCACAAAGAATCCTGCCAATTCCTCTCGAATTGCGCGTAGGCGATCAGCTGGTAATAGTACGTCCCACTTCTGCTAGGTCTAATTTAAAGAAGGGGGTCAATATATATATATATATATATATATATATATATATATATATATATATATATATATATATGAATGAATGAAATCAACACAATTGATGGTGATAAAATAAAATTGTGAATATTGTTTACGTATATCAAATTGTTATTTAGTGAAGCCCCTCCCGGTGGTCATTTCTGGGTTGCTGCCACATGCACTCTACAAGAATGAGAATCAACCATGATAATGGTATTGAAACTAGAATCAATGAGAGAGGCGTGGAACTAGCTAGTACTACTTACTCTGGGTTGTGTAAATCGCAACTCCGGTCTCCATTCACCCTTAACCCGCGTGATGAACTTTTCCAAACCCTGCTCGGAAAGAAAATGATTACTTGATATCAGGAAATGAACAAAAGTTGCCGATATAGTGCGATAATGATTGAACTTACTTGTGGAGCATTTCAATCATGTCCGCATACTCCATAGCCTCTGTACGTCTCGAATACAAGACAGTCACTGCTCCCTCGTCAAGCTGAATGGCTGGCAGAATAAAGTGGAACTTGCGCGTGCATAACTCATCAATTACACTTAACCTCGATTAAGCGAAACAAAATATGCAGAAGACACTAACACTCACTTGAAGTTGTAAGGAAAGAGTATTTCCCTTTTGTTTTGGTGTGGAAGGAAGGACCTTAGCATGATTTCTTCAGTCTCCACGGGGGTGTTCTGTACCATGCATTCGTTTACGATATTTGGGTTAATCAACCCAATGTCATTGATTTGTCCTCTTTTGAATTCACTGATCTTCAATCTGCATAATATAGTGAGGATAATTATATACATGCAATGAATGAGGTAAGCTAGAGACTTAATTACAGAAATAATACTTACAGATAATATGAACTGATGAGACTTTTTTTGAGGACGGCTTGATTGTATAACTGACAGAGTTCGTCAAATTCAACGTAGATTGAGTCGATTCCAATGAAGTCGTGCTCATCCTTAATTCCCACCAAGATACTGCCCATTTCGTCCTTACAGGTTTCCAACTACCATTTATGTAATCTTCGCATCATCGTTGGTAGATCCCATTCCAGATCATCACTTCTGATGAGACGCTTCGCGTGCTAGTATTTAAAGGTGTCTACTTTAGCGATTTCAAACTGTACATCATCACCTAGGTAATCACCAGGAGTGAAACCAGCAGCAACGGCCGCTACCCCTAGGGTATCGGTAAACACCTTGAGCGGGGGACACGATTGCTTTTCCTGTTTGTCGAGCTGGGGAATTGTTCTCCAACTTCTTACAACAATACTGCTACTTTTCGACTGACTCATGGCTTCGTCATGTGTCTTTGCAATAATGCGGTCATAGTTTGATAGCGGCAGAGGCGGAGGTGGTTGCGTAAGGGCATCCAGAGTGTGATTCCCCTTTACCAGATCTATTTTTTCCTTTGGAGGTGGAACTTTCCATGCAAATTGGCATTTCACGTCAGCAGCCACGACCTCATCCGTTTCCTTGTCAGTAAGCTCATATGGTAACTTGGCAAGAGGCTTGAGGCTTGGACCAAATTTGAATTTATTCCCACCTCTTTTACTGCTAGTCGCCGGAGTGGCGCCGGCTATCTTCTGCCGTTGCTGACGAGGTGGAGTTCGCTGACGTGGCAGAGGAGGCCGAGTCCGCTGACGCGGCACAAGAGGTGGAGTCTGCTGACGCCGCGGAGGAGGCGAAGGAGGATTCTGCTGAGGGGCCTCCTCCGTCAGAGTTGGCTGACGCGACGGAGACAACTGAGGCAGCACAGACATCTGACGCGTCGGAGACGAATGAGGCAGCGGAGTCTGCTGAGGGGCCTCCTCCGGCTGAGTCTGCCGAGGCGGCGACCAGTTTGTAAGCTTGATGTTCTCCTTTCTCCATAGGTAGGTACTCCTTAAGGCATTTTCTAGAAAAAATTCCCGTTCACCTCTAGGGTACTCAAGCTCCAGCCCCTCAAATCCCTCCACTATTTCATCCACCCCGACAATAGCAAAGACATGTGGAATAGTACGACAATGGAGAGTTCCCTCAGCTCGAGGAGGTAAGACAGAGCCGAGCGACACCTTCAAGGTCAGGTTATGGCATTTCGCCATTAGCACACAGTGTTCGTTCTCCGTGATATTATCCATGGGGTAGCGACGAGCCGTCATATCAAGCTGAACGAGCTCCGTGGAAGCCATGATACTTCTACGCTGAGATGGTGGGGTAGCTTCGGGGGCAGAGTCGAACGAAGGATCTTCGTGCCGCTGAGATGGTTGGCCGGTAGCTCGCTGGCTCTCAATTTCCTCTAGTGTTGCAAATATTGTATTGATCTTTTGCATTTCTCTTGCTTTCTCTTTCTTCTTTCTCTCTCAACTTCTATAACCACCGTTGTCAGGAAACCCATACACCCACTGAACGGAGTCTGATGTGCCTCATGTTTGTCTAGGGTGTTCAGGATTCCCAAGGGCCCGTGTCTGCTCGTCATTCTCTCTGTTGGGATGTAACCTCCCTTCCTGTGCTGCCTTGATTGCTTCCTCAAGCATCTTGACGGGTATTGCAAGTTGAGCTTTCGTCCAAACACACTTCCCTATTTCTGGGTCCAAAGTTCCCCCAACCCCGAAGAACCATGTCCTTGACCTATGTGGCTAGTGCAATGTCGCTGGTTGGACCCCTTTAGCAAGCAGGTCTTGCTCAATTTTTCCCACGCAGGCCAGGCTTTGCTATAGCCACCTGACCGCGTAACATGGTGATATTGCTTCTTTGCAACATTTAGCCTATTTGTCGCTGACCTTTGCTTGCCCTTGTCCGATTTCTTGTAGGCCACAAATGCGGGCCAATGATCTTTTATCTTCTCATATGGACCGGTGAATTATGGAGTCTTTTCTTTCTCGACAAACTTTTTGTTCAAATGTTTCTTCCACTTCCTGAATAGTTCTGCCATCTTCTTAAGAGCAAACGCCTTGACCTTATTCGGATCCGCCTCTAGCGGTAGGCTGAAATTTGTCACCAGCGAGGTCCAAAGATCATCTTTTTGTCTATAATGGACATAAGAAACTTCAGGGTCCTTCTTCTTATTCCATTCTTGGATGCTGATTGGGATGCTGTCCCTAACACTGATGTATAAATGTGTTCGTGCTCCGCTTGGGAGCAATAGGTTGGCCATCTCGACCGACATCTTCCATCGCGAGCCTTTCATCCTGGCGCAACCTCTTCTTCGGGCCTCGTCTCCTTACAGAAGTTTGGCTCGATCCGGAGGTCTAATTAAAAGAAGAAAGAAGTGTTAATATATGTACGTACGAAACAAGTAATGCATCAAGTCAGCAAAGGCTTAATTAATATATGTATATATACCTCGCCGGACATTGCAACACTTAAGGCTTCCTCCTCCATTCAGTCACCGGAGCCGTCATCCTCTCTTTCCTAATCATCGGTGTCGTTGACAAAAGACAAGGTGATATCACCTCCTTCGCGGATTATATCCCCCAACAACTCTTCTTTTTCTAAGTCTGTGTCCATAGTTTCTGCAAATATTACAACATGGCAATATACAACCATGAGAGATGGATTAGTGGCAAACATAGACCTAGCTAATCACAGAAACGAATCATATGCATATATGAGCAATGGATTAGTTGCAAACATCATGAAAAGTAATCGGGGGTTATACTTTTGAGAGAGGATACTTTGTGGACTGCCTCTCTCATGCATGTCCGACGTCCCCCCTCATGTCGAAGTTATCGGGGTTATACTTTTTGGAGAGGACACTTTACAAAAAATAATCGCTATGCAGGAGATTGGACTATCCAGTCTACCACATTGACCTATGGTGGCCGCCTACGGATAAATAAAGTTCCTTCCGTTCACTGAGGTGACCAGTGAATTAGGCGCCAATATATAGTATTATACATAATAATTACGGGGAGGGGCGGGAGGGGGTAGATCCGCAATGTTATTTCTTGTAGGGTTTGGGTGGCCTCGAGAGTTGGTCGTGTTGGAAATATGCTCTAGAGGAAATAATAAATTAGTTATTATCATGTTTCCTTGTTCATGATAATTGTTTATTATCCATGCTATAATTGTATTGATCGGAGACTTAGATGCATGTGTGAATACATAGACAAAACCATGTCCGTAGTATGCCTCTAATAGACTAGCTAGTTGATCAAAGATTGTTAAGGTTTCCTAGCCATGGACATGAGATGTCATTTGATAGCGGGATCACATCATTAGGAGAAAGATGTGATGAACAAGACCCAAACTACAATGTAGCATATGATCGTGTCAGTTTATTGCTATTATTTTCTGCATGTTAAGTATTTGTTCCTATGACCACAAGATCATGCAATTCACTGACACAGGAGGAGTGCCTTGTGTGTATCAAAAGTTGCAATGTAACTGAGTGACTATAAAGGTGCTCTACAGGTATCTCTGAGGGTGTCTATCGAGTTGGCATGGATAAAGGCTGGGATTTCTTATTCCGTGTGACGGAGAGGTATCTCAGGGCCCACTCGGTAATACAACATCAGAACAAGCCTTGCAAGCAATGGGACTAAGTGTTAGTCACGGGATCTTGTATTATAGAATGAGTAAAGAGACTTGCCGGTAACGAGGTTGAACTAGGTATGGAGATACCGACGATCGAATCTCGGGCAAGTAATATACCGAAGAACAAAAGGAACATCATACGGGATTAACTGAATCCTTGACATATAGGAATCAATATGGGACGCGGAGGTGTCGTTCGTTCGGCGCTAGATCAGAAGGACCGTGATCAAGATAGCGAGACTGATCGTGATGAGATCGCAGGATGGATCGTGCTGAGTTCGCGGGACGGATCGTGATTAGATCGCGGTACAGATCGTGATGAGATCGCGGGACGCTCGGCGATTTGGATCACGAAGACGTTCGACTACACCAACCGCGTTTCTTAACGCTTCCTGCTTAACGATCTACAAGGGTACGTAGATCCACTCTCCCTCTCGTTGATGCTCATCACCATGGATAGATCTTGCGTGTGCGTAGGAAATTTTTGTTTCCCATGCAACGTTCCCCAACTAGACGGGCGACCGGACCGGTATTAAATTTTTAATATATGAGTCTTTTAACTAATTTTGAATATATGAACATTTTAAATTAGTTACTTAGTAACTTGGTAAATTTTAACTAATTTCTATGAACAAAAAATATATTCTATGAACAGAAAAAAACATCATATGAATATTTTCTATATATATACATCCATCCATACATACATACACATACATACATGGACCAAAAATGCTACGAACAAAACAAAATTCTACGAACAAAAAAATCATCACATGAACAGTGTCTATATACATGCATCCATCCATACATACATACATAAATCCATACATACATACATACATGGACAAAAAATGCTATATGAAAAAAGAAATATGAACAAGGCACACTACTAGGAAAAGGCTTGCTAGTGGTGTACCTGTTTTGTCCACTAATGGCGCACTACAGGTGTGTCACTAGCGTAACGCCACTAGTAATTAATACTAATGGCGCACCCCTAGTGCGCCATTAGTATACCAGATACTAATGGCGCACCAGGTAGAGCGCCATTAGTATATCACACGGTGTGCCATTAGTATGCCTCTCAGGGGCCATATTTACCTTGTGCTCTGGCTTACTAATGGCCACTTGTAGATGATGCGCCACTAGTGTGCTTACTGCAGTGCGCCACTAAAGTGCAGAGTCGTGCGCCACTAGTATGAATATTAGGGGTTATTTTTTTTCTTTTTTGATATTTGCACAGGTTACAAAACATATTACTGCACAGAATATAGACAGCACAACATATAAACAGCAGATTTATCGAATACAATAGAAGATTAGTCTCCGAATACAATTCATCATATTAGTCTCCGAATTTAAAATACCGAACAAAGTTAGAACATTACAAGTCTCGAGACCGCGACTAGCGAGTTTGTCTTCATATTACAAGTCGATATCGATCATCTAAACTACCATCACATAGAAGTCAGTTGCGGTCATCACGATGAGCATCATCGCGATGAAATTGGTCTTCATCCCGTTCCTCCAACGCTCCCTCCTCTCTCCCGCTAGATAGCGCGCGTATCTAGCTTCTGCCTCCGGCCTAGTGGTGTACCCTTTGTAATTGTTACCGCTCAAACAGTGAACCTGTCTCCGACACTCCTCCCAGTCGTCGTAGACTCCGGAAACCTTACCCTTGTACACGACATACGACATCTCTATGCACTAGCCAAACAAAATGTTAGTGGCAATTCACAGACAATACATAAGCAATATATAAGTATGCAACAAAAGGATCGGAAGAAAAAAGCAACACATTAATAGCACGATTCATGGTCCTACTAATAAATAGCATCGATTACATATAAGTTGAACGACTGTCCAAACCAAAGAGACGTACAAGTTCATTAAAGTTTAATATTACAACATGAGCCAATCGACATTTCAGAAATACATAGCATGACTACCTTCGACTCGACTCAGGGACCGGAGCGTGGATGAAGCCGCCGTCTTTCGTGATGGTCATGAAATCGCGGGCGTTGTCAGCCTGCATTTGTAGCGTTGTTTCTATCTCACTGTTGGATGGTTGATATCTGAGGTAGAACTGCACCAAGGTACGAAGGACATCTTGATGGATGATTTCCGCAAACTCCGACTAGATGCGATAGAATTCTTGTCTGATGTGGTCCAATCTTTGAGATTATTTGCTAGCAGAAGGTGATGCTGGTCCCGTACGATCGCCCACATGTGATGGAGGGCGTAGTAGGCATCCTTCTGACTGCCAGGCGGCTGCTTGACGCAGGGGAACGTTGTATTATGGGTGAACACGTGCTTGTCGTACCTACGAATTGTCCTACTGAAGGTGCCTCCAGATCTGGCGTAGCCGGGGAGAACATCATCAAGAACTTTCTTGATGTTTGTGTAGTCTTTCTTTGACTGACGGTCCGAGTCGAAATACGTGGCCATGGAATATTTCGGGCTTAAGAGGATGAGTGTGCAATGTGTGTCACTGCACAAAACATGGAATGTTAGAAAAAAAGAACGATCGAAATCTAAGAAATCATATGTTACGGGGCGGTGAGGGGATGACTTACTCGGGAAAGTAAGGCACGAGGAAGTTATCCTAATTTGGGTTTGCCAGAATGATGCCTTTGAGGTGTGAACTCGTGACTTAACGGTCCCCAGCGCTGCCCAAGATCTTGGCATGCATGTAGAAGGGGTCGACTATCACGATGTCCGTGGTCTTGTCTCTAATGATCCGCATCTCCATACTCTGCGAAAATAGCCGAACGATGGTGTAGTGTAGCGGATGAAGGTTAAACATAGCGAAGATGTCATCAAACCGCAGGATGATCGTACCCCCGATGGTGCTATCCACAAAGCCCTTGCCCTCTGGCACCTTGGCCACGAAAACCGGGTATGCCACATCATTCGCGGAGAGACGTCGCTTCTCCAAAGAAAGAACACTTGTCATGCAGACTCCGCATAGCACCGGTTGCAGCATTGAGAAGATTAGTCGGTAGTATCGGCCTACCCGCCACATGCACCCTCCTCGAGATATCCTTAGGTGAAGGTGGCCCGTCCTGAGCATGAATCGTACTCAGTGCCGGCTGGCTCGCACCGCCCTTGTTATTCTTTCTTTTCCATCCCTTCTTCTTATGCTGTAATGGGATCAAGTTTTGCTCACAGACCGGCTTCTTGAGTGTGTTAGGGCTGATAATATTTCGCACCTCGGCTATCTGAGGCTCGGTGAAGGCGGCAGCTGGAGGCGTCTCGTGAGAACTGAACGCCAGACGACGCCTGTTGCAATTGGGTTTCTCCATGGTACCAGCTAGATCGTGGTCGTCTTTTGCAGGGTTGGGTTCTTGAGAAGGAGGCCCAAAGAATTTGTCACCGTACCCATGTTCGGCAAAGTACTTATCGACGTTGGTAAATGTACCGTCGTCGTCGTCGTCGTCCGGATCCTATGCTATATGCATGTGTGGCATGTTCGGTAGCGTTGCGGCGGTCTTGCCATAGCTTGGCGCCGGCACGACTGGCGGTGTTGTCTTTGGGGTGGTTTCCCCCGCCCCCAAACGAATCTGGCTCTTCGGCCAAAGCAGGGGCCAGCTTACACAGGCGCTGAGGGTCATCACATCATCTTCGTCGGCCCAGCGGGTCGAATCAGAGGTAACAAGTCATCGCAGCCTGGCAGCACCCGAACCAGTTCAACCCTATACACGGTGGGTGGCATCGGATTACCTTGGAACACGGGGTTGCCCGGTTGAACGATTCTGCCCTTGGCAACATCGATCAACTCGCCGCCCATGAAGTGCATGGAACGTCGGCGGCGCCCTGCGAAAACATGTAGGGCATCAGGGATGCCCAGTCAAAGGCAAGGAGATGAAGTCATCGGCCGAGAGGCTTAGTTACCGTGATGGCGTCGAGCTTGGCTAATGTCGAGGCATCGCCAATGGCGGGCATGCAACTGACGGAGGGGCCGCTTGCTGCCGAGGTGCCGGCCGGCATACACCCTGGTGCATTAAGCTCCAATGCCCGTGCCGGCGCCGGAGACACCAATACCGCCTCCGCCGGAGACACCAATGGCGCCGCCTGCGCGCTGTGCGAGTTGCAAGCCGTGAAGCTGGGAATTGGAGGCGGCCCCTGTTGGTCGCCCGCAATCCACGTCTGCAGCCCCTGAATCAAGGTAGGCACAATGGCGGTGAGCGTTGTTCCCAGTTGTTGTTGCACTTGCTCTTGGACCATCTCCGAAATGCGTGCCACTTGTGCCTTGAGTTCTTGAACCTCGCACGACTGGCTTTCCGAGCTGGTCTTTCTCTCCTTTCGCACACAGCGTTATAGTATGATGACCATTTTGTGGACAAGCCTTTGCCGGCCACACGACCAGCTAACGACGGCTTACTGAACTTATCCTTGTTTTTCATTACGTTCAACGCCCTATTTAAAGTGTTGTCCCAAGGGGAGCTCTGGACGACCCCGCGCTACTGCTTTTAGTCTCCTCCGGAAGGAATGTGAACCATTTAGAAATTTGGCTTCATTAATTAGAATGCAACCATATGGAGCTAATTACGCAGGGGTGTATTCCTTACCAGAACACGCTCAAGCGCCTTGGTCTTCGCATCCGTGGTAAGCTCCTTTGTTACCGGGTCCACCTTGTATCGGGCCCTGACATAGTTCCTGGTCTGCTTGTCACGGTATTTCTCGAAGCGGGGCGGTAGGCCTTGCTCGGCACGCTCCGCGTCCTCCTTGTCCCATATAGGTTCTGCCACTCTGTAACCACCGGGACCGAGTTGGTGGACCCCTAAGTTCAAGTCCCGCATATCTTTCCCCCGCTGACTTGATTCCACGGTTGCGCTGCTCTTGCACTTGATCCTGAACTCCTTGTACTCATCTTCGCTGATCGAAGGATTTTTTGCCTTGATCTTCTCAGAACTATCACCTTTGTCAATCATTTTCTTCACCGTGCTTCTCCAAGTAGACAAGGCTGTGCTCATCTTCGTGAGGTCGGCACTGTTCACTTTATTCCCTGAGAGGTGTGTGTTTGCGACGTCACCAGCGAACTTGTATTGTTCGTGTAGCTTCCTGAAGAGGAGGTTGCGCAAATTCCCTCGGTGAGGATGCCTTAGGTTCTCGGTGTTGATCGAGACGGTGCTCCGGAGAATGCACCCAAGCTGAACCGAGTACCCCTTGACTAATTCTTTGGGCGCCGTTGGATGCCCCTCGAAGGACACTTCAGTAAATTCCTCCTTGACGCTGCCGAGCACGTTCGGGCGCTAGTCCTTCCGTTGCCTCTTCGGTTGGCTGTCATCTGTGCGTGCGCTGCCATCATCAGTGGTGGCATCCTCGGCAGCACCATCAGTGTTGTCATCCCCGAAGCCACTAGGGGTTGTGTAGTCGGGATCGGTGTCTACCGAGGCGTCCTCATAGAGGTGAGGTTCTTCCTCCATCTCCTGGGACAGCTCCCAGAATGCCTTGCCCAAACCACCAACCTCGTCGCTGTGGGCCATGTTTCGCTCTAAATAGGAAAAAAGTTTGGTCAAACAGTTGGTTATTGTCAAGGGCCTACAAAACTGAATTTTGGAAATCTATAGAATGAACAAGCTAAGGGCTGCAAATGCCCGCAAGGCTTCAAGGGTGACGGCATAATGGCTCAGTGTTTACAAGTTTAGGTGCATGTGGGCAGAGCAGAGTAGGGAGAAAACGACTAGGGGAATTCAAACCCCGGCCCATGCATTAGTCGCAAGTACCCCATATGTCCTATTTTTAGCAAAGTCATGCTAAAATTCACCGAAAATTTCAGCATGACCTTTGCTAAAAATAGGACATATGGAGTACCCGAATTTGCCATAACAGAAGTTAATCGACATTCCGGCAAACTCAAGGGCCTCTCGGGGTACCTGCAAAATCATTATCCAATGAAGGAATTGCTGCTGGTATGGCAAGACCAAGACCCAAGATGTGATTCCTTTATTTTCATTTCTCATTTTTTCCCCTGATGAAGAAGGGGAGAGACAAAGATAATGTAGAACTAACTTGTTGACAGCATTATGATGAAAAAATTAGTAAAAAACACAGTCCGCTAAATAGGCTCGTGTATGGCTGAGGAGTGAGGAGCATGGCCGGAAATGCTGCAGTTTTTCCTGGCCAGGTACTCTGCTTTGCGTATGGGCTACGATATTATTGAAACAACTACACCAAAATGGCGCCTTTTTCCATTTCTTTCTGCGGGGACATCGAAATGGTACCATGTCTAATAATCCCTTTGTCCCAAAAGAAGTGTGGTGGTTTTAGTATGACTGTAACTGCATATTTATTTCAACAATTGAAAACCGTGCACATAAAATAACTGATGTTACAACAAAATTGAACTTAGCATGTAAAGACACACGCCTGGTTCCCCTGGTGCCAAAATTAAACTTAGCATGTAAAGATCAGGAATCATTTTGCCTGGGAAAGGGAGTTGCAGGGAGCAGACTGATAGGCAAACAAGATGACTGTAAGAACAAGAGTTTGACAACTTTGTGACCATATCTTCCCCGGGTTACTAAAAGTACAGTGCGGTAAGCCACGCAAGGAAGAGCAAGCATGCATGCCCGGTAACCAACTAAAAACTGACGCTTAACGACATACCACAGCTACGACTCCTATCTCAAACATATATGATAAGACTCAAAATGAAAACCAACACCAAAATATTTAAATCTGATTTCCATTCTTCAACGGCTGGCACATGATTCAAACTGCCACATCCACCAGTGGTGATCTTTAAAAGTTATAAACTAAACTCATCAAGTTAGGAGAATCCTCTAAACTTGATACAGTAGGCTCACTTTATTACTATAAACTTTTTAGCGATGGCCAAATAACAAATGCACTTCGTTGAGTGACGTGTCGCCCCCCGCTAAGGATTGGATTATCCCGCAGCTGACAAGGAAATCCGCGCGTTGCTCTCTCTTTGCATTGTCCCGGCGGAACCACACGCGCCCTAATTAAGGCCCTCCTCTGCATTCTGAAACGCGATGGCAGTTTTGGCACTTGACAGGCTTGGCTTTCTGAATGGCTTGATGATTCTAGCTATTTTCCTAGCTACAATCAATGATGCTTTGCCTCTTGTCAAAATGGTTTGTGTGTTTATTTGCAGCTTATCCCACATGAGTGGAAAATGTCAAATGGATTTTCATACAAATCATCAGAAAAAACGGCCGGCTTAGATTATAGCACGATTTCCCTTCTAGTACGTCTGACACCAAAAACCATCGCTAGCTAGCTAAGACAGTACTAACCTTAGACGCTAGAAACTATTCGATTTGGTTTTCGTTCAAAAAAACTATTCGATTTGGTAACGAATCCTACAAAAGACCCAACAAGCTCCCGGTGTACACACCTCCTGTCAAGCTGTTGGGCATCTTTGTCACATCCGTATAGTCCATGGTTCTTGGATCATACGTGCACAACACATTGGAGAAACTTGAAGACATCCAAAACCAAATGATGATCCTCCCATCATCCAGCAAGCACAAGGGCTCCCCCAGATATCTAACACCCTAGTAAGGATTCGGCGTGGTGATGGTGCACCTCTTAGACCAGGTAAGCTTGTCAGGGTCCACGAGCGAAGGAGGGGGGTGCTTACTAAGGATGGGGAGAGGACGGGGGTGCTTACTGAGGAGGGGGAGAGGAGGGGGGGTGCTTACTGAGGATGGCCGCGAGGCGGGCGACGGCATCGGGCGAGGGGACGAAGCCGAGGGCGGAGTTGGCGAAGACGTCACGGCTGGTGTTGAAGAGGAGGGGGCCGAAGACGTCGCCGTCCAGTGAAGCACGCCGGGCCGGGCCGCCGGCACGGTTGTTTGGAAGGGAGGACCAGGGAGGCGTGGTCGGCGAGTCGGGGGGAGGGGAGGAAGGGTGGGAAGCAACGAGCGCCAGAGAGTGGAGCGGGTGGGGGGAGGGAGCGAGACATGCGGCGACGGCGAGAGGAGGGTTGCGGGGGTGAGAGGAGGCCGGCAGGGCGAGGTGGGGAATAGTATTAGGTAGGGGTGCTAGCAATGGCGCACTAGGAGGGGTGCGCCATACATACAGATAGCAATGGCGCACCTCCCAGGGGAGCGCCATAAGTATATCCATAGCAATGGCGCACCAGTGAGGGGTGCGCCATATGTAACTTTTTTTTTAGTTGCGTCTAATATTTTTTTATTTGTTATTTGAAAAAAATTATGACTATGAAAATATTTATGAATATTAAAAAATATCATCAAATTTGTTATTTGAAAATATCATCAAATTTGTTATTTGTAAATATTTGAAAAAAATTCACAAAAATTGGTATACCAATGGTCGGCGCACCTCCTAGGGGTGCACCTTCAATATTTTTTTTGGATTTTTAGTTGCATTCATTTGTGAATTGGTAAAACATTTATGAATATGAAAATATTTATGAATACAATCGAGAAATGAAGGCTACAATTTAAATACAATCAATCTTAGCTAGCTATCTGTTCACAATCTTCTTGCCCTTATTTTTTGCAAATGGAGTTCTTCTTTTGAACGGACGTCCTTTAGGTAGGGTGGTCGTGCTTCTTCTTGTGGTGTATGCTGGTACTTCATCGTCGTCGTCATGTTCCATCTTCGGGTCGCTGTGCTTGTCGAAGTCTTCCTCATTGGCGACTCCATCCATTCCGATGATCTTCCGTTTGCCTCTCCTCACGACAACACGACTGGGCTTTGACGGGTCGGTAATGAAGAAGCATTGGTCCACTTGGGAAGCCAGTACCCATGGCTCATTTTTCGTGGTGGCGTTAGCGCCCGCGGTCTTGGATTTGGTTTCGGGTATAACCATGGTGGTGAAATACCCGGCTTCTTTTAGGACGCTCTTGGCCCATCTGAGACGGAACATCGGGACCTTCTCTCCAGCGTAGCTCAGCTCCCAGATCTCCTCGATCCTTCCGTAGTATCTGTCCTTGTCATTACCGGTGTAGGATTCCATCGTTACCCCGGAGTTTTCATAACCATCGCTCTTCATGTCCTTTCCCTCGGTGTAGAATGTGTAGCCGTTGATATCGTACGCCTCATACATCATCAAGTTGTGCTCGGCGCCCTGTGACAAGGCGAATATGAGTGGTTCTTCCGTGGAAGAATCATCATGTAAAGGGTACGACAGAAGCTTCTTCTTGAACCAACGCGTGAAACATGAGTTGTGCTCTTTGATTATATCTCCATCCGTCCTCTGTTGGCCTCGGTCATTGTACGTCTTCTCAATAAAGGTTTTGTGCTCTACCACCCAAGGATCAACCACGTCTATGTGTTGTAGCGCGACTAGGTTTGCTCTTTCAAAGTCGGCGAGTCGACCCTCGAAGTCGACATGCAGTTTGCGGCGACCCTCACGGTGACCCCATCCAGCGAGCCTGCCGAGGTGCCTGTTGACGGGCAGACCAACGGGGTTCTCGATGCCTAGATAATTCGTGTTGTAGGAGATGCACTCTTCAGTCAGAAAGCCCCTGGCTATGCTTCCCTCTGGACGTGACATGTTGCGAACGTATCCTTTGATGACACCATTCATCCTTTCGAACGACATCATGCTGTGCAGGAACGTCGGCCCGAGTTGGATGATATCCTCCACAATATGGACCAGCAGATGCACCATAATGTCGAAGAATTCGGGCGGGAAGTACATCTCAAGCTCGCATAGTATCACCACGATCTCTTCCTGTAGCGTTCTGAGTTGCCTCACGCCAACCGACTTCCGAGAGATGACGTCGAAAAAGTTGCATATGCCAAATAGCGTTTCACGGACGTGCGCATCCATGATCCCACGGATTGCAACTGGAAGTATCTGCATCATCAGCACGTGACAGTCGTGAGACTTCATCCCGCTGAACTTCTGCTTCGCTGAGTCTAGGTATCTGCTTATCTTCCCCGTGTAACCGTAAGGAAGTTTTACTCCTACGAGGCAGGTGAAAAACTGATCAATCTCCTCCTGACTTAGAGTGAAGCACGCGGCAGGGAAGTCATTTCCGGTCTTCTTGGCCTTTTTGCCTTTGCGACGACTTTCCGTGTCCTGCTTCGCCTCATCGTCATCATCATTATTAGCGTGAAGCTCCTCCCTGATGCCCATTGATTTCAAGTCTGCCCTTGCTTTCAGCCCATCTTTGGTCCTCTCTGGCATGTTGAGCAGGGTACAAAGCAGACTCTCGCACACGTTCTTCGTGATATGCATGACATCAAGGCTGTGAGGCACATGGAGGATCTTCCAGTATGGCAAGTCCCAGAAAACATACCTCGCTTTCCATACCTTCAGTAGCGGCTCTGGCGCCTTTCGCTTCTTTCCCAGCTCTGGCGCCTTTCCCGGCGGTGGGCGCTCTTTCCAATTTTTCAACAACTTGTCTATTTCCTCGCTGCTCCTCGTACGCGGGCGTCTTCGGGGTTCGTCTTCACCATCCAACAGATCCTTGCGTTTTCTCCACGAGTCATCGTCACGAAGCCACCTTCGATGTCGCATGAACACGGTTTTCGAAGACCCAGGATCTCTATCTAGCTCGCGATACGTTGTATCATCCAAGCACCTGACGCATCCAAAAAATCCGTGGACCACCTGCTCCGCAACATATCCGTAACCGAGATAGTCGTGCACCGTCGTGAGCAGTGTGGCTCTCATAGGGAAATATTCTTTCTCTGCGGCGTCCCATGTATTGGCTGGCTTTTTCGACAGCGTGTCTAGCTCCTCTTTCAGCAGCCCCAGATACAAATTGATGTTGTTCCCTGGTTGTTTTGGCCCTTCAATTAGCATACTCATGTGAATTTACTTCCTCTTCATGCACAACTAGGGGGGAAGGTTGTACATCCACACAAACACAGGCCAGGTGCTATGTGTGCTTCTCTGGCTGCCAAACTAATTGACTCTATCGGTGCTCGCGCCCAGCACGATGTTCCTTGGATCGTTCCCAAATTCTGGGTGTTCGAAGTTCAACCCTTTCCACTGGCTCGCATCCTTATGGTGACTCAGCATCTTGTCTTTTTTATTTATCTCCGGATCATTTGCGTCATCTTCTCGCTTCTTAGGGTCAACGCAGGAGCTTTGCTACCTTATCCGCGTGCCAACGTAGGAGCTTTGCTACCTTAGGGTCCGCGAAATACCGCTGCAGACGAGGAGTGATTGGAAAGTACCACACCACTTTTATAGGAGCTTTCTTCCTCTTCTTGTATCGAGTGACGCCGCACACCGGACATATGGTAGACTCTGCGTGCTCGTCCCGATAAATGATGCAATTGTTCATGCACACATGGTATTTCACGTGCGGTAAATCCAGAGGACACACAATTTTCTTTGCCTTCTCGAAACTGGTCGGGCACTTGTTCCCCTTGGGAAGACGTTCGTGCCAGAATGACATGTTCTCGTCGAAGCAGGCGTCGGTCATTTTGTGTTTTACCTTCATCTCCAGAGCCATGAGCATTACTTTTAGGCGGGTATCCTCGGTCCTGCATCCTTCATACAATGGAGTAACCGCGTCTATCTCCAGTTGATCTAGCTTGGCTTTCTCTCGGGCGACAACTCTTGTGTTATCCGACTGCTTGAGAAGCAGCTCTTGAATATGAGGGTCCTGCACCCAGCCCATCGATGGTCCATCATCGTCTGCTCCGGCATCTTCATCTTCATGATCATGCCATTCGTCTACTCCGGCATCTTCCTCATCATCATGTTCGGCATCTTCTACATGATGACTGTGTACTGCATCTACTTCGTGATCATGTCCTGGAGATTCTTCGTCTTCTCGCCCGCCCTCGTCGTGGTTGTCTTGCTCATGCCCTTCCTCATTTCTTGCCCGGCCCCCATGGACGACTTCATAATCATCTTCATCACCTTACCACCGATAGCCATCCATGAAACCATGCAAGAGCAGCTGGTCCCGCATCTGTACGGAATCCGGGTCCATAAGGCTCCTCAGCTTGCATCTTCGACACGGACATCTTATCTCCGTCTCGTTCCTTTGAAGCATCTCGGCCTTCGCGGAGCTCAAAAACCTATTCACGATGCCTTCGGTCATCGTGCGGACCATGGTCGCCTGCGGGGTAGAGCAAAACGATATTCTAGAACCAAGAAAAAAATTTGGCATGACTTTGCCTAAAAATAGGACCAAAAAGAATGCATAGTGCCAAATTCTCGCCGAAACGGAAATGAATCAACATTCCGGCAAAATATTGGCAACTATCGCATTTCAAATACCAGTACCTGCAAACACAAACATATATGCAACACCACAAACATATGCAACACCACAAACATACATAGATCTAGCTAGGCCATAAAAAGTGCATGTGCACATTGTTGGAGGGAGAAAAAAGTAGATCTACAACATAAAGAAAGCCTTCCCCTTACTTACCTATCAAAAAAGGTAATTTAACCACTTAATTTGGATGAATCTATTGTGAAAATGAGGTGAGGAGGAGGAGGCAGCCGAGACAAGCATGGAGGAGGAGGTGGAGAGAATGAAGTGGAAAAAGTGAGTGTGGTAGGTGGCTATCCAAAATATCTAGTTGGTCCCAGGATACTAATGGCGCACCACCAACAAATGCGCCATTAGTAACCCTGGTTACTAATGGTGCAAAAAAAAAATTAGTAGTGGCGCACCGTGTGTGTGGTGCGCCATTACTAGTTTGAACTAGTAATGGCGCACTATGCACTGGTGCGCCATTACTAGTTATGAAAAAAAGTAAAAAAAAATTGTTAGTAGTGACGCACCGGGTGAGTGGTGCGCCATTACTAGTTATAACTAGTAATGGCGCACCGTGCCCTGGTGCGCCATTACTTGTTTTGGAAAAATAAAAATAAAAAGTTTGTTAGTAGTGGCGCACCGCGGATGTGGTGCACCATTAGTGTCCATCACACTAATGGCGCACCAACACATGGTGCGCCACTGCTATATAGTAGTGGCGCACCACATGTGTCGTGCGCCATTACTGTCCATATTATCTATTGCCCTTTTCCTAGTAGTGGCGGTGGCGTCTAAGAAGATTAGAGTAGGGGCGGCCGCAGCTAGCAGAGCAGCGGCAGCGGCGGCTGCGGCGGCTAGGAGAGCGTAGGGGTGGCGGCAGCACTGGGGAAGGGGCCGGGGAGCTCACTGCGGGTTGGCGTCGGGGCAGGCAGTGGGATCTTGTATTACAAAACGAGTAAAGAGACTTGCTATTGGTTATACCGACGATCGAATCTTGGGAAAGTAACATACCGAAGAACAAAAGGAACATCATACGGGATTAACTGAATCCTTGATATAGATGTTCGACTAATAAAGATCTTCGTAGAATATGTAGGAACCAATATGGGCATCCAGGTCCCGCTATTGGTTATTGACCGTAGAGGTGTCTCGATCATGTCTACATAGTTCTAGAACCCGCAAGGTCCGCACACTTAAGGTTTGGTAACGTTTCGGTAGTATAGAGTTATGCATGGTGGTGCCTGAAGGTTGTTCGGAGTCCTGGATGAGATCCCGGACACCATGAGGTGCTCCGGAATGGTCCGGAGGTAAAGATTGATATATAGGAAGTCCTGTTTTGGTCGCCGGAAAAGTTTCGGGCTCATCGGTAGTGTACCGGGAGTGCGGTGGTGTACCGGGGGACCATCGGGAGGGGTATTTCGACCCAAGAGGCTACATGGGCTGTGGGAGTATGAATATCAGACCTTAGTGGGCTGGCGGAAGTCCCACAAAGGCCCATGCGGCTGGGAAAGAAAAGAGCAAAGAGAAAAAGGTGGAAAAAGGCAAAAAGACCAAAATAAGGAGGAGTCCTAGTCCTACAAGGATTGGAGGAGGATTCCTCGTCTCCTACCACTTCCGCCAAACCCTAGAGGGCTTGTCCCTTGCGCCAATCCTCCTCCTCTCTTCCTCTTATATATACTGGAGGTTTTAGGGTTTTTACACTAGATTTTCAGCCACATGCTACCCTCTCCTCAAGTGCATAGTTTCTCCTCTAGATCGGTTTTCTGGAGTGCTTAGACGAAGCCCTGCCGGAATAGCTCCACCACCACCACCGCAACGCCATCGTGCTGCCGGAGAACTCGTCTACCTCTCTGCTCCCTCTTGCTGGATCAAGAAGGCGGAGATCGTCATCGAGCTGTACGTGTGCTGAACGCGGAGGTGCTGTCCTTTCGGCGCTAGATTAGAAGGACCGTGATCAAGATCGCGAGACGGATCGTGATGAGATCGCGGGACTGATCGTGACGAGTTCGCGGGACGGATCATCATTGGATCGCAGGATGGATCGTGATGAGATCGCGGGACGCTCTGCGATTTGGATCGCGAAGACGTTCGACTACACCAACCATGTTTCTTAACGCTTGCCGCTTAGCGATCTACAAGGGTATGTAGATCCGCTCTCCCTCTCGTAGATGCTCATCACCATGGATAGATCTTGCGTGTGTGTAGGAAATTTTTGTTTCCCATGCAACGTTCCCCAACAGGTCGGGCGACCGGACCGGTATTAAATTTTGAATATATGAGTCTTTTAACTAATTTTGAATATATGAACATTTTAAATTAGTAACTTAGTAACTTGGTAAATTCTAACTAATTCCTATGCACAAAAAATATATTCTATGAACAGAAAGAAAAACATCATATGAATATTTTCTATATATATATACATCCATCCATACATACACATACATACATGGACCAAAAAATGCTATGACCAAAACAAAATTGCATGAACCAAAAAATCATCATATGAACAGTGTCTATATACATCCATCCATCCATACATACATCCATACATACGTAAATCCATACATACATACATACATGGACAAAATATGCTATATGAACAAAACAAATATGTACAAGGCAGCGGCGGCTAAGAAGAGTAGAGTAGGGGCAGCAGCAGCTAGCAGAGCAGCAGCGGTGGCGGCTGCGGCGGCTAGGAGGGCGCAGGGGTGGCTGCTACACTGGGGAAGGGGCCGGGGAGTTCACTGGGGGTTGGCATCGGGGCAGGGAGCAGGATCTTGTATTACAAAACAAGTAAAGAGACTTGTCGGTAACGAGGTTGAACTAGGTATGGAGACACCGACGGTCGAATCTTGGACAAGTAACATATCGAAGAACAAAAGGAACATCATACGGGATTAACTGAATCGTTGACATAGAGGTTCGACTGATAAAGATCTTTGTAGAATATGTAGGAACCAATATGGGCATCTAGGTCCCGCTATTGGTTATTGACCGTAGAGGTGTCTCGGTCATGTCTACATAGTTCTAGAACCCGCAGGGTCTGCACACTTAAGGTTTGGTGACGTTTCGGTAGTATGGAGTTATGCATGGTGGTGATTGAAGGTTTTTCGGAGTCCCAGATGAGATCCTGGACATCACGGGGAGCTCCAGAATGGTCCGGAGGTAAATATTGATATATACGAAGTCCTGTTTTGGTCCCAGGAAAAGTTTCGGGCTCATCGGTAGTGTACCGGGAGTGCCGGTAGTGTACCGGGGGCCCATCGGGAGGGGTATTTCGACCCAAGAGGCTACATGGGTTACGGGAGGTTGAATACCAGACCTTAGTGGGCTGGTCGAAGACCAACAAAGGCCCATGCGTCTGGGAAAGAAAAGCCCAAAGAGAAAAAGGTGGAAAAAGGCAAAAAGACCCAAATAAGGAGGAGTCCTAGTGCTACTAGGATTGGAGGAAGATTCCTCCTCTCCTCCCACTTACGCCGAAGCCTAGAGGGCTTGTCCCTTGCGCCAAGCCTCCCCTTCTCTTCCTCTTATATATACTAGAGGTTTTAGTGTTTTTGCGCTAGATTTTCAGCCACGTGCTACCATCTCCTCAAGTACATAGTTTCTCCTCTAGATCGGTTTTCTGGAGTGCTTAGGCGAAGCCCTACTGGAATAGCTCCACCACCATCGCCGCAACGCCATCGCGCTGCCGGAGAACTCGTCTACCTCTCTGCTCCCTCTTGCTGGATCAAGAAGGTGGAGATCGTCATCGAGCTGTACGTGTGGTGAACGCGGAGGTGCCGTCCGTTCGGCGCTAGAACAGAAGTACCATGATCAAGATCGCGGGACGGATCATGATGAGTTCGCGGGACGGATCATGATTGGATCGCAGGACGGATCGTGACTAGATCGCCGGACGCTCTGCGATTTGGATCCTGAAGACGTTCGACTACACAAACCGCGTTTCTTAACGCTTCCCGCTTAGCGATCTACAAGGGTATGTAGATCAACTCTCCCTCTCGTATATGCTCATCACCATGCATAGATCTTGCGTGTGCATAGGAAATTTTTGTTTCCCATGTAATGTGCCCGAACAGGTCGGCGACCGGACCGGTATTAAATTTTGAATATATGAGTCTTTTAACTAATTTTGAAAATATGAACATTTTAAATTAGTAACTTAGTAACTTGGTAAATTTTAACTAATTCCTATGAACAAAAAATATATTCTATGAACAGAAAAAAAAACATCATATGAACATTTTCTATATATATACATCCATCCATCCATACATACACATACATTCATGGACCAAAAAATGCTATGAACAAAACAAAATTGTATGAACAAATAATTCATCATATGAATAGTGTATATATACATCCATCCATCCATCCATACATCCATACATACGTAAATCCGTACATACATACATACATGGACAAAATATGCGATATGAACAAAACAAATATGAACAAGGCAGCGGCGGCTAAGAAGAGTAGAGTAGGAGTGGCTGCAGCTAGCAGAGCAGCGGCGGCGGGGGCTGCTGTGGCTAGCAGAGCGTAGGGGTGGCTGCAGCACCTGGGAAGGGGCCGGGGAGCTCACTGGGGGTTGGTGTCGGGGCAAGGAGCGTGATCTTGTATTACAGAACGAGTAAAGAGACTTGCCGGTAACGAGGTTGAACTAGGTATGGAGATACCGACGATCGAATCTTGGGCAAGTAACATACCGAAGAATAAAAGGAACATCATACGGGATTAACTGAATCCTTAACATAGAGGCTCGACTGATAAAGATCTTCGTAGAATATGTAGGAACCAATATGGGCATCTAGGTCCCGCTATTGGTTATTGACCGTAGAGGTGTCTCGGTCATGTCTACATAGTTCTCGAACCCGCAGGGTCTGCACACTTAAGGTTTGGTGACGTTTCGGTAGTATGGAGTTATGCATGGTGGTGACTGAAGGTTCTTCGTAGTCTCAGATGAGATCCCGGACATCACGGGGAGCTCTGGAATGGTCCGGAGGTAAAGATTGATATATAGGAAGTCCTGTTTTGGTCGCCGGAAAAGATTCGGGCTCATCGGTAGTGTACCGGGAGTGCCGGTAGTGTACCGGGGGACCATCAGGAGGGGTATTTCGACCCAAGAGGCTACATGGGTTATGGGAGGATGAATACCAGACCTTAGTGGGCTGGTTGAAGTCCCACAAAGGCCCATGCGGCTGGGGAAGAAAAGTCCAAAGAGAAAAAGGTGGAAAAAGAAAAAAAAGACCCAAATAAGGAGGAGTCCTAGTCCTACCAGGATTGGAGGAGGATTCCTCCTCTCCTCCCACTTCTACCGAAGCCTAGAGGGCTTGGGCCTTGCGCCAAGCCTCCCCCTCTCTTCCTCTTATATATACTAGAGGTTTTAGGGTTTTTGCACTAGATTTTTAGCCACGTCCTAGCCTCTCCTCAAGTGCATAGTGTCTCCTCTAGATTGGTTTTCTCGAGTGCTTAGGCGAAGCCCTGCCGGAATAGCTCCACCACCATCGCCGCAACGCCATCGCGCTGCCGAAGAACTCGTCTACCTCTCCGCTCCCTCCTGCTAGATGAAGAAGGCGGAGATCGTCATCGAGCTGTACGTGTGCTGAACGCGGTGGTGTCGTTCGTTTTGGCGCTAGATACGAAGGACCGTGATCAAGATCGCGAGACGGATCGTGATGAGATCGCGGGACGGATCGTGATGAGTTCGCGGGACGGATCGTGATTAGATTGCAGGACGGATCGTGATTAGATCGCGGGACGCTCGGCGATTTGGATCGCGAAGACGTTCGACTACACCAACCGTGTTTCTTAATGCTTCCCGCTTAGCTATGTACAAGGGTATGTAGATCCACTCTCCCTCTCGTAGATGCTCATCACCATGGATAGATCTTGCGTGTGCTTAGGAAAGTTTTGTTTCCCATGCAACGTTCCCCAACAGGTCGGGCGACTGGACCGGTATTAAATTTTGAATATATGACTCTTTTAACTAATTTTGAATATATGAACATTTTAAATTAGTAACTTAGTAACTTGGTAAATTTTAACTAATTCCAATGGACAAAAAATATATTCTATGAACAGAAAAAAATCATCATATGAACATTTTCTATATATATACATCCATCCATACATACATACACATACATACATGGACCAAAAAATGCTATGAACAAACCAACATTGTATGAACAAAAAAATCATCATATGAATAGTGTCTATATACATCCATCCATCCATCCATCCATCCATCCATCCATACATACATAAATCCATACACACATACATACATGGACAAAATATGCTATATGAATAAAAAAATATGAACAAGGCAGCGGCGGCTACGAAGAGTAGAGTAGGGGCGGCCGCAGCTAGCAGAGCAGCGACGGGGGGGCTGCGGGGGCTAGCAGAGTGCAGGGGTAGCTGCAGCACCGGGGAAGGGGCCGGGGAGCTCACTGGGGGTTGCCGTCGGGTCAGGGAGCGGGATCTTGTATTAGAGAACGAGTAAAGAGACTTGCCGGTAACAAGGTTGAACTAGGTATGGAGATACTGATGATCGAATCTTGGGCAAGTAACATACCGAAGAACAAAAGGAACATCATATGGGATTAACTGAATCCTTGACATAGAGGTTCGACTGATAAAGATCTTCGTAGAATATGTAGGAACCAATATGGGCATCCAGGTCCCGCTATTAGTTATTGACCGTAGAGGTGCTTCGGGCATGTCTACATAGTTCTTGAACATGCAAGGTCTGCACACTTAAGGTCTGGTGACGCTTCGGTACTATAGAGTTATGCATGATGGTGACTGAAGGTTGTTCGGAGTCTCAGATGAGATTTCGTACATCACGAGGAGCTCCAGAATGGTCCTGAGGTAAAGATTGATATATAGGAAGTCCTGTTTTGGTCGCCGGAAAAGTTTCGGGCTCATCGGTAGTGCATCGGGAGTGCCGGTAGTCTACCAGGGGACCATCGGGAGGGGTATTTCGACCCAAGAGGCTACATGGGTTGTGGGAGGATGAATAACAGACCTTAGTGGGCTCGTGGAAGTCCCACAAAGGCCCATGCGGTTGGGAAAGAAAAGCCCAATGAGAAAAAGGTGGAAAAACGCAAAAAGACCCAAATAAGGAGGAGTCCTAGTCCTACTAGGATTGGAGGAGGATTCCTCCTCTCCTCCCACTTCCTCCGAAGCTTAGAGGGCTTGGCCCTTGCGCCAAGCCGCTTCCTCCCTTCCTCTTATATATACTAGAGGTTTTAGGGTTTTCGCACTAGATTTTCAGCCACGTGCTACCCTCTCCTCAAGTGCATAGTTTCTCCTCTAGATCGGTTTTCTGGAGTGCTTACGCGAAGCCCTGCCGGAATAGCTCCACCACCATCGCTGCAACGCCATCGCGCTTCCGGAGAACTCGTGTACCTCTCCGTTCCCACTTGCTGGATCAAGAAGGCGGAGATCGTCATCCAGCTGTACGTGTGCTGAACGCGGAGGTACCGTCCATTCGGCGCTAGATCAGAAGGACCATGATCAAGATCGCGAGACGAATCATGATGAGATCGCGGGACATATCGTGATGAGTTCATGGGATGGATCAAGATTGGATCGCAGGACAGATCGTCACTAGATCGCGGGACGCTCGGCGATTTGGATCGCGAAGACGTTCGACTACATCAACCGTGTTTCTTAACGCTTCCTGCTTAGCGATGCACAAAGGTATGTAGATCCACTCTCCCTCTCGTTGATGCTCATCACCATGGATAGATCTTGTGTGTGCGTAGGAAATTTTTGTTTCCCATGCAATGTTTCCCAACAGGTCAGGCGACCGGACCGGTATTAAATTTTGAATATATGAGTCTTTTAACTAAATTTGAATATATGAACATTTTAAATTAGTAACTTAGTAACTTGGTAAATTTTAACTAATTCCTATGAACAAAAAATATATTCTATGAACAGAAAAAAAAACATCATATGAACATTTTCTATATATATACATCCATCCATCCATCCATACACATACATACATGGACCAAAAAATGCTATGAATGAAACAAAATTGTATGAACAAAAAAATCATCATATGAACAGTGTCTATATACATCCATCCATCCATACATCCATCCATACATACGTAAATCCATCCATACATACATACATGGACAAAATATGCGATATGAACAAAAAATGAACAAAGCAACGGCGGCTGAGAAGAGTAGAGTAGGGGCGGCCGCAGCGAGCAGAGCAGCGGCGGCGGCTGCGGCGGCTAGCAGAGCGCAGGGGTGGCTGCAGCACCGGGGGAGGGGCCGGCGAGCTCACTGGGGGTTGGCATCGAGGCAGGGAGTGGGATCTTGTATTACAGAACGAGTAAAGTGACTTGCCGGTAACGAGGTTGAACTAGGTATGGAGATACCGATGATCGTATCTTGGGCAAGTAACATATCGAAGAACGAAAGGAACATCATAAGGGATTCAGTGAATTCTTGACATAGAGGTTCGATTGATAAAGATCTTCATAGAATTTGTAGGAACCAATATGGGCATCCAGGTCCCTCTATTGGTTATTGACCATAGAGGTGTCTCGGTCATGTCTACATAGTTCTCGAACCCGCAGGGTCTGCACACTTAAGGTTTGGTGACGTTTCGGTAGTTTAGAGTTATGCATGGTGGTGAATGAAGGTTGTTTGGAGTCCCAGATGAGATCGTGGACATCACGAGGAGCTTCGGAATGGTGCGGAGGTAAAGATTGATATATAGGAAGTCCTCTTTTGGTCGCCGAAAAAGTTTCGGGCTCATCGGTAGTGTACCGGGAGTGCCGGTAGTGTACCGGGGGACCATCGGCAGGGGTATTTCGACCCAAGAGGCTACATGGGTTGTGGGAGGATGAATACCCGACCTTAGTGGGCTGATGGAAGTCCAATAAAGGCCCATGCGGCTGGGAAAGAAAAGCCCAAAGAGAAAAAGGTGGAAAAAGGCAAAAAGACCAAAATAAGGAGGAGTCCTAGTCCTACTAGGATTGTGGGAGGATTCCTCCTCTTCTCCCACTTCGCAGAAGCCAAGAGGGCTTGGCCCTTGCGCCAAGCCTCCTCCTCTCTTCCTCTTATATATACTAGAGGTTTTAGGGGTTTTGCACTAGATTTTCAGCCACGTGGTACCCTCTCCTCAACTGCATAGTTTCTCCTCTAGATCGGTTTTCTGGAGTGCTTAGGCGAAGCCCTGCCGAAATAGCTCCACCACCATCGCCGCAATGCCATCGTGCTACCGGAGAACTCGTCTACCTCTCCGCTCCTTCTTGCTGGATCAAGAAGACGGAGATCATCATAGAGCTGTACGTGTGCTCAACGCGGAGGTGCCGTCTGTTCGGCGCTAGATCAGAAGGACCGTGATCAAGATCGCGAGACGGATCATGATGAGATCGCGGGACGGATCGTGATGAGTTCGCGGGACGCTCGATGATTTGGATCGCGAAGACGTTCGACTACACCAACCGCGTTTGTTAACGCTTCTCGCTTAGCGATCTACAAGGGTACGTAGATCCACTCTCCCTCTCGTAGATGCTCATCACCATGGATAGATCTTGCGTGTGCGTATGAAATTTTGTTTCCCATGCAACGTTCCCCAACAGGTCGGGCGACCGGACCAGTATTAAATTTTGAATATATGAGTCTTTTAACTAATTTTGAATATATGAACATTTTAAATTAGTAACTTAGTAACCTGGTAAATTTTAACTAATTCCTATGAACAAAAAATATATTCTATGAACAGAAAAAAAACATCATATGAACATTTTCTATATATATACATCCATCCATCCACACATACACATACATACATGGACCAAAAAATGCTATGAACAAAACAAAATTGTATGAACAAAAAAATCATCATATGAAAAGTGTCTATATACATCCATCCATACATACATACATCCATACATATGTAAATCCATACATACATACATTCATGGACAAAATATGCTATATGAACAAAAAAAATATGAACAAGGCAGCGACGGCTAAGAAGAGTAGAGTAGGGGCGGACGCAGCTAGCAGAGCAGCGGCGGCGGCGGCTGCGGCGGCTAGCAGAGCGCAGGGGTGGCTGCAACACTTCGGAAGGGGCTGGGGAGCTCACTGGGGGTTGGCGTCGGGGCAAGGAGCGGGATCTTGTATTACATAACGAGTAAAGAGACTTGCCGGTAACGAGGTTGAACTAGGTATGGAGATACCGATGATTGAGTCTTGGGCAAGTGACATACCGAAGAACAAAAGGAACATCATACGGGATTAACTGAATCCTTGACATAGACGTTCGACTGACAAAGATCTTCATAGAATATGTGGGAACCAATATGGGCATCCTGGACAGCTATTGGTTATTGACCGTAGAGGTCTCTCGGTCATGTCTACATAGTTGTCGAACCCGAAGGGTCTGCACACTTAAGGTTTGGTGATGTTTCGGTAGTTCGGAGTTATGCATGGTGATGACTGAAGGTTGTTCGGAGTCCCAAATCAGTTCCCGGAGATCACGAGGAGCTCCAAAATGGTCCGGAGGTAAAGATTGATATATAGGACGTTCTGTTTTGGTCGCCGGAAAAGTTTCGGGCTCATCGATAGTGTACCGCGAGTGCTGGTAGTGTACCCGGCGACCATCGGGAGGGGTATTTCGACCCAAGAGGCAACATGGGTTGTGGGACGATGAATACCAGACCTTAGTGGGCGGGTGGAAGTCCCACAAAGGCCCATGCGGCTTGGAATGAAAAACCCAAAGAGAAAAAGGTGGAAAAAGGTAAAAAGACCAAAATAAGGAGGAGTCCTAGTCCTACTAGGATTGGAGGAGGATTCCTCCTCTTCTCCCAGTTCCGCCAAAGCCTAGATGGCTTGGCCCTTGGGCCAAGCCTCCTCCTCTCTTCCTCTTATATATACTAGAGGTTTTAGGGTTTTTGCACTAGATTTTCAGCCACGTGCTACCCTCTCCTCAAGTGCATAGTTTCTCCTCTAGATTGGTTTTCTAGAGTGCTTAGGCGAAGTCCTGCCGGAATAGCTCCTCCACCATTGCCGCAACGCCATCGTGCTGCCGGAGAAGTCGTCTACCTCTCCGCTCCCTCTTGCTGGATCAAGAAGGCGGAGATCGTCATCGAGCTGTACGTGTGCTGAACGCAGAGGTGCCGTCCGTTCGGCGCTAGATCAGAAGGACCGTCATCAAGATTGCAAGACAGATCGTGATGAGATCGCTGGACAGATCGTGACGAGTTCGCGGGACGGATCGTGATTGGATCGCAGGACGGATCGTGATGAGATCGCGGGACACTCGGCAGTTTGGATCGCGAAGACGTTCGACTACACCAATTGTGTTTCATAACGCTTCCCGCTTAGTGATGTACAAGGGTATGTAGATCCACTCTCCCTCTGGTAGATGCTCATCACCATGGATAGATCTTGCGTGTGCGTAGGAAATTTTTCTTTCCCATGCAACGTTCTCCAACTGGTCGGGCGACCGGACTGGTATTAAATTTGAATATATGAGTCTTTTAACTAATTTTGAATATATGAACATTTTAAATTAGTAACTTAGTAACTTGGTAAATTTGAACTAATTCCTATGAACAAAAAATATATTCTATGAACAGAAAAAAACATCAGATGAACATTTTCTAAATATATACATCCATCCATCCATACATACACATACATACATGGACCAAAAAATGCTATTAACAAAACAAAATTGTATGAGCAAAAAATCATCATATGAACAGTGTCTATATACATCCATCCATCCATACATACATCCATACATACATACATACATGGACAAAATATGCTATATGAACAAAAAAATATGAACAAGGCAGCGGCGGCTAAGAAGAGTAGAGTAGGGGTGGCCACAGCTAGCAGAGTAGTGGCGGCGGCGGCGGCGGCGGCTAGCAGAGCGCAGGGGTGGCTGCAGCACCGGGGAAGGGGCCGGGGAGCTCACTGGGGTTGGCGTCGGGGCAGGGAGCGGGATCCTATATTACAGAACGAGTAAAGAGACTTGCCAGTAATGAGGTTGAATTAGGTATGGAGATACCGACGATCGAATCTTAGGCAAGTAACATACCGAATAACAAAAGGAACATCATACGGGACTAACTGAATCCTTGACATAGAGGTTCGACTGATAAAGATCTTCGTAGTATATGTAGGAACCAATATGGGCATCCAGATACCGCTATTGGTTATTGACCGTAGTGGTGTCTCGGTCATGTCTACATAGTTCTCGAACCCGCAGGGTCTGCACACTTAACGTTTGGTGATGTTTTGGTAGTATAGAGTTATGCACGGTGATGATTGAAGGTTATTCGGAGTCCCGGATGAGATCCCGGACATCACGAGAAGCTTCTGAATGGTCCGGAGGTAAAGATTGATATATAGCAAGTCCTGTCTTGGTCGCTGGAAAAGTTTCGGGCTCATCGGTAGTGTACCGGAAGTGCCGGTAGTATACCGGGGGACCATCGGGAGGGATATTTAGACCCAAGAGGCTACATGGTCTGTGGGAGGATGAATACCAGACCTTAGTGGGCTGGTGGAAGTCCCACAAGGGCCCATGCGGCTGGGAAAGAAAAGCCCAAAGAGAAAAATGTGGAAAAAGGCAAAAAGACCAAAACAAGGAGGAGTCCTAGTCCTACTAGGATTGGAGGAGGATTCCTCCTCTCCTCCCACTTCTGCCGAAGCCTAGAGGGTTTGGCCCTTGCACCAAACCTCCTCCTCTCTTCCTCTTATATATACTAGAGGTTTTAGGGGTTTTGCACTAGATTTTCAGCCACGGGCTAACCTCTCCTCAAGTGCATAGTTTCTCCTCTAGATCGGTTTTCTGGAGTGCTTAGGTGAAGCCCTCCCGGAATAGCTCCACCACCATCGACGCAACGCCATCGCGCTACCAGAGAACTCGTCTACTCTTCCGCTCCCTCTTGCTGGATCAAGAAGGCGGAGATTGTCATCGAGCTGTACGTGTGCTGAACGCGGAGGTGCCGTCCTTTCGGTGCTAGGTCAGAAGGACCGTGATCAAGATCGCGAGACGGATCGTGATTAGATCGTGGGATAGATCGTGATGAGTCCGCGAGATGGAACGTGATTGGATCGCAGGACGAATCGTGATGAGATCGCGGGACACTCTGCGATTTGGATCGCGAAGACATTCGACTACACCAACCGCGTTTCTTAACGCTTCCCTCTTAGCGATCTACAAGGGTACATAGATCCACTCTCCCTCTCGTAGATGCTCATCACCATGGATAGGTCTAGCGTGTGCGTAGGAAATGTTTGTTTTCCATGCAACGTTCCCCAACAGGTTGGGCAACCGGACCGGTATTAAATTTTGAATATATAAGCTTTTTACTAATTTTGAATATATGAACATTTTAAATTAGTAACTTAGTAACTTGGTAAATGTTAATAAATTCCTATGAACAAAGAATATATAATATGAACAGAAAAAAACATCATATGAACATTTTCTAAATATATATATCCATCCATCCATACATACACATACATAAATGGACCAAAAGATGCTCTGAACAAAACAAAATTGTATGAACAAAAAATCATCATATTAACAGTGTCTATATAGATCCATCCATCCATACATACATACATACATGGACAAAATATGCTATATGAACAAAAAAATATGAACAAGGCAGCGGCGGCTAAGAAGAGTAGAGTAGGGGCGGCCACAGCTAGCAGAGCAGTGGCGGTGGCGGCGGCGGCGGCTAGCAGAGCGCAGGGGTGGCTGCAGCACCGGGGAAGGGGCCGGGGAGCTCACTTGGGGTTGGCGTCGGTGCAGGCAGCGAGATCTTATATTATAGAATGAGTAAAGAGACTTGCCGGTAACGAGGTTGAACTAGGTATGGAGATACCGACGATCGAATCTTGGGCAAGTAACATACCGAAGAACAAAAGGAACATCATACGGGATTAACTGAATCCTTGACATAGAGGTTCGACTGATAAAGATCTTCATAGAATATGTAGGAACCAATGTGGGCATCCAGGTCCAGCTATTGGTTATTGACCATAGAGGTGTCTCGGTCATGTCTACATAGTTCTCGAACCCGCAGGGTCTGCACACTTAAGGTTTGGTGACGTTTCAGTAGTATAGAGTTATGCATGGTGATGAATGAACGTTGTTAAGAGTTCGAGATGAGATCCCGGACATAACAAGCAGCTTCGGAATGGTCCGGAGGTAAAGATTGATATATAGGAAGTCCTGTTTTGGTCGCCGGAAAAGTTTCGGGCTCATCGGTAGTGTACCGGGAGTGTCGGTAGTGTACCGGGGGACCATGGGGAGGGGTATTTCGACCCAATAGGCTACATGGGCTGTGGGATGATGAATATAAGATCTTAGTGCGCTGGTGGAAGTCCCACAAAGGCCCATGCGGCTGGGAAAGAAAAGTCCAAAGAGAAAAGGTGGGAGAGAGGCAAAAAGACCAAAATAAGGAGGAGTCCTAGTCCTACTAGGATTGGAGGAGGATTCCTCCTCTCCTCCCACTTCCGCCGAAGCTTAGAGGGCTTGGCCCTTGCGCCAAGCCTCCTCCTCTCTTCCTCTTATATATACTAGAGGTTTTCGGGTTTTTGCACTAGATTTTCAGCCACGTGCTACCCTCTCCTCAAGTGCATAGTTTCTCCTCTAGATCGGTTTTCTGGGGTGCCTAGGCGAAGCGCTGCTGGAATAACTCCACCACCATTGCCGCAACGCCATCGCGCTGCCGAAGAACTCGTCTACCTCTCTGCTCCCACTTGCTAGATCCAGAAGGCGGAGATCGTCATCGAGCTGTACGTGTGCTGAACGTGGAGGTGCCGTCCATTCGGCGCTAGATCAGAAGGACCGTGATCAAGATCGCGAGACGGATCATGATGTGATCGCGGGACATATCGTGATGAGTTTGTGGGACGGATCGTGATTGGATGACATGATGGATCGTGATTAGATCACGGGACGCTCGGCGATTTGGATCGCGAAGACGTTTGACTACACCAACCGTGTTTCTTAACGCTTCCTGCTTAGCGATGTACAAAGGTATGTAGATCCACTCTCCCTCTCGTTGATGCTCATCACCATGGATAGATCTTGCGTGTGCATAGGATTTTTTTCCCCATGCAACGTTCCCCAACAAGTCGGGCGACCAGACCGGTATTAAATTTTGAATATATGAGTATTTTAACTAAATTTGAATTTATGAACATTTTAAATTAGTAACTTAGTAACTTGGTAAATTTTAACTAATTCCTAGGTACCAAAAATATGCTATATGAACAAATTAAAATGAACAAGGCAGCGACGGCTAAGAAGACTAGAGTAGGGGCGGACGCAGCTAGCAAAGCAGCGACGGCGGCGGCTGCGGCGGCTAGCAGAGCGCAGGGGTGGCAGCAACACTGGGAAAGGGGCCGGGGAGCTCACTAGGGGTCGGTGTCAGGGCAGGGAGCGGGATCTTGTATTACAGAACGAGTAAAGAGACTTGCCGGTAACGAGGTTGAACTAGGTATGGAGATACCGATGATCGAGTCTTGGGAAAGTAACATACCGAAGAACAAAAGGAACAGCATACGGGATTAACTGAATCCTTGACATAGACGTTCGACTGACAAAGATCTTCATAGAATATGTGGGAACCAATATGGGCATCCTGGTCCCGCTATTGGTTATTGAGCGTAGAGGTCTCTCGGTCATGTCTACATAGTTCTCGAACCCGCAGGGTCTGCACACTTAAGGTTTGGTGATGTTTCGGTAGTTTAGAGTTATGCATGGTGATGACTGAAGGTTGTTCGGAGTCCCAGATCAGGTCCCGGAGATCACGAGGAGCTCCGAAATGGTCCAGAGGTAAATATTGATATATAGGACGTTCCGTTTTGGTCGCCGGAAAAGTTTCGGGCTCATCAGTAGTGTACCGGGAGTGCTGATAGTGTACCGGGGGACCATCGGGAGGGGTATTTCGACCCAAGAGGCAACATGGGTTGTGGGAGGATGAATACCAGACCTTAGTGGGCGGGTGGAAGACCCACAAAGGCCCATGCGGCTTGGAATGAAAAGCCCAAAGAGAAAAAGGTGGAAAAATGTAAAAAGACCAAAATAACGAGGAGGCCTAGTCCTACTAGGATTGGAGGAGGATTCCTCCTCTTCTCCCACTTCTGCCAAAGCTTAAAGGGCTTGGCCCTTGGGACAAGCCTCCTCCTCTCTTCCTCTTATATATACCAGAGGTTTTAGGGTTTTTGCACTGGATTTTCAGCCACGTGCTACCCTCTCCTCAAGTGCATAGTTTCTCCTCTAGATTGGTTTTCTGGAGGGCTTAGGCGAAGCCCTGCCGGAACAGCTCCACCACCATCACTGCAACACCATCGCGCTGCCAGAGAACTCGTCTACCTCTCTGCTCCCTCTTGCTGGATCAAGAAGGTGGAGATCGTCATCGAGTTGTACGTGTGCTTAACGCGGAGGTGCCGTCCGTTCGGCGGTAGATCAGAAGGACCGTGATCTAGATCGCGGGACGGATCATGATGAGTTCGCGGGAGGGATCATGATTGGATCGCAGGACGGATCGTGATTAGATCGCGGGACGCTCTGCGATTTGGATCGCGAAGACGTTCGACTACACAAACCGCAGCTAGCAGAGCAGCGACGGGGGGGCTGCGGGGGCTAGCAGAGCGCAGGGGTGGCTGCAGCACCGGGGAAGGGATCGGGGAGCTCACTGGGGGTTGGCGTCGGGGCAGGTAGCGGGATCTTGTATTAGAGGACGAGTAAATAGACTTGCCGGTAACGAGGTTGAACTAGGTATGGAGGTACTGATGATCGAATCTTGGGCAAGTAACATACCAAAGAACAAAAGGAACATCATATGGGATTAACTGAATCCTTGACATAGAGGTTCGACTGATAAAGATCTTCGTGGAATATGTAGGAACCAATATGGGAATCCAAGTCCCGCTATTAGTTTTTGACCGTAGAGGTGTCTCGGGCATGTATACATAGTTCTTGAACATGCAGGGTCTGCACACTTAAGGTTTGGTGACGTTTCGGTACTATAGAGTTATGCATGATGGTGACTGAAGGTTGTTCGGAGTCTCAGATGAGATTTCGGACATCACGAGGAGCTCCGAAATGGTCCGGAGGTAAAGATTGAGATATATGAAGTCCTGTTTTGGTCGCCGGAAAAGTTTCGGGCTCATCGGTAGTGCACCGGGAGTGCCGATAGTCTACCACGAGACCATCGGGAGGGGTATTTCGACCCAAGAGGCTACATGGGTTGTGGGAGGATGAATAACATACCTTAGTGGGCTCGTGGAAGTCCCACAAAGGCCCATGTGGCTGGGAAAGAAAAGCCCAAAGAGAAAAAAATGGAAAAAGGCAAAAAGACCCAAATAAGGAGGAGTCCTAGTCCTACTAGTATTGGAGGAGGATTCCTCCTCTCCTCCCACTTCCTCCGAAGCTTAGAGGGCTTGGCCCTTGCGCCAAGCCTCCTCCTCTCTTCCTCTTATATATACAAGAGGTTTTAGGGTTTTCGCACTAGATTGCCACGTGGCACCCTCTCCTCAAGTGCATAGTTTCTCCTCTAGATCGGTTTTCTGGAGTGCTTACATGAAGCCCTGCCGAAATAGCTCCACCACCATCGCTGCAACGCCATCGCGCTGCCGAAGAACTCGTCTACCTCTCCGCTCCCACTTAATGGATCAAGAAGGCGGAGATCGTCATCGAGTTGTACGTGTGCTGAACGCGGAGGTGCCGTCCATTCGGCGCTAGATCAGAAGGACCGTGATCAAGATCGCGAGACGGATCGTGATGAGATCGCGGGACATATCGTGATGAGTTCGTGGGATGGATCGTGATTGGATCGCAGGACAGATCGTCATTAGATCGCGGGACGCTCTGCGATATGGATCGCGAAGACGTTCGACTACACCAACCGCGTTTCTTAACGCTTCCCGCTTAGCGATGTACAAGGGTATGTTGATCCACTCTCCCTCTTGTAGATGCTCATCACCATGGATACATCTTGCGTGTGCGTAGGAAAGTTTTGTTTCCCATGCAACGTTCCCCAACAGCTCGGGCGACCAGACCGGTATTAAAATTTGAATATATGAGTCTTTTAACTAATTTTGAATATATGAACATTTTAAATTAGTTACTTAGTAACTTGGTAAATTTTAACTAATTCCTATGAACAAAAAATGTATTCTATGAACAGAAAAAAAACATCATATGAACATTTGCTATATATATACATCCATCCATCCATCCATACACATACATACATGGACCAAAAAATGCTATGAACAAAACAAAATTTTATGAACAAAAAAATCATCATATGAACAATGTCTATATACATCCATCCATCCATACATCCATCCATACATACGTAAATCCATACATACATACATACATGGACAAAATATGCTATATGAACAAAAAAAATGACCAAAGCAGCGGCGGCTAAGAAGAGTAGAGTAGGGGCGGCCGCAGCGAGCAGAGCAGCGGCGGCGGCTACGGCGGCTAGCAGAGCGCAGGGGTGGCTGCAGCACCGGGGAAGGGGCTGGGGAGCTCACTACGGGGTGGCATCGGGGCAGGGAGTGGGATCTTGTATTACAGAACGAGTAAAGTGACTTGCCGGTAACGAGGTTGAACTACGTATGGAGATACCGATGATCGTATCTTGGGCAAGTAACATATCGAAGAACAAAAGGAACATCATACGGGATTAAGTGAATCCTTGACATAGAGGTTCGATTGATAAAGATCTTCGTAGAATTTGTAGGAACCAATACGGGCATCCAGGTCCCGCTATTGGTTATTGACCGTAGAGGTGTCTCGGTCATGTCTACATAGTTCTTGATCCCGCAGGGTCTGCACACTTAAGGTTTGGTGACGTTTCAGTAGTTTAGAGTTATGCCTGGTGGTGACTGAAGGTTTTTTGGAGTCCCAGATGAGATCGCGGACATCACGAGGAGCTTCGGAATGGTGCGGAGGTAAAGATTGATATATAGGAAGTCATGTTTTGGTCGCCGGAAAAGTTTCGGGCTCATAAGTAGTGTACCAGGGGTGCCGGTAGTGTACCGGGGGACCATCGGGAGGGGTATTTCGACCCAAGAGGCTACATGGGTTTTGGGAGGATGAATACCAGACCTTAGTGGGCTGGTGGAAGTCCAATAAAGGCCATGTGGCTGGGAAAGAAAAGCCCAAAGAGAAAAAGGTGGAAAAAGGCAAAAAGACCAAAATAAGGAGGAGTCCTAGTCCTACTAGGATTGGAGGAGGATTCCTCCTCTTCTCCCACTTCCGCCAAAGCCTATGGGGCTTGGCCCTTGCGCCAAGCCTCCTCCTCTCTTCCTCTTATATATACTAGAGGTTTTAGGGGTTTTGCACTAGATTTTCAGCCATGTGCTACCCTCTCCTCAAGTGCATAGTTTCTCCTCTTCGGTTTTCTGGAGTGCTTACGCGAAGCCTTGCTGAAATAGCTCCACCACCATCGCCGCAATGCCATCGCGCTGCCAGAGAACTCGTCTACCTCTCTGCTCCCTCTTACTAGATCAAGAAGGCGGACATCATCATCGAGCTGTACGTGTGCTGAACGCGGAGGTGCCGTCCTTTTGGCGCTAGATCAGAAGGACCATGATCAAGATCGCGAGACGGATCGTGATGAGATCGCATGACAGATCGTGATGAGTTCATAGGACGGATCGTGATTGGATTGCAGGACGGATTGTGATGAGACCGCGGGACGCTTTGTGATTTGGATCGCGAAGACGTTCGACTACACCAACCGCGTTTCTTAACGCTTCCCGCTTAGCGATGTACAAGGGTATGTTGACCCACTCTCCCTCTTGTAGATGCTCATCACCATGGATAGATCTTGCGTGTGCGTAGGAAAGTTTTGTTTCCCATGCAACGTTCCCCAACAGCTCGGGCGACCAGACCGGTATTAAAATTTGAATATATGAGTCTTTTAACTAATTTTGAATATATGAACATTTTAAATTAGTAACTTAGTAACTTGGTAAATTTTAACTAATTCCTATGAACAAAAACTGTATTCTATGAACAGAAAAAAAACATCATATGAACATTTGCTATATATATACATCCATCCATACATACATACACATACATACATGGACCAAAAAATGCTATAACCAAAACAAAATTTTATGAACAAAAAAATCATCATATGAACAGTGTCTATATACATCCATCCATCCATACATACATCCATACATACATACATACATGGACAAAAGATGCTATGTGAACAAAAAAAGTATGAACAAGGCAGCGGCGGCTAAGAAGAGTAGAGTAGGTGCGGCCGCAGCTAGCAGAGAAGCGGCGGCGTAGCTGCGGCAGCTAGCAGAGCGCAGTGGTGGCTGCAGCACCGGGGAAGGGGCCGGGGAGCTCACTGGGGGTTGGCGTCGGGGCAGGGAGCGGGATCTTGTATTACAGAACGAGTAAAGAGACTTGCTGGTAACGAGGTTGAACTAGGTATGGAGATACCACTGATCGAATCTTGGGCAAGTAACATACCGAAGAACAAAAGGAACATCATACGGGATTAACTGAATCCTTGACATAGAGGTTAGAATGATAAAGATCTTCGTAGAATATGTTGGAACCAATATGGGCATCCAGGTCCCACTATTGGTTATTGACCGTAGAGGTGTCTCGGTCATGTCTACATAGTTCTCGAACCCGCAGGGTCCCCACACTTAAGGTTCGGTGACGTTTCGGTATTGTAGAGTTATGCATGATGGCGACTGAAGGTTGTTCCGAGTCCCAGATGAGATACCGGACATCACGAGGAGCTCCGGAATGGTCCGGAGGTAGAGATTGATATTTAGGAAGTCCTGTTTTGGTCGCCGGAAAAGTTTTGGGCTCATCGGTAGTGTACCGGGGGACCATCAGGAGGGGTATTTCGACTCAAGAGGCTACATGGGTTGTGGGAGGATGAATACCAGACCTTAGTGGGCTTGTCGAAGTCCCACAAAGGCCCATGCGGCTGGGAAAGAAAAGCCCAAAGAGAAAAAGGTGGAAAAAGACAAAAAGACCCAAATAAGGAGGAGTCCTAGTCCTACCAGGATTGGAGGAGGATTCCTCCTCTCCTCCCACTTCCGCCGAAGCCTAGAGGGCTTGGCCCTTGCGCCAAGCCTCCTCCTCTCTTCCTCTTATATATACTAGAGGTTTTAGGGGTTTTGCACTAGATTTTCAGCCACGTGCTACCCTCTCCTCAAGTGCATAGTTTCTCCTCTAGATCGGTTTTCTGTAGTGCTTAGGCGAATCCCTGCCGGAATAGCTCCACCAAGATTGCTGCAACGCCATCGCGCTGCCAGAGAACTCATCTACCTCTACGCTCCATCTTGCTGGATCAAGAAGGCGGAGATCGTCATCGAGCTGTACGTGTGCTGAACGCGGAGGTGTCGTCTGTTCTGCGCTAGATCAGAAGGACCGTGATCAAGATCGCGAGACGGATCATGAAGAGATCGCAGGACAGATCGTGATGAGTTCGCGGGACGGATTGTGATTGGATCGCAGGACGGATCATGATTGGATCGCGGGACGCTCGGCGATTTGGATCGCGAAGATGTTCGACTACACCAACCGCGTTTGTTAACGCTTCCCGCTTAGCGATCTACAAGGGTATGTAGATCCACTCTCCCTCTCGTAGATGCTCATCACCATGGATAGATCTTGCGTGTGCGTAGGAAAAAAAATTCCCATGCAACGTTCCCCAACAGGTCGGGCGACCGGACCGGTATTAAATTTTGACTATATGAGTCTTTTAACTAATTTTGAATATATGAACATTTTAAATTAGTAACTTAGTAACATGGTAAATTTTAACTAATTCCTATGCACAAAAAATATATTCTATGAACAGAAAAAAAACATCATATGAACATTTTCTATATATATACATCCATCCATCCACACATACACATACATACATGGACCAAAAAATGCTATGAACAAAACAAAATTGTATGAACAAAAAAATCATCATATGAAAAGTGTCTATATACATCCATCCATCGATACATACATGCATACATATGTAAATCCATACATACATACATTCATGGACAAAATATGCTATATGAACAAAAAAATATGAACAAGGCAGCGACGGCTAAGAAGAGTAGAGTAGGGGCGGATGCAGCTAGCAGAGCAGCGGCGGCGGCGGCTGCGGCGGCTAGCAGAGCGCAGGGGTGGCTGCAACACTGGGGAAGGGCCGGGGAGCTCACTAGGGGTTGGCGTCGGGGCAGGGAGCGGGATATTGTATTACAGGACGAGTAAAGAGACTTGCCGGTAACGAGGTTGAACTAGGTATGGAGATACCGATGATCGAATCTTGGGCAAGTGACATACCGAAGAACAAAAGGAACATCATACGGGATTAACTGAATCCTTGACATAGACGTTCGACTGACAAAGATCTTCATAGAATATTTGGGAACCAATATGGGCATCTTGGTCCCGCTATTGGTTATTGACAGTAAAGGTCTCTCGGTCATGTCTACATAGTTCTCGAACTCGCAGGGTCTGCACACTTAAGGTTTGGTGATGTTTCGGTAGTTTAGAGTTATGCATGGTGATGACTGAAGGTTTTTCGGAGTCCCATATCAGTTCCCGGAGATCACGAGGAGCTCCGAAATGGTCCGGAGGTAAAGATTGATATATAGGACGTTCTGTTTTGGTCGGCAGAAAAGTTTCGGGCTCATCGGTAGTGTACCGGGAGTGCTGGTAGTGTACCGGGGGACCATCGGGAGGGGTATTTCGACCCAAGAGGCAACATGGGTTGTGGGACGATGAATACCAGACCTTAGTGGGCGGGCGGAAGTCCCACAAAGGCCCATGCGTCTTGGAATGAAAAACCCAAAGAGAAAAAGGTGGAAAAAGGTAAAAAGACCAAAATAAGGAGGAGTCCTAGTCCTACTAGGATTGGAGGAGGATTCCTCCTCTTCTCCCACTTCCGCCAAAGCCTAGATGGCTTGGCCCTTGGGCCAAGCCTCCTCCTCTCTTCCTCTTATATATACTAGAGGTTTTAAGCTTTTTGCACTAGATTTTCAGCCACGTGCTAACCCCTCCTCAAGTGCATAGTTTCTCCTCTAGATTGGTTTTATGGAGTGCTTAGGCGACGCCCTGCCGGAATAGCTCCACCATCATTGCTGCAACGCCATCGCGCTGTCGGAGAACTCGTCTACCCTTCTGCTCCCTCTTGCTGGATCAAGAAGGCGGATATTGTCATCGAGCTGTACGTGTGCTGAACGTGGAGGTGCCGTCCGTTCGGCGCTAGATCAGAAGGACCGTCATCAAGATCGCAAGACGGATCGTGATGAGATCGCGGGACGGATCGTGACGAGTTCGCGGGACGGATCGTGATTCGATCGCAGGACGGATCGTGATGAGATCGCGGGACACTCGTCGGTTTGGATCGCGAAGACGTTCGACTACAGCAATCGTGTTTCATAACGCTTCCCACTTAGCGATGTACAAGGGTATGTAGATCCACTCTCCCTCTCGTAGATGCTCATCACCATGGATAGATCTTGCGTGTGCGTAGAAATTTTTTGTTTCCCGTGCAACGTTCTCCAACAGGTCGGGCGACCGGATTGGTAATAAATTTGAATAAATGAGTCTTTTAACTAATTTTTAATATAAGAACATTTTAAATTAGTAACTTAGTAACTTGGTAAATTTGAACTAATTCCTATGAACAAAAAATATATTCTATGAACAGAAAAAAAACATCATCTGAACATTTTCTAAATATATACATCCATCCATACATACATACACATACATACATGGACCAAAAAATGCTATGAACAAAACAAAATTGTATGAACAAAAAATCATCATATGAACAGTGTCTATATATATCCATCAATCCATACATACATGGAAAATATATGCTATATGAAAAAAAAAATATGAACAAGGCAGCGGCGGCTAAGAAGAGTAGAGTAGGGGCGGCCACAGCTAGCAGAGCAGGGGCGGCGGCGGCTGCGGCGGCTAGCAGAGCGCAGGGGTGGCTGCAGCACCGGCGAAGGGGCCGGGGAGCTCACTGGGGTTGGCGTCGGTGCAGGGAGCGGGATCCTATATTACAGAACGAGTAAAGAGACTTGCCAGTAATGAGGTTGAATTAGGTATGGAGATACCGACGATCGAATCTTGGGCAAGTAACATACCGAATAACAAAAGGCACATCATACGGGACTAACTGAATCCTTGACATAGAGGTTTGACTGATAAAGATCTTTGTAGGATATGTAGGAACCAATATGGGCATCCAGGTCGCGCTATTGGTTATTGACCGTAGTGGTGTCTCGGTCATGTCTACATAGTTCTCGAACCCGCAGGGTGTGCACACTTAACGTTTGGTGATGTTTCGGTAGTATAGAGTTATGCACAGTGATGATTGAAGGTTATTCGGAGTCCCAGATGAGATCTCGGGCATCACAAGCAGCTTCCGAATGGTCCGGAGGTAAAGATTGATATATAGGAAGTCCTGTTTTGGTCGCTGGAAAAGTTTCGGGCTCATCGGTAGTGTACTGGGAGTGCCGGTAGTATACCGGGGGACCATCGGGAGGGATATTTAGACCCAAGAGGCTACATGGGCTGTGGGAGGATAAATACCAGACCTTAGTGGGCTGGTGGAAGTCCCACGAAGGCCCATGCGGCTGGGAAAGAAAAGCCCAAAGAGAAAATGTGGAAAAAGGCAAAAAGACCAAAACAAGGAGGAGTCCTAGTCCTACTAGGATTGGAGGAGGATTCCTCCTCTCCTCCCACTTCCGCCGAAGCTTAGTGGGCTTGTCCCTTGCGCCAAGCCTCCTCCTCTCTTGCTCTTATATATAATAGAGGTTTTAGGGTTTTTGCACTAGATTTTTAGCCACGTGCTACCCTCTCCTCAAGTGCATAGTTTTTCCTCTAGATCGGTTTTCTGGGGTGCCTAGGCGAAGCCCTGCCGGAATAGCTCCACCACCATCGACGCAACGCCGTCGGGCTGCCGAAGAACTCGTCTACCTCTCCGCTCCCACTTGCTAGATCCAGAAGGCAGAGATCGTCATCGAGCTGTACGTGTGCTGAACGCGGAGGTGCCGTCCATTCGGCGCTAGATCAGAAGGACCGTGATCAAGATCGTGAGACGGATCATGATGAGATCGCGGGACGTATCGTGATGAGTTCGCGGGACGGATCGTGATTGGATGGCATGACAGATCGTGATTAGATCACGGGACGCTCGGCGATTTGGATCGCGAAGACGTTCGACTACACCAACCGTGTTTCTTAACGCTTCCCGCTTAGCGATGTACAAAGGTATGTAGATCCACTCTCCCTCTCGTTGATGCTCATCACCATGGATAGATCTTGCGTGTGCATAGGATTTTTTTCCCATGCAACATTCACCAACAAGTCGGGCGAGCAGACCGGCATTAAATTTTGAATATATGAGTATTTTAAGTAAATTTGAATATATGAACATTTTAAATTAGTAACTTAGTATATTCGTAAATTTTAACTAATTCCTATGAACAAAAAATACATTCTATGAAAATAAAAAAAACATCATATGAAGATTTTCTATATAGATACATCCATCCATCCATACATACACATACATACATGGACCAAAAAATGCTATGAACGAAACAAAGTTGTATGAACAAAAAAATCATCATATGAACAGTGTCTATATACGTCCAGCCATCCATACGTACATACATCCATATGTAAATCCATACATACAAACATTCAAGGACAAAATATGCTATATGAACAAGGCAGCGACGGCTAAGAAGAGTAGAGTAGGGGCGGACGCAGCTAGCAGAGCAGCGGCGGCGGCGGCGGCGGCTAGCAGAGCGCAGGGGTGGCAGCAACACTGGGAAAGGGGCCGGGGAGCTCACTAGGGGTCGGTGTCGGAGATCCTGATGATCGAGTCTTGGGAAAGTAACATACCGAAGAACAAAAGGAACATCATACGGGATTAACTGAATCCTTGACATAGACGTTGGACTGACAAAGATCGTCATAGAATATGTGGGAACCAATATGGGCATCCCGGTCCCGCTATTGGTTATTTACCGTAGAGGTGTCTCGGTCATGTCTACATAGTTCTCGAACCCGCAGCGTCTGCAAACTTAAGGTTTGGTGATGTTTCGGTAGTTTAGAGTTATGCATGGTGATGACTGAAGGTTGTTCAGAGTCCCAGATCAGATCCTGGACATCACGAGGAGCTCCGGAATGGTCCGGAGGTAAAGATTGATATATAGGACGTTCTATTTTGGTCGTCGGAAAAGTTTCGGGCCCATCGGTAGTGTACCGGGAGTGCCGGTAGTGTACCGGGGGACCATCGGGAGGGGTATTTCGACCCAAGAGGCTACATGGGTTGTGGGAGGATGGATACCAGACCTTAGTGGGCTTGTGGAAGTCCCACAAAGGCCCATGCGGCTGGGAAGGAAAAATCCAAAGAGAAAAGGGTGGGAAAAGGCAAAAAGAATCAAATAAGGAGGAGTCCTAGTCCTACTAGGATTGCAGGAGGATTCCTCCTCTCGTCCCACTTCCGCTGAAGCCTAGAGGGCTTGGCCCTTGCGCCAAGCCTCCTCCTCTCTTCCTCTTATATATAATAGAGGTTCTAGGGTTTTTGCACTAGATTTTCAGCCACGGGCTACCCTCTCCTCAAGTGCATAGTTTCTCCTCTAGATCTGTTTTCTGGAGTGCTTAGGCGAAGCCCTGCCGGAATAGCTCCACCACCATTGCTGCAACGCCATCGCGCTGCCAGAGAACTCATCTACCTCTACGCTCCATCTTTCTGGATCAAGAAGGCGGAGATCATCATTGAGCTGTACGTGTGCTGAACGCGGAGGTGTCGTCTGTTCGGCGCCAGATCAGAAGGACCGTGATCAAGATCGCGAGACGGATCATGATAAGATCGCAGGACGGATCGTGATGAGTTCGTGGGATGGATTGTGATTGGATCGCAGGACGGATCATGATTAGATCGCGGGACGCTCGGCGATTTGGATCGCGAAGACGTTCGACTACACCAACCGCGTTTGTTAACGCTTCCCGCTTAGCGATCTACAAGGGTATGTAGATCCACTCTCCCTCTCGTAGATGCTCATCACCATGTATAGATCTTGTGTGTGCTTAGGAAATTTTGTTTCCCATGCAACGTTCCCAACAGGTCGGGCGACCGGACCAGTATTAAATTTTGAATATATGAGTCTTTTAACTAATTCTGAATATATGAACATTTTAAATTAGTAACTTAGTAACCTGGTAAATTTTAACTAATTTCTATGAACAAAAAAAATATTCTATGAACAGAAAAAAAAATATCATATGAACATTTTCTATATATATACATCCATCCATCCACACATACACATACATAAATGGACCAAAAAATGCTATGAACAAAACAAAATTGTATGAACAAAAAAATCATCATATGAAAAGTGTCTATATACATCCATCCATCCATCCATACATCCATACATATGTAAATCCATACATACATACATTCATGGACAAAATATGCTATATGAACAAGGCAGCGACAACTAAGAAGAGTAGAGTAGGGGCGGACGCAGCTAGCAGAGCAGCGGCGGCGGCGGCTAGCAGAGCGTAGGGGTGGCTGCAGCACCGGGGAAGGGCCGTGGTGCTCACTGGGGGTTGGCGTCGGGGCAGGGAGTGGGATCTTATATTACAGAACGAGTAAGGAGACTTGCCATTAATGAGGTTGAACTAGGTATGGAGATACCGACGATCGAATCTTACGCAAGTAACATACCGAAGAACAAAAGGAACATCATACGGGATTACCTGAATCCTTGACATAGAGGTTCGACTGATAAAGATCTTCGTACAATATGTAGGAACCAATATGGGCATCCAGGTCCCGCTATTGGTTATTGACCGTAGAGGTGTCTCGGTCATGTCTACATTGTTCTCGAACCCGCAGGGTCTGCACACTTAAGGTTTGGTGACGTTTCGGTAGTATAGAGTTATGCATGGTGATGATTGAAGGTTGTTCAGAGTCCCAGATAAGATCCCGGGCATCACGAGCAGCTTCAGAATGGTCCGGAGGTAAAGGTTGATATATAGGAAGTCCTGTTTTGGTCGCCGGACAAGTTTTGGGCTCATTGGTAGTGTACCGGGAGTGCCGATAGTATACCGGGGGAACATCGGGAGGGGTATTTCGACCCAAGAGGCTACATGGGCTGTGGGAGGATGAATACCAGACCTTAGTGGGCTGGTGGAAGTCCCACAAAGGCCCATGCGGCTGGGAAAGAAAAGCCAAAGAGAAAAATGTGGAAAAATGCAAAAAGACCAAAACACGGAGGAGTCCTAGTCCTACTAGGATTGGAGGAGGATTCCTCCTCTTCTCCCACTTCCACCGAAGCCTAGAGGGCTTGGCCCTTGCGCCAAGCCTCCTTCTCTCTTCCTCTTATATATAATAGAGGTTTTAGGATTTTTGCACTAGATTTTCAGCCACGTGCTACCCTCTCCTCAAGTGCATAGTTTCTCCTCTAGATCGGTTTTCTGGAGTGCTTAGGCGAAGCCCTGCCGGAATAGCTCCACCACCATCGCCGCAACGCCATCGTGCTGCCACAGAACTCGTCTACCTCTTCGTTCCCTCTTGCTGGATCAAGAAGGCGGAGATCGTCATCGAGGTGTACATGTGCTGAACGCGGAGATGCCGTCCTTTCGGCGATAGATCAGAAGGACCGTGACCAAGATCGCAAGACCGATCGTGATGAGATCGCGGGACGTATCGTGATGAGTTCGCGGGACGGATCGTGATTGGATCGCAGGACGAATCGTGATGAGATCACGGGACGCTCTGTGATTTGGATCACGAAGACGTTCGACTACACCAACCGCTTTTCTTAACGCTTCCCGTATAGCGATCTACAAGGGTATGTAGATCCACTCTCCCTCCCGTCGATGCTCATCACCATGGATAGATCTTGCGTGTGCGTAGGAAATTTTTGTTTCCCATGCAACATTCCCCAACAGGTCGGGCGACCAGACCGGTATTAAATTTTGAATATATGAGTCTTTTAACTAATTTTAAATATATGAACATTTGAAATTAGTAACTTAGTAACTAGGTAAATTTTAACTAATTCCTATGAACAAAAAATATATTCTATGAACTGAAAAAAATCATCATATGAACATTTACTATATATATACATCTATCCATCCATACATACACATACATACATGGACCAAGAAATGCTATGAACAACACAAAATTCTATGAACAAAAAAATCATCATATGAACAGTGTCTATATACATCCATCCATACATACATACATACATACATCCATACATACATACATACATAGACCAGGAAATGCTATGAACAAAACAAAATTCTATGAACAAAAAAATCATCATATGAATAGTGTCTATATACATCCATCCATCCATACATACATACATACATACATCCATACATACATACATGGACAAAAAATGCTATATGAACAAGGCAGCGGCGGCTAAGAAGAGTAGAGTAGTGGCGGACGCAGCTAGCAGAGCAGCGGCGGTGGCGGCTGCGGCTAAGCAGAGGAGGGGCGGCGGTGGCTAGCAGAGCGCAAGGGTGGCGGCAGCACTGGGGAAGGGGCCGGGGAGCTTACTGGGGGTTGGCATCGGGGCAGGGAGTGGGATCTTATATTACAGAATGAGTAAAGAGACTTGCCGGTAATGAGATTGAACTAGGTATGGAGATACCGACGATCGAATCTTGGGCAAGTAACATACCGAAGAACAAAAGGAAGATCATACGGGATTAACTCAATCCATGACATAGAGGTTCGACTGATAAAGATCTTCATAGAATATGTAGGAACCAATATGGGCATCGAGGTCCCGCTATTGGTTATTGACCGTACAGGTGTCTCAGTCATCTCTATATAGTTCTCGAACCCGCAGGGTCTGAACACTTAAGGTTTGGTGACGTTTCGGTAGTATAGAGTTATGCATCGTGATGACTGAAGGTTGTTCCGAGTCCCAGATGATATCCCGGACATCGCGAGCAGCTCCGAAATGGTCCGGAGGTAAAGATTGATATATAGGAAGTCCTATTTTGGTCGCCGGAATAGTTTCGGGCTCATCAGTAGCGTACAGGGCATGCCGGTAGTGTACCGACGGACCATCGGGAGGGGTATTTCGACCCAAGAGGCTACATGGGCTGTGGGAGGATGAATACCATACCTTAGTGGGCTGGTGTAAGTCCTATAAAGGCCCATGCGGCTGGGAAAGAAAATCCCAAAGAGAAAAAGGTGGAAAAAGGCAAAAAGACAAAAATGAGGAATCCTAGTCCTACTAGGATTGGAGGAGGATTCCTCCTCTCCTCCCACTTCCGCCGAAGCCTAGAGGGCTTCGCCCTTGCGCCAAGCCTCCTCCTCTCTTCCTCTTATATATAGTAGAGGTTTTAAGATTTTTGCACTAGATTTTCAGCCACGTGCTACCCTCTCCTCAAGTGCATAGTTTCTCCTCTAGATCGGTTTTCTGGAGTGCTTAGGCAAAGCCCTACCTGAATAGCTCCACCACCATCACCGCAACGCCATCGTGCTGCCACAGAACTCGTCTACCTCTCTGCTCCCTCTTGCTGGATCGAGAAGGCGGAGATCGTCATCGAGGTGTACATGTGCTGAACATGGAGGTGCCGTCCTTTCGGTGCTACATAAGAAGGACCGTGATCAAAATCGCAAGACCGATCGTGATGAGATCGCGGGACGTATCGTGATGAGTTTGTGGGACGGATCGTGATTGGATCGCAGGAGGATCGTGATGAGATCGCGGGACGCTCTGCGATTTGGATCGCGAAGACGTTCGACTACACCAATCGCGTTTGTTAACGCTTCCCGCTTAGCGATCTACAAGGGTATGTAGATCCACTCTCCCTCGCGTAGATGCTCATCACCATGGATAGATCTTGCGTGTGCGTAGGAAATTTTGGTTTCCCATGCAACGTTCCCCAACAGGTCGGGCGACCGGACCGGTATTAAATTTTGAATATATGAGTCTTTTAAATAATTTTGAATATATGAACATTTGAAATTAGTAACTTAGTAACTTGGTAAATTTTAACTAATTCCTATGAACAAAAAATATATTCTATGAACAGAAAAAATCATCATATGAACATTTACTATATATATACATCTATCCATCCATACATACACATACATACAGGGACCAAGAAATGCTATGAACAAAACAAAATTCTATGAACAAAAAAATCATCATATGAATAGTGTCTATATACATCCATCCATCCATACATACATACATACATCCATACATACATACATACATGGACAAATAATGCTATATGAACAAAAAATATATGAACAAGGCAGCGGCGGCTAAGAAGAGTAGAGTAGTGGCAGACGCAGCTAGCAGAGCAGTGGTGGTGGCGGCTGCGGCTAAGCAGAGTAGGGGCGGCGGTGGCTAGCAGAGCGCAAGGGTGGCGGCAGCACCGGGGATGGGGCCGGGGAGCTTACTGGGGTTGACGTCGGGGCAGGGAGCGGCCGTGGGCGTCGGGGCGGGGAGTAGTGGCTGGCATTGGGGGCGGCAGAGCAGCCTGGCAACGTCAGGGCAGGGACGGCGATGGGGAGCAGAGGAGCAGCCTCACGGCAACATGCATTTCGGCATCGGGGGAGAGCATGGGGAGAAATTCTCTAAGTGCTGCTTATAGAGTCACACCTTTCGTCCCGGTTGGTGGCACGAACCGGGACGGAAGGCCCCCCTTTTGTCTCGGTTCGTGCCACCAACCGGGACCAAAGGTGTATTTTGCCAGGTGAAAGGGCGAGAAGCCTAGACCATTGGTCCCGGTTGGTGGCTCAAACCGGGACAAAAGGGGGGCATTTCGTCCCGGTTCATGCTACCAATCAGGACCAATGGTCTGTGTTGCCGCATCCAAAACTTTAGTCCCACCTCGCAAGTTCAGAGGGGCTCAGAGTTGTTTATAAGTGCGGTTGTCGCTTCCCTCTCGAGCTCCTCACTACTGGAGGCAGTAAATGCCTATGTGTTGCTCTGTTGGGCCTGCTTGGACTGCGGGCTTGCATCCAGGCCCACCTCTAGGGTTTCTAGTCTTATGCAGGCCGTGGTGGCTAGTAGGTGGGCCTTTTTTCATTTTTTGCATATGTTATGTTTTTAAATATTTAATGTTATTCTTTGCATACGTTAATTTTAGTTATATAATTTTAGTTGCATAAATTTTATATAATTTTAAATCCATAATTTTTATATAATTTTAGTTTCATAAGTTATATTTTTTATTGATTTCTTTTAGTTGATTCCTTTTGCTACTAGAGTTTTACAAAAGCTTTTTAGTTTTTTATTAAAGTTTGTAACAAAAAATACTTGACGAAAATTCTTTTTACTATTAATGTTTTAAAAAAATAAATACATTGATAGTTTTAGTTAATATTATTTTGATTATTTTTAGTTGATTCTTTTTGCCATTGAAGAATATTGTATTTAATTGATTCTTTTTAGTTCATTATTTTTGCTATTAGAATTTTATGAAAGCTTTTTATTTCATTCTTTTTTCTAATAGATTTTTATGAAAGCTTTTTGATTCATTCTTTTGGCTATTAATTCATTATTTGAGCTAAACTAACATGAAATTGAAAAGCAGTACAAATGAACTCTAAAAAAGATGAAACTTGGTATGGTATCATCATTTCACCCACAAAGCATTTGCTAAAAAGTAGAGAGGGTTACGGAAAAAATTGGATGCACTTCGTGTACAAAATGGACAATTTCCTTCGAAGTATTACGGTTTCAGAGAAAAAGTCATATGTTACAAACATTTTATTTTTTTAACTTATTTCAACTTGAGACTTTTTGTGCGTTCAACATGAACCATTCAAAGTCGCGTCATCAATTTTCAACCCTTTGGGACTTCATTTACTATTTTTCATGGATTTACTAAATTTTTTAGCTAAATGACACTGAAATTGAAAAGGTTGAAAGTTGGCATGGTATCATCATTTGAGCCACATAGCATGTGCTAAAAAGTTGAGAGGGTTAAGGCAAAAACTGGATGCACTTCGCGTACAAAATAGACAATCTCTTTCAAAGTATCACAGTTTCGGACGAAAACTCATATGTTACAAAGGCATTTCATTTTTTTAACTTATTTCAACTCCAGAATTTTTGTGTGTTCAACATGCACCATTCAAAGCCACATCATCAATTTTTTACTCTTTCAGACTTAATTTTCTGTTTTTCATGTATTTACTGATTTTTTAGCTAAATGACCCAGAAATTGAAAAGCAGTACAACTGAAGTCTGAAAAGGTTGAAAGTTGGCATGGTATCATCATTTCACCCACATAGCATGTGCTAAAAAGTTGAGAGGGTTACGGCAAAAACTGGATGCACTTCGTGTACAAAATGGACAATCTCTTTTTAGGTATCCTGGTTTCGAATGAAAACTCGTATGTTAGAAAAGGCATTTCATTTCTTGACATGTAACTGAAGTGATATTCTCTATCCAAGCCATCATCAAAATAGTAGTGGAGAGAAAGTCTTCACTTTTTCTTCGCATGTGTCCCTTGCTTATTGCATCATAACCATGGATAATCTTCATCGTTTAGTATGGTGCTTGGGTCAGCCTTCACTTTGAAGGGAGGAATTTCATGAAACTTTTGATAATGTTCAGACATGTCTCTCTTGCCCTCCACTCCCACGATATCTCTTTCCCCTGAAAGAACTATGTGGCGCTTTGGCTCATCATATGATGTATTCGCTTCCTAATATTTTCTTTTTCTCGGTTTGGTAGACATGTCCTTCACATAGAAAACCTGTGCCACATCATTGGCTAGGACGAATTGTTCACCTGTGTACCTAAGATTGTTTTGATCCACTGTTTTCATCCCGTATTGCAGGTCTACCGGTACCCTGCCTCCTGACAGATTGATCCATTTGCATCGAAATAAAGGACCTTAAAATCATGTCCATAGTCAAGTTCACATATGCCCACTATGTAACCATAATATGTGTCCTTTCCCATGTTGGTTGCTGCATCAAAGCGGACACCACTGTTTGGCTTGGTGCTCTTTTGATCTTGGGCGATCGTGTAAAATGTATTCCTATTTATCTCATACCCTTAGTAAGTCAATACAGTCGAAGATGGTCCCCTGGCCAATGAGTACAACTCATGTCCAGCAATGTTGTTACCCGTGAGATGTGTTTGCAACCAACTACCAAAAGTCCTGATGTGTTCACATGTAATCCAGGCGTCAATATTCTCCGGTTGTTTGGAGCATAGAAAATTCTTGTGTTCATTGCCATACGGGGTCACCAAGGTAGAATTCTGTAAAACCGTGTGTTGGAAATATGCCCTATAGGCAATAATAAAATGATTATTATTATATTTCCTTGTTCATGATAATCGTTTATTATCCGTGCTATAATTTTATTGATTGGAAACACGTTGCATTTGTGGATACATAGACACAACTATGTCCCTAGTATGCCTCTAGTAGACTAGGTTGTTGATCAAAGATGGTCAAGGTTTCCTAGCCATTGACATGAGATGTCATTTGATAATGGGATCACATCATTAGAAGAATTATGAGATGGACAAGACCCAAACTATAAACGTAGCATATGATTGTGTCAGTTTATTACTACAGTTTTCTGCATGTCAAGTATATGTTCTTGTGACCATGAGATCATGCAATTCACGGACACCGGAGGAGTGCCTTGTGTGTATCAAACGTTGCAACGTAACTAGGTGACTATAAAGCTGCTCTACAGGTATATCCGAGGGTGTCTGCTGGGTTAGCATGGATCAACACTGGGATTTGTTACTCCGTGTGACGGAGAGGTATCTCAAGTCCCACTCGGTAATACAACATCACAATAAGCCTTGCAAGCAATGTGACAAATTGTTAGCCATGGGATCTTGTATTATGAAACGAGTAAAGAGACTTGCCGGCAACGAGATTGAACAAGGTATGGAGATACCGACTATCGAATCTCGGGCAAATAACATACCGAAAAACAAAGGGGACATCATATGGGATTAACTGAATCCTTGACATAGAGGTTTGACCGATAAAGATATTTGTAGAATATGTTGGAATCAATATGGGCATCCAGGTCCCGCTATTGGTTATTGACCATAGAGGTGTCGCAGTCATGTCATCTTAGTTCTCGAACCTGCAGGGTCTGCACACTTAAGGTTCGGTGACGTTTTGGCAGTATAGAGTTATGTATGGTGGTGACCGAAGGTTGTTCGGAGTCCCGGATGAGATTCCGAAAGTCACGAGGAGCTCCGGAATGGTCTGGAGGTAAAGATTGACATATAGGAAGTCCTATTTTGATCACCGGAAAAGTTTCCGCCTCATTGGTAGTGTACCGGGAAGGCCGGGAGGGTACCGGGGGACCATCGGGAGGGGTATTTCGACCCAAGAGGGTACATGGGATGTGGGAGGATGAATAATAGCCCTTAGTGGGCTGGTAGAAGTTCCACCTAAGGCCCATGCGGCTGGAAAGAAAGCCCAAGGTGGAAAAAGGTGGAAAAGGGCAAAAGGTGGGAATAAGGAAGGAGTCCTAATCCTACTAGGAGTGGAGGAGGACACCTCCCTCCCACTTCGGCAGAACTAGGGTTGGCTCCCTTGGGATCCAAGCCTTCTCCCCTCCCCTCCTCCTATATATACTAGAGGTTTTGAGGGTTTTTGACATAGATTTTCAGCCACGTGCTATCCTCTCCTATAGATGATAGCTTCTCCTCTAGATCAGTTTCAGCAGTGCTTAGGCGATGCCCTACTGAAATAGATCCACCACCATCGCCGCAACGCCGTTGCACTGCTGGAGAACTCTTCTACCTCTCCACTCCCTGTTGCTAGATCAAGACGGCGAATATCATCATCGAGTCGTACGTGTGCTGAACGCGGAGGTGTCGTCCATTCGGTGCTAGATCGGGACTAATCGTGATTGGATCGCGAGACGTGCAGCGATTTGGATCGCCAAGACGTTCAGCTAAATCAACTGAGTTTCTTAATGCTTCCCACTTAGCAATCTACAAGGGTATGTGGATCCACTCTCCATCTCGTAGATGCTCATCACCATGGATAGATCTTGCGTGCACGTAGGAAATTTTCTGTTTCCCATGCAACGTTCCCCAACAATGGTATCAGAGCTAGGTCTATGTGTAGATGAGATCTCATGTAGAACACATATATTTTGTGGGCGTTGATGCTTAGATTGTTCCTCCCTTGGTCGTGTTTTGGTTCAACGGTATTGTGGGATGAAGCGGCTCGGACCAACCTCACTCGTATGCTTACGAGAGACCGGTTCCATCGATTGACGTGTAACTTTGTTGCACAAAGATGGCTGGCGGGTGCCTGTCTCTCCCACTTTAGTTGGATCGGATTCGAGAAAGGCGGTCCTTGAGAAGGTTGAAAAGCAATTTATGTATCACCGTTGTGGTTTAGCGTAGGTGAGAATTGTTCTTGCTAGATACCCGTAGCAGCCACGTAAAACTTGCAACAACAATTAGAGGATGTCTAACTTGTTTTTGCAGGGTATGTTGTGATGTGATATGGCCAATTACATGATGAGATATATGTGATATATGAGATAATCATGTGTTTTATAGAATATCACGACTTGCATGTCGATGAGTACGACAATCAAGAGGATCCATAGGGTTGTCTTTAATTATTGTATGACCTGCGTGTCGATCATTAAGCGCTATGTAATGCTTTACTTTATTGCTAAACGGTAGCCATAGTAGTATGAGCATGGTGGGCGCAACAACCCCGATGGCAACACATTGATGGAGATCAAGATGATGCAGATCATGGTGCCATGCCGGTGACGATGGAGATCATGTCGGTGCTTTCAAGATGGAGATAAAAAGCACAAGTTCATAGCCATATCATGGCACTTATGATTTGCATATGATGTTAATCCTTTTATGCACCTTGTTTTGCTTAGGACGACGGTAGCATTATAAGGTGATCCGTCTATTAAATTTCAAGATAAATTGTTTTCTCCCCGAGTGTGCACCGTTGCGAAAGTTCGTCGTGTCGAGATACCATGTTATGATCGGGTGTGATAGACTCTACGTTCACATACAATGGGTGCACGCCAGTGTTGCACATGCAGAACACTCGGGTTAAACTTGACGAGCCTAGCATGTACAGACATGGCCCCAGAACACAAGAGACCGAAAGGTCGAACATGAATCATATAGTAGATATGATCAACATGATGATGTTCACCATTGAAACCACCTCAACTCACGTGATGATCGGACTTGAGTTGGTGAATTTGGATCATGTATCACTAAGATGACATGAGGGATGTCAATTTGAGTAGGAGCATTACTGATTTGATTAACTAGACTCATTATCTTGAACAATAGTCTAAGTAACCTTTGCATATTTATGTTGTAGATCAATGGCTCGCGCAGTAGCACCCCTGAATTTTAATGCGTTCCTAGAGAAAGCTAAGTTGAAAGATGCTGGAAGTAACTTTCTAGACTGGGCCCATAATCTAAGGATTATCCTCACACTGATTAAAACATAAAAAACACAATCATAAGAGAATCATGATGGTTTTAACTCAACAAAACAGAAAGTAAAAGAGCAAAAATAAACCTATTCATTGGGTTGCCGCCCAACAAGCGCTATTGTTTAACGCCCTTAGCTAGGCATAAGGCAATACAATCAAGTATTATCATCTTTGGTGACGATAGGTGCTGTTAAGATATCAAGATAAGTAGGAGGAACACTCAACATTTTAAGATCTTCATCTTTCTTACTAGGTGGTATACCATTATTTTTAGGAACATAAACAAGCTTAGTGGCCTTATTATTGGCAAAATTTGGAGTGTTCTAAACAGCAGCAAAAGCGGAACCCAAGTTGGTTATAACATCCTCTAGTTTGCCAATTCTAGCGGAATCATGATCCAGTTTTTTGTTAACTATGGGTTCCTTCTCCTTTAAATTTTTTAAAGTCATTCCCACCTTGGATCCATATTGAGTGATTTGATTGTGGATCTTTTTATCTAAATTTTCAATGAGTTCTATCATAGCAACTTTGTTTTCAATAATATCAAGCCTGCGCATCACATGTTCCAAAGTTAAAGTAGTTCCATTAACCATGAGTGGGGGTGAGCCTACCAAAATTAATAAAGCACCATAAGAATCAACGGTATGGCTACCCAAGAAATTTCCTCCTACGATGGTGTCAAGAACATACCTATTCCAAGGGGAGACACCCACATAAAAATTGCGAAGTAAAGCGGTAGTTGATTGCTTACAAGTAGATCTATTCTGAGCATTGCAAATTCTATACCGAGCATCTTTTAAGTTTTCTCCCTCATTTTTTTTAAATTTAAGGACCTCGCTCGCGAGAGTAACGATCGTAACGATAGGACTAGCCATAAGAATAAGTAAACTAACTCACACAAGCAAACAAAAAGCAAGCAAAAGAAAAGGGCAAATAAAGAAAAGCAAATATTTTTGTAATTTTTGTTTTTTAGAAGTGGGGGAGAGGAAAACGAGAGGCAAATAGCAAATAATATAAATGCAAGAGATAGGTTTGTGATAGTTACTTGTAAATGTGATTCACTTCAATACTCCCCGGCAACGGCGCCATAAATTCTTCCTGCTACTTCTCTACAACGTCACCAGAAATTGGCTAGTTGATGTGAGATTCTTGACTTGCATTGGTTTTTCCCTTGAAGAGGAAAGGGTGATGCTGCAAGGTAGCGGTAAGTATTTCCCTCAGTTTGATAACCAAGGTATCAATCCAGTAGGAGTAACAAGATGAGGCAACAAGGAACCTACACAAAGACAAGCAAACTTGCACCCAACGCGATAAAGAGGTTGTCAATCTCTTCACGATTGTTTGCAAAGTGAGATCCGATAGTGATAGTAGATGAATATAAATTAGTAAATAAAATTGCAGCAAATTATTTTTAGTTTTTTATGTTTAGATCTGAATATATAATGTGTAAAATAGACTCGAGGGCCATTGTGTTCATAGAGGCTTCTCTCATGAAAGCAAGTATTACGGTGGGTGAACAAATTACTGTTGAGCAATTGATAGAATAGCGCAAGTTATGACGATATCTAAGGAAATGATCATACATATAGGCATCACGTCCGAGATAAGTAGACCGATACTTTTTGCATCTACTACTATTACTCCACACATCGACCGCTATCCAGCATGCATCTAGTGTATTAAGTTCATGATAAACGGAGTAACGCTTTAAGCAAGATGACATGTTGTAGAAGGATAAACTCATGCACTGTGATATAAACCCCATATTTTTACCCTTGATGGCAACAACACGATGCGTGCCTTGCTACACCTTCTGTCACTAGGTGAGGAGCCGCACGATATGAACCCAAAACCAAGCACTTCTCCTATTGCAAGAACTATAGATCAAGTTGGCCCAACGAAACCCATAACTCGAAGAGAATTACAAGGATATGAAATCATGCATATAAGAATTCAGAGTGGACTCAAATAATATTCATAGATAATCTGATCATAAATCCACAATTCATCCCATCTCAACAAACACACCGCACAAGAAGATTACATCGGATAGATCACCATGAAGATCATGGAGAACTTTGTATTGAAGATCAAAGAGAGAGAAGAAGTTATCTATCAACTAGCTATAGACCCATAGGTCTGAGGTGAACTAATCACGCATCATCGGAGAGGCAATGGTGTTGATGAAGATGGCCACCGATGATGAATTCCCCTCCGTCAGGATGCCAGAACGGTCTCCCGATTGGTTTTTTGTGGCTCTGGAGGTCTGCGGCGGCAGAACTTGCGATCTAGGTTTATTTCTGAGGGTTTCCGTATTTATAAGGCCGTATGGAGTCGGGAACAAGTCAAGAGATGGCACGAGGAGGTCATGAGCCCTCTAGCCGTGGCCAGGGCGGCCGTGCCTCCCGGCTCGTGACTCCCTCGGGCCGCCTCTCCGGTATCTTTTTCTTCAGGTATTTTTTATATTTTCCATAAAAAATCACGGCGAAAGTTTTATTCCGTTTGGACTCCGTTTGATATTCCTATCTGAAAAAGGGCAAAAACACGGAAACAACGGGAACTGGCACTAGGCACTGGATTAATAAGTTAGCCCCAAAAATAATATTAAATAGCATATTCATGCAAAGAAAACATCCAAAGTTGATAATATAATAGCATGGAATGATCAAAAATGATCGATAAGTTGGAGACGTATAAAGGCTTAGGATGAAGATGGTCTCTCTCAAGCAACCCTGCAACCAAATAACAAAGAGTCTCTTGTGTCCCCAACACACCCAATACAATGGTAAGTTGTATAGGTGCACTAGTTCGGTGAAGAGATGGTGATACAAGTGCAATATGGATGGTAGATATAGATTTTTGTAATCTGAAAATATAAAAACAGCATGGTAATGAATTGTAAAAGTGAGCACGAACGGTATTGCAATGCGTGGAAACAAGGCCTAGGGTTCATACTTTCACTAGTGAAAGTTCTCTAGACAATGATAACATAATTGGATCATAGAACTATCCCTCAATGTGCAACAAAGAGTCACTCCAAAGTAACTAATAGAAGAGAACAAACGAGGAGATTATTGTCGGGTACGAAACCACCACCAAGTTATTCTTTTTGATCGATCTATTCAAGAGTCTGTAGTAAAATAACACCTTAAGACACATATCAACCAAGACCCTAATGTCACCTAGATACTCCATTGTCACCTCAAGTATCCGTGGGCGTGATTATACGATATGCATCACACAATCTCAGAATAATCTATTGAACCAACACATAGAACTTCAAAGAGTGCCCCAAAGTTTCTACCGGAGAGTCAAAACGTGTGCCAACCCCTATGCATAGGTTCCCGAGGTCACAAAACCCGCAAGTTGATCACCAAAACATACATCAAGTACTCACATGAATATCCCATTGTCACCATAGATAGACACGTGCAAGACATACATCAAGTGTTCTTAAAGACTCAATCCGATAAGATAACTTTAAAGGGAAAACTCAATTCATTACAAGAAGGGAGAGGGGGAAGAACATCATAAGATCCAACTATAGTAGCAAAGCCCGCAGTACATCGAGATCAAGACATCTCAAGAACACGAGAGAGAGAGAGAGATCAAACACATAGCTACTGGTACATACCCTTAGCCCCGAGGGTGAACTACTCCCTTGTCATCATGGAGATCGCCGGGATGATGAAGATGGCAACCGGAGATGGATTCCCCCTCCGGCAGGGTGCCGGAATGGACTCCCGATTGGTTTTTGGTGGCTACAGAGGCTTGCAGTGGCGGAACTCCCGATCTAGGTTTAGTTCTGGTGGTTTCTCTATTTAGAAGACCGCACGGCCTCGACAACAAGTCAGGAGGGGACACGAGGGAGTCACGAACCTCCCAAGCGCGACCAGGGGGGTGGCCGCGCCTCCCAGGCTCGTCGCTTCCTCGGGACTCCTCTCTAGTATTTTTTTCTTTTGGTATTTTTGATATTTTCCCTAAAAAACCACAGCGAAAGTTTTATTCCGTTCGATATTCCTATCTGAAAAAGGTCAAAAACACGGAAAAACAGGAACTGGCACTAGGCTCTAGGTCAATAGGTTAGTCACAAAAATAATATAAAATAGCATATAAATGCATATAATGTTGGAAATATTCCCTAGAGGCAATAATAAATTAGCTACTATCATATTTCCATGTTCATGATAATCGTTTATTATCCATGCTATAATTGTATTGAATGGAAACACATTACATGTGTGGGTAAATAGACGACACTCTATCCCTAGTATGCCTCTAGTGAATGAGCTCGTTGATCAAAGATGGTCAAGGTTTTCTAGCCATTGACATGTGATGTCATTTGATAACGGAATCACATCATTAGGAGAATGATGTGATGGAGAACACCCAAACTACAAACGTAGCATATGATCGTGTCAGTTTATTACTACTGTTTTCTGCATGTCAAGTGTATGTTCCTATGACCATGAGATCATGCAACTCACAGACATCAGAGGAGTGCCTTTTGTGTATCAAACGTCGCAACGTAAATGGGTGACTATAAAGGTGCTCTACAGGTATCTCCGAGGGTGTATGTTGGGTTGGCATGGATCAAGACTGGGATTTGTTACTCCGTGTGATGGAGAGGTATCTCAGGGTCCACTCCGCAATACAACATCACAACAAAGCCTTGCCAGAAATGTGACTAAGTGTTAGCCACGGGATCTTGTATTATGGAACGAGTAAAGAGACTTGCCGGTAACGAGGTTGAACTAGGTATCGGGATACCGACAATCGAATCTCAGGCAAGTAACATACCAAAGAACAAAGGGAACGTTATACGGGATTGACTGAATCCTTGACATAGAGGTTCGACCGATAAAGATTTTCGTAGAATATGTAGGAACCAATATGGTCATCCAGGGACCTCTATTGGTTATTGACAGTAGAGGTGTCTCGATCATGTCTACATAGTTCTCGAACCTGCAGGGTCTGCACACTTAAGGTTCGGTGATGTTTCGGTAGTGTAGAGTTATGTATGGTGGTAACTGAAGGTTGTTCGGAGTCCCAGATGAGATCCCGGACGCCACGAGGAGCTCCGAAATGGTCCGGAGGTAAAGATTGATATATAGGAAGGTGGTGTTTGGACTCTGGAAAGTTTTGGGCACTTTCGGTAGTGTACCGGGAGTGACTGATGGGTCCCGGGGGCCCACCAGTGGGGCAACCCACCCCATGGGCTTATGTGGCATCCGACCAGCCCATAGTGGGCCAGTTGGGTCGGCCAAGGAGGCCTATGCGTAGGAGGAAAGTGAGGCAAACCGAATTGGGGTGGAAACCTCCCCAAACCCCACCTCTCTTGTGGGAGGAGGAGTCCTACTAGGAGGAGGACTCCTCCCCACTAGGTCCGGCCGAACCAAAGGAGAGCCCTCCTTTCGGGCGCAGCCTCCTCTCCACTCCTCCTATATATATGAGTGGTTTTAGGGTCTCTTGGACAAGGATTTTCAGCCACGTCTAAACCCTCATTCTAGATCAAGCTCCTCTAGACTAGACTAGTTCGGCGGTACTTAGGCGAAGCCCTGCCGGAATAGCTCCACCACCATCTCCGGAGCGCCGTCACGCTGCCGGAGAACTCTTCTACCTCTCCGCTCTCTCTTGCTGGATCAAGAAGGTGGAGATCGTCGTCGAGCTGTATGTGTGCTGAACGAGGAGGTGTCGTCCGTTCGGTGCTAGATCGGAAGGACCGTGATCAAGATCGCGAGACGGATCGTGATGAGATCGCGGGACGGATCGTGATGAGTTCGTGGCACGGATCGTGATTGGATCGTGGGACGGATCATGATGAGATCGCGGGACGCTCGGCGATTTGGATCGCGAAGACGTTCGACTACACCAACCGCGTTTCTTAACGCTTCCCGCTTAGCGATCTATAAGGGTATGTAGATCCACTCTCCCTCTCGTAGATGCTCATCACCATGGATAGATCTTGCGTGCACGTAGGAAAATTTTTGTTTCCCATGCAACGTTCCCCAACATATAAAACATCCAAAGTTGATAACATAATAGCATGGAACAATAAAAAATTATAGATACGTTGGAGACGTACCAAACATCCCCAAGCTTAACTCCTACTCGTCCTCGTGTAGGGAAGTGATAAAGAATGAATTTTTGATGTGGAATGCTACCTAACATATTTGTTCTATGTAACTTCTTTATTGTGGCATGAAGGTTGAGATCCATAAGATTCAAAACAAAAGTTTAATATTGACATGAAAACAATAATACTTCAAGCATACTAGCAAAGTAATCATGAACTTTCAAAATAACATGGCCAAACAAAGTTATCCCTACAAAATGATATAGTCTGGCTATGCTCCATCATCCCCACACAACAAATTTAAATCATGCACAACCCCGGTATTGGTCAAGTAATTGTTTTTGCACTCTTACTTTCTCAAACTTTTTTCAACTCTCACGCAATACATGAGCATGAGCCATGGATATAGCATTATAAGTGGAATAGAGGGTGGTGGAGGTTGTGAGGCAAAAAGCAGGAGATGGTCACATCGACTAGGCGTATCAATGGGCTATGGAGATGCCCATCAATAGATATCAATGTGAATGAGTAGGGATTGCCATGGAACGGATGCACTAGAGCTATAAGTGTATGAAAGCTCAACAATAGAAACTAGTGGGTGTGCACCCAACTTGCTTGCTCACGAAGACCTAGGGCAATTTCCGGAAGCCCATCATTGGAATATACAAGCGAAGTTATATAATGAAAATTCCCACTAGCATATGAAAGTGACAAAACAAGAGACTCTCTATCATGAAGAACATGGTGCTATTTTGAAGCACGAGTGTGGAAAAAGATAGTAGCATTGTCCCTTCTCTCTTTTTCTCTCATTTTTTGTTCGGGCTCTTTGGACTCTCTTTTTTGGGCTCTTTGGCCTCTTTTTTTATATCCTCACATGGTACAATGCTCTAATAATGATGATCATCACACTTTTGTTTACTTACAACTCGATACTTAGAACAATAATGCCTCTATATGAATGAAAGTGATGGCACATATAATGAGACGGAACGGTGAGAGTTTCATGGCAATATATCTCGAAATGGCTATGAAAATGCCATAATGGGTAGGTATGGTGGTTGTTTTGAGGCAGGTATATGGTGGGTTTGTGCACCGGCGAAAGTTGCGCGGCACTAGAGAGGGTAGCAATGGTGGAAGGTGAAAGTGCATCTATACCATGGACCCACATTAGTCATGAAGAACTCGTATACTTATTGCGAAAGTATTATTAGTAATCGAAACAAAGTGCTAAACGCATACTCCTAGGGTAAGGATTGGTAGGAGTTAACCATCGCGCGATCCCGACCGCCACACAAAGGATGACAATCAATAAATCAATCATGCTCCGACTTCCTAACATAGCGGTTCACCATACGTGCATGCTACGGGAATCACTATCCTTAACACAAGTATTTCTAGATTCACAACACCCTACTAGCATAACCCTAATATTACCATATCCATATCTCAAAACTAATTGCGAGGAATCAAACTTCTCTTACTAATCAATGCACTTGAATATGAAAGTTTTTATTATATCCCTCTTGGATGCCCATCATATTAGGACTAGATTCATAACCTAAGAAAATTACCATGCTGTTTAAGACTCTCAAAATGATATAAGTGAAGCACGAGAGTTCATCAATTTCTATAAAATAAATTCAGAGCAATGCTCTACAAAGATATAAGTGAAGCACTAGAGCAAAAGAAAATCTACTACAAAAGATATAAGTGAAGATCAATGAGTAGTTGAATAATTATTTTGCTATGTGAAGACTCTACCATCTAAGAATTTCAGATACTAAGTACCTTATTCAAACAAAATAAAATTACACTCCAAGGATAGCACGAATCATGTGAAGAAGCAAAAACTTAGGTTCAACCGATACTAACCGATAATTGTTGAAGAAGAAAGGTGGGATGCCAACCGGGGCATCCCCAAGCTTAGATGCTGGAGACTTCTTGAAATATGGATTGGGGTGCCCTGGGAATCCCCAAGATTGAGATTTTGTGTCTCCTTAATTCCTCTCATATGACGGTTTCTGAAATCTTAAAAACTTCATCCACACAAAACTCAACAAAAACTCGTGAGATAGATTAGTATAAATCAATGCAAAACTTTATCATCCCCTACTGTAGAAAATCACTAAGATTATTATTTGACATTGCATACTAAATGCCTCTCCATATTTAAAACTCCCATCATCAGATGGAATCATTAAAAAAGCAAACATATGCGAACAATGCAAACATAACAGCAATCTAACTAAATAGAACAGACTGTGAAGAATGCAGCAAGATCCATACTTAGTTAACTCCAAAAAATCTGAAATAATTCCACGCTGTATGGAATTTATAATATCTTATGTGTCTAAATTTCAATTTATTCTGACATAGATAAAATTCTAGGGAATTTTTGCAATACAAGCAAACTTTCTGTTTTGGAACAGCAACTCCTATACTTGCAAATTAAGCATGGTAAAGGCTATCCTTGACATTTTTATTGAACTAAATAATGAAAAACATTAACATTAACATAAATAACAGAAATTAAGTACTAATAAAATAAAATGACGCTCCAAGAAAAACACATATCATGTGGTGAACAAAAATATAGCCCCGAGTAAAGTTACCAATGGATTGAAGACGAAAGAGGGGATGCCTTCCCGGGGCATCCCCAAGCTTAGGCTCTTTGGTGTCCTTAAATATGGCTTGGGATGCCTTGGGCATCCCCAATCTTAGGATCTTTCAACTCCTTGTTCCATTGTCCATCCGAACTTTACCCAAAACTTGAAAACTTCACAACACAAAACTTAACGGAACTTCGTGAGATGGGTTAGTATAATAAAGACAAATCATTCATTTAGTACTGTCAAGACAAGATTCATAAATGTTCCCACACAATTACTACTGTATCTTATCATTTCCAGCATTTATATCACTTAATATAATCTATGGAAACACTAAAAGAAGCAAACTATGCATTGAAAACAGAATCTGTCAAGAACAGAACAGTCTGTAATGATCTGAATGATAACCATACTTCTGCTCCTCAAAAAATTCTCAAACAATTATAACAATTAAGTATATTTGTATATCAATCAGAAACAAAAATAATCGACTCAAAATCTCTCTCTGGATAAAAACTAAAAATAATTTCCTGAGCACAAAGTTTCTGTCTTTTTCAGCATGATAAAACAACAATCACCCAAACTAATCATAAAGACTTTACTTGGCACTTTATTGAAATAAAATCTATAAAACATGATTAATATAGAAGCTTAATCATGTGAACTCACAAAAAACAGTAAGTATACATATTGGGTTGTCTCCCAACAAGCACTTTTCTTTAATGCCTTTCAAGCTAGGCATGATGATTTCAATGATGCTTACATAAAAGATAATGATTGAAACATAATGGAAGCATCATGAAGCATATGACTAGCACATTTAAGTCTAAAACGCTTCCTATGCATAGGTATTTTGTGAACAAACAACTTATTGGAGCAAGAATCATCTAGCATAGGAAGGCAAAACAAGCATAGCTTCAAATATTTCAACACATAGAGAGGAAACTTGACATTATTGCAATATGTAGAAGCATATGATCCTCTCCCATAATAATTTTCAGTAGCATCATGAATGAATTGAACAATATAACCAGAACCTAAAGCATTCTTTTCATGATCTACAAGCATAGAAATTTTACTACTCTCCACATAAGAAAATTTATTCTCATGATTAATAGTGGGAGTATCGTAAAACACTTGAATACTACGAATAGTTTCCACATTAAAAGAGTGATGTTTAGCAAAAGGGTACTCATGATTGTGACAAGTTTTATCATCATTCTTATTTATAGCATAAGTATCATCGCAATAATCATCATAGATAGGAGGTATGCAATAATCATAATAAATTTGATCACTCAAAGTGGGGGGACTAAAAGGATCATCTTCATTTAACATAGCATCCCCAAGCTTGTGGTTTTGCATTCATAGACATAATCACTCTCATCACTAATAGTATGAATAGCACCAATAGTATAGAAATTATTATCATCCTCCACATTTATTTTTGATTGATTCTCATGAGGCATATCAATAATAGGAGCAACATTATTTGGGAGAGATACCTCTTAACCTTTACTTTTTCTTATTTTCTTCATCACCCCATCATGTGAAGGTTTACTTAATTTTTCCAAGCTTATTTTTGGAGAGGTTGGTTGAATAGAAAGCTCCTCCTCGTTACCTAATTCATCATAAGAAATAATAGGAGGGTATTGGGAAACCTCTTCCCCTTCGTTAGTATTATCTTTATCTTACATTTGTTTTCTTTCCTTTAAGTAATTGGCGACATAAGGATTCTCAATGCAATTTACCGCACAATAGAAATAGATTTCTTCTAGATCATAATCAAGCATATTCATGACAGCCCAATCTGGGAGGCTCTTAGTTATACGTTTCATTTCTTCATATCTCAGCAGCAAACTAAGTTCATTATGATGCGCAAAGGAAATCAAGTCATCACAATTTTTGGACACGATTTGATCATGAAACAATTTGCATTGGAGATTTAAATGACCATGTTCATTGCAAAGTTCACAAGGACGGCTATCAATATTAAATATTTCAGCACAATCATCTAGCCTCACATGCAACGACTTAGTTTTATGCGTCTTACAACATCTATCTTCCCTTTTTGGTATATATTTGCAAACTCTATGTATTCCACAGAAATCAGCATGCTTATAGGAAATATTTTCATCATGAATAGTGCAATCATAATTAGCAGCATGGATATTCAAAGTATTCATACTAACAACATTGCAATCATGCTCATCATTCACATATTTTATGCCAAGCATCCTATGTAATTCTTCTTCTAGCATTTGAGCACAATTTTCTATTCCATCATTTTCACGAAAGACATTAAAAAGATGAAGCATATGAGGTATCCTTAATTCCATTTCTTAATAAACTAAACTAGTGATAAAACAAGAAACTAAAAGATTTGATTGCAAGATATAAAGATATACCTTCAAGTGCCAACCTCCCCGGCAACGGCGCCAGAAAAGAGCTTGATGTCTACTACGCAACCTTCTCCTTGTAGACGTTGTTGGGCCTCGAAGTGTAGAGGTTTGTAGGACAGTAGCAATTTTCCCTCAAGTGGGTAACCTAAGGTTTATCAATCCGCAGGAGGCGTAGGATGAACATGGTCTCTCTCAAGCAACCCTGCAACCAAATAACAAAGAGTCTCTTGTATCCCAACACACCCAATACAATGTAAGTTGTGTAGGTGCACTAGTTCGGCGAAGAGATGGTGATACAAGTGCAATATGGATGGTAGATATAGGTTTTTGTAATCTGAAAATATAAAAACATCAAGGTAATTAATAGTAAAAGTGAGCACGAAAGGTATTGCAATGCGTGGAAACAAGGCCTAGGGTTCATACTTTCACTAGTGAAAGTTCTCTAATCAATGATAACATAATTGGATCATATAACAATCCCTCAACGTGCAACAAAGAGTCACTCCAAAATAACTATAGCGGAGAACAAAAAAAGAGATTATTTTCGGGTACGAAACCACCACAAAGTTATTCTCTCTCATCGATCTATTCAACAGTCCGTAGTAAAATAACACGAAGCTATTCTTTCCGTTCAATCTATCCTAGAGTTCGTACTAGAATAACACCTTAAGACACATATAAACCAAGACCCTAATGCCACCTAGATACTCCATTATCACCTCAAGTATCCGTGGGCATGATTATACGATATGCATCACACAATCTCAGAATCATCTATTCAACCAACACATAGAACTTCGAAGAGTGTCCCAAAGTTTCTACCGGAGAGTCAAAACGTGTGCCAACCCCTATGCATAGGTTCCCGAGGTCACGAAACCTGCAAGTTGATCACCAAAACATACATCAAGTACTCACATGAATATCCCATTGTCACCACAGATAGACACGTGCAAGACATACATCAAGTGTTCTTAAAGACTCAATCCGATAAGATGACTTCAAAGGGAAAACTCAATTCATTACAAGAAGGGAGAGGGGGAAGAACATCATAAGATCCAGCTATAGTAGCAAAGCCCGTGGTACATCGAGATCAAGACATCTCAAGAATACGAGAGAGAGAGAGAGATCAAACACATAGCTACTGGTACATACCCTCGGCCCCGAGGGTGAACTACTCCCTCCTCATCATGGAGATCGCAGGGATGATGAAGATGGCCACGGAGATGGATTCACCCTCCGGCAGGGCGCTGGAACGAGCTCCCGATTGGTTTTTGGTGGCTACAGAGGCTTGCAGCGGCGGAACTCTCTATCTAGGTTTAGTTCTGGAGGTTTCTCTATTTATAAGATCGTATGGCGTCGAGAACAGGTCACGAGGGGCCACGAGGGAGTCACGAGGCTCCCAGGCATGGCAAGGGGGGTGGTTGTGCCTCCCAGGCTCGTGGCTTCCTTGCGACTCCTCTTCGGTATCTTTTTCTTCTAGTATTTTTGATATTTTTCATGAAAAATCACATAAAAAGTTTTATTCCATTTGGACTCCGTTTGATATTCCTATCTGGAACAAGTCAAAAACACAGAAAAACAGGAACTGGCACTGGGCTCTAGGTAAATAGGTTAGTCCAAAAAATAATATAAAATAGCATATAAATGCATATAAAACATCCAAAGTTGATAACATAATAGCATGGAACAATCAAAAATTATAGATACGTTGGAGACGTATTAGTGGCTATTACGGCAGCTTACGGGTTCATGGAAAAGTGTGTCAAGTAACTTGATAGCTCAAGATTGGTATTTGCTCCTCCGACGATGGAGATATATCTTTGGGCCCTCTTAGTGTTATAGTATCCATCATCGTCTGGCCAGACACAGGGTGATTTGACCACAAGGATGCCGAAACACGGTTAGTCATAATATCCTACATGGTTAGTCATAAAATTCTACATAAAACTTGTAGATCACTGAATATGATATGTTTGATTCCTTGCAATAGTTTTGCGACATGAAAATATGATATTAGAGTCATGCTAGTGAGTAATTGTGTATTCGTAGAAATACTTGTGTTAAGGTTTGTGATTCCCGTAGCATGCATGTATGGTGAACCGTTATGTGACGAAGTCGGAGCATGATTTATTTATTGATTGTCATCCTTTGTGTGGAGGATGGGATCGCGCGATGGTTAACTCCTACCAAACCTTCCCCTAGGAGCATGCGTGTAGTACCTTGTTTCGATGACTAATAGACTTTTGCAATAAGTATGTGAGTTCTTTATGACTAATGTGGAGTCCATGGATTATACGCACTCTCACCCTTCCACCATTGGTAGCCTCTCCAGTACCGCGCAACTTTCGCCGGTGCATTACACCCACCATATACCCTTCATCAAAACAGACACCATACCTACCTATTATGGCATTTCCATAGCCATTCCGAGATATATTGTCATGCAACTACCATCGTTCCGTTTATTATGACACGCACCATCATTGTCATATTGCTTTGCATGATCGTAACATAGCTAGCATGATGTTTTCATGGCTTGTCTGTTTTTTGATGTCATTGCTACGCTAGATCATTGCACATCCCGGTACACCGCCAGGGGCATTCATATAGAGTCATATTTTGTTCTAAATATCGAGTTGTAAGTAAATAAAAGTGTGATGATCATCATCATTAGAGCATTGTCCCATGTGAGGAAGTAATAAAAGAGGCCAATGAAGCCCAAATAAAAAAAGAGGCCATAGAAGCCCACCAAAAAAGGAGAGAAAAACAAAAAAATAAAAAAAATGAGAGAAAAGAGAGAAGGGACAATGCTACTATACTTTTCCACACTTGTGCTTTAAAGTAGCACCATGATCTTCATGATAGAGAGTCTCCTATATTGTCACTTTCATATACTAGTGGGAAATTTTCATTATAGAACTTGGCTTGTATATACCAATGATGGGCTTCCTCGAATTGCCCTAGGTCTTCGTGAGCAGGCAAGTTGGATGCACACCCACTTAGTTTCTTTTTGAGCTTTCATACACTTATAGCTCTAGTGCATCCGTTGCATGGCAATCCCTACTCACTCACATTGATATCTATAAATGGACATCTCCATAGCCCGTTTATATGCCTAGTTGATGTGAGACTATCTCCTCCTTTTTGTATTCTCCACAACCACCATATTCTCTTCCACCTATAGTGCTATGTCCATGGCTCACGCTCATGTACTGCATGAAAGTTGAAAAAGTTTGAGAATACTAAAGTATGAAACAATTGCTTGGCTAAAACCGGGGTTGTGCATGATTTAATACCTTGTGTGATGAAGATGGAGCATAGCCAGACCATATGATTTTGTAGGCACAACTTTCTTCGGCCATGTTATTTTGAGAAGACATGATTACATTATTAGTATGCTTGAAATATTATTGTCTTTATGTCAAATGATAGACTATTGCTTTGAATCACTCGTGTCTTAATATTCATGCCACGATTAGATTATATGATAAAGATTATGCTAGGTTGCATTCCACATCAAAAATTATCTTTTTTATCATTCACCTACTCGAGGACGAGCAGGAATTAAGCTTGGGGATGCTGATACGTCTCCGTTGTATCTATAATTTTTGATTGTTTCCTGGCAATATTCTACAACTTTCATATACTTTTGGATACTTTTTATACTATTTTTGGGACTAACATATTGCTCCAGTGCCTAGTGCTAGTTCCTCTTTGTTGCATGTTTTTTTGTTTCGCAGAATATCCATACCAAACGAAGTCCAAACGCAATAAAAAACCTATGGGGATTTTTTTGGAATATTTATGATTTTCAGCAAGAAGAACCAACGCGAAACGATGCCCAAGGGGGTCACGAGCCCAGGAGGCGCGCCTGGCAGGCTCATGACGAACCCTTAAGGCGGTTGGGGCCCTTCTTCAGCCACAAGAAAGCTAATATCCGGATAAAAATCGTGTTAAAAGGACACCTTAATCGGAGTTACGGACCTCCAGGAATTTAAGAAAAGGTGAAAGGCCAGAATCTGGGAGCACAGAAACAAAAGGGCACAGAGAGAGAGATCCAATCTAAGAGGGGCTCTCGCCCCTCCGTCGCCATGGAGACCATGGACCAGAGGGGAAATCGTTCTCCCATCTAGGGAGGAGGTCAAGGAAGAAGAAGAAGAAGGGGGGCTCTCTCCCCCTCTCTCCCAACGGCGCCGGAACGCCGCCCGGGGCATCATCGTGTGACGACGATCTACACCAACACCTCTGTCATCTTCACCAACACCTCCATCACCTTCCCCCATCTATATTCAGCGGTCCACTCTCCCGCAACCCGATGTACCCTCTACTACAACATGGTGCTTTATGCTTCATATTATTATCCAATGATGTGTAGCCATCCGATGATGTCTGAGTAGATTTTCGTTGTCCTATCGGTGATTGATGAAATGCTATGATTGGTTTAAATTGCTTGTGGTTATGTTGCTGTCCTTTGGTTCCCATCATATGAGCGCGCACATGGATCACACCATAGGGTTAGTTGTATGTTGATAGGACTATGTATTGGAGGGCAGGGGTGGCAGAAGCTTTAGCCTAGCATAGAAATTGATGTATACGGGATTGAAGGGGGACCAATATATCTTATTGCTATGGTTGAGTTTTACCTTAATGAACGTTAGTAGTTGCGGATGCTTGGTAATAGTTCCAATCATAAGTGCATAGAATTCCAAGTAAGGGATGACATGCTAGCAGTGGCCTCTCCCACATAAAACTTGCTATCGGTCTAGTAACATAGTCAATTGCTTAGGGACAATTCCGCAACTCCTACCACCACTTTTCAACACTCGTTAAACTAATGTAATTGTTTCTTTATCTAAACAGCCCCTATTTTTATTTACATGTTCTTTATTATCTTGCAAACCTATCCTATCACACCTACAAAGTACTTCTAGTTTCATACTTGTTCTAGGTAAAGCAAACGTAAAGTGTGCGTAGAGTTGTATTGGTGGTCGATAGAACTTGAGGGAATATTTGTCCTACCTTTAGCTCCTCATTGGGTTTGACACTCTTACTTATCAGGAAAGGCTACAATTGATCCCCTATACTTGTGGGTTAACAATGAACTCCTTCATCCAGACTACTTCCTTTGCCGCTTCCGAAGCAGCTCTGTACTCCACATCACGTGTAGATGCCGGCACGATGCTTTGCTTGCTACTGCACTAGCTGACTGTCCCTCCATTCAAAATATACACGTATCCGGTTTGCGACTTGGAGTCATCCGGATTAGTGTGGAATCTAGCATCGACGTTACCCTTTACAACGAGCAATTAGGCACCTCCATATACGATAACATGTCCTTCGTCCTTTTCAGGTACTTCAGGTACTTCAGGTACTTCGGAGACATCATATCTCTCGACCCGTGCACGAGCTTGGAAAACCAGTTTCAGCTCTTGGAACATCTCATATGCTCCATGTTGCTCAAAACACTTTTGGAGCACCGGTTCTAAACTGTAAAGCATGCCGCACTAAACCAGGGAGTAATCATGATAGCGTGTTTTCCAAACATTCATAACGTCTTGTTAAACTGGGAGAACGGGTGCGTCACCTAGAGGTGCATCAAGGAGATTTGATCTTTCGAAATCTATGAGGATGATCCTCATGCTACGGACCCAGTCCGCATAGTTGCTTCCATCATCTTTCAGCTTGGTTTTCTCTAGGACCGCGTTGAAGTTGAGGGTGACATTAGCGTTGGTCATTGGATCTACAATATAGTTTGTAAAGACAATTTTAGACTAAGTTCATGATAATTAAGTTCACATAATCAAATTATTTAATGAACTCCCACTTAGATAGACATCTCTCTAGTCAGCCAAGTGACACATGATCCACGTCAACTAGCCCATGTCCGATCATCGCGTGAGACGGACTAGTCATCCATGGTGAACATCTCCATGTTGATCGCATCTTCTATACGACTCATGTTCGACCTTTCGGTCTTCCGTGTTCCGAGGCCATGTCTGTACATGCTAGGCTCGTCAAGTCAACCTAGCTATATCGCGTGTGTAAATCTGGCTTACACCCGTTGTATGCGAACGTTAGAACCTATCAGACCCGATCATCACGTGGTGCTTCAGAACAACGATCCTTAGCAACGGTGCACAATCATGGTGAACACTTTATTGAAATTTTTTTGAAAGATCATCTTATTTAGCTACCGTCGTTCTAAGCAAATAAGATGTAAACATGATAAACATCATATGCCATCAATATAGTGACACGATATGGCCAATATCATCTTGCTCCTTTGATCTCCATCTTCGGGGCACCATGATCATCACTCTCACTGACACGACACCATGATCTCCATCATCGTGTCTTCATGAAGTTGACTCGCCAACTATTACTACTACTATGGCTAATGTTTAGCAATAAAGTAAAGAAATTACATGGTGATGTTGATTGACACCTAGGTCATACAAAAATTAAGACAACTCCTATGGCTCCTGTCGGTTGTATTACTCATCGACATGCAAGTCATGAATCCTATTACATGAACATGATCAATCTCATACATCACAATGCATCACATCACATTCTTTGAACATATCACATCACAAGGCACATGCTGCAAAAACAAGTTAGACGTCCTCTAATTTGTTGTTGCAAGTTTTACGTGGCTATTATAGGTTTCTAGCAAGAACGTTTCTTACCTACGCCAGAACCACAACGTGATATGCCAGTTGCTGTTTACCCTTCATAAGGACCCTTTTCATCGAATCCGATCCGACTAAGGTGGGAGAGACAGACACCTTATGCAACAAGTGCATGTCACGCGGTGGAACTGGTCTCACGTAAGCGTACGTGTAAAGTTGGTCCGGCCTGCTTCATCCCACAATACCACCGAATCAAGATAAGACTAGTAATGGTAAGCAAATTAAAAAGATCAACGCCCACAAAAACGTGTGTTCTACACGTGCATAGATTCTACGCATAGACCTAGCTCTCATACCACTGTTGGGGAACGTAGTAGTAAATCAAAATTTTCTTACATATCACCAAGATCAATCTATGGAGAAACCAGCAAACGAGCAAGGGGAGAGTGCATCCTCATAGATCAAAAAGCAGAAGAATTACTAGAATGCGGTTGGTGGAGTCGTACTCGCAGCGATTCAGATCGTTGTGGATTCCGATCTAAGGGCCGAACAACGGTGCCTCCACGTTCAACACACGTGCAGCCCGGTGACGTCTCCTATGCCTAGATCCAGCAAGGAGGAAGGATAGGTTGACGGAGAGCTCCGGCAGCATGATGGCATGGTGAGGGTGGAGCTACATGGCACTCCGGCAGGGCTTCGCCAAGCACTACAGAGAACGAGGAAGAGGAAGGGTAGGGCTGCGCCGAGAGAGAGAGGAACTCGTGTGTGTGACAGCCGCAAAACCCCCCACTATATATAGGAGGAGGGGAGGAGGACGCCCACCCCGAGGGTTCCCACCCTAGGGGGTGCGGCAGCCCCTAGATGGGACTTGGGGCGGCGGCCAGGAGGGGGAGAGGGGAGGGTGGCACCCTAGATGGGCCTTGGGCCCATCTGGACCTAGCGTTTTACCCCTCTCCTCCCTTTTTGCGCCTTGGTCCCTTGTGGGGGGCGCACCAGCCCACCTGGGGGCTGGTTCCCTCCCACTTGTGGCCCAAGCAGCCCTCTGGGGCCAGTGGCCCCTCCCGGTGGACCCACAGAACCCTTCCAATGGTCCTGGTACGTCACCGGTGATGCCCAGAACACTTCCGGTGACCAAATCTTCACTTCCTATATATGAATATTCACCTCCAGACCATTCCGAAACTCCTCGTGACGTCCAGGATCTCATCCGGGACTCTGAACAACCTTCGGTAACCACATACACTATTTCCCTATAACCCTAGCGTCATCGAACCTTAAGTGTGTAGACCCTATGGGTTCGGGAGACACGTAGACATGAACGAGGCACCTCTCCGGTCAATAACCAAGAGCTGGATCTGGAGACCCATATTGGCTGCCACATGCTCCACGATGATATCATTGTATGAACCACGATGTCGGGGATTCAATCAATCCCGTATACAATTCCCTTTGTCTACCGGTATGATACTTGCCCGAGATTCGATCGTCGGTATCCTATACCTTGTTCAATCTCGTTACCGGTAAGTCTCTTTACTCGTTCCGTAACACATCATCCCGGGGCTAACTTCTTAGTCACAGTGAGGTCATTATGATGATGTCTTACCGAGTGGGCCCAGAGGTACCTCTCCATCACACGGAGTGACAAATCCCAGTCTCGATTCGTGGCAACCTAACAGACACTTTTGGAGATACCCGTAGTGCATCTTTATAGTCACCCAGTTACATTGTGACATTTGGCACACCCAAAGCATTCGTATGGTATCTGGGAGTTTCTCAATCTCATGGTCTAAGGAAACGATACTTGACAATAGAAAAGCTTTAGCAGACGAACTACACGATCTGGTGCTATGCTTAGGATTGGGTCTTGTCCATCACATCATTCTCCTAATGATGTGATACCATTATCAACGACATCCAATGTCCATGGTCATGAAATAGTGCCAATCTACTGATCAACGAGCTAGCCATCTACGGTTTCCGGTTAATACAATTATAGGACCAACAATAGACAATTATCATGAACAAGGAAATACAATAATAACCATTTTATTATTGCCTCTAGGGCATATTTCCAACAGGCGGAACTTTGTAGTGTGCTTGCGCCCAAGAATGCCCATCCTGGCATATTACTGAATTCTTTCCTAGCATGCCTTTTCCACCCAGTCAGCCCTCATACCGCGATTCAGGAACACCAATCGGCTTAATGTCAGGAATAAAGTCAATACAAAACTCAACGACCTCCTCTGCTTCATGGCCCTTGGAGATGCTTCCTTCTGGCCTAGCACGATTATGAAGATATTTCTTTAAGACTCCCATGAACCTCTCAAAAGGGAACATATTGTGTAGAAATACAGGACCCAGAATGACAATCCTTTGACTAGGTGAACTAGGACGTGCGTCATGATATTGAAGAAGGATGGTGGGAACACCAAGTCGAATCTGACAAGACATTGCACCAAATCATTCTCTAACCTTGGTAGGATATCTGGATCGATTATGTTCTGAGAGATTTCATTGAGGAATGCACATAGCTTCACAATGGCTAATCGAACGTTTTCTGATAGAAGCCCCCTCAATGCAACCGGAAGCAGTTGCATCATTATCACGTGGCAGTCATGAGACTATAGGTTCTGGAACTTTTTCTCTGCCATATTTAGTATTCCTTGTATATTCGACGAGATGCCTCACGGGTCCTTCATACTGAGCAGGCATTCGAAGAAGATTTCCTTCTTTTCTTTGGTAAGAGCGTAGCTGGCATGACCCAAAAAATGCTTTGGATCCATGCCGTCTTTTCCGTGCATACGTTGCTGGTCCTCCCGTGCCTCCGATGTATCTTTTGTCTTCCCATACATTCCCAAGAATCCTAGGAGGTTCACACAAGATTCTTCGTCACATGCATCACGCTGATTGCAGGGTGCTACTTCTCAGCAACGGTGCCAGAAATTGGCAAGTTGACGGGAGAATTCTTTTCTTGCGTTGGTTTTTTTCCCTTGAAGAGGAAAGGGTGATGCAGCAAGGTAGAGTTAAGTATTTCCCTCAGTTTGAGAACCAAGGTATCAATCCAGTAGGAGTATCAAGATGAAGCACCAAGGAACCTGCACAAACACAAACAAACTTGCACCCAACGCGATAAAGAGGTTGTCAATCCCTTTACGATTACTTGCAAGGTGAGATCTTATAGTGATAGCAGATAAATATAAATAAGTAAATAAAATTTCAGAAAGGTATTTTTGGTGTTTTTGTGTTTAGATCTGAATATATAATATGTAAAATAGACCCGGGGGCCACAGTGTTCACTAGAGGCTTCTCTCATGATAGCAAGTATTACGGTGGGTGAGCAAATTACTGTTGAGCAATTGACAGAATAGCGCAAAGTCATGATGATATCTAAGGAAATGATCATACATATAGGCACCACGTTCGAGACAAGTAGACCGATACTTTCTGCATCTACTACTATTACTCCACACATCAACCACTATCCAACATGCATCTAGGGTACTAAGTTCATGATAAACGGAGCAACGCTTTAAGCAAGATGACATGATGTAGAGGGATAGATTCATGCAATATGATATAAACCCCATCTTTTTACCCTTGATGGCAACAACACGATGGGTGCCTCGCTACCCCTTCTATCACTAGGTGAGGACACCGCACGGTATGAACCCAAAACCAAGCACTTGTCCCATTGCAACATCTATAGATCAAGTTGGCCAAACGAAACCCATAACTCGAAGAGAATTACAAGGATAAGAATCATGCCTATAAGAAATCAGAGGAGACTCAAATAATATTCATAGATAATCTGATCATAAATCCACATTTCATCGGATCTCAACAAACACACCGCAAAAGAAGATTACATCGAATAGATCACCATGAAGATCATGGAGAACTTTGTATTGAAGATCGAACAGAGAGAAGAAGCCATCTAGATACTAGTTATGGACACGAAGGTCTGTGGTGAGCTACTCACACATCATCGGAGAGGCAATGATGTTGATGAAGATGGCCACCGGCGATGAATTCCCCTCCGGTAGGATGCCAGAACGGTCTCGTGATTGGTTTTTGGTGGCTCTGGAGGTTTGCCACGGTGGAACTTGCGATCTAGGTTTATTTCTGAGGGTTTCCATATTTATAAGACCGTATGGCGTTGGGAACAAGCGAAGAGGTGCCACGAGGAGGTCACGAGCCCCAAGCCATGGCCAGGGGGCCCGCACCTCCCAGGCTCGTGGCTTCCTCGGGCCGCCTCTCCGGTATATTTTCCTTCTGCTATTTTTTATATTTTCCATAAAAATCACGGCGAATGTTTTATTCTGTTTGGACTCCGTTTGATATTCCTATATGAAAAAGGTCAAAAACACGGAAGAAACAAGAACTGGCACTAGGCACTGGATTAATAAGTTAGTCCCAAAAGTAATATAAAATAGCATATTCATGCATACAAAACATCCAAAGTTGATAATATAATAGCATGGAACAATCAAAAATTATAGAAATGTTGGAGACGTATCAAGCATCCCCAAGCTTAACTCCTGCTCGTCCTCGAGTAGGGAAGTGATAAAGAACGAATTTTTTATGTGGAATGCAACCTAACATATTTGTTCTATGTAACTTCTTTATTGTGACATGAATGTTTAGATCCATAAGATTCAAAACAATAGTTTAATATTGACATGAAAACAATACTACTTCAAGTATAATAGCAAAGTAATCATGAACCTTCAAAATAACAAAGCCAAAGAAAGTTATCCCTACAAAATCATATACTCTGGCTATGCTCCATCATCCCCACACAACGAATTTAAATCATGTACAACTCCGGTATTGATCAAGTAATTGTTTTCACACTCTTATTTTTTAAAACTTTTTCAGCTCTCACGCAATACATGAGTGTGAGCCATGGATATAGCACTATAAGTGGGATAGAGTGTGGTGGAGGTTGTGAGGCAAAAAGGAGGAAATGGTCATATCGACTCGGCGTATCAATGGGCTATGGAGATTCCCATCAATAGATATCATTGTGAATGAGTAGGGATTGCCATGAAACGGATGCACTAGAGCTATAAGTGTATGAAAGTTCACAAATGAAAACTAGTGGGTGTGCACCCAACTTGCTTGCTCACGAAGACCTAGGACAATTTGAGGAAGCCCATCATTGGAATATACAAGCCAAGTTATATAATGAAAATTTCCACTAGCATATGAAAGTGACAAAACAAGAGAATTTCTATCATGAAGAACATGGTGCTATTTGAAGCACAAGTGTGGAAAAAGATAGTAGCATTATCCCTTCTCTCTTTTTCTCTCTGTTTTTTAATTGGGCTCTTCGGCCTCTTTTTTTTATATTTTTTTATTTGGTGGGCATCTTTGGCCTCTTTTATTTCCTCACATGGGACAATGCTCTAATAATGATGATCATCACACTTTTATTTACTTACAACTCGATACTTAGAACAATAATGACTCTATATGAATGAAAGTGATGGCACATGTCATGAGACGGAATGGTGGAAGTTGCATGGCAATATATATAGGAATGGTTATGAAAATTCCATAATAGGTAGGTATGGTGGCTGTTTTGAGGAAGGCATATGGTGGGTTCGTGCACCGGCGAAATTTGCGCGGCACTAGTGAGGGTAGCAATGGTGGAAGGTGAAAGTGCATCTATACCAAGGAATCACATTAATCATGAAAAACTCATATACTTATTGCAAAAGTTTTATTAGTAATCGAAACAAAGTGCTAAACGCATACTCCTAGGGGCAGGGTTGGTAGGAGTTAACCATCGTGCGATCCCGACCTCTACACAAAGGATGACAATCAATAAATCAATTATGCTCCGACTTCCTAACATAGCGGTTCACCATACGTGCATGCTACGGGAATCACTAACTTCAACACAAGTATTTCTATATTCACCACACCCTACTAAAATAACTCTAATATTAGCACATTCATATCTCAAAACTAATTGCGAGGAATCAAACTTATCTTACTAATCAATGCACTTGAATATGAAAGTTTTTATTATATCCTCTTTGGATGCCTATCATATTTAGGACTAATTTCATAACACACGCCAATTACCAAGTTACTTAGATAGAGCACTCTCAAAATGATATAACTGAAGATTTGAGAGTTTTTATTTCTACAAAATATGACACCGCCGTGCTCTACAAAGATTTGAGTGAAGCACTAGAGCAAAATTATCTAGCTCAAAAGATATAAGTGAAGCACATGGGAGCAAAATTACCAATCTCAAAAGATATAAGTGAAGAACATGAGAGCAAAATTATTAAGCTCAAAAGATATAAGTGAAGCACATGTGAGAAAAATTACCAAGATCAAAAGATACAAGTGAAGCACGTGTGAGCTAAATTGCCTAACTCAAAAGATATAAGTGAAGCTCATTGAGTATTCTAACAAATTCACGATGAGTGCATTTCTCTCTCAAAAAGGTGTGCAGCAAGTATGATTGTGACAAAACAAAAATCAAAGACTCCTATAATATATGACGCTCCAAGCAAAACACATATCATGTGGTGAATAAAAATATAACTCCAAGTAACTTTACCGATGGATTGAAGACAAAAGAGGGGATGCCTTCCCGGGGCATCCCGAAGCTTAGGCTTTTTGGTGTCCTTGAATTTGTCTTGGGATACCTTGGGCATCCCGAAGCTTAGGCTCTTGCCACTTTTTATTCCATTCTCCATAAGAGCATCACCCAAAACTTGAAAACTTCACAACACAAAACTTAAACAGAAACTCGTGATAGCATTAGCATAAGAAAACAAACCGCCAAATTTTTAGGTACCGTAGTAAACTTTAATTTCCATTTAGATTGATGTTATATTACTTTATTATCACTTATCCATGGCTCGTACGCCCCCGATACTACCCATAGTTTCATCAAAATAAGCAATCAACACAACAAAAACGGGATCTGCCTAAAACAGAACAGTCTATAGAAATCTGTATATTTCGTACACCTCTGCTAACTCAAAAGTTCTGAAAAAATAACGACAATTAGTTAAATTTGCACATAAATAAGAATGAAAAATAATCAACTCAAAATATCTTTCTGTATAGGAATGAAAAATAATTTCGTGAGCACAAAGTTTCTGTATTTTTCCAGCATGATTAAACAACTATCACCAAAACTAATCATAAAGGTTCTACTTGGCACAAAAATTAATTAAAACATAAAGAACACAATCATAAAAGAATCATGACGGTGTGGACTCAACAAAACAGAAAGTAAAAAGCAAAAATAAACCTATTCATTGGGTTGCCTCCCAACAAGCGCTATTGTTTAACGCCCTTAGCTAGGCATAAGGCAATAGAATCAAGTATTGTCATCTTTAGTGGTCAACCCATAATATCTCTCATAATGGATTCATAAGGCAATTTTATTCTATTTCTAGGAAAGTTTTCCATGCCCTTCTTCAATCGAAATTGAAATTTAATATTCCTTTCCTTCATATCAATAACCGCACCAATAGTCCTAAGGAAAGGTCTACCAAGAATAATGGGCCATGTAGGATTGCAATCAATATCAAGCACAATGAAATCTATGGGCACATAGTTCCTATTTGAAATAATAAGAACATCATTAATCCTTCCCATAGGTTTCTTAATAGTAGAATCCGCAAGATGCAAATTAAGAGAGCACTCATCAATCTCATTGAAACCTAGAACATCACGTAAAGATTTTGGAATTGTGGAAACACTAGCACCCAAATCAAACAAAGCATCGCATTCATAATTTTTAATCCTGATTTTTATAGTAGGTTCCCACTCATCATGGAGTTTTCTAGGAATAGATATTTCCAACTCAAGTTTCACTTCAAGAGATTTCATCATAGCATCAATGATATGTTTAGTAAAAGCCTTATTTTGGCTATACGCATGTGGAGAGTTTAGCATGGATTGCATCAAAGAAATAAATTCAATCAAAGAGCAACTATCATAATTAAATTCCTTGAGATCCAAAGTAGTAGTTTCATCACTATTCAAAGTTTTGATATCTTCTACTCCACTTTTAGTATTTTTAGCATTAAGATAAATAGACTCCGAATCATTGGGGTGTTTCTCAACCAAAGTGGATCCATATCCAGCCCCATCATCATTAAGATTGACATTAGAAAACAAGGATTCAATAGGAGTCACATCAAGCACTTTAAGGTCTTCGTGATTCTCATCTCATATTTCAAGTTTAGCAGCCATTCTATTGACTAAGGTAGCTTGTTTATCAGAAATCTGGCCTACCAATTTTTCAAGATGAGCAACTTGAGAATTTAACGCAAGGAGTTCTTTGGCCATATTATCTACCTCTTTATTCATATATGCCATAAAAGAATTTTGCTCCTTTAGTTCTCTACGAAAGAAACTATTATGATCAAACTGTGTAGACATGAAGCTTTTGACATTAGTTTCAATCTCTTCCAACTTTTTATAGTAAACATCATAATCATTTGGTTGGGCCATGAGGATGAATAAGATGGCACGCACGAGCAAACAGAAACCAAGCGAAAGAAAAGGGCAAATAAAGAAAGGGAAATTTGTATTTTTTGTAATTTTTGTTTTTTAGAAGTGGGGGAGAGGAAAATGAGAGGCAAATGGCAAATAATTTAAATGCAGGAAATGAGTTTGTGATAGGTACTTGGAGATATGCTTCACTTGATTACACCCCGGCAACGGCGCCAGAAATTCTTCCTGCTACTTCTCAGCAACGGTGCCAGAAATTGGCAAGTTGACGGGCGAATTCTTGTCTTGCGTTGGTTTTTTCCGTTGAATAGGAAAGGGTGATGCAGAAAGGTAGAGGTAAGTATTTCCCTCAGTTCGAGAACCAAGGTATCAATCCATTAGGAGTATCAAGATGAGGCGCCAAGGAACCTGCACAAACACAAACAAACTTGCACCCAACGCGATAAAGAGGTTGTCAATCCCTTTACGATTACTTGCAAGGTGAGATCTGATAGTGATAGTAGATAAATATAAACAAGTAAATAAAATTGCAAAAAGGTATTTTTGGTGTTTTGTGTTTAGATCTGAATATATAATATGTAAAATACACACGAGGGCCATAGTGTTCACTAGAGGCTTCTCTCATGATAGCAAGTGTTACGGTGGGTGAACAAATTACTGTTGAGCAATTGATAGAATAGCGCAAAGTCATGATGACATCTAAGGCAATGATCATACATATAGGAATCACGTCCAAGACAAGTAGACCAATACTTTCTGCATCTAGTACTATTACTCCACACATTGACCGCTATCCAGCGTGCATCTAGTGTATTAAGTTCATGATAAACGGAGTAACGCTTTAAGCAAGATGACATGATGTAGAGGGATAGATTCGTCCAATATGATATAAACCCTATCTTTTTACCCTTGATGGGAACAACACGATGCGTGCCTCGCTACCCCTTCAGTCACTAGGTGAGGACACAGCACGGTATGAACCCAAAACCAAGCACTTCCCCCATTGCAAGAACTATAGATCAAGTTGGCCAAACGAAACCTATAACTCGAAGAGAATTACAAGGATATTAAATCATGCATATAAGAAATCAGAGGAGACTCAAATAATATTCATAGATAATCTGATCATCAATCCACAATTCATCGGATCTCGACAAAGACACCGCAAAAGAAGATTACATCGGATACATCACCATGAAGATCATGGAGAACTTTGTATTGAAGATCAAAGAGAGAGAGGAAGCCATCTAGCTACTAGCTATGGACCTGAAGGTCTGTGGTGAACTACTCACGCATCATCGGAGAGGCAATGGTGTTGATGAAGATGGACACCGGCGATGAATTCCCCTCCAGCAGGATGCCGCAACGGTCTCCCGATTGGTTTTTGGTGGCTCTGGAGGTTTGCGGCGGCGGAACTTGCGATCTACGTTTATTTCTGACGGTTTCCGTATTTATAAGACCGTATGGCGTCGGGAACAAGCGAAGAGGTGCCACGAGGAGGTCACGAGCCCCATAGCCGCGGCCAAGGGGGGCCTGCGCCTCCCAGTCTCGTGGCTTCCTTGGGCCGCCTCTCCGGTATCTTTTCCTTCTGCTATTTTTTATATTTTCCATAAAAAATCACGGCGAAAGTTTTATTCCGTGTGGACTTCGTTTGATATTCCTATCTGAAAAAGGTCAAAAAACCGGAAAAAACAGGAATTGGCACTGGGCACTGAATTAATAAGTTAGTCCCAAAAATAATATAAATAGCATATTCATGCATATAAAACATCCAAAGTTGATAATATAATAGCATGGAACGATCATAAATTATAGATATGTTGGAGACGTATCACAGAGCAGACCTCTAGGTCTTTACAATAGGTAGATCCCAAAATATAGATTTATTCTTCCACATGGGTGCGCGTCCGTCAGTGTCATTCGGAACAGATTGTCTGCCAGGACCCTTTCCAAAGAGTACTCTTAAATCCTTGACCATATCAAGTATATCATCACCAGTACGCTGGCGAGGCTTCTTTCGGTGATTTGCCTCACCTTTGAAATGCTTTCCTTTCTTTCTTATGGGATGCATGCTTTGAATAAATCGATGATGCCCCAGGTACACATTCTTCTTACATTTATCCAAATGTATACTGTCGGTATAATCTAAACAGTGCGTGCATGCGTGGTATCCCTTGTTTGTTTGTCCTGAAAGGTTACTGAGGGAAGGCCAATCATTGATGGATATAAAAAGCAACGCTCGCATGTCAAATTCCTGTTGTTTGTGCTCATCCGACGCACGTACACCTTCTATACTCCACAGCTCTAAAAGTTCTTCAACTAATGCCCTTAGGTACACATCAATGTCGTTGCCGGGTTGCTTGGGGCCTTGGATGAGCACTGGCATCATAATGAACTTCCGCTTCATGCACAACCAAGGAGGAAGGTTACAGATACATAGGGTCACAGGCCATGTGCTATGATTGCTGTTCTGCTCCCCAAAAGGATTATTGCCATCTGCACTTAAACCAAACCATATGTTCCTTGAGGCATCTGCAAAGTCCTTCCACTTTCTCTCTATTCTCCACAGCGATCCATCAGCGGGTACTCTCAACTTCCTGTCTTTCTTATGGTCCTCTTTGTGCCATCGCATCAACTTGGCATGCTCTTTGTTTTGGAAGAAACGTTTCAACCGTGGTATTATAGGAGCATACCACATCACCTTGGCAGGAATCTTCTTCCTGGGGCGCTCGCCCTCAACATCAGCAGGGTCATTGTGGCTGATCTTATAGCGCAATGCATCGCATATCGGACATGCATTCAAATCCTCGTACTCACCGCCGTAGAGGATGCAGTCATTAAGGCATGCATGTATCTTTTGCACCTCTAATCCTAGAGGGCAGACAGCCTTATTTTCTTCGTACGTACTGTCGGCCAATCCTAGAGGGCAGACAACCTTATCAGTAACTTTTTAAATCGCTTGTCAAATACACCATTCTATGGCTTCCATTGCAGCAATTCCAATGTGGTACTCAGCTTTTTATTGTCATCTTCACAATTTGGCTACAACTTCAGTTTCTCCTTTTCACTTGCGCAGTTTCTCTTTGCATCGGCAATGGCCTGTCTGAGATCATCAGCAGGCTCATCTGATGCCTCTTCTTCAGCTCCTTCCCGCATTGCCGGCCCAGCTTCTTCCCCCATTGTTGTACCATCGTATTCATGGAACCCATGTCCAGGATAGTTGTCTTCATCCTCTTCTTCTTCATTCTATTCCATTAGGACCCCTCTTTTTCCATGCTTGGTCAAACAGTTATAGCCGGACACGAAACTGGACTCAAATAGGTGGACATGAATGGTTCTTACATTCAGCACATGGAAAATACATAAAACGATCCGCCCGCTTGTTTGCCTCAGCCGCAACTAGAAAATTTTGCACGCCAATAATGAACTGGGGAGAGCATCAGTCATCGTACATCCATTACCGGCTCATTTTAATTACACAACACCGAAAAGACAAAATTAATGCAAATTCATACATAAAGTTCATACACACTTGTTCTCATAAAACAACATACGAACTCTCTAGCTAGAGCATTTAAATGCAACAACAAATGCGATCAAGATCGCAACTAAGGTAACAATTGATCCAACAACATAGTGATACCAAGCCTCACTATCAATGGCATATTTTTTAAATTTTCTAATCTTCAAACGCATTGCATCCATCTTGATCTCACTAGTAGAAATAGGGCTTTGGTCCAAGCCTGAAATCGCATTAATCCCGGTTCACTCACGAACCGAGACCCATGGGGGCATCGGTCCCAATTCGTAAGGCTAGGGCGCTGGCCGGGCCTTGTGGGCCATTGGTCCCGGTTCGTCTGGCCCCTTTGGTCTCGGTTCCAGAAATGAACCGGGACCAATGGGCCTCGCTCCTGGCCCACAACCATTGGTCCCGCTTTGTCGCCGGAACTGGGACCAAATGTGGTCCTTTAGTCTAGGTTCAAGAGGAGAAGATGAAGTTGGAGTTGGATGTTGCCGATGTCGTCCACGATCACAAGATCAAGATGGATGCAATTCGCTTCAAGAATAGAAAGATTTGAAAATATGCCATTCACCCTGAGGCTTGGTATCATTATGTCGCTGGATCAATTGGTAACTTCGTAGCGGTTATGATCACATTTGTTCTTGCATTTAATTTTTTTTACATAGTTTCAATGTATGTTTTAATTAGATACTCTAGAGAGCATTATATTGTTAAATAATGAGAACTATGTATGAACATTATGTATTTATAATTATCACTACTGTACTTTCTGCTGAGGCAAACAAGCAGAATGGTTTTATGCATTGTCCATGTACTGTCTGTGAGAATACGAAATGAAACAGTAAATGCATGAAAAATACCAAATGAAGTTAGAAAGGGTTGAAAATTGGTGATGTGGCTTTGAATGTTTCCTTTTGAACAGACAAAAAGTCAGGAGTTCAAATAAGTTCAAAAAATGAAATCCCTTTGTAACAGATGAATTTTCATTCGAAACCCTGATACTTCGAAAGAGATTGTCCATTTTGCACAATAAGTGCATCTATTTTTTCCCATAACCCTCTCAACTTTTTAGCACATGCTATGTGGGTGAAATTATGATACCATGCCAACTTTCAACCTTTTCAGAGTTCATTTGTAGTGCTTTTCAATTTCAGGGTCATTTAGCTCAAATAAATCACTAAATGCATGAAAAATACCAAATGAAGTCAGAAAGGGTTGAAAATTTATGATATGGCTTTGGATGGTTCATTTTAAACACACAAAAAGGCTGAAGTTCAAATGAGTTCAAAAATGTAATCCCTTTGTAACATATGAGTTTTCGTCCGAAACCCTGATACTTCGAAAGAGATTGTCCATTTCGCACATGAAGTGCATCCAGTTTTTTCCGTAACCCTATCAACTTTTCAGGACGTGCTATGTGGGTGAAATGATGATACCATGCCAACTTTCAACCTTTTCAGAGTTCATTTGTAGTGCTTTTCAATTTCAGGGTCATTTAGCTCAAATAAATCAGTAAATGCACCAGAAATACCAAATGAAGTCAGAAAGCGTTGAAAATTGATGATGTGGCTTTGGATGGTTAATTTTGAACACACAAAAATTTTGGAGTTCAAATAAGTTCAAAAATGAAATCCCTTTCTAACATATGAGTTTTTGTCCGAAACCCTAAAACTTCAAAAGAGATCATCCATTTTGCACACGAAGTGCATTTCGTTTTTTCCGTAACCCTCTCATCTTTTTAGCATAGACTATTTCGGTGAAATGATGATACCATGCCAACTTTCAACCTTTTCAGAGTTCATTTGTAGTGCTTTTCAATTTCCGGGTCATTTAGCTCAAAAAATCAGTAAATGCATGAAAAATACCACATGAAGTCAGAAAGGGTTGAAAATTGATGATGTGGCTTTGAATGGTTCATTTTGAACACACAAAAAGTCTGGAGTTCAAAAAAATGAAATCCCTTTGTAACAGATGAGTTTTCGTCCGAAACTTTGATACTTCAAAGGAGATTGTCCATTTCGTACATGAAGTGCATCCTGTTTTTGTCGTAACCCTCTCAACTTTTTATAACATGCTATGTGGGTGAAATGATGATACCATGCCAACTTTCAACCCTTTCAGAATTCATGTGTAGTGCCTTCCAATTTCCGGGTCATTTAGCTAAAAAATCTAGCAAATGCATGAAAATAGCAAATGAAGTCAGAAAGGGTTGAAAATTGATGATGTGGCTTTGAATGGTTCATTTTGAACACACAAAAACTCTGGAGTTCCAATAATATCAAAAAAATTAAATCCCTTTGTAACAAATGAGTTTTCGTGCGAAACCGTGATACTTCGAAAGAGATTGTCCATTTTGTACATGAAGTGCATCCTGTTATTGTCGTAACGCTCTCAACTTTTTTAGCACATGCTATGTGCGTGAAATGATGATACCATGAAAACTTTCAACCTTTTTAGAGTTCATTTGAAGAGCTTTTAAATTTCAGGGTCATTTAGCTCAAAAATGAACTAATAGCAAAAAATAATGAACTGAGAAGCTTTTACAAAACTCTAATAGCAAAAAAATGAACTAAAAATAATCAAATTAAAATATTCTGTTATGATCAACTAAAACAAAACTATCAAAATATTTTTCAAACTAAAATTCTATAAACCTCTAGTATTTTTGAAACTAAAATTATATTAAATTTATGCAACTAAAATTATCAAAGGATTTTTTGTTGAAAACATTATTAAAACAATTTTCATAAAGAATTTTAGTTTTGTGACCTAAAAGCAAAAAAGAATCACTGAAAAACTGTAAGTATTTAGGTGTAAGTAGAAACAAAAAAAATAAAGCAAAAAAGATAAGAAAAAAAAGAAAAAAAATGCCGCCTACTAGGCCACCACGGCATGAATACGACTAGAAACCCAGCTAGTTGGGCCGGGAGTCAGGCCCGCAACATGCCCAGTATGCCCACAAGCATAGTAGTGTGAGATTAGACTCGTAGGCCTGCAGTTGAGAGGAGTACGAGAGAGATGGAGCAGTTGTGCTTATAAGCAAGTGCCGAATCCTCTCAGCTAGCGAGGTGAGACTAAACATCGAACCGCACTGTGGCTGTGCCAGGCGCAGGCAATTGGTCCCGGTTGGTGCCACGAACCGGGAATAATGCACCCCTTTGGTCCCGGTTCGTGGCACCAACCGAAACAATTGCTTGCCTTTGGTCCCGGTTCGTGCCACCAACCGGCACCAAAGGTCTCCGCTTAACGCCCTTTGGGCCGCTGAAAAGAGACGTTTGGTCCCGGTTGGTGGCACGAACCGGGACCAAAGGGGGGCATTGGTCCTGGTTCCTGCCTCAAACCGGGACCAATGTTGTGTGTGTATACACAGCACTTGTGAAAATATTCATTTTCATCTCGCAGTTCCCCCCGACGATGCCGACCTCCTCGACGCCACCAGGCTGCCCCGACATCGTCGTCGTCGCCCGTGCCCCTGGCCCACCCCCGAGCCCACGCCGACGCCATCTGTCGCCCACGCCGTCGTCGTCCGCCATCCCCGTGCGCGCCCCTGCGCCCCAGCCTGCCCGCTCCGTTGCCGTCGTCACCGGCTCCCTCGTGCGCCACCCCCGCCGTCGCCCTGGCCAGCCGACGCCGTAGCCGGCTCCCTCGTGCGCCGCCCCCGCCATCTCCCTCGCCATCCAATGTCGTCCGCCGCCCCCGAGCTCTCCCGGCCACACCCCTGCCCCCACCGTCGCGGTCTCCCTCGCCGGCCCCGCTGTCGCCGTCGCCGGCCACCTCCGCTGTGAGCCGCCGCCGCCCCGGCTCTAGTCAAATCATATTTTTGGTTCATTTTTTATATGATGAATTTTTTTTCATATATATAATGTATATATGTATGTGGCTATATAAATGTATGGGTGTTAATATATGTATTAGTTTTTTTGTTTAGAGCATTTTTTTGTTCATATATGTGTTTTTTTTGTTCATATGTGTATTAATTTTTTTATTCATAGCATTTTTTGTTCATATATGTATTTTTTTATGTATGTACGTGGCTATGTATGTCGCCATCGCCCTCGATCTCCTACCCCGTCCCTCCCCTACCCGACAAACTCTTGAGGCCACCCAAACCGCTAGAAGAAAACTCCGGTAAATTCGACATGAGGGGGGACGTCAGACATATCGGGTGACCAACTCTCAAGGCCAGACAAACCCTAGAAAAAAAGCATTGTCGATCTCCTACCCCCTCCCTCTCCTACCTGACAAACTCTCGAGGCCACCCAAACCCATAGAAGAAAACTTCGGTAAATTCGACATGAGGGGCGACGTCGGACATATCGGGCGACCAACTCTCGAGGCCATGCAAACCCTAGAAAAAAAGAGTTTTTGATCTCCTACCCCCTCCCTCCCCTACGTAACAAACTCTCAAGGCTACCCAAACCCCTAGAAGAAAACTCCGGTAAATTCAACATGAGGGGTGATGTCGGACATATCGGGCGACCAACTCTCAAGGTGACATAAACCTAGAAAAAGAGTGTGTCGAGCTCCTACCCCCTCCCTCCCCTACCTGACAAACTCTCGAGGCCACCCAAACCCCTAGAAGAAAACTCCGGTAAATTCGTAATGGCGCCATTTTGTTAAATCCCTTAAAGGTTAAGAGAATCCCTTGTTTGACGTTCATGAGAGAGGCGGCTCGGACGTCAGACATTCATGAGAGAGGCGGTCCGGACATCGGACATTCATGTTTGTATATTAATTTCCATGTTATAATATTTTCAGAAACTATGGATCAAAGAGACTTGGAACAACAACAATTGTTGGGGGACATAATCCGAGGCAATCCTGATGTTGTCTTGTCATTTCTCAATGACACCGTTGGTCTTGAAGGAGACGATTACTGCTCCGGTGATCGAACAATGGAGGAGGAATGACATGATCGTGATGGCTCCGGTCACCGAATGCCGGAGGAATAAGGAGACCATGGTGACGACTCCGATGACCGAACAGAGGAGGGAGATGTTGCAAAGTTCGGCGAGGTATATATATTAATTAAGCATGTGCTGACTAGCTAATTGATGCATTAATTGTTTTGGCATGTACATATATTAACTCTTATTTCTTCTTTTATATAGCCCTCCGGATCAAGCCAAACTTCGGTAACGAGACCAGGCCCGAATAGAAGGTTGGGCAAGGAAGAAAGGTTCATGATCACAGCACTCATGGACGATGGCCTATCGATTGAACCAAAACAGACCAAGGACGCATTTGCTGCTCAGTGCGGAGCTATTGTTAGGGACAACATCCCGACAAAAATCAACCAATGGAATAAGCCGAAGGACAACAATCCTGAAATTTCTTATGTCACCGATAGACATAAAGATGATCTTTGGACCGCACTGAAGGAAAATTTCACCCTACCGCCGCAGGAGGATCTGAATAAGCTAGTTATAGAGCCACTAGTCAAGGCGTGTGCTCTTAATAAGATGGCAGACCTATTCGGGAGGTGGAAGAATGAGTTGAAATCAAAGTTTGTCGACAAAGGGAAGACTCCAGAATTCATCAGCCGATTTGAGAAGATAAGAGATTACTGGCCCGAATTTGTGGCCTACAAGACATCGGAGAAGAGTAAGAAAATTTTTGACACAAACAAGAACAATGCTTCAAAGAAGCAGTATCACCATCAAACGGGGTCAAGTGGCTACCTCAAAGCCCGGCCGTTGTGGGACAAAGCTGAGAATGACCTGCTTGCTAAAGGGGTCGAACCAGAGACATTGAACTGGCCAGACCGTTCAAGGACATGGTTCTTCGGGGTTGGGGGAACTTTGGACCCTGAAACAGGGAAGTGTCGTTGGACGAATGAGCAACTTGCCATACCCGTCACGAAGCTTCAGAAGTATATCACCGCAGCGCAGGAAGGGATGTTCATTCCCGATAGAGAGAAGGACGAGCTGGCTGAGGCCCTAGGAAATGCTAAGCACCCTGGACGAACACGAGGCACACCAGGCTCCGTTTCGTGGAAGGTTGGGTTTCCCGACGCAGGCGGTTATAGAAGTCGAGAGAGAAAGAGGAAAGCGGAGCTGAGCCAAATGCAGAAGCTTAATGCAAGACTAGAAAAGCTAGAGGAAGCTCAGAGCCAGTAAGCTATTGGCCAACCATCTCAGCGGCACGAAGCTACCCCAGAAGCTACCCCGCCATCTCAGCGAAGAAGCAGCATGGCTTCCACGGAGCTCGTTCATCCTGACTTCACAATTCCTAGCTACCCCATGGATACTATCACGGAGGTTCAATAGTGCGAGCTTTGGACGAAATTATGGAACCTCACTTTCAAGGCGGTTGTCAGCTATGTTGCACCTCCTCAACCAAACGGAACTTTTCATTGCAATCCGATTTCACATGGCTATGCTGTTGTGATGGTGGATGAAGTAATGGAGGGATTTGATGAGCTCGAGCTTGACCACCATACAGGTGAAGGGGAGAAGAAGCTGGTTCATGCTCTATGGAGTACATATCTCTGGCCGAAGGAGTACATCAAGCTTCTAAACTGGACGCCTCCATCTCCTTCTCCTCCTCCGACGCGTCAAGGCACTCCGCCTCCTCCTCCTCCTCCTCTGGCGAGTGATAAGGGCACTCCGCCTCCGTCTCCTCCTCCTCCTCCAGCGTGTCAGGGCACTCCACCTCCTCCTCCTCCCATCCTCCGGCGAGTGATCAGGGCACTCCGCCTCCTTCTACGGCTCAGCCTGCGCGTGACAGCACTCCGACTCCTCCTTCGCCTACTCTGGCACATCCGAGAAGTCGACCTCTTCCGACGCCTCGTTGGCAACGGCAAAAGACAGACGCCGTTGGTCCAGCTCCTCCGGCACGTCAAAGCACTCTGCCTCCTTCTCTTCCTGGCTAGCAACGACAGAAGAGAGACGCCGCTGCTCCGACGGCAAGCAGTACAAGCAGAGGCGGGAGGGAATTCAGATACGGTCCGTTTCTTAAGCCTTTGGAAAATTTACCATATGAGAGGACCGATCTGGAAAACAAGGACATATGTCGTGCCCAACTGAGGGACCATTTTGCAAAGAAAACTCCACCTCCGAAGGAGAAGGTAGATCTGGTGAAAGTGAAGCACGCTATCAATGCCCTGAAGCGACCACCAGAGCCAGAGCCGGATTCTGACTATGTCCGCTGTCTTAAAAAGACATATCAAGATGTGCGGCGGTCGGTAATTACTTCCAGTGATGCACGGTTAGCAAAACGAAGGAGTGGGAAAAAATTCCTAGCTCGGCGAACAGGCGAACCAATCGTGCCCCCCACTTAAGGTGTCTAGCAATATCGTCGCTGATCATCCGGGTATTGTGCCCAGTACAAATCATGTTGATTACATGAGCGATGATGTAGTGTTTGCGTCGTTGGAGGTGGACGAATTCACATACTGGTACAAGCAGCCTCTCGTCAAACCTGGTCATCCTCCTCTAACAACGATGATGCGAAGATTTCATGATTGGTACCTAAAAACCTGCAGCGAATCTGGGAAGGATACTATGACGATGGGAATTAAAGAGGAGCATGACCTCGTTGGAATGGATTAGTTGTCTATTGAATTTGAAGAGTTATTCTAGTTATACAATCAAAAGGCCATAGAAAAAACATTTGTGACTTGCTACTGTCTGTAAGTACTACTTCTGTAATTAAGTCTCTATATATAGCTCCGCTCTTTCATTGCATGTATATATAATTATCCTCACTATATTATGCATATTGAAGATTGTCGAATGCAGAATAGCACAATTGTATGACATTGGGTTCATTAATCCAAATATCATACATGAGTTTACGGTTAAACACAGTGGCACAGAGACCGAGGACAACTTGCTACAATCGTTGCTTGCAAATAAAAACAAATAGACAATACTCTTTCCTTACAAATTCAAGTGAGTGTTACTATCTTGTGCATATTCGGTTTCCCTTATTACTCGAGGTTATAGTAATGTAATTGATGAATTATGCATCCATGCGCAGTTTTGACTTTATTCTGCTAGAGATTAAAGTTGAGCGGAGAGTAGTAACCATCTTAGACTCGAAACAAAAAGATCCCCAGGAATATGCGGACATGACTGAAATGCTCCAGAAGTAAGATCAATCGATCATTATCGCATCATATCGGCAACTTTGATCATTTCCCGATATCAAGTAATTATTTTCTTTGTGCGGCAGGGTTTGGAAAGAGTTCAGCGCAATTGTTCCAGCACTATCGAGGGAGCTGCAATTTACACAGCCAACAGTAAGTACTACTAGCTAGCTCCGCGCATCTCCCATTGATTCTTGTTTCATCAATACCATTTATCATGCTTGATTATCAGTTTGATTGAACTCTATTTCTCATAAAGTGCTTGTGGCAGGAACCTGGGAATAATTTTTATGGATACTACGTTTGCAAGTTCATCTACAACGCGACGACCCCTAAGCGCGGCTACTCTCAAAAACAATATGAATTGCATAAGGAATAATATTCAAAATTTTGTTTTATTACAGTGATTTGTGTTGATTTTCATTCATATATATGTATTGACCCCCTTCTTCAAATTAGATGTGGTAGATGCGGGATGAACTCCTACCACATGATGGCATACGAGCAATTCAAGAAGAATTGGCGGGATTCTTTCTTGACCAAGTCATAAATAAAGCCGGAGCATACCATGTGGAATTTGACATTAGATGTTAGGGATTGTAAGATATCTTATATTGTATATATGTAGCTACTAGCGTCGGATAGATATACGAAAACTTGTTGTTCGGCCAATCTCCCGAAGAAAGAGAGGTTGATCACTTCTCTATATATATATGTTAATGGTTCCTTCTTTTTCTTACTAGCTAGCGTGTAGAGTTTTCTCTATCGTAGCTAGCGTCGACCAAGCACGGAGAAAGAAAGGACACATCTCTCTATTAGCTACCTAACACAAAATGAAACCCCTAAATTAACCATCCAAAACCGACTAAACCCCCAACCCCTTTAAATAAACAGCTCCTACCAGATGCTAACGCGTGGAATCATTTTGGTCCCAGTTGGTGTTACCAACCCGGACTAAAGCTCCTCCTGCCTGGGCTCCCCGCAGCAGCCACGTGGAAGCCCTTCTGTCCTGGTTCGTAAGCGAACTGGGACTAAAGTTTGGACCTTTAGTCCCAACCCTTTAGTCCCGGTTCAAGAACCGGGACTAATGGGCCTCTGGAACCAGGACAAATGGGTCGTTTTCTAGTAGTGTCTTGTGATCATCGACGACATCGGCAACATACAACTCTAGTTTCATCTTCTCTTCTTCAACTCTTTTCAATTTTTCTTTCAAATACTCGTTTTCTTTTTCAACTAAATTTAACTTCTTGACAGGAATATCTATGTCGGTTGCAATTTCCAGTTCACATACCTCCTAGATAAAAATATCTATGTCAACTTGATGGGCATAATTGTCATAAACACGAAATGCAACAAATAGTTTTAAAAGAGAGTATATACCACATCTGAATCATAAACCGGACGAGGGCCGACGGGGGACGAATCTCATGCCACTATGTATAACAAACAACCATATAGGTAAGAAAACTATACAAGTAACTATCTAAATCTTACAAAGATGATTTTTTATAAAAAAGATAAGAACAAGAGGCTCATCAAGGTGGTGCCGGAGACGGGACGGTGCGGGTGATTGACGGTGGTTAGAACAGGGGCGGGAAGGCACTAAGTAAACCACACCTACACATGCAAAGTAAGAAGTTAATTTGAGCTCAAATTGCATATAAATCAAATAAACTACCACGTATAAATACTCCCAAACTAAAACCCACATATCACTATACTTATAGAGCATTGCAAGAGCTAATCTAGCAATGAGAGATGAAAGGATAAACTTTCTAACCTTTGTAAAGACTTGGATGGATGGGGTGCCTCCAAATCTTGACAAATTTTGGCAAAAATGGAGGTGAGCTCGAGCAAGGGGGAAGAACAAAGGAGAGAAAGAAGAAGGGGAAAAACATAGTGTGCTCGGGCTGACCTAGGGTTTATATAGGAGCACCTTTAGTCCTGGTTCGTGACACAAACCGGGACTAAAGGTAAGCCTATAGTCCCGGTTCATGACACGAGGTCTGTTTTCTACTAGTGTGAACATCATAATACACTAGCAGTCGGACACTCCAGAAAGAGGTGTTTAATCGTTTCATCCTCATCACAAGAGCAACATCGTTGGTTGCCTTCCCAACTATGCTTTGCCAAGTTAACCTTAGTCAGAATCACCTCCTTGTGAACAAACCACATGAAGACTTTGATTCTTAAGGGCACTTTAGTCTTTCAAATATGTATCGATTTCGGAATTGGGTTAGAGTTGACTAGGTCTACATACATAGATTTCATGGAAAACACACCATTCATCGCTAATTTCCAGTGAATGTTATCTGGCTCATCAGAGAGGTAAACATCCATCAACCTTCTCACGAGATGCAGCCAAGCGTTCCATCGGTCTCCTACCAACAATCTCCGGAACTGAGTATTGAGAGGCGAAGACTGTAATACTATAGCAACATATGCTTCCTTACGCTCCACAATCTTATACAGGGACAAATATTGCGTGGCCAGTGGTTCTTCACCTAGACACGTATCCTCCCGAAATTTGGTAGAATCACCATTTCAGATATTGAATTTTGTCCTATGAAAGAAGGCCATTTTCACTCTCATCATCTCCGTCCAGAAAGGTGAATCATTGGGTCTAACGGTGACTTGGGCCAAGTTTTTGACTTAACTAGCTAGCTCTACCTGGATTACACTCACCATTCCTTGTGTAATAATTATGTTCCTGCACGGAGGAGATGCAGCTAGATGATCAATCGACTAGAGTCGGCCTGCAAGCCACAACTGTGCGACGCGCGGCGCGGGTACGTGGTCAGATGAGTGACGGTGCAGTATTATTCTGGGAACCTAAGACCATGTTTAATTCATAGTATATAGAGCCATAAACGTTGTAGAAAATGGGATTGATGTGTAGTATCTCAAATTCTATAGGAAACGATATGTTATCTGGTTCAATGGATGGGATTCTTCCCATTAGATCCTTCCTAACGTTAGTTTCCCTTGAAATGTGAAGCATAGGAACCAATCATGTATATGGATATGAATCTATTGAAGCAAAACAAAGGTCTCTAAAGGAAATTTTTTTGTTCAGAAATACTATCCTTTGGAATTCATAGAAAATTCCTCTAAGAGCTCCTTTGTTTCAAAAGAAAACTTGAGGAAAATCATGGGAATAGAAAATTTTCTTATGCTTCTACTGTTCATGCCATTGCTCAAAAGAATGGGACAAAGGGCAAACATTGAGAAAATTTTCTTTCAAAGGAAAACGTAGGAAATCTAACATCCACTAGGACCTTTTTTGCAATACGAATGCATGAAGAACGATACTAAGATCCTTAGTTGCACAATAACATTCTAAGTATATATTTTCTCCGGAGTGATAACTGCATGATGCATGGAGTGGATTCCTTTCTAATTAAATGGTGTTAATGAAATCTTAACATCCCCCCTAATATATGCATGTTCATGCTGTATTATTATATTAAAAATAGGCTTCCCCAAAAATCCTGTGGGACAATGTGAGTAGAAACATTTTTTGTATGTTGGTAAAACTCCTTAAAACCTAGTGAAAAAGTAAGGAAAAAAATGATGAAACACATAATAGTTATTGTGTCTGTTAAGTCAATACAACAACACCCATAGAGTTTGGAGGAAAAAGATCATTTTTCAAAACCAACAGAGAAGTGTTGATTAGTGTTTCCAAACATTGAGGGTGCATTTCTCCATGACCACAAACGAGAAAACCCTAGTTTTAAAGGACGGGTACATGCTTTGCTAGACGTTTTGTAATTCTTATTCCTCCTCATACATATCCATATTAATATAAATGGCACTATAGGGGCGTTCCCTAATATTTTGGCTCACATAATAATAATAATAATAATAATAATTTCGTGCTAAGCTTGAAAGATGAAAGACGACCAACAAATATATGACCTAGACCTTTCCAGAATTTGAGGAGAGCATGTCAGTAATACTTAATCAACAAACTTTAACCATAAATACCCCGTCACTTGTTGTGTGTCCATATATACCACAGTACCACACCATCTTCACTCGAGATGTAGCATCGAGTTATACTAGTTGGAACAATCTTCTGTCACATTCAAATATGTGGCACGTGAAGGAAAAAAGAGGAGCTAGTCCCGGAGAGACAATAGACGAACCATAAAAAGTACGTGAAAAAGGTATAGAGGAATAAGAGACACCAGGAAAAGAGGAGCGGTCCTACCTACGTGGATACACACCACACTTCTCCAAGTTGCTATTTGCACCCAATTAGGCCCCGATGCCATTGTGGGAGCACTTCCTTAGCATGCACAACACACAGACTTTTACATATTAGCTGAGTTATATACAAAGATTCACTTGATTGCCAATTGGCATGTGGACCATGTTACTGTTTCGTAGCACCACATTTTGATTCATCTATTCACATGATGATCTCAGCGGTACTAGTTGCAGTGGCCAGACATGCTTAATTATCAGCTTTGGTTAACTCTGCCCTTAGTCGTCGTTCAGTCATCACAACCAGCTTATATGCTAATACTGCTTAATTAAGTAAACTGTGTAGTACTTCAGTCGTCAATTGCATGACACATGCAGGCAGACTGGTTGGCAAACACACAACAATCAAGGTAATTTAAGTACGTTTTGTAATCTAAGCGCGTCTCCATCACGTCGACGTCATGTAATACATGATGCATATATATCGTGTTACTGGGACGGTATAATACTTCCGTGTCTGCAGGGAGGATGAAGCTAGTTCATTATCCACTAGAGCCTGTCGGTCAGGTGTGTGACGGCAGCGGTGGCAACACTGGAAACATACACGTGGGGGCTTAGTAGTCTCCTATGATTTTTCAAACTAAGGAACACACACACACACACACACACACACACACACATTCACGAAACACCAACCAATCATAAAAGAGTAAAGGTTTTGTTTTTCTCTAAAAGAGTACAAGGTAGTCGCACACCCTCAATTAGGCGGTAGATAAAATCGAGGAACTAACGGTCTCGAGAGTCATAAAAAAGAAGAAAAATACAACACACATTTGGGAACATTATTGTGTTTCGGTTCAATAGGAAACTGCATTAGGGAATAGAAGGTATCGGGAAAAAGTGGACCATTGCTCTGTGGACCTAGTAGTCTCTTGATTTTTGGCCGAGGACATATCCAACGGCACCCTGTTAGTGATGTGCTCAGGGGATTAAATATGTTCTCTGATGGCACCATATAGGCAAATGTGCTCAAGTGATTTGTGATTACAAATGGGGCTTCACCCTATGTTAAAAATAAAAATAAAATATTTGTTAGCGTGTAATATATGGTTGTCACCTGATTTTCTGGCGCTGTAATTAATCATATATGTTCATTATTAACATTTTCTCTTCTGCTAAATCGACCCGGCAACATATATTGTGGACCATGGATCTGCTTTAACTTGACCATGCCGGTCTGTGAGATATATAGTCAAGCTATATAACTTTTTGGTTGTAAAATGTGTGGCTTACATGCATTCTAACAAGGCTATGATGGTCATGTATTTCCCGTCCACACACAAAGGTTTGCGATATACTTGCACCAACTCCCATATCATTAAAACCCTTTCCGATCAGAAATGCTTTCTGAACTAAATAGGCAATATATGGCTGGTTTGCCAACAGGTTTAGGTTCACCGTATGTGACAAATTAGTGCACAACAACCTTCTGCAGAAAGTTGCTTGTACTGGCTCCATTCTGTATAGAAGGGGTATTCTATTTGTCTAGAAATGTTAGAGCTATTTTTATTGATCTCACATCATGGATTCATGGTTACTGAATATAGTATGATGTTGAACAGAAACAAGAAGAAGGATGAAGAAACATCTCATCAACACATTTACAAAAAGTCAGGACCTGAAGTTAATGCAAAGTAGTACATCCAACAATATCCAACGATGACTAGCCATGTTATTTTTGCTCTCTGATTATATATACCTACCGATATATCTTCACTCACATAATAGCATTGAGTTCTACTGGCCGGATCACTTCTATATTACATTCATAGGTGGAAGATCAAGAAAACAAAATTAGCTCGTCCTAAGGGTGGACACAAAAATAATGTGCAAAAAGCATTGGGAATAGGAAACGCCGGTAACAAAACCATTACTTAGTGGACGATTCATGGTGTCGTGCTATTTCAAACTACCAGGCCATACTCCTCCATTAAGTTTGACAAGTCCACATGTGTCAACAAGTGATGTATGGATGGTGGCATATGATAGCTAGAATTGTCATTCATGCATGCTCCCAATACAAGATCTTAACCTCATGCACCACCAAACACCTAATCCTTTGAAAGGACACCGTCCGCATTGGCCTTGGTCCAGCTCTCCTCCGGCGTGCTCCAGCCAGCTTCTACCAGTTTGCTGCGGTGACAACTATTCTCTGAACTCTGTATCCGTGACATTACCAACGGATGGCCATACGAAATGATTGCCCAGTGTTTTGGATTTTTCCCGAGCGTCTAAAGTCCTCTCGACATATTACTACTGTTTTCACTATACCGTGGATTTTATTAACTCGAAATAAAGCATTGTGGGGATACAAACACATTGAGCACACACCCGGCCTCTGCATAGTTAGGATGCACACAACCAACACCAACACACACGCACGCACAAACAATCACAACAGCAACTAGCAAAGTTATACAAGACCCAAGCTATGCATTGGTCGAGATATTACTACCATAGCCACCGTTATTTTTTTAAATACTCGGCAAACCTATATTTTCCCTACTGCATGATGGACGAGTGAGTTTTTCCTGAGTATATTATAATACTCGGTAAACCTATATTAACCAGCTGTTTTGCATCATTTTACATTTGTTCGTGACACTCAAAACTCAAGACAATATCACATTCTGGTAGTCATGCATGGATGCTGGTTAATGCCAAAGATGTATCCCAATCTGTATGGTAATCCAATATCAGTCAGATACTTGGCCTACACTCAGTCTAGAAGCGTCTCAATCATGATTACTGAGGTACTATGCACTACATGAATCAATGCAAAATCATGCTCCTACCACTGGCTCAACAACTGCTAATAGATCTTTTGTTTTGGAATCTTTGTGATGTGATTCTGTTTCCAAGATGCTCATTTGTTGTGTAATCTTCGTATCGTCTTAGGAATAGATCATTTGTTTATACCGAAGTGTAAAATAGATAGCCAAAGCGGCATTTACTTTGCAAGAAAATTATGTTTATGTACACATAATTAGTGTTCATATCTCTAATAGTCTTTTTTTTGCGGGTGCATATCTCTAATAGTCTGCATGCATGCTAAGCTTCCCTGTACTAGTATCATATTATTGACATATAGGAAATTGCCGGTATAATGTGCCCCTTAATAAAAGCACTTTGAATCGCAAAATAATAGTAAACGGCTTGTGAATGGCCAGGAAAAGGTCATGAAGCCACCAGTTTTATATTCTGATAGGCAAGGCATTCCACCACTTCTACATACAGTACTCAGCTGGTTGCATGGTAACTTCACTAGGTCGAAGGATAGGACAAGGAGAGGGAGAAATGTATTAAGATTATGAACTTAACTCAGGTAAAAAACTATCGAAAAACAGATGGAAGTTTCTCCTTGGGCTAAGTGGCGTTCTATTTTCTAGTTGTGCATTTGTTGTGCACCCTTCGTATCCTCTAGAAAATAGATCATTTATTTATGGCCAAAGTGTAAATTAGACAGCCGACGGTGCATTTATTTTCCAAAGTGTAGAAATAATCAACTTTCAAATTTGCTCAAATTGTCTGGGGCTACAATCGCTTGAATCGAGTGGGAGTTGATCTTTCAGATAAGATAATGATTGATATAGTTCTCCAATCACTGTCACTAAGCTACTAGAACTTGGTGGTGAACTATAAAATGTCAGGAATGAAAATAATTATCTCTGAGCTGTTCGCGATGTTTGACACCGCGAAGGTAGAAATCAAAAGGAGCATCAAGTGTTGATGGTTAGTAAAACCACTAGTTTCGAGAAAGGCAAGGGCAAGAAGGAAAACTTCATGGATGGGAAGTCAGTTGTTGCTCCAGTGAAGCAACCCAAAGTTGAACTCAAACCCAAGACTAAGTGCTTCTATTATGAGGTGAGCGGTCGGTGAAGCGGAACAATCCTAGATACTTGGTAGATAAGAAGGCTGGCAACGTTGACATAAGTATATATGATATACGTGTTGTTAATGTGTACCTTACTAGTATTCCTAGTAGCACCTAGGTATTAGATACCGGTTCGTTTGCTAAATGTTAGTAACTCGAAATAAAAGCTACAGAATAAACGAAGACTAGCTAAGTGTGGGGTGACGATGTGTGTTGAAAATGTTTCCAAGGTTGAGATGATCAACATCGCACGCTCTATCTACCTTCGAGATTAGTGAAAACCTAAATAAATGTTATTTGGTGTTTGCGTTAAGTATGAACATGATTGGATCATGTTTATTGCAACACAGTTATTCATTTCAGTTAGAGAATAATGGTTATTCTGTTTATATGAATAATACCTTCAATGGTCGTGCACCCAATGAGAATGGTTTGTTGAATCTTGATCGTAGTAATACATATGTTCATAACATTGATGACAAAAGATACAAAATTAATAATGATAGTACCACATACTTGTGGCACTGCCGCTAAATGTCATATTGGTATAGATCGCATGAAGAAACTCCATGTTAATGGATCTTTGAACTAATTCGGTTTCGAATCGGTTGAGACATGCGAAACATGCCTCTTGGGCAAGATGGCTACAGACCCCGTTTTCAGTATGATGGAGCAGGCTAGTAACTTATTGGAAATAATACATGTTGATGTATGCGATCCAATGAGTGTTGTAGCGTGTAGTGGATATCGTTATTTTCCTTACCTTCAGTGATGATTTGAATATATATGAGTATATTTGCTTAATGAAACACAAGTCTGAAAAGTTTGAAAAGTTTAAACAAATTCAGAGTGAAGTTTAAGATCATCGTGACAACAATATAAAAATATCTACGATATGATCGTGGCGGTGAATATCTGAGTTACGAGTTTGGCATACAACTTTAGACAATGTGAAAGTTGTTTAACAACTCACGCCACCTGGAACACCATAGTGTGATGGTGTGTCCAAACGTCATAGTCGTGCTATATTGGATATGCTGTGTACTATGATGTCTCTTATCGTTTTGCCACTATCATTTTGGGATTATGCATTAGAGACAACTACACTCACTTTAAATAGGACACCATCTAAATCCGTCGAGATGACACCATATGAATTATGGTTTGATAGAAATCTAAGATGTCATTTCTTAATGTTTGGGGCTGCGGCGCTTATGTGAAAAAGGTTTTCGCCTAATGAGCTCGAACCCAAAGCGGACAAATGCATCTACATGGAATACCCTAAAAACAGTTGGGTATAGCTTCTATCTCAGATCCGAGTACAAAGTGTTTATTGCTAAAACGGGTCCTTTCTCGAGGAAGAGTTTCTCTCGAAAGAATTGAGTGGGAGGAAGATAGAACTTGATGAGGTTATTGAACATTTGTTTCAACCAGAGAGTAGCGCAGCACAGAAAGATGTTTCTGTGGAGCCTACGTCAGTTGAAGAGGAAGTTAATGATGATGATCATGAAGCTTCGGATCAAGTTACTATCGAACCTTGTAGGTTGACAAGGACGTGTACTGCTCCTGAGTGGTATGACAACCCTGTCTTGGAGGTCATGTTGTTGGACAACGATGAACCTACGAATTATGGAGAAGCGATGATGGGACCGGATTTCGACAAATGGTTAGAGGCCATGAAATCCGAAAAAGGATCCATGTATGAAAACCAAGTATAATCTTTGGTAGACTTGCTCGTTGGACGGCAGGTCGTTGAGAACAAATGGACCTTTAAAGATGAAGACACACGCTGATGGTGAATGTCAACATTTATAAAGCTCGACTTGTGAGAAAGAAGTTTCCACAAAGTTCAAAGAGTTGACTGCGATGAGACTTTCTCACTCGTAGCGATGCTAAAGTCTGTTGGAATTATGTTAGCAGTTGTTGCATTTTTTCAATTATGAAATCTGGCAGATGGATGTCAAAACATCGTTTCCTTAACGGTTTACTCGAGGGAAGGTTGTATGTGATACAACCAGAAGGTTTTGTCAGTCCTAAAGATGCTAAAAGGTGTGCGAGCTCCAGCAATCCTGCTATGGGCGGGAGTAAGCATCTCGGAGTTGGAATATACGCTTTGATGAGGTGATCAAAGTTTTTGAGTCTATACAAAGTTTATGAGAAACTTGTATTTACAATAAAGTGAGTGGGAGCACTATAGAGTTTCTGATAAGCATATGTGGTTGACATATCGTTGATCGGAAATGAAGTTGAATTTTTGGAAAGCATAAAGGGTTATTTGAAAAGAGTTTTTCAAAGGAAGACCTCGATAAAGCTACCTAATTATTGAGCATCAAGATCTATAGAGATAGATCAAGATGCTTGATGAGACTTTCAATGAGTACATACCTTGACAAGATTTTGAAAGAGTTCAAAATGAATCAGTCAGAAAAAGAGTTCTCGCTTGATTTATAAGCTATGAAGTTGACTAAGACTCAAAGCTCGACAACGGCATAAGAAAGAGAAAGGACGAACGTCGTCCCCTATGCCTTAGCAATAGGCTCTGTATAGTATGCCATGCTATGTACCGCACCTGTATATGCCTTGTCATGTGGTCCAGGAGTGGATCACTAGACAGCGGTCAAAATTATCCTTAGTAACTAGAAGACTAAGGGAATGTTTCTCGATTATGGAGGTGATAAAGAGTTCGTCGTAAAGGGTTACGTCGATACAAACTTTAAAACCAATTCGGATGACTCTAAGTAGCAATCCCGATACGTATAGTGGAGCAGCCATTTGGTATAGCTCCAAGTGGAGTGTGGTAGCAGTGTCTACAGTATGACATAGAGATTTGCAAAGTACACACGGATCTGAATGTCGCAGACCCGTTGACTAAAAAACCTTTCTCACATGCATGCATGATCGAGCCCCACAACTCATTGGGTGTTAGGTTCATAACAATGCGAATCACATGGTGATGTGAACTACATTATTGACTCTAGTGCAAGTGGGAGACTGTTGGAAATATGCCCCAGAGGCAATAATAAATTAGTTATTATCATATTTTCTTGTTCATATTAATCGTTTATTATCCATGCTAGAATTGTATTGATCGGAAACTTAGATACATGTGTGAATACATAGACAACATCATGTCCCTAGTACGCCTCTAATAGACTAGCTCGTTGATCAAAGATGGTTAAGGTTTCCTAGCCATGGACATGAGATGTCATTTGATAACGGAATCGCATCATTAGGAGAATGATCTGATGGACAAGACCCAAACTATAAACGTAGCATATGATCGTGTCAGTTTATTGCTACAGTTTTTTGCATGTCAAGTATCTGTTCCTATGACCATGAGATCATGCAACTCACTGACACCGGAGGAGTACCTTGTGTGTATCAAACTTCGCAACGTATCTGGGTGACTATAAAGGTGCTCTACAGGTATCTCCGAGGTTGTTTGTTGGGTTGGCATGGATCAAGACTGGAATTTGTTACTCCGTGTGACGGAGAGGTATCTCAGGTCTCACTCAGTAATACAACATCACAACAAGCCTTGCAAGCAATGTGACTAAGTGTTAGTCACGGGATCTTGTATTACGAAATGAGTAAAGAGACTTGCCGGTAACGAGGTTGAACTAGGTATGGAGATACTGATGATCAAATCTCGGGAAAGTAACATACCGAATAACAAAGGGAACATCATACCGGATTAACTGAATCCTTGACATAGAGGTTCGACTGATAAAGATCTTCGTAGAATATGTAGGAACGAGTATGGGCATCCAAGTCAAGCTATTGGTTATTTACCGTAGAGGTGTCTCGGTCATGTCTACATAGTTCTCGAACCCGCATGGTCTGCACACTTAAGGTTCGATGACGTTTCGGTAGTATAAAGTTATGTATGGTGGTGAACAAAGCTTGTTCGGAGTCCTGGATGAGATCCCAGACATCATGAGGAGCTCTGGAATGGTCCGAAGGTAAAGATTGATATATAGGAAGTCCTATTTTGGTCACCGGAAATGTTTCGGGCTCATCGGTAGTGTACAGGGAGTGCCGGTAGTGTACCGGGAGACCATCGGGAGGGTTATTTTGACCCAAAAGGCTACATGGGCTATGGAAGGATGAATACCAGCCCTTAGTGGGCTGGTGAAAGTCCCACACAAGGCCCATGCGGCTGGGAAAGAAAAGCCCAAAGAGAAAAGGTGGAAAAAGGCAAAAAGGCCAAAAGGTAAGGAGTCCTAGTCCTACTAGGATTGGAGGAGGATTCCTCCTCTCCTCCCACTTTGGCCGAAGCCTAGAGGGCTTGGCCCTTGCGCCAAGCCTCCTCCTCTCTTCCTCTTATATATACTAGAGGTTTTAGGGGTTTTGCACTAATTTTTTTGCCACGTGCAACCCTACCCTCGAGTGCATAGTTTCTCCTCTAGATTGGTTTTCTGCAGTGCTTAGGCGAAGTCGTGCCGGAATAGCTCCACCACCATCGCCGCAGCGTCGTCACGCTGCCAGAGAACTCATCTACCTCTCCGCTCCCTCTTGCTGGATCAAGAAGGCGGAGATCGTCATCAAGTGGCACGTCTGCTGAACGCCGAGGTGCCGTCCGTTCAGCACTAGATCGGAAGGATCGGGATAAAGATCGCGAGACGGATCGTTATGAGATCGCGGGACGGATCGTGATGAGTTCGTGGGGCGGATCGTGATTGGATCGCGGGACGGATCGTGATGAGATCGCGGGATGCTCGGCGATTTGGATCGCGAAGACGTTCGACTACAGCAACCGCATTTCTTAACGCTTCCTGCTTAGCGATCTACAAGGGTATGTAGATCCACTCTCCCTCTCGTAGATGCTCATCACCATGGATAGATCTTGCGTGTGCGTAGGAAAAATTGTATTTTCCATGCAACGTTTCCCAACACCCAGGGCCGACGTTTGATACACACAAGTCACTCCTCCGGTGTCTGTGAGTTGCATGATCTCACGGTCATAGAAACATATACTTGACATGCAGAAAACAATAGCAATAAACTGACACGATCATATGCTACATTTGTAGTTTGGGTATTGTTCATCACATCATTCTCCTAATGATGTGATCCCGTTATCAAATGGCATCTCATGTCCATGGCTAGGAAACCTTAACCATGTTTTGGTCAACGCGCTAGTCTATTAGAGGCATACTAGGGACATGGTTTTGTATATGTATCCACACATGAATCTAAGTCTCCGATCAATACATTTATAGCATGGATAATAAACGATTATCATGAACAAGGAAATATGATAATAACTAATTTATTATTGCCTCTAGGGCATATTTCCAATAAAACCTTCCTCCGATCCTCGGTTTCGGTATTGGGCCTCCCGATTGATGTTAGATCGACGACCTCTAGCCAATCTTCCCCTTCAAGTGAAACGTGCACACGATCCAAAACAAGGATCTCGAAATCATCAATATTCAAATGCATACCTGTGTGAATCCGCTCATCGTCGACCAAGTACCGTCCGGCTAGGATGTCTTGATCGTGATCTCGCGCCGTCATCCATCTCGACAGAGAGTGCTCGCATAGGAATCCATCGCTCCATTTCCCGGCCACCCGGCCGTCCTTGAAACGAATCCTCCCTATCCCCACATTCAAATGTCCCATGGTTCGATCCTGATCTGTCTCTGAATCAGATCCGCGAGAATCGTGATGTGGCGGCGCCTGCTCTGCCGCCGCGGCCGGCAGCGGCGGCGGTTCGGGCGAAGGAGGCACGGACGCTGCGCCCTCTCCCTCCGCCATCAGTCCTTGTCACCGAGTACAGAATCAGTTAAAGACTCATGCGTGGAAAGCCAAGAATTCCAAGATCAAGCGACCAGTAGATAGCAGCGCCCTTGTTTGTGTTCCTCCCTAATTTCTGCCTCCCCTCACACACGACCAACTTGACCGATTCCACGAATTCTTCTGCTCTTTCCTTCACATCAACAATCCGCGGCCTCCGAACAACCTAGCTCATGATACCACTTGTTAGAATAAATCCGAGACACACCGTTGATTATCCGAAGACCAAGCAATCACACGAGCACGACACCGAGATTTGTTAACGAGGTTCACCAATATGGCTACATCCCCGGGGCTTGACTACGGGCGCTCCTCCTCGTGACACCGTCACAATACTGCACCCCGTGGCATAGGTTACATCGTGTGTCTAGCCTCGCTATATATGAGAGGCCTAGGATACAAGTGTTCTATTGGGACACGACTCCATATCCTATCTAAACACAATACAACTACAAGTCAAATTGTAACCTACCTTGTACACTATATTTGACACAACTCTAACATAGACTAAGAAATATTCTGACTTGTCTTGTACTCTAAGTAGATCATGTACTTCAATATATATGCCTACGAGCATCAAGCAATACATCAACTATTTCTCCGACTTCTCCCTCCCTCTTAACAAGTTCAAAGGATAGGACGAGGATATAAAGAGAAGTAACAATATCATTCAGGTAAATATGTATCGGAAACCATAGATGGAAGTTGTTGGAACTCGCCAACGGATCGATAACATCACAATACGCCAAGGATACGTCTGGTACCCTCTAAATCCCCCTCGTTATTATTTTCTTTTTTCTCAACTCACCATACAAAAACTTTTACACGGCCTGGTGCATATATATACGCAGAGCAGCCACCGACCCATACAACCTAAACCGATATGGAGTCCAACTCCAACTCTACTATGACTCTCACGTAGACAACTAGTACTATACCTCCAGTACTACTATGACTAGAACTCCCTCTAACCATTACGGTGTACATGATCAATACTTATACTAATCCTAGCCGGACTAGTACAAAGCTAGAAACTAACTAATCTACTGCTAGACAAGATTATTTCTAACATTCTCCCCTTAATATTGACATGTCATCTCCTTATGCTTCTTTGATCTTGACTTGTTGACGATCCGCCCTTTTCTTGTCGACTCATCTGCTCGCACCACGACATGTCAAATTGCCGGCTTGTTGTTCACAACAATCTCCCCTTCAATTTTGACTTGGCGAATATACGGATCACCTCAAATATGCCTTGAACTACACAGCCTCGCTAGTAACCTGTGGAATACACCACCCGGTCGACTACACCATCCATCCTAACGTGAAACATGCCGACTCCTTGTTGATCACACCACCCTGTGCATTACGCCATGTCCTCCAGCCTCATGTAGAGACATGGCCTCATTGAAGAGATCCACCTTCAATGATTTACCGCCCCCACATAGTTCAACTTGATCCTCCCGTCAAGACACATAGACGACCTGGATGCGCTTCATCTTCAACGCCTCCTCACAAAGACATCCACCTGGACATGACGACCACGACGACCGACTAACGGTACTAACCCACATGACTCCTTGACTCCCTTAGACAACTCGACCGAACGTGCGAACTCGCACGACTCCTTGACTCTAACTCCCTTGGATGATGACCTTGATGGCTTCTCGTCACCGCCCCTTGGCACCACCGCTCCCGTCAACGATCTACTTCCACCGCCTTGCCGACAACAACCTGTCGTCCCTCCTTGTCGCTCCGCCGAATGACAATCTCTTGAACCTCCTCATCCGTCGCTCCACGAACGACTATTGCTTGCTCCTCCTCGTCACTGCACAACCAATGTTTTAAATAGCGGGCTACGGCAATAGCAGCGGACCTTTAAAAAGTCTATAGCGGAGCTATAGCGGGCTATAGCTTGTATTTTGTATATGAGACCATTTAGCTCACCCTACTGAAAAGGCTATAACAAAGCTATAACGGGGTATTTAAAACTATGTGCACAACCCAGCAACCATAGTGCCTGCCCCGAGGCGGTAGTCAGCGGCGGAAACAAGGGGGGCCTAATGATGGAAGATTTGCCAAGTGTACGTCTTCGTACCCTCTAAATCCCCCTCTTTATTATTTTCTTTTTTCTCAACTCACCATACAAAAACTTTTACGCGGCCCGGTGCATATACATATGCAGAGCAGCCGCCGACCCATACTACCTAAACCGAAATGGAGTCCAACTCCAACTCTACTATGACTCTCACGCAGACACCTAGTACTATCTCCTCCAGTACTACTATGACTAGAACTCCCTCTAACCATCATGGTGTACATGACCAATACCTATACTAATCCTAGCCGGACTAGTAGTACAAAGCTAGAAACTAACTAATCTACCGCTAGACAAGATTATTTCTAACAGAACTTTCTCGTTGGGCTAAGTGGCATTCTATATTAGCCAAAGGTGTGTTTACTTTCCAAAGTGTAGACCTAATCAATGGTCTGATTTATGCCCCACCAAACCAAGATCAGATCATGGGACCAGTGCTTGGTGTCGAACATAGTACTACCTCATACTCACGTGGCTACTCATTAGATCAGGACGCTAGTCATTAGATCAGGAGGACAATTGTAGATATCCCGAGGAGACCTGATGGGTGCATTCAGCACATCTGCATGGATATATAATGCTGTCTCCTATCAAGTAGAGTAAAATTTTATTACTAAAGAACCACTTCTATGCGACTACCTGAATTGATAGGTCTTGAGAGAGAAAGACAACAGAGCTACCTAGTAGAAAAGAATGACGAGAATGTGGAAAATGTTTTGGAATACGAGTCACCGGGAATGGCAGCAATGTTGCTTAGTGCACCATCTAGCTTTTCCGAATTCGCAATGGTAATTTTGTTTCCCGGTCTGCCCCGATGCTTTCTTATGTCTTCTGGCCGCCATATCGATGTGATCCGAGCAACCCACAGCCACATTGCTAGGAGGTATTATTTCCGTCAATTATTTCAGCCCTAGGACCATAGCTTCCTTGTTCATGTAGTAGTTTAAACCATACCAGCATGCCGATGGCGCTCTTTACATGTTGGGCTGGTTCTAGTTCAACGTCCGACATGGGGTTCTGCGGAAGGAAAAACATATGGAGTTGTAGAACCGGATGTTAGATGCTTGGATAAAATGAGAATCAGGACATTGGACAGAAAGCAAGGGTGGATTTGTGTAATCCGAATTGTGCCCCCTGGGCTAAAATCAAGTTGCTAAACTCTCTAATATTTTTTTTGCAGTCTATTTCTTTTATACAAATAATATAAGTATTTTTTGCGAAAAAATAATATGAGTATTTAACATACACTTCTGCAGAAAAAACATAATTAGGGAATTGTTTTGAGAAAATGTTGGAAGTACATGTACCATACTAACTCCGTCAATGAATATTTGCAGAAGTATATGAACTGAACATGCAAGATATAACATCATTGGTACGGAGCGGCACATGGGTATCAGCATGCAAACGTTATCACAAGTTCCCCTATTTCGATGAAGTCATAGTTATAGGAATCACACTCGGATTAATCTTTCTGAAAATGAACTCATTTCGAGTATTCCGAGTGGCTCAAGACACAAACATGATAATCACTATTGGAATCTGAGCAGTCGCCGAGGGCACCAAAAACAAGGCAAAGACTTGTTAAAACTCGGCAAAGACTTTGCCGAGGGTAGTTATCAGCAACGCTTACTAGGCGTATACCCCAAAGCCAAAGTGAGATCTGCTGTTCCCTCTGTCTGAGACTCAGCAAACATGTTGCCGAGGTCCAAAAGTGAGGGCTGAGTACGCTAAAGCTTGTTGACGGGCAGCGGACACATGCATGCTACGCGGCACCTGCCTTTGCTAAGTTTCTTAGATCGAAACTCAGTAAACCAGGACAAATACGTAGCAGCCACCTGCCTTTGGGCCGTGGAGCTTTCTCAACATCCACGGCTTGGAAGTCACCATAGAGCAAGTACAATAAGCTATTGTAAATGAGAATGTCGTTTTGGCTCTTGGCCTCCATGGAGGTCGGAATTTTTTCAAAAAATTTGGTTTCAAAAAATATCTGAAAAAAATATACTACTAAAAAATGATGTGAGACGTATGTGTGTAAAATTTTAGGATAAAATACGTTCAAATGCGACCTGTACAAGCTATTATGGAAGTGTCTATATATATACACGCACATCTATGGAGTCTATACTATCATAGCTTCACGCCATTAAGTTCCACCGCCTGGACTTTTCATTTAGCACAACAATGAAAGAAATGAGAAATAAAAGAGGAAGGCTACCTTGAAAATAGGAGACATTGGAAATGTAACACTTCGAGATTGATTACAATAGTCTACTACAGATCATGTTCCATCGGTGTGACAATATTGGATACCCTCACGAAAGCAATACATCAGCTTGTGCAGGCAGCAGGGACGTATCACCAAAAGAATTGTAGACCAAGTCATAACATATGATTTTTCTTTACTGGGCAATCTTCTTCAAATATTTGAGGATAGCCTAGCTGGAAATATTGACACCGACTAAGGTTGAAAATGGAGTGGAAACTTTCCGTTTTCCTAGAGGAAAAATAAAAATGAAGAGGAAATATAAATACATATACGAAAATTTGGGAAAGATAAATGGAAATGAATTTTCTTATGTGAAAATGGAAACAAAACCGGAATAGTGTTTTCCGGTGGAACAAAGATGGAAACGTAACATTATGTTTCCGTGAACATGAAATTTCGTTTTTATTAATACCAAACAACGCTCAATGGCACAATGAGCACAATGTATTATTTGAGCCCCAACTTGTACTGTCACATAACGCAGTTAGCTAGACACTATACACAATTGTCCATTACCACTACATTACTATGCTAAGTTACTAACATAATCATATTATTTTATAGACATGATAACATTTCATTTTTTGTTTTTTGTGTTTATTTCTCAATGACTCGAGGGATTTTAAATTGTCGGTGAACGCCCACTTAGGTTTCCGCGTCCGTTACGTATTCGCCATGTGTCTCTTTCCATTAGTGTCTATTTTTATCTCCAGTTCCAGGGCTTTTGTATTAATTTCCGCTTCTGTAAAAAAATAGGGAAACATAAAATGTGATAGCACCTTGTTCCGTTCATTTTCGCTCAGTTTTTATCCCTAACAGCGACTATGTAGAGCTCAATTGCTCAATAAGAAGCTCGGGGGGGGGGGGGGGGCAGCCAGCAATTTTGGACAAAGTAAAAGAACACATTCAGCATCCTTCTATTGGGCTCTCCGTGGCTTGACAGTATTTGGTATCATTAGTCATAAGGTTCATTTTCGAAAACTGTGATGTCATGGCAGAACTTTTGGTCGACTACGAGGCGTCTCTGGTGACTTAGTCAATCTTAAAATGATATGTCGAGTCGGTCCAATGAAGATGTTTATATAGGTAGCAGCCATGGGTTGGTCGGCAAATAGCAGCCATGTGCCAGCCAGGGTTGGTCGGCAAATAGCAGCCATGTGCCAAACTCTAAGACCTTCCTCATTTGAGAAATCGTACCCTGGATTGGGTCATCCTTCACGGCAGGTTGCATGCATAAATAGTATTTTTGAGATTTTATTCTTAATTGCCTATATATATATATATATATATATATATATATATATATATATATATATTGTCGGTGTTTTGATGAAAACATTGAGAATAACCAAAGAAGTTTTCTCACTATGCGTCAAGTGATTGAAAATACAATGGCATTTTGAAAAATACCTTCAACAATGGCAGGAAGCCTAGAACTGGGTTATTTATATACAGATTGAAAACAATTGTACTAAAGTCTATTTTCCATTAGCAAATAAAAGAACTTCCATGGACTTCTTGGTTGCAGCAAACCTTTTACAAGCCTTATTAGAGAGGTAGCTAGTTAGATTCTGCCAGTGCAAATAAAAAGCCAAATTTTTGCCAGAGCGCTCTGGATTGATTTGCATCAAAAGTTGAATCGATTTCATGAGATGTTCTTATTTTACGCAACATCTTCCGTAATAATGGCGATCGTCAATGCTATAGATTTGGCTGTTTTCTGAACATAGGTTGCATGGCTAACTATTTATGTAAGTGTCTGTATATATATACACCCACATCTATGGAGTCTATACACTCATTGCTTCACGCCATTTAGTTTCACTGCCTAGACTTTTCACTTAACACAACAATGAAAGAAATGAGAGATAAAAGAGGAAGGCTACCTTGAGAATAGGAGACATTGGAAATGTAACAATTGGCGGTTGATTACATTAGTCTAGCTACTACAGATCCTGCTCCATCGGTGCGGCAATATTGGATAACCTCACGAAACCAATACATCAGCTTGTGCACTGAGGCAGCAGGGGCGTATCACCAAAAGAATTCTAGACCAAGTCATAACATATGATCTTTCTTTACCGGGGAATCTTCTTCAAATATTTGAGTATAGCCTAGCTCGAAAGATTGACACCGACTAGGGATGAAAATGGAGTGGAAACTTTCCGCTTTTTTAGAGGAAAAATAAAAATGAAGAGGAAATATGAATACATAAACGGTAATTTCCGACAGAGAAATGGAAATGATTTTTTATGTGGAAAGGGAAACAAAACCAGAACAGTGTTTTCTAGAGGAACAAACGTGGAAACGTAACTTTCTATTTCGGTCAACATGAAATTTCGTTTTTATTAGTACCAAACAACTCACAATGGCACAATGAGCACAATGGATCATTTGAGCCCTAACTTGTACTATCACATACGGAAGGTAGCTAGACCCAATACACAATTGTCCAGTACCACTATATTACTATGCTAAGTTGCTAAAATAATCATATTATTTTGTAGACATGGTTACATTTTATTTTTTGGTTTTTGTGTTTATTTCTCAATGACTCGACGGGTTTAAATTGTCGGTCAACTCCCACTTTTGTTTCCGTGTCAGCTACATATTCGCTTTGTGACTCTTTCCGGTAGTATCTGTTTCCATCTTCAGTTCCGGGGTTTCTGTATTCATTTTCACTTCTGTAATAAAATAATAAAACATTAAATGTGATAGCACCTAGTTTCGTTCATTTTCACTCCGTTTTCATCCCTAACAACGACTATGTAGAGCTTAATTGCTGAATAATAAGCTCGTGGGAGGCAGCCAGCAATGCTGGCGAAAGTATAAGAGGACATTCAGCATCCTTCTCGTGGCCTCTACATGGCTTGAACGGGTTTGGTATCATTAGCCTTAAGGTTCATTTTCGAAAACTGTGAAGTCATGGAAGAACTTTTGGTCGACTACGAGGCGTCTCTGGTGACTTAGTCAATCTTAAAATGATATGTCGAGTCGGTCATATGAAGATGTTTATATAGGTAGGATGAGAGTATGCGCTCAAATATAGGTGAGTGTATGCGTTTATATATGAGTGCATGCATCTTTATTGTGTGTAAGAAAATTGGATGCACCCCTTCTTCGCATTCACATATGTCTGCCTAAACATACACAAAAAGTGGACAGAAATTTTTACTTCCTAAATTGCCCAGCCGGATCAGAACTCAATAACTCCATATGCTAAACTAAGAATTTCCTATTTGCACCATCGAGCAATTCCACAGCCGACCGCTACTAGTTCGATAGAATGGGCCTTCGCATCAGAGCGTGCGACCCACTGGTTTTGTGAACCTTCTGAAGGTTTCTGACCTGTTTGGTAACCTTATAGAAGGTAAGGCATTGATCTTCATTTGTTTTAGCCTGCTCTTTGCCTCTCTGGCAAGTCTCATTGCATTAAGAATATCTTGGTCACTTCTTTGCAAACACTAAACTATTTGTTTCTGTATCGAAGAATGCGAAACAAGTGTGCAATGAAAATAAAGTCAAATGACTCCAACTTTTTTATAACACCATGTCTTTTTGGCCATTCAGCCCTTTGGAAAGTGTAGTTCCCAAGTGAGACGAGAGCATCACGGACTTCAGCATACATAGAAATAATGTTACCAACAGTTCTGCAATGAGATCCCCGCCGAGTTTCAGCAGGCCTAGGTAACCCCATTTCCTGATTTAATCCGGTCCCAGTTTCTAGTTCACCAAATTCAAGTGCTTTCATGATATTTTGAAGTTTCGCATCTCGAAGCATGTCATGACACTTACAAGAAACTCCAATACTATTCAACAATATTCACACAATTCCCTTCCGCCACGACCGCCAGAGCCTTTCCAAAAAAAGAAAAAAAACTGTCAGTCGGGGTTGCTCGGCAAAATTAGAAGCCATGTGACAAACTCTAAGACCTTCCTCGTTTGAGAAATCGTACCCTGGATTGGGCCATCCTTCATGGCAGGTTGCATACATAAACAATATTTTGAGGTGTTATTCTTGATTGCCTAGTTCGTCCGTCGGTCGTCTTGACCGACTTTCCTAGAGAGTTTTTTATCCGATCATTTCATCCGGTTCTTCTCTCTTCCGCTTGTCTGTCGCTTTGATCGGTGTTTTTCTCTTTGGTTTTTCAATCTAAGATCGGTTTGCATCGCCCGCCGTCGCTGTCGACCCCGCGCCTCTGATCCGACATCAGCGCGTCCCGAGCTCTACACCAATCCGGTGGCCTCGCGCAACACATAGGTCCCTCACGTCCATCGACCACTCGTATGCTCAGTCGTCGCCGCCCTTCTCCAACCGGGACTGCTCCGTCACCACCGACCTCCACAGCGCTTGTACGACCGCCCAACCGTCTCCTTGTTAGCCCCATCGCTGGTTGTCGGGCTCGCCGACTCCGGTCGCATTGGGCGCATCGACTCCGGTCGTATCGGGCTTGCTGCGTCCTCGGCTGCCGGCTGCGTCAAGCCAATGGCTATCAGGTGCCTCATCGTCCGCGTCCACCCGGTTGACGTCTCCGGCCGTGATCATCGTCGTCGGCTTCATCTCGGACGCCATCACCCTGTCTCCACCGAGCGACATCCCCGAGCTCACAAGCGATGGGACTGATCAACCTCCCGCTAGCAATCCCCCTCGGCTACTTCGTGCGACCGATCTGGGCCGTCGGTTGCACGAACCTCCGCAAGTCCTTTGAAGATTGTCCCCAATACAGCGCCCCCTCCAGCGATCAAGCATTGGGTTGCTGTTGTGTCGCCCCATTGGGCCGCAACGCCCCCGCCCCGTGGTTCTTGTCGCGGCTGCACCGATTCGTTGTTGCCGCTACGTCGCCTATTAGGGTCGTAGTGTGGCGACATTTCGTCCCTGTAAACCGCGAGGCGCACTACAACGCCCCTTCGGGCTATAGTGATGCGACACGCGGTTCCCGCAGCCACCCGAGGTCATCCCCGTGGCTGCACTGACTCGCGCACTACCACTACGCTACCCCGTCGGGCCATCGGGCCGCAACACGTGGTCCACGCCGCCGCCCCGAGGTCTTCTCATCATCGCCCCGGCCCACACGTTGCCGCTCCATTTCCCCTTAGGGCCGTAGTCACGGTCCACTCAGCTGTCCCTCGCGCATCGACTTCCTTTGGTATGTGCCGCGCCGCCTCCCTCGGCACAGGAAACATCACCATCCGCTATGGTCACTAGTAGAATGTCGATTTGTAGTTCCGGTCCGGATGGGCCTTTAGTATCGGTTCCCCAACCGGTACTAAAAGGTCGGGATTAAAGGTCCAGACCTTTAGTACCGTTTGGACCATGGACCGGTACTAAAGGCCCTCCACGTGGCTGCCTGCGTGGGCTGGTGGTGGAAGATCTTTATTACCGGTTGATTATACCAACCGGTACTAAGTGTTCTGTTTTTTTTTTGTTTTAGCTTTTAATTAGGTTTGAATTTTCCTCTCTATCTTTTATGTTTTCCATTCATTTCAAATTTATTTTACGGTGCTACATATTGTAAACAGTACACAAGTTGATGCATATATATATGTAATATAATATACAATATCTCATACACAATATATATACAAATATAATTACACATCCATATAAATTCTGGACTTATAACTTAAGGACCAAAACCCGGCCGGGACTACCTAGCTAGTGCTTCGGATGAAATCTCAGTTCTCTACTACTGATTTGCTGTCATTATTGAGACGGCGATAAGGAATAGTGCTCTCCGTTTACATCAATGACATGTCGAAGAAGAAATGCCGCAAATTCCTCTTGAAGTGGTACGAAGCATTTCTGGGGTGAGAGCTTCGACAACATCTGTCAAAGGTGGAGTTGTTTTTCACGTGCTCCTCTATGACGTATACGGCCTTCGATCTAGATGCGAATGTTCTCGCAGAGGAAGTATCCACATAAATTTGTCCCCTGTGGCTGCTTCGCGCACTTTGCAAAAGAATAGAATTCAATAAGATAATTAATAATCAAGATAATGGTATTAAAAATAGAATTAATGAGATGCGCGGACCTAGTAGTACTACTTAATTATCTCCATCTTTTTCCACTTCAGCTTCGATTTTCATTGACGACCGTGATGGGTTTTTTATCATCTTTTTCCAAACACTACCCGACAAAGAAAAAAACGAAAGAGTTATTATAATTACTTTTGATATCAGGAAATAATAAAAGAAAGCAAGGTCGATAAAGATTGAAATTACCGTTCTATCATAAAATACAAGTCCACGTATTGTTTTGGTGTATCTAGTGAGTCGTACACTTAAACAAGTCCATCTGCGAGGATAATATATAGAAGGATATAGTGATCTCTTTGCAGAAGTTTATATAATTAAGCAGGCATGCGCATATAACTCATCAACTACACTTGACAGCGAGCTAGTAAGCAAAAATAGAATTTATAGTATACAAAAAAGTAAACACTCATCCCATGTTGTAAGGAAATATTATAATAGATTTGGTATTCATTAGTGCCTCTAGAAAATTTTCCAAGAGTTCTTCTGTGTCCTTGGCATAATGTTTTACCACATGACGATTAACGGTACTTGCATCGATGAACCCAATGTCATCGATTCCCTCTTGTTTCAATTCCCACATCTTCGATCTGCATAATAGCATAAAAAAGAACATATATAGTGAGGATAAAGCCAATGAACGATATCTTAGCTAGAGACTAAAATTATTAAAGATATAAATCACTTACAGAGAATAGCAACTGATGAGAGATTTGTCGATAGAGTCCATGTGGTATAACTGGAAAAGTTCTGAGAATTCAAGACATATGTCACATTCATTGACGTAATGCTCTTTCCTTACTTTGACCATGACCGCCTTCTTCCCTCGCTTTGATTCACGCATGTACCAATCATGCAACCGTCGCATCGCAGTTGGTAGTTTCTTGTACTGCTCGGGAGTGACAAGTGGTTTTCCGATGGCATATTACATTGCGTACTCAATTTTACCGTACCCGCGGATTTTCTCGGTGCCAAGGATTTGGTCTAAGAGTGAGACATGCCGCCTCTACTTCTTCGAGGTCGATTGGGTTGCCTTGCACGTCTTGGGTCAGTACCTGTCTCCTGCTGCGGAGTTTCCCTTTGCTGGGTCAGTACCTGTATCTGCAGCTGCTGCTGCTCGTACATCTGTTCCAACTTTGAAAGTCGGTCTGCGTCCACCTTCTTTTTTCTCGAACAGTTTTTATAACTGTCCTTCCATCCCGCAAACCCCTCGTACCACGGGACAACGCCCATGCCTCGTGTTCGTCCTCCATGTTCGGCATTCCCGAGGCCGTGTGTAAGCTTGTCGTTCTTTCTATCGGGGTGAAACCGTCCTTCTTGGGCAGCTTTTATTGTTTCAATCAACTCATCTGATGCATGCTTCAGACTGTCCAATGCAATAATCTTCCCTGTTGCTGGGTCCAACTTTCCCCCATGCGCAAAAAACCAATTCTTGCACCTCTTGGGCCAGTTGAAGGTTACTGGAGTGATCCCTTCAGCAAACATCTTATTCTCTAATGCATCCCACTTAGGAATTGCTGACTTGTATCCACCTGTCCCTAGTTTATGGTGATACTTTTTTTTCTCGGCATTTATCTTATTCTTTGCCGACTTCTCCATAGCAGCTATCGATGTCTTGTACTCGATAAATGTGTCCTAGTGATTCCTTACCTTCTCGTATATTCCTTTGAATTCGGGCGCCTTCTTGCCTCTAGCGTTGTACTCGGTCCATAATCTTTTCTTCCAAGTCTGGAACACGTCGGCCATCTTATGGAGAGCAAACTCCTTGACTTTGTTCGTTTGACGCTCTGAGAGAGAATCTGGTAGGATGAAATGCTCCATGAGCTCTCGCCAAAGGGCATCTTTAATTCTTGTATCGACATAATTCACTCCTGGTTTTGGTTTGTTTGGCTGAATCCATTCATGCATTGTGATCGGGACTCCGTCCCTAACAACCACTCTGCATTGACGCACAAATGTCTTGGCATTGGCTTCAGGGTGAGTCGGTTCGCCATTATATTTGAAAGCATCAAGATTGAGGTTTACGTTGCCGTCCAATATTTTGGCACCGCCTCGTACATTTATACTAGATTGGCTCGATCCGGAGGGCTGATAATTAAAATAAGAAAGATTTGTTAATATATATATTAATATATATATACACACACAAATCAATTAATAGACATGTAATGATCACCAGAGGCTAATATGTGCATATACCTCGCCAACATTGTTGGTTGTTCCGGATTTTGGAACATAAGTTGTTCTTCCTCGGTCTCACATCCACCACCGTAATCGTTCAGATATTGTGAGCCATCATCATGATCATGTGATTCACCTCGAAGGTCCACTGGGTTTTCGGAGGAGCGTATCATGTCGAAGATGTCCTCTTCATGAGCTCTACCGGTATTGTCCATAGCTTAATAACTAATCCATAATAATATAGATAAAACAAATTAGTATTCAAATTAGCATGCATTCAAGAAGCAAATTAACTGATAGTTAATTAATAATGCATCATCGAATACATATATAGTAGTTCTTAGAAAATATCTCATCTACATAATCTTGGATAATTTTCAATACATCGGCTAATCCATCGATCTAGCTAATACATCATAATAATACATCATAATAGTAGCTAATATATCGATCTAGCTAAAACCCTAGCGCCCGGCAGATATCGGGGCAGGCGGTGGACACCCAAAGAGAAGGAACCATCACAGGAACATAGCTCCAGTGAGATCCCTGATGAATCTGCCAGGTATTGTCGGACCTGGCCTCCAAAGCTGCCATGTAGCGACGGACGTGCTCGTTCTCCTTGCTGACATGGTACTTTACCACCTCCATGGGGGACTCAAGCCTCTCGATCGTCTGTGGCCCATGCGGCCGCCACCACAGAACCTTCGGGTCGACGACGGGTTGGCTCCTCACCAAGTTGCGCCGCCCGGAAGGCAGAACCTCCCAGTACCAGCCCGGCGGAGCCCAGTCCTGGGCAGGACCCCTCGGCTCAAGAAAGTGACCTCCTCCGGTGACTCGACGATGAGGATGCGGGATCGGCATTGTCGACGTCAAGAAGAAACACTTAATTACGAAAACAAATTAAATAAAACCTAGCAAAATTAACACTTAGCATCTAGCAAAATCAAGAATTATGGCACGCTTTGAATCCTAATGCGTGTGTGACTATCGGTCTGTCGATGCTTTCCTTAAATAACTCTCATATCTCATGGTGTGTTGGTGCGCTCTCTCTCACACTAATATGATGGTGTATATATGTTGGTGGACACTCTCTCACAGTAATAGTTCGACCGCTGGTGATGGACGCCTCTTCTTTCCTCTTCTTACGCAATATATCGACGAGTATATCGCACAGAAGAGAAAAAATAAGAGGCGCCCCCCATGACAACAGTCGGGATTCTTCCATCAAGAACACACATGAAAGTCACACAAGGAGCAACGACAGACCGAAAGTCACACACGCATTAGGATCCAAACTAAATTAAACCTAAAAATAAACTAAACATAAACTAAATTAAACCTAAACTAACACATACCCTAATAACCTGATCACCTAACTAACTAACTAACTAACTAAATAGGGGTGTTGTGTCGTGGTCGGGGTCGGGTGTCGGGGGTGTCGTATCGGGGTGTCGGGGTTCGACGTCGAGGGAACCTAGAAACCCTAGATTCACTTTGGTGGATTTTTCAACGTCGAGGGACCCTAGATACCCTAGAATCACTTTGGGGTGGTTTTCGACGTCGAGGGACCATAGAAATAAATAACTAATTAACAAAGTTAACATCTATATATAAATCATCATCATCATACATCCATCTCTACACTTAGCAAAATTAGCATCTACACTAGTCCGGCGATCATCGGGGCGATCGTCGGGGAGAGGGCCGGCCGAGAGATCTCACCTAGCCTCCTGACCCGCAGGTGGCGTCGGTGACGGGCTCGGGGCGGCGGCAACGGGCTCGCGGAGCGGCAGCCGGAGTGAGCAGGCCGGCGGCTACGGGGGCGGCGACGAGGGGCGGCGTCAGGGGGGCAAGGGCGACGGCGGTGAGGGCGATGGCGGCGAGGGCGACGGTGGTGGTGGTGCGACGGGGATGATGGTGAGGGCGACGGCGGCGAGGGTGACGACGGCAAGGGCGCGATGGTGGTGCGACGGCGCCGAGGGCGATGGCGGCGAGGACGACGGCGGCGAGGGCGACGGCCGCGAGGGCGACGACAATGGCGCGGGAGCAAATTTCGGCAGCCTGACGGCGCAAACTTGAGCTCTCCCGGTGCGTGGCTCGGCCCGGGACGACGACGTGACTATTTATAGCACGCACCCCTTTAGTACCGGTGCGTGGCTCGCACTGGTACTAAGGTCCTCCCAAAAAAGCGCGGGGGCGGTGGACCTTTAGTACCGGTGCGTGGCTCGCACCGGTACTAAACGGTTTTTTAATTCAATATTAGTTATTATTTTCAGAAAAACCCCATAAACTTTAGAAAATCATAGAAAAAATGTATGACTCCAATGGAAATAAATAATATATGAAAAAATATCGGAAAAATATAAAGAATCTGTTTATGGCATTTACATGCATGTTTGAACAACTTCAACTGCTGTATAAGATAATTTGATTAAATGGCATTTGAAATGTCATATCTCGAGTTTGAAAAGTAGTACAAATGAACTCTGGAAAGGTTGTAACTTGGCATGACATCATAATTTCACCCACGTAGCAACTTTTAGAGAGTTGAGAGGGTTACGACAAAAACTGGATGCACTTGGTGTACAAATTGGACAATCTCATAAGAAGTATGAGGGTTTCACACGAAAACTCATCTATTACAAAATGATTTCATTTTTAATAACTTATTTTAACTCCATACTTTTTGTGTGTTCAATATGTACCATTCAAAGGCACATCGTCAATTTTCAACCATTTCTGACTTCATTTGATATTTTTCATGCATTTAATGATTTATTTTGATCTAAATGACCCTGAATTTCAAAAACAGTACAAATGAAATCTGAAAAGGTTGTAACTTGGCATGACATCATAATTTCACCCACATAGCAACTTTTAGAGAGTTGAGAGGGTTACGGCAAAAACTGAATGCACTTCGTGTACAAATTGGACAATCTCATAAGAAGTATGAGGGTTTCGGACGAAAACTCATCTATTACAAAGGGATTTCATTTTTAATAACTTATTTTAACTCCATACTTTTTGTGTGTTCAATATGCACCATTCAAAGGCACATCATCAATTTTTAACCCTTTCTGACTTCATTTGATATTTTTCATGGATTTAATGATTTATTTTGATCTAAATGACCCTGAATTTGAAAAGTAGTACAAATGAACTCTGAAAAGGTTGTAACTTGGCATGACATCATAATTTCACCCACATAGCAACTTCTAGAGAGTTGAGTAGCTTTACAAACTGGATAAACTTCATGTACAAACTGTTACAAAGATACCATGCTAGGAAATGCATGCATGTCCTTTGTAACCATCAATGTATTCCCATTTATCTCGTACCCTTTGAAAGTCGTTACAGTCGAACTTGGTTTCTTGGCCAACCAGTACAGTTCATCTGGAACATCATTGTCATTGATGAGCTTTGTTTGCAACCAATTGGCAAAAGTCTTCATGTGTTTACGTTCAATCCAGGGGTCAGACTGCTCCGGGTTCTTGAACCGTACAATATCCTTGTGTTCCTCCATATATGGAGTCACCAAGGTGGAATTTTATAGAACCGTGCAGTGTGCTTGAGTGAAAGAATGCCCATCCCTATTTATTGCTTCTTTCTTTCCTAATGTGCCTTTTCCACCCAGTCTCTCCTCATGTTGCGATTCAGGAAGACCAATCGGCTTAAATGTCAGAAAAAAAGTCAACACAAAACTCAATAACCTCCTCTGTTCCATATCCCTTGGCAATGCTTCTTTCTGGCCTAGCACGGTTATGAACATATTTCTTTAAGACTCCCATGAACCTCTCGAAGGGGAACATATTGTGTAGAAATACAGGACACGGAATGTTAATCTCTTCGACTAGGTGAACTAGAATGCGTGTCATAATATTGAAGAAGGATGGAGGGAACACCAACTCGAAACTGACAAGACATTGGACCAGGTCATTCTGTAACCTTGGTAGGATTTCTGGACCGATTACCTTCTGAGAAATTGCATTGAGGAATGTGTTGGGGAACGTCGCATGGGAAACAAAAAAATTCCTACGCACACGCAGATCTATCCATGATGATGAGCATCTATGAGAGGGAGAGTGGATCTACGTACCCTTGTGGATCGCTAAGCGGGAAGCGTTAATAAATGCGGTTGGTGTAGTCGAACATCTTCGCGATCCAAATCGCCGAGCATCCCGCGATCACATCACGATCCGTCCCGCGATCCAATCACGATCCGTCCCGCGAACTCATCACGATCCGTCCCGCGATCTCATCACGATCCATCCTGCAATCTCATCATGATCCGTCCCGTGAACTCATCGGGATCCATTTCGTGAACTTGTTCACGGTCCTTCCGATCTTGTGCCGAACGGACGGCACCTCCGCGTTCAGCACACGTGCAGCTTGATGACGATCTCCATCGTCTTGATCCAGCAAGAGGAAGTGGAGAGGGATAACAGTTCACCGGTAGCGTGACGGCGCTCCGGTGATGGTGGTGGAGCAGTTCCGGCAGGGCTTCGCCTAAGCACTGCAGAAAACCGATCTAGAGGAGAAACTATGCAGTAGAGGATAGGGTAGCACGTGGTTGAAAATTCTGTCCCAAAACCCTAAAATCCTCTAGTATATATAGGAGGAGAGGAGGAGGAGTCTTGGCTGCCAAAAAGCCAGCCCTTGGGTCGACCAAAGTGGGGAGGAGAGGAGGACTCCTCCTCCAATCGTACTAGGACTAGGATCCCTCCTTTTTTTGGCCTTTTTCCACCTTTTTCCCTTTGGGCCTTTTCTCCCAGCTACATGGGCCTTGTGTGGGACTTCCACCAGCCCACAAAAGGCTGGTATTTACTCTCCCACAGCCCATGAAGCCTCTTGAGTCGAAATACCCCTCCCGGTGGTCTCCCGATACACTACCGGCACTCCCGGTACATTACCGATTAGCCCGAAACTTTTCCGGCGACCAAAATGGGACTTCCTATATATCAATCTTTACCTACGGACCATTCCGGAGCTCCTCGTGATGTCTGGGATCTCATCTGGGACTCCGAACAACCTTCGGTCACCACCATACATAACTCTATACTATCGAAACGTCACTGAACCTTAAGTGTGCAGACCCTGCGGGTTCGAGAACTATGTAGACATGACCGAGACACCTCTATGGTCAATAACCAATGGCGGGACCTGGATGTCCACATTTTTTCCTACATATTCTATGAAGATCTTTATCGGTCGAACCTCTATGTCAAGGATTCAGTTAATCACGTATGATGTTCCCTTTGTTCTTCGGTATGTTACTTGCCCGAGATTCGATCGTCGGTATCTCCATACCTAGTTCAACCTCATTACCGGAAAGTCTCTTTACTCGTTCCGTAATACAAGATCACGTGACTAACACTTAGTCACATTGCTTGCAAGGCTTTATTGTGATGTTATATTACCGAGTGGGCCCTGAGATACCTCTCCGTCACACGGAGTAACAAATCCCAGTCTTGATCCATGCCAACTCAACAGACACCCTCGGATATACCTGTAGAGCACTTTTATAGTCACCCAGTTATGTTGCGACGTTTGATACACACAAGGTACTCTTACGATGTCAGTGAGTTGCATGATCTCATGGTCATAGGAACATATACTTGACATGCAGAAAACAGTAGCAATAAACTGACACGATCATAAGCTACATTTGTAGTTTGGGTCTTGTCCATCACATCATTCTCCTAATAATGTGATCCCGTTATCAAATGACATCTCATGTTCATGGCTAGGAAACCTTAACCATCTTTTGATCGATGAGCCAGTCTATTAGAGGCATACTACGGACATGGTTTTGTCTATGTATCCACACATGTATCTAAGTCTCCGATCAATACAATTATAGCATGGATAATAAACGATTATCATGAAGGAAATATGATAATAACTAATTTATTGTTGCCTCTAGGGCATATTTCCAACAGTCTCCCACTTGCACTAGAGTCAATAATCTAGTTCACATCATCATGTGATTCGCATTGTTATGAATCTAACACCTAATGAGTTCTGGGGCTCGATCATGCTTTGCATGTGAGAGAGGTCTTACAATCAACGGGTCTGCGACATTCATATCCGTGTGTACTTTGCAAATTTTTATGTCAAACCGTAAACACTGGTACCACACTCCACTTGGTACTATTTGAAATGGCTGCTCCACTATACGTATCCAGATTGCTACTACGAGTCATCCGGATCGGTGTTAAAGCTTTCATCGACGTGACTCTCTACGACGAACTCTTTATCACCTCCATAATCGAGAAACATCTCCTCAGTCTTTTAGTTACTAAGGATAATGTGGCCCGATGTCCAGTGCTCCATTCCAGGATAACTTTGAAACCTTCCGGCCATACTTATAGCAAGGCTGACATCGGGTCTTTGTGCACAGCATTGCATACATGATAGAACCTATGGCTGAAGCGTAAGGGATGACACTCATCTTTTCTCTATCTTCCGCAGTCACTGGGCATTGAGTCTTACTCAACTTTATACCTTACAAATCAGGCGAGAACTCTTTCTCTGACTGATCCATTTTGAACTCTTTCAAAATCTTGTCAAGGTATGTACTCATTGAAAGTCTCATCAAGTATCTTGATCTATCTATATAGATCTTGATGCTCAACAATTAGGTAGCTTTATCCAGGTCTTCCTTTGAAAAACTCTTTTCAAACAACCGTTTATGCTCTCCAGAAATTGTACATCATTTCCGAATAGCAATATGTCATCGACATATACTTATCAGAACTCAATAATGCTCCCACTCACTTTATTGCAAATACAAGTTTCTCGTAAACTTTGTATAGACTCAAAAACTTGGATCACCTCATCAAAGTGTATATTCCAACTCCGAGATGCTTGCTTCAGTTCATAGAAGAATCACTGAAGCTCACACACCTTTTAGCATCCTTAGGACTGACAAAACCTTCTGGTTGCATCTCATACAACCTTTCCTTAAGGAAGGAAACGATGTTTTCGCATCCATCTGCCAGATTTCATAATTGAAAAATGCAGCAACTGCTAACATAATTCCAACAGACTTTAGCATCGCTACGAGTGAGAAAGTCTCATCGCAGTCAAATCCTTGAACTTGTCAAAAACTACTTTGCAACAAGTCGAGCTTTACAAATGGTAACATTTACCATCAGCGTCTGTCTTCATTTTAAAGATCCATTTATACTTAACGACCTGCCGTCCAACGAGCAAGTCCACCAAAGTCTATACTTGGTTTTCATCCATGGATCCTTTCTCGGATTTCATGGCCTCTAACCATTCATTGGTTTCCGGGCCCATCATCGCTTCTCCATAGTTTGTAGGTTCATCGTTGTCCAACAACATGACCTCCAAGACAGGGTTATCGTACCGCTCAGGAGCAGTATACATCCTTGTCGCCCTAGGTGGTTTGATAGTAACTTGATCCGAAGCTTCTTGATCATCATCATTAACTTCCTCTTCAACTAACGTAGGCTTCACAGAAACAACTTCCTGCACTGCGCTACTCTCTGGTTGAAGTAAAGGTTCAATAACCTCATCAAGGTCTAATTTCCTTGTAGGTCGATAGTAACTTGATCCGAAGTTTTCATGATCATCATCATTAACTTCCTCTTCAACTGACGTAGGCTTCACAGAAACATCTTTCTGTGTTGCGCTACTTTCTGGTTGAAGCAGAGGTTTCAACAACCTCATCAAGTTGTATCCTCCTCCCACTCAACTCTTTCAAGAGAAACCCTTTCTCGAGAAAGGACCCAGTTTTAGCAACAAACTTTTTATGCTTGGATCTGAGATAGAAGGTTCACCCAACTGTTCTTAGGGTATTCTACGAAGATGCATTTGTCCGCTTTGGGTTCGAGCTCATTAGGTGAAAACTTTTTCCACACAAGCGTCACAGCCCCAAACATTAAGAAATGACGGCTTAGGTTTCTATCAAACCATAGTTCACACGGTGTCATCTCAACGACTTTAGACGGTGCCCTATTTAAAGTGAATGTAGTTGTCTCTAATGCACAACCCCAAAATTATAGTAGAAAAATGATAAGAGACATCATAACATGCACCATATCCAATAGAGCATGACTATGACATTCGGACATACCATCACACTATGGTGTTTCAGGTGGCGTGTGTTGTGAAACAACTTTCACATTGTCTAAAGTTGTATGCCAAACTCGTAACTCAGATATTCACCTCCACGATCATATCGCAGATACTTTTATCTTCTTGTCACGATGATCTTAAACTTCACTCTGAATTTGCTTGAACTTTTCAAATGATTCAGACTTGTGTTTCATTAACTAAATATACACTATATCTACTTAAATCATAAGTGAAGATAAGAAAATAACGATATCCACTGCATGCTACAGGACTCACTGGATTGCATACATCAGCATGTATCATTTCCAATGAATCACTTGCCCGCTCCATCCAACGGGGTTTTTTTAGTCATGTTGCCCAAGAGGCATGATTCGCATGTCTCAACCAATTCGAAATCGAATGAGTCCAAAGATCCATCAGCATGGAGTTTCTTCATGCGCTTTATTCCAATATGACATTTAGCGGCAGATCCACAAGTATGTGGTACTATCATTATTAACTTTGTATCTTTTGACATCAATGTTATGAACATGTGTATTACTACGATCAAGATTTCAACAAACCATTCTCACTGGGTGCATGACCATTGAAGGTATTATTCAGGTAAACAGAATAACCATTATTCTCTAACTTAAATGAATAACCGTATTGCAATAAACATGATCTAATCATGTTCATACTCAACGCAAAACACCAAATAACATTTATTTAGGTTCGTCACTAATCCTGAAGGTAGAAAGAGCGCGTGATGTTGATCTCATCAACCTTGGAAACATTTCCAACGCACATCGTCACCTCACCCTTAGCTTAGTGCTCCGTTTATTCCATAGCTTTTATTTTGAGTTACTAACATTTAGCAACCGAACCGGTATCCAATACCCAGGTGCTACTTGGAGTACTAGCAAGGTACACATAAATAATACATATATCAAATATACTTCTGTCGACGTTGCCAGCCTTCTTATCTACCAAGTATTTAGGGTTGTTCCGCTTCAGCGACCTTTCTCCTCATAATTGAAGCACATAGTCTCGGGTTTGGGTTCAACTTTGGGTTGCTTCACTGGAGCAGCAACTGACTTGCCATCCATGAAGTTTCCCTCCTTGCCCTTGCCCTTCTCGAAACTAGTGGTTATACTAACCATCAACACTTGATGCTCCTTCTTGATTTCTACCTTCTCGGTGTCAAACATCGCGAATAGCTGAGGGATCATTAATTCTATCCCCGGCATTCAATAGTTCATCACCAAGTTCTAGTAGCTTAGTGAAAGTGACTTGGAGAACTATATCAATCACTATCTTATCTGGAAGATGAACTCCCACTCGATTCAAGCGATTGTAGCACCCAGACAATCTGAGCACATGCTCAACGATTGAGCTATTCTCGTTCATCTTGCAGGCAAAGAATCTTGTTAGAGATCTCATATCTCGCAACACGGGCACGAGCCTGAGATCCTAATTTCAGCTCTTAGAACATCTCATATGTTCCGTGACGTTCAAAATGTTTCGAAGCCTCAATTCTAAGCTGTAATGCATGACGCACTAAACTATCAAGTAGTCATCAGCACGTACCTGTCAGATGTTCACAACATCTATAGACGACGCTAGAGGGGTTGGCGCACCGAGCGGTGCATTAAGGACATAAGCCTTCTGTGAAGCAATGAGGACAATCCTCAGATCATGGATCCAATCCGCAATATTTCTACCATCATCTTTCAACTCTATTTCTCTAGGAACATATAAAAATTCAAGGGAGCTACAACGCGAGCAAGCAATCTACAACATAATTTGCAAAGACACTACTGACTATGTTCATGATAATGAGTTCAATTAATCATATTACTTAAGAACTCCCACTCAAATTGACATCCCTCCGGTCATTCGAGTGATACATGTCCAAATTCACCAACTCAAGTCCGATCATCATGTGAGTTGAGGTGGTTACAAAGGTGAACAACGGTGCACACTCGGGGAGAACACAATTTATCTTGAAATTTAAGTGAGGGATTACCTTATAATGCTACCGTCGTACTAAGCAAAACAAGGTGCATAAAAGGATTAACATCACATGCAATTCATAAGTGACATGATATGGCCATGAACTTCTGCTTTAGATCTCCATCTTGAAAGCACCGGCATGATCTCCATCGTCATCGGCATGACACCATGATCTCCATCAACGTGTCGCCATCGGGGTTGTCACGCCCACCATGCTTCTACTACTATTGCTACCGTTTAGCGATAAAGTAAAGCATTACATAGCGCTTAATGATTGACACGCATGTCATACAATAATTAAAGACAACCCTATGGCTCCTCCCGGTTGCCGTACTCATCGACATGCAAGTCGTGATAATCTATACATCACATGATCATCTCATACATCACATATATCACATCATGTAATTGGCCATATCACATCACAACATACCCTGCAAAAACAAGTTAGATGCCCTCTAATTGTTGTTGCATGTTTTACGTGGCTGCTACGGGTTTCTAGCAAGAACGATTCTCACCTATGCATAAACCACAACGGTGATACATAATTTTCTTTTCAACCTTCTCAAGGACCGCCTTTGTCGAATCCGATCCAACTAAAGTGAGAGAAACTGGCACCCGCAAGGCATCTATGCAACAAGTTGCGGTCAAGGGAACCGGTCTCTCGTAAGCGTACGAGTAATGTTGGTCTGGGCCGCTTCATCTCACAATACCGCTGAACCAAAATCCGACCAAGGGAGGAAGCAATCTAAGCATCAACGCCCACAAACTCTTTGTGTTCTACTCGAGATCTCATCTACACATAGACCTAGCTCATGATGCCACTGTTGGGGAACGTCGCATGGGAAACAAAAAAAATCCTACGCACACGCAGATCTATCCATGGTGATGAGCATCTACGAGAGGGAGAGTGGATCTACGTATCCCTGTAGATCGCTAAGCGGGAAGCGTTAAGAAACACGGTTGGTGTAGTCGAACATCTTCGCGATCCAAATCGCTGAGCGTCCCGCGATCATATCACGATCCGTCCCGCGATCCAATCACGATCTGTCCCGCGAACTCATCACGATCCGTCGCGCAATCTCATCACGATCCATCCCGCGATCTCATCACGATCCGTCCCATGAACTCATCACGATCCGTCCCATGAACTCATCACGATCCGTTCCTTGAACTTGTTCACGGTCCTTCCGATCTAGCGCCGAACAGACGGCACCTCCGCGTTCAGCACACGTGCAGCTTGATGATGATCTCCACTATCTTGATCTAGCAAGAGGAAGTGGAGAGGGAGAAGAGTTCACTGGCAGCGTGACGGCGCTCCGGTGATGGTGGTGGAGCAGTTCCGGCAGGGCTTCGCCTAAGCACTGCAGAAAACCGATCTAGAGGAGAAACTATGCACTAGAGGATAGGGTAGCACGTGGCTGAAAATTCTGTCCCAAAACCCTAAAATCCTCTAGTATATATAGGAGGATAGGAGGAGGAGTCTTGGCTGCCAAAAAGCCAGCCCTTGGGTCGACCAAAGTGGGGAGGAGAGGAGGACTCCTCCTCCAATCCTAATAGGACTAGGATTCCTCCTTTTTTTGTCCTTTTTCCACCTTTTTCTCTTTGGGCTTTTTCTCCCAGCCGCATGGGACTTGTGTGGGACTTACACCAGCCCACAAAAGGCTGGTATTTACTCTCCCATGGACCATGAAGCCTCTTGGGTCGAAATACCCCTCCAGGTGGTCTCCCGGTACACTACCGGCACTCCCGGTACATTACCGATTAGCCCGAAACTTTTCCGGTGACCAAAATGGGACTTCCTATATATCAATATTTACCTCCGGAGCTCCTCGTGACGTCCGGGATCTCATCCGGCACTCTGAACAACCTTCGGTCACCACCATACATAACTCTATACTACCGAAACGTCACCGAACCTTAAGTGTGTAGACCCTGCGGGTTCGAGAACTATGTAGACATGACCGAGACACCTCTACGGTCAATAACCAATGGCGGGACCTGGATGTCCACATTGGTTCCTACATATTCTACGAAGGTCTTTATCGTTCGAACCTCTATGTCAAGGATTCAGTTAATCCCGTATGATGTTCCCTTTGTTCTTGAGTATGTTACTTGCCCGAGATTCGATCGTTGGTATCTCCATACCTAGTTCAACCTCGTTACCGGCAAGTCTCTTTACTCGTTCCATAATACAAGATCCCGTGACTAACACTTAGTCATATTGCTTTCAAGGCTTTATTGTGATGTTGTATTACCGAGTGGGCCCTGAGATACCTCTCCGTCACACGGAGTAACAAATCCCAATCTTGATCCATGCCAACTCAACAGACACCCTCGGAGATACCTGTAGAGCACCTTTATAGTCACCCAGTTACATTGCGACGTTTGATACACACAAGGTACTCTTCCGATGTCAGTGAGTTGCATGATCTCATGGTCATAGAAACATATACTTGACATGCAGAAAACAGTAGCAATAAACTGACATGATCATAAGCTACGTTTGTAGTTTGGGTCTTGTCCATCACATCATTCTCCTAATGATGTGACCCCGTTATCAAATGACATCTCATGTCCATGGCTAGGAAACCTTAACCATCTTTTGATCGACGAGCTAGTCTATTAGAGGCATACTAGGGACATGGTTTTGTCTATGTATCCACACATGTATCTAAGCTGCGATCAATACAATAATAGCATGGATAATAAACGATTATCATGAACTAGGAAATATGATAATAACTAATTTATTATTGGCTCTAGGGCATATTTCCAACAGAATGCACATATCTTCACAATGGCTAATCGAACATTTTCCGGTAGAAGCCCCCTAAGTGCAACCGGAAGTAATTGCGTCATAATCACGTGGCAGTCATGAGACTTTAGATTTTGAAAAAAAATTCTCTACCATATCTATTATTCCCTTTATATTCAATGAGAAGCCATACGGGACCTTCATACTGAGCAGGCATTCAAAAAAGATTTCCTTCTCTTTTTTCGTAAGAGCGTAGCTGGCAGGACCTTGATACTACTTTGGAGGCATGCCGTCTTTTTCATTAATTCTATGCTTGTTCTCCCGTGCCTCCGGTGTATCTTTTGTCTTTCCGTATACGCCCAAGAAGCCTAGAAGGTTCACACAAATATTCTTCATCACATGCATCACGTCGATTGCATTGCGGACCTCTAGGGCTTTCCAATATTCAAGTTCTCAAAATATAGATTTCTTCTTCCACATGGGTGTGTGTCCGTTGGCGTCATTCGGAACAGATTGTCCGCCAGGACCCTTTCCAAAGATTACGTGTAAATCCTTGACCATATCAAATATATATTCACCAGTACGGAGGCCAGGCTTCTTCCGATTATCTGGCTCACCTTTGAAATGGTTGCCTGTCTTTCTTAAGATATGCTTGATCGGTAGAAATCGACGATGTCCCAGGTACACATTCTTCTTACATTTATCCAAATATATACTTTCAGTATCATCTAAACATCTAAACAGTGCGTGCATGCATTGTATCCCTTGTTTGTATGTCCTGAAAGGTTACTAAGAGCAGGCCAATCATTCATGGTTACAAACAGCAACGCTCGTAGGTCAATTTCGTTGTGTGGGTGCGCATCCCACACACATACACCTGGTTTTTTCCACAACTGTAGAAGTTCATCAACTAGTGGCCTTAGGTAGACATCAATGTCGTTGCCGGGTTGCTTAGGGCCTTGGATGAGCACTGGCATCATAATGAACTTCCGCTTCATGCACAACCAAGGAGGAAGGTTATAGATACATAGAGTCACGGGCCAGGTGTTGTGACTGGAGCTCTGCTCCCCAAAAGAATTCATGTCGTCTGTACTAAGACCAAACCATAAGTTCGTTGCGTCAACTACAAAGTCCTCGAACTCCCTCTCGATTTTTCTCCACTTGAACCCATCAGCGGGTGCTCTCAACATGTCGTCTTTCTTACGTTCTTCTTTGTGTCATCGCAACAACTTGCCATGCTCTTTGTTTTGGAACAAACGTTTCAACCGTGATATTATAGGAGCATACCACATCACCTTGGCAGGAACCCTCTTCCTGTGGCGTTCGCCCTCCACATCACCAGGGTCATCGCGGGGGATCTTATAGCGTAGTGCACCGCATACTGGGCATGCATCCAAATTCTCATACTCCTCACCGCGGTAGAGGATGCAGTCATTAGGGAATGCATGTATCTTCTGCACCTCTAATCCTAGAGGGCAGACAACCTTCTTTGCTTTGTACATACTTTCAGGCAATTCATTATCCTTTGGTAGCATCTTCTTTATCATTATCAACAATTCTTGAAATCCCTTGATAGTTATACCATTTTTCGCCTTCCATTGCAGCAATTCCAGCGTGGTACCCAGCTTTTTCTGGTCATCTTCACAATTTGGATACAATAATTTCTTGTGATCCTCTAACATGCGTTTCAACTTCAACCTCTCCTTATCATTTTTGCAGTTTCTCTTTGCATCAGCAATGACCTGACCCAAATCATCAGCGGGCTCATCTGATGCCTCTTCTTTAGCTTCCCCCATTGATGCCTCTTCTTCAGCTTCCCCCATTGTTGTATCAGCAAAAGGATAGTTGTCATCATCCTCTTATTCTTCATTGTCTTCCATTATAACCCCTCTTTCTCCGTGCTTGGTCCAACAACTATAGCCGGACATGAAACCGGACTTCAGCAGGTGGTAGTGAAGGGTTTTGAGGTAGAGTAATTCCTATCATTCTTAAAGTCATGACATGGACAACACATGAAACCATTCTGCTTGTTTGCCTCAGCCACACGAATAAAATCATGCAGGCCATTAAGAAACCCTATACTTAGTCGGTCATCGTACATCCATCGTCGGCTCATGTTCACTACACAACATCGAAGTAACCAAATTAATACAACTTCATCATCACATTACAACCAAAAGTAGAGCTAGCAGTGACCAAATGTTATTACCACGACTAGGAAAAGGGATATATAGTAGTGGCGCACCACATGTGTGGTGCGCCACTACTATATAGCAGTGGCGCACCATGTGTTGGTGTGCCATTAGTGTGATGGACACTAATGGCGCACCAAACCCACGGTGCGCCACTAGTAACAAACTTTCTTTTTTATTATTTTTCCAAAACTAGTAATGATGCACCAGGGCACAGTGCGTCATTACTAGTTATAACTAGTAATGGCGCACCACTCGCCGGTGCGCCACTACTAACAATTTTTTTTATTTTTTTTTCATAACTAGTAATGGCGCACCAGTGTATAGTACGTCATTACTAGTTCAAACTAGTAATGGCGCACCACACACGCGGTGCGCCACTATTAACATTTTTTTTTGCAAAACTAGTAATTTTCTAAATGTTTATAATTTAGTTAGTTTATAATTTTCTAAATGTTTTGATAGTTTTTTCATATTTTTTCTGATTATTGAACTAGCAGATAATTTGGCAGGAATTTTTGAAAATATGAAACTTTTTTGAAAAAACAGGGCATTCATCCCGGTTATTGCTAACAACCGGGACGAATGCCCCTCTTCGCGCCGTTCCAGATCCAGATCATCCGTCCCGGTTGTTGGCAACAACCGGGATGAATGGGTAAGGCATTCGTCCCGGTTATTGCCAACAATCGGGACGAATGGGGCATTCATCCCGATTATTGGCAACAACCGGGACGGATGCCCCTCCCCACGTACTTAAGCCGTTCCCTCTCCCCCTCCCCTTCTGTCGCAAGGATCTGAAAACGCCTAAGGACGAGACACGCGCGAGGAGGACGACTCGACGCCGGCAGGCTGCCCAACTCCCGCGCCGCCTCTTCCTCGCCGTCGCCGCCCCCTCGCGTGCTCCCCGGCCACCCCCTTTCTCTCTCCGTCGCGGTTATTGCCAACAACTGGGACGAATGGGGCATTCATCCCGGTTATTGGCAACAACCGGGACGGATGCCCCTCCCCACGTACTTAAGCCGTTCCCTCTCCCCCTCCCCTTCTGTCGCAAGGATCTGAAAACGTCTAAGGACGAGACGCGCGCGAGGAGGACGACTCAACGCCGGCAGGCTGCCCAACTCCCGTGCCGCCTCTTCCTTGTCGTCGCCGTCGTCGCCGCCCCCTCGCGCGCTCCGCGGTCGCCCCCTTTCTCCCTCCGTCGCGCCATCGCCCCCTGCAGCGCCTCTGCCCCCGCGTCGCCCGCACGTACGTCGTCACGGCGCCGCCACCAACCTCGCCCGCGTCGCCCGCGGCCACCTCGCTAGTGGCCCTCCCCCTCCCACCCCCTCTCCCTGCCCCCGGCCTCGCTCCCTGCTCGATCGTGGAGAAACAGAGAGGAGAGACAGAGAAGAGAGTGTGGAGAAAAAAATTCCTAATGTTCATACTAGTGGCGCACCACTCTGCACTTTAGTGGCGCACTGCAGTAAGCATACTAGTGGCGCATCATCCACCAGTGCGCCATTAGTAAGCCAGAGCACAAGGTAAATATGGCTCCCTGGGAGGCATACTAATGGCGCACCGCGTGATATACTAATGGCGCACTACCTGGTGCGCCATTAGTATCTGGTATACTAATGGCGCACCAGGGGTGCACCATTAGTAATAATTACTGGTGGCGTGATGCTAGTGGCGCACCTGTAGTGCGCCATTAGTAGCCAAAACAGGTGTGCCACTAGTAGGCCTTTTCCTAGTAGAGTACTGCAAATAATGGATACTTATAGTTCATACATACATTTCATTAAACAACACCAACTATCTAAAACATGTAAATACAACAACAAATGCGATCATAATCGCAACTAAAGTAACAATTGAGCCAACAACATAATGATACCAAGCCTCTTTATCAATGGCATATTTTCTAATCTTTCTAAGCTTCAAGCGCATTCCAGCCATCTTGTTCTTTTGATCATCGACGATATCGGCAACATGCAACTCCAATCTCATCTTCTCATCTTCGGTTCTTTTCAATTTTTCTTTCAAATGATCAATTTCTTTTTCAGCTTGTGTTAATTTCTCGAGCAGAATTGCATAGTCGGTTGGAATTTCTGGTTCAACTACTTCCTATAGATAAAAATATCTACGTCAATTTGGTGGCATAATTAATTGTCATAGACATTAGATGATGTGTGAAATAGTTATAAAAGATAACGACATACCACATCTGAATCATAGACTGGACGAGGGCCGACGTGGGCGGATACCATAACCATGACACTATAGAATAACTAAAAATAATAGAGGATTAGCTTCGAGCAAGAAGAAGAACAGGGAAAAAACAGAGCTCTTTCGATCGGCTGCGGACGGATGTATATGTAGGAAGTCTTCAGTACCGGCTAGTGACACCAAACGGTACTAAAGGTACCAGCCGGTACTAAAGGTGCAAGCGAGGCCCATGTCTGACCAAAACCCTACCATGCCCCCTTTAGTACCAGCTCGTGACACGAACCGGTACTAAAGATCCCTCATGAGGCGATACTAAAGGTCGCCCTGCTCCTAGCCGTTAGAGCCGGCACAAACCGGGACTAATACCATCTTTAGTACCGGCTCGTGACCAGACCGGGACTAATGCTCGGGACGAAAGGTCTGTTTTCTACTAGTGGGTCTTCGTCATGCTGTCAGGTTCTTCCTTGCCTATTTTGAGCATTGCATTCGCGCTCCTAACCAGAAGCCGCCACCTCTGTCAGGACGAGGCGTCGTTCTTCTTCAATGCCGATGCAGCTCGCTCACCCGAGCCTCGCCTCCCGTCCACCCCTTACATCTCCGTCTAGCACCAGCTCAGCGCCAGCGTCGCCGTTGTCTAACCACCATGGCCGACATAGGCCCTGCCGATTTGCGCCGCAACCACCATCGAGTCCTTCTTGACTAGCCTCCTCGACATGGTTTACCAGTTTGTGTGGGACCCCGTCTACGCATGTCCAGTGCTGACATCACAAACGCGTGCCTTCGTCCCCAGTTTGCTCCCAGGTCTGGCAAATCTTTAGCGACACATCGTCAACATCTCCTTCGTCCGTCTACGCATGCCCGGTGTTAGTAACACTGATGCGTGCCTTCGTCAATGATAAGTCACCGGGCTTGGCAAACCCGACGCGGCGTGTTGTCAACATCGTCTTCTTCTTGGAGTACCACTTCTTCGAAACCACCGCGCCCATGACTAGCTCGGCGCCTCCTTGCGCTCGTGGCTCCACGATCTCTTCCTCGACACTGTCCACCGTCACTCGACATTGAACATGACGTTCTTCGCATGGCTACCTCGACCACGGCTGCAACACCCTACACTTTCGGCTACCTCGACATAGGCACAAAGGGCTATCACCCCCCCTTGCGCAACTCATCGGCTTCCTCTACAGTCCATGCGCCCGGGACGTGACACTGTCCCCGACACTCCCGCTGCGATTGCATGGGGATGTCAGCCAGTCGAAATTTATTCTCTCAAGTCTGACCGTCCGCGACGCTCTCGTTGTTCGCAACTCTCCGCTGCGACTGCGGGAGGTGTTAGAGATATATTTGGTGTATATGTATTTGATAGTTTAGGATTTATAATCCATCTCCTACCTTATCTCTAGCAGAGGCTTCTTGCTCTCCAAGTCTGAATTCATCTATATACTCGTCCATGAGGGTCAATACAACATCAATCATATTCTGTATCATTCCCTCCTTCTCCCTTCTTACAGGGAAATGTAACCTCATTGTCGCTTCTGCCTATCCTAGCCATCCAACTATTTGCACACGTGATGTCTCAAAGGGATCAACATTCTATACGTTGATATTTCCTTTCTCATTCTGGTCTATCATGTGTTTCATATATATTACCTTGCTTGCTTCCACAGTTGAGTACCATTGCTTGGGCAATCAGCTCAAAAGTTAATGTTTTTTTGGGAAAAAAATACAGTCACTAAATTTGAAACCGTCAATCACTGTGTCACCTGTTTCGTAGATGAAAAAGGAAAATCACCGAAGGTCCCAACCTGGCACGATCGAATAGGGAAATTAGTTAATAGAGAACTCAATCATGTCATCTATGAAATGGACAGCATCTATTGGACACATTTTTTTCTATAATGAAATAATTAACTGCTCGCCTGAATGAAAATTTTCACAGACATATTCTGATTATTGTGGGATTTTCTAGCATATTCCTCTATTTTTATGCATATTTTGCTTTTAGTATATATAAAAAAGATAGATCTGGGTATGTATGTTTACTGTGATGAAAAGCATTGATGTGACATCACCACTGCCTGTGTCCTATATATACTACCCCATGTTGACATGAGCACACAAGAAAAGCCCAACATAACGCATACCTATATACATACATATTTGAGCGTAAGAGGCGATAAACTCAAAATTGTGATGGCGTCGCAGACACATATGACTAGCAGGCATTGGGAATGTAAGAATACATAGGTGGTTCCTTCAACGCCTTGAAACAGGGGATGTGATCCTGTTGTTCTAGTTGATTCATCCGTGAACTTGAAATATTGAATGAGCTATGCGGGAAGTGTAGGTTGCAATCCAGACACGATTGCATCTCGAATGGTGGCAGTACCCCCGTGCATCAAGACAGTGGCGTGGGGGGGCTCCATGGTGACGAGGAGATGGTGCATGACTAGGTGGGATCCATGTTTAGATGGCCCTGTAACGGAACGGCAGTTCCAGAGTAGCCCAGCAACGTGACTATATCTAGCTATCAAGTACACTCGGGAGGCATGGATACATTAGGAGTTGTCTTGTGTCAGCCACCCGTTGAACTAACTTTCTCTTCTTCCTCCCCGCTGCTTTGGAAACACCTTCGGCTTCTATCAATTACTGTGAATTTATGAAGTTGAGAGTAACACTGGATCGAGAGCCCACTTCCGATGCTGCATCCACTGGACTACCTCATCAAGCCCAAGTTCACTACGCGGCAACACAAGCACCTGGTAGCCATGTAAGCGCAAGTAGTTGAGATCCTCATTGTGATTTACTAAGTAGACATGGAAACGCATGTAGCTGAGTATTTTTGTACCGTATAAGTGTAGAACGAAAACTTTACTAAGATTCAATGTCCATGTATGAGCCATGGATTATTCAAGGATCACCGAAAATAATTTTGTGGTCATTTCTCTTGTCCATAACTGAAAAGATGATAATTGTTAGAAGGGAGAGAGAGGTTTGGTGGAATAGTTGATGTATTGCTTGAGCCTCATGGGCATATATATAGGAGTACATGATCATCTTGGAGTACAAGTCAAGGCAGGAACAAATCCTAGTCTATCTATGTTTCCTAAACAATCACGATACTCAACATCCCCCCGCAGTCACAACGGTAGCGATGCAGACGGTGAGACTGGAGAAGAATCCGAAGGCAAGCCGACGAACATCTCACCACAGTCATAACGGTGGATGCATCGCGGAAGGTGTGGCTGGAGTAGAAACCGACGAGGTTGCTCAAGCAAGGCGGTAGCCCTTTGTGCCGATGTTGATGTAGCCGAGAGCATAGGGTGGTGTAACCGTGGTCGAGGTAGCCGTACTAAGAACGTCGTGGTCAAAGTCGAGTCGGGGTAGCCGATGTCGAGGAAGTCGCCGTGAAGCCGCGGGCGCAAGAAGGCGCAAAGTTAATCATGGGCGCAGTGTTGTCGAAGTAGTGGTGCGCCGGGAAGAAGACTAAGTTGAGACGCGGCGCGCCGGGATTGCCAAACCCGGGGACACGTCGTAGACGAAGGCACGCGTCGGTGTTGCCAGCACCGTGCATGCGTAGACAGACGAAGTTGACGTTGATGATGCGTCGCTCCAGGCTTGCCAAACCTGAGAACACACCAGGGACGAAGGCACGCGACGGTGTTGCCAGCACCGGGCATGCGTAGACGGGACCTGCACACAACTTGTACGCCATGTCGAGGAGGCTAGCAGAGAAGGACTCGACGAGGATTGTGGCGCAAACCGGCGTGGGCCGGTGTCACCCGCGGTGGTCGGAGTAGATGAAGTGGTCGAGGTAGACGACGACGACGACGCTGGCGATGAGCTGGTGTTGGACGAAAAAGAAAGGGGTGGATTGGCGGCGTGGCTCAGGTGAGCGAGCTGCAGCAACGCCGAAGAAGAGCGGCGGCGGCGGCCTGACGGTCGCGGCGACGGCTGGTTAGGATCGCGGCGGCGATGCTCGAAGTAGGCGAGGAAGAACCCAACAGCGTGACGAAGACCGGCATGGACAATGACTTTCCCGCACCTAGGGAGGCGGCGCGGCGCATGCCACGTAGAAGTCGACGCGCGGAGACGACGGAGTGGACCACGCGCCGCGGCGCTACGGCCCGAAGGGGCAACGCAGCGTCAGCAGGCGGGTCGGGGCGACGGCGGGAATACCTTGGGGCGACGGCGTGGACCGCGTGCCGCGGCACGATGGCCCAAAGGGGCAACAAAGCGGCGGCGCGCGAGCCAGTGCAGTCGCGGGGACGGCCTCGGGCGACGGCGAAGACTGCATGCCACGCTCACTACGACCCGAAGGGGCGATGCAGCAGTAGCACGCGGGTCGATGCGGCCGCGGGGAGAACCACGGGGCGGCGGCGCTGCGGCCCGACGGGGCGACACAGCGGCAGCTCGATGCTCGATCGATGGAGGGGCGCGCAGTACTTAGGACAGTCTTCACGGGACCTGCGGAGGCGCGCGCAACCAACGGGCCAGGTCGGTCGCACGGCGTAGACAAGGCGAATCGCGGGCGGGCGGGTGATCAATCCGATTGCGCGTGAGGTCGTGGACGTCGCTCGGTGGAGGCGGGGTGGCGGCCGTAGCCGGCAGCCGGCGCGCAGGCGGCCCGACAGTCTACCCGAAGCGGCCGACGCGAGGCAGCCGGCCGGAGCCGGAGCCAGCCTGACGCATACGGCCCGAGGCAGGCGGCCCGAAGCAGCCGACGCGAGGCAGCCGGCCGGAGCCGGCGCAGGCGGGGTGGCGGTCGTAGCCGGCAGCCGGCGCAGGCGGCCCGACAGCCGGCCCGAAGCGGCCGACGCGAGGCAGCCGGCCGAAGCCGGAGCCGTGAGCCGGCCCGACGCAGACGGCCTGAGGCAGGCGGCCCGACAACATGCCCTAAGCGGCCAACACGAGGCAGCTGGTCGGAGCCGGAGCCGGGAGCCGGCCCGACGTAGACGGCCCGAGGCAGGCGGCCCGACAGCCGGCCCGAAGCGGCCGACGCGAGGCAGCCGGCCGGAGTGGGAGCCGGGAGCCGGCCCGACGTAGACGGCCCGAGGCAGCCGGCGCGCGACCGAACGTGGTGACGGCGGAGATCGACAGGCAGGCGGCGCGCGAACGGCGACTGTGATTGGCCGCCCCATGGCGCGAGGCCGTCGGGTCGGGGCGATGCAGGACTCCCGATCGGAGCAGGGCGATGACGGCCGGCGTAGATCGACGAGCGTGCCGGCGCGCAAACGGCGGCGTTGAGGGGCCGCCGGGTTGCGCGAGGCCGTCGGGTCGAAGGAGAAGCCGGGTCACGCCGATGTCGGAGTAGAGGCGCGGTGGTCGACGGCGACGATGGGCGACGCAAACCGATCTAAGATTGGAAAACCAAAAATAAAACGCCGATCAAAGCGACCGGTGGAAGAGAGAAAACCCGGATCAACAGATCGGGAAAAGACTCTCTAGGGCAGCCGGTCAACACGACTGGCGGACGAACCCTAGGTACGGGCGGCGTGGCCCCCGGCGGCGGTCATGAAGGCCGACCGTCCCGGGGGCGGCGCGCGGGGCGGAAGCGGTGGGCGGCGGCTAGGTGTAAGAACTTGCGGCAGATACCATGTTAACAGGGAGAGAGAGGTTTGGTGGAATAGTTGATGTATTGTTTGAGCCTCATGGGCATATATATAGGAGTACATGATCATCTTGGAGTACAAGTCAAGGCAGGAACAAATCCTACTCTATCTATGTTTCCTAAACAATCACGATACTCAACAATAATGACTCGTGAAAAGTAAAATAAATAGTTAAAATCGTATCTGTTTTTACGGGGTAAAGCCTCTACTTGGGCCCCTTGGTAGGTCAAAATCTTTAGCAAAGACAAGTGTGATTTAGTTTCAGACATTTCGAATGTCATAAACTCGAATATGAATGTTTAGGTCGCTGACAAGCAATGATATCGCAGATTTTTTTTGTCATAGCATCACTACTTCCTCTCTCCTATATAAAGTACCCCATCTTGATATCAGCACTCAGAAAAGCCCATCACGTTGCATGCATACATACACTTCTACACACCCTTTCATATAGGACTAGGAGGCATAGGGAAAGTAAGAAATAATCACATGATGTTTTGAACGCCCACAAAGAGCATTTCATGAGCTGCTGATCTCATTGCTTCATCCATGACTGTGCTATACTGAATGTCTTGGGAAACAAGTGTAGATTGCAATCCCTGCATGATTTCATAAATACTCATGCTGCGTCTAGAGGAGTGCCCGCTCCCCTGTTCCTCAAGAGCAGGTGGTGGAGCACTAAGGCGACAAGGAGAGGATACCAGAAGATCTGTGACCCCCACTTTTGTTTTAGGCAATCTGCGACGACCCACACTCAGATGCAGCACTAGAGGCAGAAAGTCCATCAACAGAACGGCAGGCCCAGAGTGGGCATAAGTCCTTCCCAGACGTGTCACTATATCTAGCCAGCGAGTGTTACAGAGAGGTTGAGGCTGATTAGGAACGATGTATCAAGTTGTTAACAGGTGGTAATCAGTAATCAGAGCTTACTTCCCCCGTTCCATAGACCGGACTACCTCATCAAGACCAAGTTCACTGAGCTTTCGGCTTTCGGTTAGCGGATTTTTTTGCCTTTGAACAAAATGGCCGAAATTTGGCTATTTCAAAATTATCAGCAAAATCAAGATTTAAGTTTTGACCCAAAAAATGACCAGATTTTGATTAAAAAAATTGTAGTATCGAGCGGAACAAACGCTTGATGTAGAAATCTAGTGGTCACCATACATGCTACTGCCAGTTGTCCGTGCTCCTGCCATCGTCGACTAGGTTTCCTCATACACGGCCTTACCACAGCCATCGAGCACCATACTTGGAGGAGAGAAAAGGAAGGACGGAAGAAATAACTAGCTAGACGGGTTGATCAAGCCTCGCCAACCGGAATTGCGTTGCGTGGAGCACCTTGGCTGGGGGTGGCGGAGCAAGCCTCGCCAGCCGGCGTAGTTCTTGTGCGCGACGGTGCTGCCCCACACACACACACACACACATACAACGGGAATAGGGGGACATGAAAAAATCTCGGGTATGTACGATTTGTTTTGTCGTTTCGGCTAAAACAAACCTTAGTTGGAAGGCTTCAAAAGAAGGGTTGGGCCTAAAGCATAAATTGGGTCAAAAATTTTGGCTGAAAAGGTCATATACCAGCCGTTGAGAGATGGCCAATTTTCAGTCAGAATTTCATTATTCCGGCCGAAAATCAAAACTATGGAAGCACAAGAAGCTAAGACCGCCCGGATGATGAGGGGCCTCGATGAAATACATGGGAGACAATAGCAACAAGGCAGCGATCTGAAGGATATTTTGGGCTTCATCGACACCTGCAAGCCATGCATGGAGAAATAATTTGCCCATATCCGTACGGGGGATGGGGAACTGCAACAACAACCTACAGATGGTCGCTCACCATCAGCCGATGCCGAGCTCAACCACATCGAGGGGCATCGAAGGTTTCCAACTGTTCAGATATCGATCATCATGTTGTTAGCCCACCGCAAACATCGTCTTCCAGGAGGACCAGCACGGGGTCTTAGTGACTCCTCCCTTACTAATGAAATTACTGAAATATTTTGGGCTGACGAAATATTTTAGTGGTTGACGAAATTAATGAAACTCGGTGAATTTCACTGAAATCTCACTTAAAGTGAAAACCATGCTCACGGCAAATGGTGGGCAGTTCTCGTGGTCATCCCACTCGTCTATGTTTGGTAAATGTGCATTTTTATTTGGGGCACTAAATATGAGGAATTCTTTCTCGTAAATAAGGATGACCCGCTCGTGAAACGGGAAGCTCCTATTCGACACGTATGCCCCAACGCACAGGTAGACCACAATTAAGCTAGCCCACTCGAAGGCACCATGCTAACTTTGTTTATTCCATGAAAAATAAACCAAAATAGCTCGTCCGCGAGTGACACTAGCCACTAGAAAGAATGACTTCAACCGAAAAAAAGCACGATATTTAAAAAAAATCAACGGAGCGGGATATTTAACGCAGCCTAACTATTTACTTGCAGTACAATTTTTTGAATTCTCTCAAAAATCATCTAAAACATGGGAAAAAAAAGTCGAAACAATGTTAGCTATATGGAAGTGTCTTTATCCTTGACAAAGTGTTACGTATATCAGCATATGAACCAACTGGCGACATTTGATGCCATTTTGAAGATGCTTCAAAAATACCCTTGTTCACGAGAGGACGTTCGGGTAGGACAGAAGGGACCGTATAGGAATATGTTTTGAATCAAACGGCTTCACACGGATTGAATTTTTTTATCATGCATGCTATCAACAATACAAGCATGCATGCCAAATTTCGAATCAATCAAACATCTTATGGATGTTATGTGAATTTATGAACAATTTTGATCATTTTTGCCAGTAAAATCTTAGAAAATCCATCGAATGTCAGATTTCGTTCAAACTTGGCACACATGCTCAACATGGAAGCTGCTACTCGTAAAAAAAATTGAGACCGTTTCGTGAAGTTTGAAAACAAATCTATGCACAAGCATAAGTACCGGTCTTTGTGAAACGCCTACGTTTCTACACGTCGTACATGCATACATTCATGAAACTTACCCAACTTTTGTGAGGAGATGTGCATGGTCATGGGATCACACCATGCCAAATATGAACAAAATCCAACAACGATCGCACGTTGCGTCACGTTCGGGCAGTATTTTGGCCATTTTCGTCGGTAAAATCCTAGAAAATCCATCGAATGAAGGATTTAATTCAAACTTGGCATAGATGCTCAACACAGATGCTGCTACTCGTAAAAAAATTTGAGACCGTTTCGTAAAGTTTGAAAACAAATCTATGCACAAGCATAAGCACCGGATTTTGTGAAACTCCTACGTTTCTACACGTCGTACATGCATACATTCATGAAACTTACCCAACTTTTGCGAGGAGGTGTGCATGGTCATGGGATCACTCCATGCCAAATATGAATTAAATCCGACAACGATCGCATGTTGTGTCACGCCTGGACAGTATTTCGGCCATTTTCGTCAGTAAAATCCTAGAAAATCTATCGAATGTCGGATTTCGTTCAAACTTGGCACACATGCTTAACACGTATGCTGTTACTCGTAAAAAATAATTGAGACCGTTTCGTGAAGTTTGAAAACAAATCTATGCACAAGCATAAGTGCCGGTCTTTGTGAAACGTCTACGTTTGTACACGTCGTACATGCATACATTCATGAAACTTATCCAACTTTTGTGAGGAGGTGTGCATGGTCATGAGATCACTCCATGCCAAATATGAATGAAATCCGACAACGATCGTATGTTGCGTCACGTCCGGGCAGTATTTCGGCCATTTTCGCCGGTAAAATCCTAGAAAATCCATCGAATGTCGCATTTCGTTCAAACTTGACATACATGCTCAACACGGATGCTGCTACTCGTAAAAAATATTTGAGAACATTTCATGAAGTTTGAAAACAAATCTATGTACCGGTCTTTGTGAAACACATGTTTTTTTAAACATGGTAAGGCGGCGCCTGTTTGGGGCGAACAGATTGCCCAAACCCACCATGCATGTCGCCCCAAACCCGCCATGCATGGCACCTACGTAGACGGAGTGGGCCGGCCAAAGAGCAACCCTACGCCCAACACACGTCTCCTTATGCCGCCACGTGATCGCACGTCAACGCCCGCACCACCTGATCGCCCGTTACTGCTCGCATCCTTCGCGATCGCCTCTTCGCCGCCACGTGGTCGCCCGTCGCCGCCCACACCCCTGCGATCGCCCCTTCGCCGTCACGTGATCTCCCGCTGCTGCCCGCACCCCCTGCGGTTGCCCCTTCGCCGCCACGTGATCGTGCACCGCCGCCCGCACCCCTGCGATCCGTACGCCGCCACCACCCCCTGGTCGCCCTGCGCCTGTCGCCCTACATGATCACCCTACGTGCGCCGCAGAACGACCTATGAGCGCCCACAAATGGCCCCCGGCTGCCCCACGAGGAGTCCTCACCATAGTCCCCACTGGCCGCCCGGCGCCCACGCCTGGTCGGTCTTCGCCGGCTAATTCGGGTTATTTACAAACGTTTTATTTCAAGTACATTTTACTGTAATTATAGAAAAATAAGTAATATAAGTTTACTCAACAAATTGATGCAGTATGGACATCAACAGTGTGATCGCATGCTTAGCCTCGTCGAGAGACTTACAACTGGACAACGTTTTACGTTTTATGCAATGAATTTACAAGATTTTTTTGTTATACCGTCCATCAAAATGAGAGATTTTCTGTTGCATTTTTTGATAAAAGGTTATAATCCAAACAATGAGAAATTCCTAATACAAGAACCATTAAGCAGTAAAGGTCAGCAACGATGACTGGCGCTGATTGGGGCCGGCAAGGCGCCGAAGGCCGCCTGCACACGGTACGGTACGGGGCGACGACCTCCTCGGAGGAGCGGCTGTCCCACAGCTGGTGCCGCCGGGCGCGGTTGTGCTTCACCGGCGGCCGCGGGCCGGCCAAGGCATGCAAGCGCTTCTCGTGGTCGTCGGCGAGGATGTCCGGCCACACGGGGTTGTTGGGGCGTAGGTAGGGTCCTCCAGCGCCCCCGACAGCCGCACCCGGTAGAGGCCGACGACGTATGCGCAGAGTTGGCTGCTGGGCTCGGGCACCGGCGCCACAGGCCCATCGTAGATGCTCAGGTTCCACCACGACGGCAGGCGCATGTCCTACGCGGTGGGTATGCCGAAGTGGGCGAGCTCCTCCGTCTCCTCCAGCGTCAGGTTGGGGCGGGCCATCACCGGAGAGTGGCCGGAGAGGGGTCGAAGGTGAGCGGCGGCGAACGAGAGGGCGAAGAGGGGCGGAGTGGAGAGGGGCGATCGAATGGCAGAGGGCGGCGCTGCGGGGGGACTTATATTGCGGCGGGCGGGGAGCGATGACGGCGGTGGTGGTTGGAAGCCATTGATGGCGGTCCGCGGGCGGCAGAAGGCGGGCGGGCCGAGGCGGCGTGTGAATCGTAGCGGAAATGAAGTTGTAAAGATCGAGGCGCAGTAGAACACCGTGAGCTCTGTCTTTCTCGTCGTTGATTGGTGCAGTCTACAGGGGAGGGTGCAGGTGGCTACCACTAGTTGGACTAAGCAATGTTTAGGGGCAAGCTCAGTGGCCTCGACGGAACAGGTCCGCTTAGGCATTGTTACCCACAAGATAGATCCTTGCAGTTTTGGAGCATGTAGATGCCATGAATGGACCTTGCAGTTTCGAACTCTCCCCACAATGGGTTCTCCACGCAGTACCATCATCTTCAAATTCCCAGAGAGAGAATGGTGAGGCCTGTTTACTTAATCGTTTCCATGTAAATTCACGGTACGCTCGATTGCCACGTAATTTTGGTTTTGTTTTCCTCACTCAGGAAGAACAACGGATTCACCGTATGGTCAATTGCCCTAGAGCGAGGTTTGGGGCATGAAGTGTCAGCTAGAACAGAAATTGCGGCTTAAAAGCAACCAAAAACTAATGGTAGTCCTCGTGCATGAACCTGCCTGGAATTTCCATGGATCGAAATTGGCCTGGCATAAGTGTATGGATAGGTGCAAAGCCTTACTGATAATAACCTTCTTGATCAAACAGCTATAAGTAACTTTTTCTCTGTTTTCTCTATGAAACTAATGAATTGGTTTCAGGCCTCACATCTTACGAGTTACGATCGAGCGAATGCTTTGCGTTCTAAAACCCGCTTGGCATGATGAACGGAGAATATATACATTTCTGGGCCTGTACATGTACCCTACAAAAATTTTCTAGATCGGTGCTAATTTGTACTCCCTCTGTTTCTATTTACTCCGAGTCATAGCTTTGGTCAAAGTCAAGCTTATATAAAAAAATACCAACATATACAAAAGCAAATCAATACCATTAGATTCATTATTGAATGTACTTTCACACTATATAGATTTATTATGATAACTATTTATATGTGTTTCTATGAACTTGGTCAAACTTTACGAAGTTTGACTTCAGTTAACTCTAATATGTATAGTAAATAAAAATGAAGGGAGTACTGAATTGTTGATATATACTTGATACAAATTTGTTGAGCGAGAGAGCGAGGGTAGAGGGAGGGAGAGAGAGAGCCCTTGGTTGGCTCACTCGTCAATTTCAAAACGATCATCACAATCTTTAGGTCCAACTCGTCAATTTCAAAACGATCATCAAAAAGTAAAACGAAAGAGCGCAGATGTTCTAGATGTATACCTCCGTATATTGAGCATTATTTTGATATCTATACCTACTAATAAATAAAATAGGTATTATTGGTGCGTTATGTTATTTTGCAGAAAGCCCACTAAATCTTCGGGTAATCAACCCGCAGCCAGATTTTGCTTTTGCAGAATACCCCTGATATTTCTAGCTTTCCACCTGCAGGCCAGTTTTAAGACAGAATTTTCCTTTTACCGGAAACACCATGATAACTGGGTTAATCAACCTGCAATATATTTCAAATGTTTTTTTAAAGTATCCATATGTTTTAAACCCTAACTTCAAATTATTGGGTCAAGAGAGTTTGGTATTCTTTCTCTTGTTACAATGCAAAATCTCTTTTGCTAGTTTATATTTAGGGGCCTTAGGCTGTAGTTTCGCCCTGGACACCAGAAATCTCAAGACCGGCCTGATGGGAAGTATAATAAATAGGTTGAACTAGAGTGTCAAAAAATAAGTTGCACTGCACATAAGCATGGGATCTTCACAGAAAGAAAAGGAAACACGCGAGATGTTCATCAATATCGAGATGATACAAGCACACACATAAAAGGTGATAGAGCTAGGAGGCATGGGGAAAGATATAAATATGAAGACATTGCTTTGCGGTCCTTCGATAACATTCCTTGTAGTCTCAGACCAAACAAATAAATGAGCCAAACCCACTGAGTGTTAACTAGCCCGGATTGACTTACTGGGCCTAATAATCTGGCCCATGGGGAAGTAAGACAGGAAGCAGCACCATTGAAGCAACCTCATGGCAGTAAGGAGGTGGAAATTAAGCGGCATGCAGTTTCCGGTGGACATATAGAGGTCTCTGTTGGGTACGTAGATTTCTTCCTTGGACTTTAGGAAATGTCAGATGGCCTAGCCACCCATTAAGAGATGGTTAACATGACTCAACAAGATAAACAATCGAATTAGGAAAATACCAGTTGGTCCTCGGCTTGCTTTGATAATCGTTTATCATATACACTTGAGTTAACTCCTTGGTAGCGAATTGACTTAATAGTTTTTGTACCATACAAGGTATAGAAATATACATTCGAAAGTGTGATCAATTCCAAAAGCAGAACGACCCACAGGATGAACTTTCCCCCTTGGTGGCGTGGATGAGGGTGTAACCACATCTTCTTCTGTTGCACTGCCCAGTTTGTTTGGAACTGTGTTCACGGTGCCATCGTTTGCAGCTGCTACTCGACGAGCTTCCTTGACTTCAATGACATCATCACGCCACCTCAGGATACTCCCAACGCCTACTGTGTCTGGGCTTTGGTGCTATCTCTAGGACTATTAGAAACAAAGATGTCATTGAGCATATTAATTTAGACTTTCCACTGACGTCTCGACCTTGACTCTCGTATTTGGATTTCATGTGTTGGCACAACGACTTATGCCTTATATTCCCTTGTCGTCTTGATAACAGATGTCTCGGCTTATTGTTAAGTTGATGCCCCCAATTACTACCTTCTTATTTTATGTTACTTTGTTTGAATTTTCTTGAGACCATCAGAAGACATATCGTTTACATCTTTATATAGTATAAAACAAGGTGTGTGTAAGGCCTATTTCCTAGAATTCAATATTCATTTACCATCTTAATTAATTACTAATAACTTCCTAGTACACCACAGATGCCAAAATCATATCCAAATTATCACACAATATTTCCCTCAAATAGATAACAACCATGGACTATGCATGGATGTTGAAAAAAAGGTGTTCAGTATTTTTCTTGACCATAATGCCGCCAAGGGTCATAAGTCCGGCAAACCTACCTTTACTGGCACGTGTCCATATACTAAGCTGCCTCTACCGGCCTTCACTTGTCTAAATAGTGACACCCTTCTCTTCCTCTATATAGTCTATCTCATATTCACTCGAGATAGAAAAAAAACCATCATATCTCATTTGCTCACACAACTCTTTTCCATCACAACTGTTCTATTTCAATATGTTCTTGTAGCAATGAATATGGTTTTTATGAGAATTGGTAAAAATAGGTGATAGTACACATGCATGGGAGACATTTCTCTCGCAAGGGAGAAACACGAGAGATGTTTAATACAATCTTGAGATGATGAAAGTACACACATGGAACTAGGTGGCATGGGGAACAAATAAATTTTCTAGACCGAGAGCAACAAAGCTAATGGGCTTACAACAACTGATTTATAGCTAGCCCAGGATCATTCACTCACGCCATTCATGCAGAATGCCTGTCTGGAAGTGAGACGAGGGGTGGCGCCAATAATGCCTCCCTCCATTGCAGTATAGAAGGACTGCAAGTGGGAAGCGAACTGGACTACTATACAATCAATCAAGCTAGCTACCAGTTGTGATGGCTCATGTAACATGATGCAAACTAGGTCAGCTGTCGCCGCCACCACCACCAGTGTCTACTCCTCTCACCGCGACCATGTCTCCACCAAAATCTTTGAGGTCCATAGTCATCACCAGAGCCGATGGAAGAGGGGGGAAGCAACGAGCTTATAAATACTAATCAATGAACTTTGATTTCAGTCAGTTGACTTTGTCGCTCTTTGGTCTCTATACTTGGGTTATAAAGGAAGATGATGTCCTAATCAAGGATTTTCGGTGTGCATCACATCAATGTTGTAAGGAAGTTTGAGGTCCTTAAAATAGGGAAGCTTCGAGAATGGGGTAATGTGAGTCCAGTTGTGCGTCTCACCATATCCCTCGAAGCGTTTTCCTTTGCCTTTGCCACATTTTCCCAATGTAAGAGGGCCCAGGGCAAAACCTGGCGACATTGCCACCCCCAGGTCCCCCGTCTCGTCTAACCCTGACAATGTTGACCAAACAGATCTACCCCTTTGACTTTCATCGAACGGGGTTTGACCGAGGGACATTTTCACCTAGCTGTGATAGGCCAGCCCATAGCAACATCTTAGTACAAGGTCCGGACCCAAGCCACCGCAAGATTCCCTCGGTATCGACTCGATGCGAAAGTTTCCCAACGTAAGAGGGCCCAGGACAAGACCCACTAGTAGAATGTCGATCAGTAATCCCGGTCGGGATGTGCCTTTAGTATCGGTTTCCCAACTGGTACTAAAGGGTCGGGACTAAAGGTCCAGACCTTTAGTACCGCTTGGACCACGAACCGGTACTAAAGGCCCACCACATGGCTGCCTGCGTGGGCTGGTGGTGGAGGACCTTTAGTATCGGTCGGTGATACCAACCGGTACTAAGTGTTATGTTTTTTTAACTTTTAATTAGGTTTTAGTTTTCCTCTCTATTTATTGTGTTTTCCATTCATTTCAAAATTATTTACGGTGCTACATACTGTAAATAGTACACAAGTTGATGCATATATATATATATATATATATATATATGTAATATAATATACAATATATCATACACAATATATATACAAATGGAATTACACATCCATATATGTTTTGGACTTATAAATTAAGGGCCAAAACCTGGCTGAGACTAGATAGCTAGTGCTCCGGATGAAATCTCAGTTTTCTACTACTGATGTGCTGGCATTATTTAGGCGGCAGTAAGGAATAGTGCTCTCCGTTTACATCAATGACATGTTGAAGAAGAAATGCCGCAAATTCCTCTTGAAGTGCTACGAAGCATCTCTCGGGTGAGAGCTTCGACAACATCTGCCAAAGCTGGAGTTGTCTTTCACGTGCTCCTCTGCGACGTATACGACCTTCGGTCTGGATGCGAACGTTCTCGCAGAGGAAGTATCCACATAAATTTGTCCCCTGTGGCTGCTTCGCGCACTTGGAAAAGAATAGAATTCAATAAGATAATTAATAATCAAACATGATAATGGTGTTGAAAATAGAGTTAAAGAGATGCGTGGACCTAGTAGTACTACTTAATTACCTGCATCTTTTTCCACTTTAGCTTCGTGGTCCATTGACGACCGTGATGAATTTTTTCTATCATCTTTTTCCAAACACTACGCGACAAAGAAAAAGAACGAAAGAGTTATTATAATTACTTTAGATATCAAGAGATAATGAAAGAAAGCGAGGTCGATAAAGATTGAAATTACCGTTCTATCATAAAATACAAGTCCATGTATGATTGTTCTGGTGTATTTAGTGAGTCGTACACTTGAACAAGTCCATCCGCGAGGATAATATATAGGAAGATATAGTGGTCTCTGCGCAGAAGTTTATATAATTAAGCAGACATGCATATAACTCATCAACTACACTTGACAGCGAGCTAGTATGCAAAAATAGAATTTATAGTATATACAAAAGAGTAAACACTCACCCCATGTTGTAAGGAAATATTATAGTAGATTTGGTATTCATTAGTGCCTCTAGAAAATTTTCCAAGAGATCTTCTGTGTCCTTGGCATAATGTTTTACCACATGACCATTAACGGTACTTGGGTCGATGAACCCAATGTCACCGATTCCCTCTTGTTTCAATTCTCACATCTTCAATCTGCATAATAGCGTAGAAAATAACATATATAGTGAGGATAAGCCAATGAACGATATCTTAGCTAGAGACTTAAATTATTAAAGATATAAATCACTTACAGACAATAGCAACTGATGAGAGTTTTGTCGATGGAGTCCATGTGGTATAACTGGAAAAGTTCTGAGAATTCAAGACATATGTCACATGCATTGACGTAATGCTCTTTCCTTACTTTGACCATGACCGCCTTCTCCCCTCGCTTTGTTTCACGCAGGTACCAATCATGCAACCGTCGCATCACAGATGGTAGGTCCTTGTACTGCTCGGGTGTGACAAGTGGTTTTCCGACGGCATATTGCATTGCGTACTCAGTTGCACTGTACCCGCGGATTTCCTCGGTGCCAAGGATTTGGTCAAGAGTGAGACCTGCAGCCTCTACTTCTTCGAGGTCGATTGGGTTGCCTTGCACGTCGACTGGTTGGATCGATTGCTTGCTTGGATTGGTACTCACCTTGAGCGGAGAGATCGATTGCTTGGATTGTTCTTCGAGCTGGGGAACTGTTTTCCCGCTAGTTGATTCCGTACTTCCCGACTTCTTCCTTTGGCTGGGCCGACTTCTCTGCTCACTTTCCTTCTGAATCTGTCGCTCATAGTCTGTCGGCATACGCTCGACATATGCCGGGGGTCGATCAATAAAGTGTTCCATAAAGTGCTCTTGGACTTCCTTGGGTATTACCTCCTTTCGCGGCACGGTCTTCTTCACAAAAAAGGCTTTCACTTGGAGATCGCATTCAATTTTGTTTTCCTCTGGTGTCATGTCGTAAGGCAGCTTCCTTTTGGCTGGAGGCTCGGGTTTGTTCTTTGCTTTCTTCCAAAGAGGACTGCTGGTGGCCTTCCTCTTTTGGGAGCCCTGCTGGCAGGACCGTTGCCGGGGTGGAGTCAGCTCACGCGGCGGAGATCGATATCGATGATATGGACTCGCGTCGTGCTCCATCCCGAGGTTGGGAGGACTGCTCATGGCGAGGTGGGGAGGACTGTTGGCGAGGTGGGGAGGACTGTGGGGGAGCTCGTGGTGGGGAGGACTGTTGGCCAGGTGAGGAGGACTGCTGGCGAGGTGACTGCTGGCGAGGTGGGGAGGATTGCTGGCGCTGCGATGCCTCTGGCTAGGATCCCTCGCGCTGGACATCGATACTCGGAGGAGCCGGTGGCCTTAGTGCCGACTGTGGAAAGACGATGCAGTCCTTACTCCATAGAATGAGACCACGGCCGGCTTCTGCCAGTGTGGACTCCCCCTCACCTCCAGGGATGTCAAGCAATAGTTCATCATATCCTAGCTCTATTGCGTCCATCGCGACACGAGCATACCTAGCTGGAACCGGATTGCAATGCCAGAGAACATCAGGTGTATTTGGTAAAGCATAGCCCATCGCGACCCGCACGGGTATGTTCTTCATTTTCTGGATTAGCTCACAAGATGTCTTCTCGGTGATATCATCCACGGGGGTGTGACCCAGCGGTGCCCTCGTGGAACCCACGCTGCTTTTCGGCAGTGTAGATGGGACGGCCGGTTCCCCTGCCTCCTGCTGCAGAGTTTCCCTTTGCTGGGTCAGTACCTGTATCTGCAGCTGCTGTTGCTCGTACATCTGTTCCAACTTTGAAAGTCGGTCTGCTTCCACCTTCTTTTTTCTCGAACGGCTTTTATAACTGTCCTTCCATCCCGCAAACACCTCGTACCACGGAACAACGCCGACGCCTCGTGTTCGTCCTCCGTGTTCGGCATTCCCGAGGGCGTGTGTAAGCTCATCGTTCTCTCTATCGGGGTGAAACCGTCCTTCTTGGGCAGCTTTTATTGCTTTAATCAACTCATCTGATGCATGCTTCAGACTGCCCAGTGCAATAATCTTTCCTGTTGCTAGGTCCAACTTTCCCCCATGCGCAAAAAACCAATTCTTGCACCTCTTGGGCCAGTTGAAGGTTACTGGAGTGATCCCTTCAGCAAGCATCTTATTCTCTAATGCATCCCACTTAGGAATGGCTGACTTGTATCCACTTGTCCCTAGTTTATGGTGATACTTTTTTCTAGGCATTTATCTTATTCTTTGCCGACTTCTCCATAGCAGCTATCGATGTCTTGTACTCGATAAATGCGTCCCAGTGATTTCTTACCTTCTCGTATATTCCTTTGAATTCGGGCGCCTTCTTGCCTCTAGCGTTGTACTCGGTCCATAATCTTTTCTTCCAAGTCTGGAACACGCCGGCCATCTTATGGAGAGCAAACTCCTTGACTTTGTTCTTTTGACGCTCCAAGAGAGAATCTGGTAGGGTTAAATGCTCTATGAGCTCTCGCCAAAGGGCATCTTTAATTCTTGTATCGACATAATTTACTCCTGGTTTTGGTTCGTTTGGCTGAATCCATTCATGCATTGTGATCGGGACTCCGTCCCTAACAACCACTCCGCATTGACGCGCAAATGTCTTGGCATTGGCTTCAGGGTGAGTCGGTTCGCCATTATGTTTGAAAGCATCAAGATTGAGCTTTACGTTGCCGTCCAATATTTTGGCACCGCCTCGTACATTTCTACTAGATTGGCATGATCCGGAGGGCTGAGAATTAAAACAAGAAAGATTTGTTCATATATATATATATATATATACACACACAAATCAATTAATACACATGTAATGATCACTAGAGGCTAATATGTGTATATACCTCGCTGAACATTGTTCGTTGTTCCGGATTTTGGAACATAAGTTGTTCTTCCCCGGCCTCACATCCATCGCCGTAATCGTTTAGATATTGTGAGCCATCATCATCATGTGATTCACCTCAAAGGTCCGCTGGGTTTTCGGAGGAGCGTATCATGTCGAAGATGTCCTCTTCATGAGCTCTACCGGTATTGTCCATAGCTTAATAACTAATCCATAATAATATAGATAAAAAAAATTAGTATTCAAATTAGCATGCATTCAAGAAGCAAAATAACTGATAGTTAATTAATAATGCATCATCGAATACATATATAGTAATTCTTAGAAAAGATCTCATCTCATAATCTTGAATAATTTTCAATACATCGGCTAATCCATCGATCTAGCTAATACATCATAATAATACATATATAGTAGCTAATATATTGATCTAGCTAGAACCCTAGCGCCCGGTGGATATCGGGGAAGGCGGTTTACACCCAAAGAGAAGGAACCATCACAGGAACATAGCTCCAGTGAGATCCTTGAAGAATCTGCCAGGTATTGTCGGACCTGGCCTCCAAAGCTGCCATGTAGCGACGAACATGCTCGTTCTCCTTGCTGACATGGTTCTGTACCACCTCCGTAGGGGACTCAAGCCGCTGAATCGTCCGTGGCCCATGCGGCCGCCACCACAAAACCTCCGGGTCGACGACGTGCGGGCTCCTCACCAAGCTGCGCCGCCCGGAAGGCAGCACCTCCCAGTACCAGCCCGGGGGAGCCCAGTCCCTGACAGGGCCCCTCGGCTCAAGCAAGTGACCTCCGCCGGCGACTCGACGACGAGGATGCGGGATCGACATCGTGGACGTCGAGAAGAAACACTTAATTATGAAAACAAATTAAGTGAAACTTAGCAAAACTAACACTTAGCAAAATTAACACTTAGCATCTAGCAAAATCAAGAATTACGGCACGCTTTGGATCCTAATGCGTGTGTGACTATCGGTCTCTCGATGCTTTCCTTAAATAACTCTCATATATCATGGTGTGTTGGTGCGCTCTCTCTCACACTGATATGGTGGTGTATATATGTTGGTGGACACTCTCTCACAGTAATAGTTCGACCGCGGGTGATGGACGCCTCTCCTCTTCTCTTCTTGCGCAATATATCGACGAGTATATCGCAGAGAAGAGAAAAAAGAAGAGGCACCCCCCACAACAATAGTCGGGATTCTTCCATCAAGAACGCACATGAAAGCCACACAAGGAGCAACGACAGACCGAAAGTCACACACGCATTAGGATCCAAGCTAAATTAAACCTAAAACTAAACTAAACCTAAACTAAATTAAACCTAAACTAACACATACCCTAATAACCTAAGAACCTAACTAACTAACTAACTAAACTAACCTGATAACCTAACTAACTAACTAACTAAATAGGGGTGTTGTGTCGTGCTCGGGGTCGGGGTGTCGGGGGTGTCCGGGTTCGACGTCGAGGGACCCTAGAAACCCTAGATTCACTTTGGTGGGTTTTTCGACGTGAGGGACCCTAGATACCCTAGAATCACTTTGGGGGGGGGGTCGACGTCGAGGGACCATAGAAATAACTAACTAATTAACAATGTTAACATCTATTCATCATCATCATCATACATCCATCTCTACACTTAGCAAAATTAGCATCTACAGCAAAATTAGCATCTACACTAGTCCGGCGATCATCGGGGCGATCGTTGGGGACTCATCAAAGTGGGGACTCAACATACATCCATTTGAACTAATCAATTCCTACTAATCATCTAAACTACACAGTACTAAAATTCATCTAAACTACACAATAATCATCTAAACACTACTCAATAATCATATAAACAACACCACTCTATGCAATATTCATCCACACATGTGCATCTACAGAGGGGAGAAGGCCGTGCCTCCTGACCAGGAGGTGGCGTCGGCGATTGGCTCGGGGTGGCAGCGACGGGCTCGCAAAGCGGCGGCCGGAGTGAGCGGGCGGCGACGAGGGGCGGCCTCAGGGGAGGCGAGGGGCGTGGGCGGTGGTGGTGTGATATGTCTCCAACGTATCTATAATTTTTGATTGTTCCATGCTATTATATTATCAACTTTGGATGTTTTATATGCATGAGTATGCTATTTTATATTATTTTTGGGACTAACTTATTAACTCAGTGCCCAGTGCCAGTTTCTGTTTTTTCGGTGTTTTTGACCTTTTTCAAATAGGAATATCAAACGGAGTCCAAACGGAATAAAACTTTCACTGTGATTTTTATGGAAAATATCAAAAATACCAGAAGAAAAAGATACCGGAGAGGAGTCCCGAGGAAGCCACGAGCCTAGGAGGCACGACCACCCCCCTGGCCGCGCCTGGGAGGCTCGTGACCTCCTGGTGGCCCCTCTCGACTTGTTCTCGATGCCATAAGGTCTTATAAATATTGAAACCCGCAGAACTAAACCTAGATCGGGAGTTCCGCCGCCGCAAGCCTCTGTAGCCACCAAAAACCAATCGGGAGCCCTTTCCAGCACCCTGCCGGAGGGGGAATCCATCTCCGGTGGCCATCTTCATCATCCCGGCGATCTCCATGATGAGGAGGGAGTAGTTCACCCTCGGGGCTGAGGGTATGTACCAGTAGCTATGTGTTTGATCTCTCTCTCTCTCGTGTTCTTGAGATGTCTTGATCTCGATGTACCACGGGCTTTGCTACTACAATTGGATCTTATGATGTTCTTCCCCCTCTCCCTTCTTGTTATGAATTGAGTTTTCCCTTTGAAGTTATCTTATCGGATTGAGTCTCTAAGAACACTTGATGTATGTCTTGCACGTGTCTATCTGTGGTGACAATGGTATATTCATGTGAGTACTCGGTGTATGTTTTGGTGATCAACTTGTGGGTTTCGTGACCTCGGGAACCTATGCATAGGGGTTGGCACAAGTTTTGACTCTCCGGTAGAAACTTTGGGACACTCTTTGAAGTTCTATGTGTTGGTTGAATAGATGATTCTAAGATTGTGTGATGCATATTGTATAATCATGCCCATGGATACTTGAGGTGACAATGGAGTATCTAGGTGACATTAGGGTTTTGGTTGATGTGTGTCTTAAGGTGTTATTCTAGTATGAACTCTAGGATAGATTGAACGGAAAGAATAGCTTCATGTTATTTTACTACGGACTCTTGAATAGATCAATCAGAAAGAATAACTTTGTGGTGGTTTCGTACCCGACAATAATCTCTTCGTTTGTTCTCCGCTATTAGTTACTTTGGAGTGACTCTTTTTTACATGTTGAGGGCTAGTTATATGATCCAATTATGTTATAATTGTTGAGAGAACTTCCACTAGTGGAAGTATGAACCCTAGGCCTTGTTTCCAAGCATTGCAATACCGTTCGTGCTCACTTTTACTATTAGTTACCTTGCTGTTTTTATATTTTTAGATTACAAAAACCTATATCTACTATCCATATTGCACTTGTATCACCATCTCTTCGCCGAACTAGTGCACCAACTTACCATTGTATTGGGTGTGTTGGGGACACAAGAGACTCTTTGTTATTTGGTTGCAGGGTTGCTTCAGAGATACCATCTTCATCCTACGCCTCCCGCGGATTGATAAACCTTAGGTCACCCACTTAAGGGAAAATTGCTACTGTCCTACAAACCTCTGCACTTGGAGGCCCAACAACGTCTACAAGGAGAAGGTTGCATAGTTGACATCATGGTGCGACGGCGGCGAGGGGCGTGGGCGGCGGTGGTTGTGCGACGGCGGCGAGGGCGACGGCAAGGGCACGGGGGCTAATTTCGGCAGCCTGGCGGCGCAAATCAGAGCTCTCCCGGTGCATGGCTCAGCCCGGGACTAAAGACCCTTTAGTACCGGTGCGAGCCACGCACCGATACTAAAGGTCCTCCCCAAAAAAAGCGCGGGGCGGTGGTCCTTTAGTACCGGTGCGTGCCTCCCACCAGTACTAAAGGTTTTTTTAATTCAATATTAGTTATTATTTTCAGAAAAAAACCGTAAACTTTAGAAAATCATAAAAAAAATGTATGACTCCAATGGAAATAAATAATATATGAAAAATAATCAGAAAAATATAAAGAACCTGTTTATGGCATTTCCCTGCATGTTTGAACAACTTCAACTATTGTATAAGACAATTTGATTAAATGGCATTTGAAATGTCATATCTCGAGTTTGAAAAACAGTACAAATGAACTCTGAAAAGGTTGTAACTTGGCATGACATCATAATTTCACCCACACAGCAACTTCTAGAGAGTTGAGAGGGTTACGGCAAAAACTGGATGCACTTCGTGTACAAATTGGACAATCTCATAAGAAGTATGAGGGTTTCGGACGAAAACTCATCTATTAGAAAGGGATTTCATTTTTAATAACTTATTTTAACTCCATACTTTTTGTGTGTTCAATATGCTCCATTCAAAGGCACATCATCAATTTTCAACCCTTTCTGACTTCATTTGATATTTTTCATGCATTTAATGATTTATTTTGAGCTAGATGACCCTGAATTTGAAAAGCAGTACAAATGAACTGTGAAAAGGTTTTAACTTGGCATGACATCATAATTTCACCCACATTGCAATTTCTAAAGTGTTGAGTAGCTGTACAAACTGGATGCACTTCGTGTATAAACTATTACAAAGATACCATGCTAGGAAATCCACGCATGTCCTTCACATATATAGAAAGTGATGACGGTGAAGCCGGTCACATCCCAGAGTGGGATCTCGCGGTGTAAGACTTTTTCTGCATGTTTGTCCCTTTCTTATGATTGCGTCGTAACCATGGATAATCTTCATCATTTAACAGGATGCTTGGGTCAGTCTTCACTCTGAAGGGAGGGATTTCATGAAACTTTTCATAATCTTCTGACATGTCTGTCTTGTCCTCCACTCCCACAATGTTTCTTTTCCCTGAAAGAACTATGTGGCGCTTTGGCTCATCGTCTGATGTATTCGCTTCCTTATCTTTTTTTCTCCTCGGTTTGCTAGACATGTCCTTCACATAGAAAACCTGAGCCACATCATTGGCTAGGACGAATGAGTCGTCTGTGTATCCAAGATTGTTGAGATCCACTGTTGTCACTCCGTACTGCGGGTCTACCTGTACCCTGCTCCAGTGTATTTGACCCATTTGCACCGAAGCAAAGGGAACTTAAGATCAGGTCCATAGTCAAGTTCCCATATCTCCTCTATGTAACCATAATATGTGTCTTCAAAGTTGGTTGCATCATAGCGGACACCACTATTTTGGTTGGTGCTCTTTTTATCTTGGGCGATCGTGTAAAATGTATTCCCATTTATCTCGTACCCTTTGAAAGTCATTACAGTCGAACTTGGTGTCTTGGCCAACCAGTACAGTTCATCTGGAACATCGTTGTCATTGGTGAGCTTTGTTTGCAACCAACTGACAAAAGTCTCCATGTGTTTACGTTCAATCCAGGGGTCAGACTGTTCCGGGTTCTTGGACCATACAATATCCTTGTGTTCCTCCATATATGGAGTCACCAAGGTGGAATTTTATAGAACCGTGTAGTGTGCTTGAGTGAAAGAATGCCCGTCCATATTTATTGCTTCTTTCTTTCCTAATGTGCCTTTTCCACCCAGTCTCCCCTCATGCCGCGATTCAGGAAGACCAATCGGCTTAATGTCATGAAAAAAGTCAACACAAAACTCAATAACCTCCTCTGTTCCATATCCCTCGGCGATGCTTCCTTCTGGCCTAGCACGGTTATGAACATATTTCTTTAAGACTCCCATGAACATCTCGAAGGGGAACATATTGTGTAGAAATACAGGACCCAGAATGTTAATCTCTTCGACTAGGTGAACTAGAACGTGTGTCATAATATTGAAGAAGGATGGAGGGAACACCAACTCGAAACTGACAAGACCTTGGACCAGGTCATTCTGTAACCTTGGTAGGATTTCTGGATCGATTACCTTCTAAGAAATTGCATTGAGGAATGCGCATAGCTTCACAATGGCTAATCGAACATTCTCCGGTAGAAGTCCCCTAAGTGCAACCGGAAGTAATTGCGTCATAATCACGTGGCAGTCATGAGACTTTAGATTTTGAAATTTTTTTTCTCTACCATATTTATTATTCCTTTTATATTCGACGAGAAGCTAGACGGGACCTTGATAGTGAGCAGGCATTCAAGAAAGATTTCCTTCTCTTCTTTCGTAAGAGCGTAGCTGGCAGGACCTTGATACTGGAGGCATGCCATCTTTTTCGTTAATTATTTGCTTGTCCTCCCGTGCATCCGGTGTATCTTTTGTCTTTCCATACACGCCCAAGAAGCCTAGCAGGTTTTCACAAAGATTCTTCAGCATATGCATCATGTCGATTACATTGCGGACCTCTAGGGCTTTCCAATATTGAAGTTCCCAAAATATAGATTTCTTCTTCCACATGGATGCGTGTCCGTTGGCGTCATTCGGAACAGATTGTCCGCCATGACCCTTTCCAAAGATTACCTGTAAATCCTTGACCATATCAAATATATATTCACCAGTACGGAGGCCAGGCTTCTTCCGGTTATCTGGCTCACCTTTTAAATGGTTGCCTGCCTTTCTTAAGATATGCTTGATCGGTAGAAATCGACGATCTTCCAGGTACACATTCTTCTTACATTTATCCAAATATATACTTTCACCATCATCTAAAACAGTGTGTGCAAGCATTGTATCCCTTGTTTGTATGTCCTGAAAGGTTACTAAGAGCAGGCCAATCATTGATGGTTACAAATAGCAACGCTCGTAGGTCAATTTCCTTCTGCGTGTGCGCATCCCACACACGTACACCTGGTTTTTTCCACAACTGTAGAAGTTCATCAACTATTGGCCTTAGGTATACATCAATGTCGTTGTCGGGTTGCATAGGGCCTTGGATGAGCACTGGCATCCACGGGTGCTCTCAACATCCCGTCTTTCTTATGTTCTTCTTTGTGCCATTGCAACAACTTGGCATGCTCTTTGTTTTGGAACAAACGTTTCAACCGTGGTATTATAGGAGCATACCACATCAACTTGGAAGGAACCCTCTTCCTGTGGTGTTCGCCCTCCACATCACCAGGGTCATCGCGGGGGATCTTATAGCGCAGTGCATCGCATACCGGGCATGCATCCAAATTCTCGTACTCCTCACCGCGGTAGAGGATGCAGTCATTAGGGCATGCATGTATCTTTTGCACCTCTAATCCTAGAGGGTAGACAACATTCTTTGCTTCGTACGTACTTTCAAGCAATTCGTTATCCTTTGGAAGCATCTTCTTTATCATTATCAGCAATTCTTGAAATCTCTTTTCAGTTACACCATTCTTCGCCTTCCATTGTAGCAATTCTAGTGTGGTACCCAGCTTTTTCTGGTCATCTTCACAATTTGGATACAATAATTTCTTGTGATCCTCTAACATGCGTTTCAACTTCAACCTCTCCTTATCATTTTCGCAGTTTCTCTTTGCATCAGCAATGACCCGACCCAAATCATCAGCGGGCTCATCTCATGCCTCTTCTTCAGCCTCCCCCATTGATGCCTCTTCTTCAGTTTACCCCATTGTTGTATCAGCGAAAGGATAGTTGTCATCATCCTCTTCTTCTTCATTGTCTTTCATTATAACCCCTCTTTCTCCATGCTTGGTCCAACAGCTATAGACGGACATGAAACCGGACTTCAGCAGGTGGTAGTGAAGGGTTTTTGAGGTAGAGTAATTCCTATCATTCTTACAGTCACGACATGGACAACACATGAAACCATTCTGCTTGCTTGCCTCAGCCACACGAATAAAATCATGCAGGCCATTAAGAAACCCTGGACTTAGTCGGTCATCGTACATCCATTGCCGGCTCATGTTCACTACACAACATCGAAGTGACCAAATTAATACAACTTCATCATCACATTACAACCAAAAGTAGAGCTAGCAGTGACCAAATGTTATTACTGCAAATAATGGATACTTATAGTTCATACATACATCTCATAAAACAACACCAACTATCTAAAACATGTAAATACAACAATAAATGCGATCATAATCGCAACTAAAGTAACAATTGAGCCAACAGCATAATGATACCAAGCCTCTTTATCAATGGCATATTTTCTAATCTTTCTAAGCATCAAGCGCATTCCAGCCATCTTGTTCTTGTGATCATCGACGATATCGGCAACATGCAGCTCCAATCCCATCTTCTCATCTTCAGTTCTTTTCAATTTTTCTTTCAAATGATCAATATCTTTTTCAGCTTGTGTTAATTTCTCAAGCAGAATTGCATAGTCGGTTGGAATTTCTGGTTCAACTACTTCCTATAGATCAAAACATCTACGTCAATTTGGTGGCATAATTAATTGTCATAGACATTAGATGATGTGTGAAATAGTTATAAAAGATAATGACATACCATATCTGAATCATAGACTAGACGAGGGCCGGCGTGGGCAGATACCATAACCATGACACTATAGAATAACTAACAATAATACAAGTAAGTAAATCGTACACGTAGCTATCTAAATCATACAAGTAATTTTTTAACAAAAAGATTTTAAGAAGAACAAGAGGCTCACCAAGGTGGCTGGTGCCACGACGAAACGGTGCGGACGATCGACGGTGGTTAGGACGGGGATGGAAGGCACCAAATAAATCACACCTACACATATGCAACCTAACAAGTTAATTTGAGCTCAGATTGCATATAAATCAAATAAACTCCCACATAATGACCACTCCTCCAAAACCTAGCTAAAACCTACAAATCACATATCTTTGAGCATACCACAAACTAATCTAGCAATGCGAGATGAAGAAGCAAAGTTGCTAACCTTTATGAACACTTGGATAGATGGGATGCCTTTAAATCTTGACAAATCCTTAGCAAAATGGAGGATGAGCTTCGAGCAAGAAGAAGAGCAGGGGAGAAAACAGAGAAATGAGAGTCCCTTCGATCGGTTGTGGACGAAGCGTATATGTAGGAAGTATTTAGTACCGGCTGGTGACACCAACCGTTACTAAAGGTTGCCCTTTAGTATCGGTTGGTGTCACCAGCCGGTACTAAAGATGCACGCGGGGCCCAAGTCTGACCAAAAGCCTGCCACGCCCCCCTTTAGTACCAGCTCGTGACACGAGCCGGTACTAAAGATCGCTCACGAGCCGGTACTAAAGATCGCCCTGCTCCTAGCCGTTGGAGCCAGCACGAATCGGGACTAATACCATCTTTAGTACCGGCTCGTAACCAGATCGAGACTAATGCTCGGGACAAAAGGTATGTTTTCTACTAGTGACCTGGAGGCATTGACACCCACTAGGTCCCCGTCCCTCTAACCCTGACACAGTTGACCGAACAGATCTACCCCTTCGACTTTCACAGGATAGGGTTTGACCGAGGGAACATTTTCACCTGGCTGTGATAGGCCAGCCCATAGCAACATCTTAGCACAAGGTCTGGGCCCAACCCACCACAAGATCCCCTCGGTATCGACCCGATGCGATGGTTTCCAAACGTAAGAGGGCCGAGGGAAAGACCTGGTGGCATTGCCACACCCAGGTTCCGCGTCCCGTCTAACCCGTGACATTGTTGACCGAACGGATCTACCCCTTTGACTTTCATCGAATGGGGTTTGACCGAGGGACATTTTCACCTGGCTGTGATAGGCCAGCCCATAGCAACATCTTAGCACAAGGTCGGGCCCAACCCACCACAAGATTCCCTCGGTGTCGACCTGATGCCACATTTTCCCAATGTAAGAGGGCTCAGGGCAAAACCTGGTGGCATTGCCACCCCCAGGTCCCCCGTCTCGTCTAACCCTGACACTGTTGACCGGACGGATCTACCCCTTTGACTTTCACCGGACGGGGTTTGACCGAGGGACATTTTTCACCTGGCTATTATAGGCCCTCGCGTGGCCGTTTCCCCCCTCCGTGCGACGGCGGCAGCGACGTCAATGAGGGGGGGTCACACTACGGAGCCGCGTGCAGGGTGCTTGCACGTGCCATCATGCTTCCAGACCTGTAAGAGGGCCCAGCGCAAGACCTGGTGGCGTAGCTACCCCCCAAGTACACCGTCCTGTCTAACCCTGGCAAAGTTGACCAGCGGATCTACGCCTTTGATTTTCGCCGGACGGGGTTTGACCGATGGACCTTTTCACCTGGTTGTGATAGTCCTGCCCATTGCTACACCCCCGAACACGGTCCGGGCACAACCCACCACAAGATTCCCTTTGTGTTTGCCCGATGTGGCCGTTTCCCCCCTTCGTGCGAAGGTGGTAGCGACGTCCGTGAGGGGGGTCACACCCAGGAGCCGTGTGTCGGGTGCTTGCACCTGCCACCACGCTTCTAGACGTGTAAGAGGGCCAGCGCAAGACCTGGCAGCATAGGTACCCCCCCCCCAAGTACACCGTCCCATCCAATCCTGACACAGTTGACCGGTGGATCTAGGTCTTTGACTTCCGTTGGGCGGGGTTTGACCGATGGACCTGTTCACCTGGTTGTGATAGGCCAGCCCATAGCTACACTCCCAAACAAGGTCCGGGGCCAGCCCAAGACCCTTCCAAGTACATCGTCCCGTCTAACCATGGCACAGTTGACCGGCGGATCTAGCACTTTCAAGATGCTTATAAAAAACATATAGAACTTGTCAAACTAATTGTAATTATCAATTGTTTGTGATGTTAATAAAGTATAGGAACCTATATGCAAAAGAACATGTGGTCACATTACTAACATATTTGAAAACAAATACAAACTACATATACATAATATATGAAAAATTCAACACAATGTATATATAATTTATTATGTATGTTTATGTTTAGATAAGGCACATTTAAGTTAATCAAATTTTAATTTATAAAAAAATAAAATACAAAACAAAGCTATGCTGACGGCAAAGCCGTCGGCATAGGTTTGCCCACGAATCGACCGGCAGGCCGTGGATCGATGACGTGGCACGCGTCGCGGATCGGTGACGTGGACAACACCTACGCAGACGGCCTTGCCGTCGGCATATATATGTTGACGGCCGCTGTCAGGGCCGTCGGCATAGATTTGACGGTGTCAGACTCCCATTGGACGAGGGCTTGCCGGGCCCACATCTATGCCGACGGCCCTGCTATGCCAACGGCCACTGTAGGCATATATTACGATATGCCGACGGCTTGGCTACGCCGACGGCCACCGTAGGCATATCTCGTGGTACGCCGATGACTTTTCTGTACCGACGGCTTCGCCTTGGCCGTCGGCATACCTCCCTCTATGCCGAGGGGGACCGTCGGCGTAAGCTGTTATTTTGGTAGTGTCATACCTGAAATAGCACCGTATGACACCCATCTGTCCCCCAATGCGGAGGGACATGGTGGAATTGATCATGCCAAGGAGATGTTGCAAGCACTCCAGACAGTCCCCGGAAGACAAGGTCCGGAGTGCACTGCGCCAAGGAGTACACCTTAGGGAAGTTCGTGCCGCTGTCCATGACACCCGTGGCGAACCGCCTCGGCGACGCGCTGGCTGCCTTCTCCATGGTCTCCACCAGCAGCTCATGGATGAGACCGGTGATGAGGGGCACGTCGCCGGTAACATTTCTGACATTCCACCGCTCAAAAGGAGGGTCGCCACCATTTTCTCCTTCAGTACTATTGGTGAATGAGGGGGCGAGGGTGTCTTTGGAGTTGTAGATGAGGATACAATCGGCATAGTAGGAGGCAGCCCTGAAGTAATCTGCCTCCGGCGGCGTAGCATTCTGCACTTTGCCGAATACGTCTGTGATGCACTCGGCACAGGTGGTGTCATTATGGACATCGCCGCAGCAGAGCGCGAGCACATAGACGGCGTCGGGGGCTTGGCCGACGGTGGCGGTGGCAAAGTGTACTGGTGAAGAGGATGTTTTGTTGGGGAGGGTGGTAACAAGGACCTTAACGTTTTCGCAGAATACATCGGCTGCCGCCAGGAACGGTGTGAGGATTGTCGCCATGCGTAGCTCGAACTGCATGCTGTTGCTCTTCTCTCAATCCAGATGATGAATTCAGTCCGTGCACTTATTCAACAGCAAGTCACCATCGCTCGCCTGGAGAAGAGAACACTAGAGCATTTCTTTAGTTGATTTCTGCATCTTGTTGGTCAGTTGCTTTCTTGTTGGTGTTCAGTAGTAGTGACTTGTCACGGATTACTTTTAATCAGGGCAACAATCACGCTTGGTTTCCGAAATCAATCAGTTGGTCTTCAGGAGATATGGTCATGCCGGGCTGCCGGGGAAAATAGAAGACAAATAAAATGCACTTTAATTACGTCAATGTCGTACTTTGTTAAAAAAAATCAGTTGATCTTGTTGCTACCTGGTTATACATGAATTTGTCTACTAATTCCGTATAGAGACAAGTATTAGCACATATCGTCTTGACTCGGGCACTTCACTATCCAGCAACCAAAATAATTAATTCTGTGCCTGTTTCTAGCACCATTGTGTGCCGGCCAGGTCAAGAAATTATTGTGTCACCATTAGAATTTAGCGACCATCTACCACTAGTTGAAGTACACTGAAATGCTGCCTTTGTAACTATTGGCCGGCCGGGACAAGGATTCAAATGGGTCACCATCCGTGTCCTTTCTGCTAGAAGTTTCCACTTCACAGCTGTTTTGAACGTACCCCATCACCTAGATAACGTGGTTTCAGTTTACTTGCATTGCATGCACTCGGTGAGTCACATGGGTTCATTCATTTGGAACGGTTGGTTCACTAGCAGTGTAACCTTGTATGAACTACATAATGATAACTGTGTCTTCTGTAATAGGCACACCGAAGAAACTGCCTTGCATCTTTTCTGGGATTGTATCCTAGCTCACAGCTTCAGGGAGTCTATTCTCCCCAATATATAAACAAAAGGGTAATTCCATCTGTGAAGAAAAAATTCTGCTGGCCTTCAAAGAGCTCCGTAAGGAAATAGCTTTGGACATGGTTTGGGATGCTGGAATATTTGGAACCAAAGAAATGGCAAGATTTGAATGGAAGCTCCTGCCCTGACAACCTGGAAGTATATTTTAAAGCAAGATCTTATTCGCATTCAAAATAGTGTCAAAAGTAGTGTTTTAAATAGCGGGCTATGCAAAATAGCAGCAGCCCTCTAAATCAGCAATAGCGAGGCTATAGCCCGCTGTAGCCCGCTGTAGCTGGCTATTTCGCAAGTTTAGTGGGCTATGCCACATAGCGACACCTGTTCAAACAGCTATAGCCAGCTATAGCCGTCTACTTAAAACTTTGGTCAAAAGCAAGAATTTTGATTGCTTGCAAAGATGGATTGACACTCATCCAAGATGATATTGTATTAGTTGTGGTTCATACACCTCTCGGATCACCTCTCTAGGGCGACTCCGGAGGCCCCTGCTGCCACTACTCCATAGCACCACTGCCACCCTCCCTCCCCACGTCGTCCTCGCCGGAGGCCGTCGGGCTAAGCTCGGCTGTGGACACGGCAGCGAGGTATGACGCTGTCCTTCCGCCTTGCCAACATAGCCCTTTACTCTCCCAAATACAAAGTCGTATAGTCTCCTGCCTCCCCTGCCACGGATCTGCCAGCTGCCCATCGGCTGGCGCATGCTGGCCCTTCGTCGCCACCTGCTCGTTATCGCATCTGCACCCCATTTGCCCTTTACTCTTTTACATCACAACTTTTCATTTGAATAAGTTCTTGTAGCCATAAATATGTTTTTTATGAGAACTGGTAACGAATAGGTTATATTACACATATGCATGGGAGATTTCTCTTACCAAGAAGAAACATGAGAAATATTTACTGCAATCTCGAGATGATGCAAGTACACACATAGAACTAGCTAGAAGGCGTAGGGAAAATTCCGATATTTTTCCTTCTAGACCGAGCGCAACAAAGTTATTGGGCCTACAATGGCTGAGTTGTAGCCAGCCCGGATTCACACACTGAGCCTAACGGCTTGCACGTTGGCAAGTGAGACTAGAAGTGGCGCCAATCATGCCACCTACCATTGAGGCATGGTCATGTGTGTCTGATTGCAGCAGAGAACAGAAGGCTTGGAGCAAGAACTGTATTATTGTTGTGGCTGACATTTACCCATGTGCTAAATTGAACAAACTGGGCTCCGGCGACTTCACAGTTGTTACATGCTCCCATGTCGATGCGAATGTAACTTCCGATCCATGTGACATGTTTTAAGATTCTAGGATTTTTTTTTTCTGGATGATGCCTTTGAGCATCTAGTGTAATCAATTTGGCAAGGCCTCCGAACATACGATTACTGCTTCTGAAGATCTTGCGGACCAGCCATCCAGCTAGGAACTTAATCTCTCATTTGCCATCGGAGTAGCAAACTGATTTCTGCTTGCTGTTTGGAACTTACTTCATTCCATTGTCGTACTCTTATTCATTGTGGAGGATGATCTATTGATCATATTTCAATACTAGTACTAATTTAAATTACAACACTAGTGAAGATCAATATTCACACACAATCAAAACGCGTGCATGCATCGCACACGATTTCTGCTGCCGTCGATCGCACACAGTTGGTGTTGGAATTTCAATTACATGGAGGACTATTATTGAATGTTTCCCAATAGATATTCTTCAATTATTGACCTTTACTTACCAACAGTTGGAAACCCATGTTGGATGTGGGCGTCATTACAAACGGACGGTTGGTGCAACTGAGTTATGCATGTCCAATGTCAAAAATAATAAACTTAGTTCAGTCAGGATAACTCTGTGCAATGTCACAAAAATTGTACGTGGTTTCCCTATATAAACTCTGGGCAATGGCATATATGAATTATTAATGGATTGTCATTGAATGATCAAAATATTTTTGTTGGTGGCAAAGATCATAACTCGAGCCAATCTATCTTCCTAGACACCACCAACCTTCACTTGTCCAAATAGAGAGCCCCCCTCCCCCCCTATATGCTACCTCATCTTTACTTGAGATGGTTGAAAGCATCATGACTCATTCGTCCACACTTTACTCATTACATCACAACTCTTCCATTTTAATATTTTTCATGAAGCAATTAATATATCTTTATGAGAATTAGCAGCGAATAGGTTGCACTATCACCAAAAAACTAGTAGGTTGCACTACGCATACACGTTGGAGATGTTACTATCAAAAACAAAAACATGAAAAACCTTCATAGATATCTCGAATAATTACTCTGATGTTAAATCCGACACTGAGCAGGAGATATCCCATTGTGGAATCCATCAAGAATGCTACTTCACATAAGATTGTGGTGCATGCCTTGTAAGTTATGTTTATTCTGCATGTTCTAAGTAACATATTTTCATATCTCTCATTAGGGAGTTAGCTTGCATATACTAGTCGTGTGGATGATTGTTTGCAATTCAGATAAATGAGATGAGCCATGTTTAGAAAGTTTTAGGTAGAGAGATGTAATATTTAACGTTTATGTGACACGAAGGTATAAACAAGAGATTTTTTAACATGGTCCCTCTTACCTCTTCTTTTCATATGAGAGGTAAGAGTGTATAATAGATCTGAGCTATTGATTTCGTTAAGTAGTGTGTTTGATTACTCTTACCTCGTTAAGTAGTGTAATAATCTGGCCCATGGGGAAGTAAGACGGGAAGCAGCACCATTGAAGCAACCTCATGGCAGTAAGGAGGCAGAAATTTAGATGTTTTTCGTTTTCACCAAAAATGTGATGATTTATGAATACCTCGGTCTAGAGAGCTCCATTGTCATAACTAAAATAGATCAAAGTGGGAGCAAGTAGCGAGCTTATAAATATCGATCAATAAACTCTTAGATGAGTTGGTTAATTTTATTGGTATGTGGTATCTACAATAGAAGTGACTTGGAAACAATATAATCCATCAGTACAAGATGGTGATCATTGGCATGCTCCTTTGAATATTATACTCGGGTCATAAAGGAAGAAGATGTCATGATCAAGGATTTGATCAAGTCAATAAGGATCCCTATATTTTAAATATATCATGAGCATTTTGGACATGGTCCATCTTGCCCCAAAAAGAGGTAAGAGGTAAGAATAAATCTGAACAATGATTTTATTAAATAACAAGGCAAAATAACTAGAATGTGTACATTACAAAGGTTGCATTCTGACACCTCAAACCTCGGGCAGATAGGAAATGCTCCATCTGATTTTTCCTAAATCTAGCAAGAGTGGATCGTGCACGAGGAAACATAACTAAAGTGTTCTTTTATTTTCATTCTTACCCCTATGTTTTTCACATCTAAATAAAGTGGTTGGCGAATATCTGTCGAGTGGACACTAAATCAATCGGTTCGCTATAAATCATGGGGTTTAACAGGTTTGTGGCAATTTGGTCAGAGGACAACCTTGGCTTAAGAAAATATCAAGAATAGTTTCCATTTTTCCTTGTCAGATACATGGAATGGGTTGGTTTTAAAAGAAATCTACTGATACACCATTTTCCTAATTGAACCAAATCACTGAACACCAATTTAAGGGACCGTGTCGTGTATTTGTTTAATGTAGAAATGCTGAATTATCGATGTGATATAGCTGAATCAATTTTGGCAAAATAAATCCAATGTCTTTATTTAAAAATAGTATATATTGTTATAGTAACACATTGTCATATTTTATGCACTGTCTCGAAACCGATTGAAATGTCGTCCTTAGACAATCTCCAAGCAGTTTGACTAGTGTTGTCGCCTCCATTTAATCCAAATATATAGTTTGATCTTGAAAATGTATTTGACTTTTGAAAACAATTTAAGTTTACAACACGCAAAAAAAGATGGAAATAAAAAATGAGTATAATAAGAAAATAGAACACTCGGGGTTCAAACTCACAAATTTGATAAATCAGACGAAACATGCTAACCCCTATGTCTTGTATTTTCTATGAAGTTCGTCCTTGTACTTAGCCGTAGAATTGTTGTTTTTAGCCATTAGTATATTGTGGAAATAATAAAATCATTCCAATTTAATCTTGCATCATGTTTCTATGTAAACCGCAACATTTAATAGCTACAATCACATAAATTAGGAATGTCATAATTTTGTTTTCCTCGGATGCTCTATATATGGTAGTGATATTTTTCCAAATTGTATTTTTCTGACACTTACGAAATATAATCTACTATGTACCACGGGTGACCTATTGCTTTGTGAGAGGTAATGGGTCACCGTGTTAATTCTTGCCCCTTGGATTAAAACAAATGAATGGTTCAAACTAGTTGGGACCATCTTAAATTTTACCTTGTATCATTGTCTAGGATGGAGCCGTTAGAGAAGGAACACGGGGAGGATTTTCTATTGTTTAGAGGAATGCAATGAGCAAAATTTACAAGTATTAGGTACAGAGATATAATTTAATGTTTGTATAACACAAAGGTGTAAAACAATGTGTTCCAGAATGCAATGTCTTTCAATTTAAGTTAATTGTGGCTAGCCTCCTTGTGAACTAGAGATGATGAACTCAAGGACCGCAGTTCTACTTTTGGTTTTCATTTTAATATAGAAAGTGTGGTTGGTTTCTGGTAATGGCAAGTAGGGACTCCATAATTGCCAATAGAAATATCTTGAGCATTTTCCTTGACCAAAACGCAATTCATATACTAGGCAACATAACATGGGTCCGATGAAAACTGAAATAAAATGGCAAAGTCTCTCTAAAGACATATTTCTATATAGAAGTCATGCTTCCGCCTGCCTTCATTTTTCCTAAACGGTGCTTTTCCTCTCTCCCATATCCTAACCGACAAAATTACATCATGTATCATTCAGCTGCACTTTCTATTTCCGCATAACTCTATTTAGAAACTTCCGTACATAAAATAAATTTTAACACATGCAAACATCATTAATGTTTTGACACAAAACCAAAGCAATATCAATAAACATGCATCTATGACTAGGGGGCATGCAAGAAAAACCAATACATGGTTAGTGTCTTGAAGAAATTTGAAAGAAACATCATGTTCCTGCTGATCTAATGGCCCAATCCCAATGTCACCCTTGGCTGGACACCCTAAGATTCACATGACCACTACTTAAGAGTATTTATACAGTTTTCAATACGGTAATTTGGAGTATCAAACTAGCATGACCTTGCATGAACACGCGCTGAATGAGTGCTTTAGAAAATCTTGTCCAATTTATACTATGTAGGAACTTATTACGTACATTTTATGGAAAAAATTGATTTGTTCTGACAACTTTAAGAGCTAGGACTGGAGCCAATTAATGCGTGTCCATTCAAAATGTTATATCACGAAGTTAGAAGATATCATTGTCAAGGAGTTGGAGCATTAAGGAAGATCATATTTTCAATTTTATATTGTCCAGATGGAGCTTTTGGAGTAGAACATGTAAGAATAGAGAAAATATTTGCCCTTCGACAAGACGAGGTTAGCAATCATTGCTGGTTGTTACTCAAAAGGCATTATTTAAATTGGGTGCTTCTGTACCACAAGTGTAACAAAATCTCTCCATAGATGTAATGTTGTCTACACTTCTTAGCTGTAACTAGACTCTAGGTATATTAGAATTTGCAAAAGAACATTTGAATTATCACATAATCCCCCTGATCCATATTATTGTTACTCAATGGATGTCTCCAGCACTAAAATACATTTAGATACATCCATTTCAGCAATAATTAATATGGATCAGAGGGAGTAGTAATTATCTCAAAAAATATAACATCCATGTATTATGCAAGGATGATGAAAATATATCACTGATCTTTTTTCTTTGGCAATAAGGCAAAAAATCATAAAAACGAGAACGGGGGGAATTAGAAGCCACCCCGTCGTCTCTTTATAGAAGAAACTCTAGAGGTGAGACTCGAACTCGGGCTGGCGACATCCCATCAGGTGTTGTCTACCAGTTGGCCCCAGCTCAGTGCTCATAATGCCAAAAAGCATAACTCTAGCCCCATATAAGATGAAATAGGATGGCAATTAAATTCTTCACTGAAAGGCATTTCTTCATACAAGAAACCGTCCTTCACCTACCTTATCAAAATAGTGACTTCTCTTCTTCCAATATATTCTAGCTCATCTTCATTTGAGCATGGAGGAAATCATCATATCCCATTCGTCCACACTTTACTCCATCACATCACAACTCTTTAATTGGAATATTTTCATGTAGTAGTAAATATGTCATTTCATGAGAATTGGTAACAAATATGTTGCACTATACATAGGCATGGGAGATATTTCCCTCATAAAGAAAAAACATGAGAGATGTTTACTACAATATCGAGATGGTGCAAGTACAAACATAGGACTAGGAGGCATGGGGAAATAAATAAATTCAAACAGAGCAACTCAGGCCTTGTAGGCTATGGTGCTCGAGAAGTAGAAGCATCTAGTATGTCGACATATCATTCTCATTAGGTCGTTAGCTTTGTTTAGGTTGATCTTCTCCATTATGCATTAATCTACCATATATGTGTGCCCAAGTACAAATATAACGTGATGCAGCCGATAGAGTGATGATGCTTCACCATTCCATTCATCTTTAGTTACATGCTGACATCCTGGGTCGAGATCTTAAGCTACTTTTGCATGATCATGAGCTTCAAATTTTTGAAGTTTTATTCTGTTTGAGACCATGAGGTTCCATGTTTGCCTCGAGAAATAATCAAAATAAGCTCACTAGATTTTTCCAGTCCGTCCAACCAGCCCATCTAAAATATTGGACTTACATGTTACCGGAGCATGTAAGTATCACTTATTTGCGAGACCAAATGTGATTATCGCTTGAAAGTCCCCATTACTAAAAGGGCCTAGCCCAACACGGAAGGGACGCATCTGTCCCACATTACCAAACATGGATTGCAACCTCAGCCGTCGCGGGAGAAGTTTTTGTCCCCTCACCTCCGGCTGCCATCGTGGGGATCTGAGGTTCGGGGAGGGGGGGGGGGGGGCTCGCATCTTGAAGAGTTCTACGTTCATCGTTGTCATCTAGTGATCATTGTATTTCATGAGAATAAATTTATTGCCATTCCCTTGGCTGTCCCATGATATTAAAGAGTTTTCTGTCGTCACATATTTGATTATTGGGATCTGATGAGTTATGTTGGTTTCTCAATCTTTCTTTTGTTTGTTTTATTTTTCTGGGTTTCAAATTTTTCATCGACACCAGGGTGAAGATATTTAGGACTGACGACCTGCACTTCTAGGGTATCATCCCCCGCCCAAGTACATTCGTCGATCATGGCTTCCCATGTTTTTGGATGAGCAACTCAAGGCACTTTCAAAAGCCATTATTTGTATAGTTTGTGCGGGTCAAAGAGTGACGACACCGTTGCTCCGATCCAATTGCAGCCTCTTTACCGAAGTCTTTGGAGTATTTCTTTTAGCAAAGATTGATAAGGAGAAGATGGTCTTCCCAAGAGATTTTACTGTAATTGCTAGTCATATTTGTTACTTTGTATTTTCTTGTATCTTAGATCAAAATTGGTGTACTTGTAACTATTATGAGTATGAATAAAACTATAGTTGTTTCTCAAAAAAAACTGCGTAAATACGGTTGGCACTGTTTTCTTTCCTTTTTCTTTTATAGTTTTCGCTTATATTTTCATTCTTAAATAATGTTTTTAAACTAATTAATCGTATAATAAAAAAATCATCTTGTATTAGAAAATGTTCACACATTTAAAACTAGATACATGATTTTTTTAAATGTTTGCGCCATTCAATAAAATGATGATGAAATTTTACAGTGAATTTTCACAGGAAAACTTCATTCAATGTCAAAAATTCTTCATGAAATTCTGAAAAAAATTCATGACATATTTTTTGTGACATTTAACATAGTTACTAAGAAATAAGTAAAGCTCACATGTTATACAAAATTGATAAGAACCTTTTTGAAAAAAAAGGTTGTTGCGAGTTTATACATGTTCACAATATATTAAAACTGTTGAATGTGCATTTTAAAAATGTGACTCATTTATTCGAAAATCTTTCAAATTGTTGTCCAAAATGTTGAACTTGAATAATAAAATTTTCCAAAACAAATATATTAGAAAAGGTTTATCAAAGCTCCTTAGGTACACACGAGTTCATTAAAAGGTTTATAGTAGAAATGGAGACGATAACACAAAATGAGGCAAGGGCGCCAACAAAGATTAGGAGAATAGTGGCAAGGCCTAGGGCGCCACCTAAGGGTTTTGCAAAAATACATGTGGATGCAAGTGTGGCAAAGTGTGAGATGAGAGGAGCAGCATCCGCAGTGTGTGCCAGCAAAAAAAAAGCATCCGCAGTGTGTCGAGATGATGTTGGGTGATTTTTGAGCAGCTCCTCTCTCGTTGTCTGAGGGATCATTGATGTAGCTACACTCGAGGCGATGGCATGTAGAGAAGCATTGACTCTTGCAAAAGATTTGATGACTCAAAATCTTATAATCGCCTCCGACTCAAAGCAGGCTGCGAATGACATTGACAGAGGAACCAATAGTACTTATGGTTGTATCATTAGCGAGATAAAGCTGCGGGCTAGTTTAGCTAATTCCAAGTTTAGCTTTGAAGGTCGGGCATCAAACACTGATGTAGATACGTTAGCTAAGTTTTCAAATACTCTTTGATTAGGGACGACATCTGTGGTTGATCCATCGCCATGATCCTTTTTGTATACCCCTTCATGTGGACTATGATAAATAAAGCTTAGCTATACCTCTTAAAAAATGGAGGTTCCCTTTCATCTTGCAATAAGCAAGATCTGGCACTTTCAATTCTTATTCAGCGCCCATTCCGGAGGTTAGGGATTCGAGCAAAGCCCTCGCCATAGATGATACATGGGCCGAGCAATTAGAAGATGCTTGACATGCGTTTTTATGTGGTTTCTTTCTTTCTTTCTTTTTATTTTCCTTTTTTGCAATGATTTTTTTCAAATCAATGATTTAGTTTTTCATTTTCGTGAACTTCTTTGCAAAAATTAATGATCCATTTTCTACAAAATCAATTGATTTTTTCAGAAAAAATGGTTTATAAAAAATATAATAATTTTTTTCCAAAATCAATTAACTCTTTTTTCCTGGATTAATGAACTTTTCTAGGTTTTGAAGTTTATTAAAAATATTTATGAATGTTCTTCAAAATTAATGATCATTTTTCAAACTTCTAAACTCTCTGTCAAAATTAATGAGATTTTCTTCGAATTCAATGAAATTTTATTTATTTTTGCAATCAATGTTGAATTATTTTAAAATAATATTGCAAAGCCCACTTTCAACCGGCCAAAAAGTCAAAGGCGAACCGGTCAAGTCGGTGGATCGGTAAGCAAGAGACCAGCGAAACTGGGGAGCCTACACATCCTCCAACTTATTGGGCCGAGCCATGAAGGTGCAGGCGTTTAGCAATAATCAAAACAATCTCACTAGATTTTTCCAGTCCGTTGAGCCCACCGAGCTAAAATATTGGACTTGCTTTTTAGGGGAGGACCTAAGTATTGCTTATTTTTGAGACCAAATGTGACTGCCATGTGAAGCTCCCCGTCGCTAACAGGGCCTAGTCGGGCACGAAAGGGGCATGCATCTGTCCCACACTACCCAACGTGGGATGCAGCCTCGGTCGCCATCACCGTCGGGGAATTTCTAGGCCCCTCACCTCCGACTACCAGCGCTTTGAGGTGGCGAGGGGTGGCATCTTGAAGATTTCTACGTTCTTCGCTGTCATCTAGTGATCATCTTATTTTGTGACAATAAATTTACTCTCCTTTTTTTGGTGGTGCCATGAGATTAGAAAGTTTTTGTCCTCGCATATCCGATTATTCGGATCTCATGAATGTATGTTGGTATGTCAAGTTTTTGGTTGGTTTGGTTTCTCTGGATTTAAAATTCTACATTGACACCATGGCGAAGATATTGTGATCTGACGGCCTAGACTTCTAGCGCAGCATTCACGGTCCAAGTATGTTCATCGAAGGTTTCCCGTCTTATTGGATGGGCGACTCAAGGCGCTATCAAAAAACATTAACGATAATACTCGTGCGGTTGAAAGAGTGAAAGAGTGAAAGAGTGAAACATTAACGATAACATCGTTGCTCCAATAGAATTGCAGCCTCTTTACCGTGCGGGTGAAAGAGTTATAATGCCTATTATACCGCGAAGAAGGTCTTTCCAAGAAATTTCATTATAATTGTTAATTATATGATTTACATTGCATTTTTTTGGAACTTAGATACAAATCAGTGTATTTGTAATTCTTATGAGTATGAAAAAAACTACCGGTTTCTAAAAAAAAGTTGTAAGTATGATTGGTATTGTTTTCTTTCCTTTTTTTTCTTATAGTTTTCTCTTCTAATTTTATTTTTAAATCATGTATTTTCAATATTTTAACCATATACTAAAAAATATTCATCTTGTATTAGAAAATGTTCACACAGTTAAAAATTGATTCATAATTTTGTTAACTGACATGTAAGAAAATGTTCATGAAATCTTAAAGCATCTTGTGAAATTTTGAAAAATGTCCATAACATATCATTTTTGTTGTGGAACTAAAAAATAATAATTAAGAATTAAGTAAAGATTGCATCTTACACAAAATCGTTGATAACCTTTTTGGAAAACAAGTTTGGTGAGTGTATAAGAATGTTTACCTTTATATTTTTTTAAATGTGGAATGTGAATTTTAGAAATGTTTGAAATGTATTCGAGCAAACTTTCAACCTGTATTCTAAAAAGGTTGAACTTGTATAATAAAATATTTCAACATGTACTGAAAAAATGTGGACATGTTTGTGAAAAAACAAAAAGAAAAAGAAGGAAAAAACAGAGAGGAAACCAACGAAAACTGATAGAGAGAAACACCTAAAACAACAACAAGAAAAACTACGTAGAACATTACAAAAGTGGATGGAAGGGTTTTTAAACCGGGTCCCAAAAAGCTTTCCAAAACCACATTCTTGGGTTGACCCAGTAAGGCGAAGTTTGTAGGCAATATTTTTGGGACATACAATTCAACGCTTTGGGAGCTAAACATAGTGGTACTACTACGAAGAGCGCACGCTCTAGCTTCAACTAACCAGCCGACCCGTACGCTCCAAGGAGGACATCTGCTCAGTAGAGTTTCCGAGCTCATTGATCCAAGTACGAATCGATGGGACAGAGATTTAGTACGTCAAACTTTCTGTCCCGAGGAAGTGAAAACCATTCTGCAGCAAGAAACCTCTTCCTTGGTGTTCTTTTCCGCGAAGTCAAATTCCTCATGCAGTTTGGGTTTACCGAGTGTATGATCTTGTACTGTCCCAGGGTTTGTAATTCCCCAACGCATGTGCTGGCTGCAGCTGGATCAAACGCTGAGCCTGAGGGCCAGCTTGTCTAGCATGCGGACTTTTCGGTTGATGTAACGAATGCTGTGACCACCGATTTGGTTGGTCCTGACTAATTGGAATGCAAGGTGTTCCTTCAACAAAAAAAACAAAAAAACTAACCAGCCGACCCAAATAGCCGCCATGGTTTGCGATGGTAATGCTGCACTCATTTTTCCTTAGTCTCTCATCTGAAGGAAAAACTCTCGACCTATTGCTGATTTAGAAAAATAACCATTAGTGTTAAATATCACGAGTTTAAAAATGTTTGCGATTCTAAAAAGTCTTCATGATGTTTAAACAATAAAACAGTTCATCAAAATGAAAAGATATCCACATACGCATTATTTGGCGTGCTAAATATCGTTATTTGAGGCTTCCTTCGATCTTGAAATAAGCGAGATATAACGCTTCCAAATCCTATTTGGTACCCGTTGTGCTGGTTAAAGGGGTTCACGCTAACAGGCGCACACGCCCCCTACTCCATCAATGATGCATGTGCCGGCCCATTTAAAGGTATACTAGGGAGTTCGATCACTGGTTTTGGGAAGCATCTGGAAGCTTGCTAGCCGTTTTTATATGGTTTTCTATTTTCTTTCTATTTTTTCAATGAACTTTTATTCAAATTGATGATTGTTTTTGTTTTTATGACCTGGCCTAAAAAATGACGAACTTATTTTCAAAAATCTATTGATTGTTTTTCAGAAATTTGAACTTTTTAAAAAGGTTGATGAAGTTTTACTCAAAATCGATGAACTTTTTCCCAAGATTAATGAACTTTTTCTAAATTTGTGAACTTTTTAAAAAAATATTAACCTTTTTCAAAATCAATGAACTTTTTTAAAAGGTGTGAACTTTCCGACAAAATTTATGATTTTTTATTCAAATTCAGTGATTTTTTTTATTTTGGAAACGTTTTTTAATTCTGTTTTTCAATATTGTTTATCACAAAGTCAACGTTCAACCGGTCAAAAAGTCAAAGGACAACCGATCAAACCGACACAGCCGTCAACACGCGAACCGAACCGGGAAACCGACGCGTCCTCCTTCTTGGGCCGACCCACGAAGGGGCACCGGTGGGTGGTTGTTTCCTCTATTGGCAGAGGGCGCTGAGGAGAAGCTCTTCATAGCGATGGAGCAAGTAATTAAAGGGGTACCCCTTGCGTGAGCTTGCAAGGGTCACTTTGGCCAGTTGAGAGCGTGTCACTTGGCAAGCTCTTAGCTGCCGCCATGTGTTGCATGTTGGGCACTCCCTCGGGATTTTGCTTTTTCATTTTTCTATACGTGTTTTCGTGTTTTAGATGAGGTTTTTCCTTGTTTTTTCTCTTTTCATTTATCCCTAGATTTTGGAGATGTTTTTTTGAAAAAATGGGGGAAATGAAACGTTTCCTTCCTTCCATGATAGGCACATATATGCTTCTCATGAAGGGACATAATTGTTTATGTGAGAGGCACCTCTTGGAAAAGGATTTTTTTCACGGACGTACAAATTTGCTTCACGTGAAGGCATAAATTTACTTCTAAGGGAGACACAACTATGCATCTTGGAAAAAAATGCTTTTTTCTTTCATAGGACGAACGGATTTGCTTCCACGTGAGGCACAGTTGTTCTTCTCGGAAAAGAAATGGTTTGTTTTAAATTGGTCGGAAACAACGAGACACAAACCTCATCTAGCGATCGACACACGTCCCTTGGCTGGGCCCCACATGACGCTCCCATCCGACTTTCCCACGTGGGGATGCCCACAACCACGCATTTTTCTGCCCTCCGCGTCGTCTTCCTCGCGCTCACATGTCCAGAGGTCCCCTCCTGCAAATCCCCATTCTCTCCCCCTCCTTTCTCACTGGCATGGCTACACTTTCTCCCCTTTATCTCCAGAACCTCTCTCTCTCGTCCTGCCCTCTCTCACCCTCGGATGGGGGGGGGGTGTTGCTGCTGTAGGGACATTGCGACGATGTGACGATGGTGCTGCCACGAATCGAGAGAAGCTTCGATGCGCGACCACCGCTTGCCATGGTCGTTAGAGTTGCTGCTGCGACAGGGATTGTCCGTGCATGGTCGTTGAGCTGCGATTTCAGCATCGCGCGGGCCCTGCATGAGCTACAATGGAGCATGCAACAACATGATGAGGATTGCGGAGAGTGGCTGACCAGGGGGGGGGCTGCAACTCCGGCGATGTTGCCCTGAAACTATTGGGAGCACCACTGGTGTTGCAATGGAGCAACACCGGGCCGCCCAAAGCATAGCCGACGCTGCAATCGAGCTTTGACAAAGTTGTAATAGATTTTCATAGTACGCCATCAATTCTGGGTTGGAGCTTCGCCATGGTAACAACGGAGCTTCGTTGAATGTCGTCGCTGCTGCGTTGGAGCTATTGTTGCCCCGCGTGTGGTGCATCATGAGAGTTGTAGTGGAGATTTGCCAGGGTGCCACCAGCGCTCCCTTTAAGCTTTCATGTGCTCGCTGCTACTGTGGTTCGATCGAACGGTCCCCAGCACTCTGATCGAAGGCCGGTTAGACGGATGATTTCTCTAGGACGGTTGACTCGTAGCGGCCACCTCTCGAAAAGGGAGAAAATGCCTTTTTTTTTGCTTTCACGCGAAGCACTGATTTGCTTTCCATGGATACACATATTTGCTTCCGTGAGAATGACCTTTGCAACTGGCATAGCACCGGCATCCTTTTAATGTTTTTTTTTACATAATGGCGCCATATTAGTCTAGCTCAGCGGAATGAATGGGCCTTTGTGACCTGAGTCAGCCAGCCCAGACTCACTGACTGGGCCGAATAATTCGGGCGGCCGATGGGCAGGTGGGACGAGAAGCGGCGCCAATCATGCCATGCCACCCCCAACCCCCCAACACGGAAGTGTATAAGGAAGCGAACCGCGGCTTTGGCACCTCCTCGCCCGCCGCCGCCGCCGACCAGATCCCGCGCCGCCGCAGCCGCCCCGCGCCTCCGGCCATGGCGCCTCCGTCCTCCGAAGAGCCGGCCGCCACCGCGGCCGAGCCCGCCGCAGCCGGCGCCATCTCCAAGGTCCTCATCGTCATAGGTGCGCGCGCTTTTCCCCGTGGGAGATTCCCTCCCCGCCGCTCCTGGCGCTATGTTTGCTTGCTCACTGTGTGGGGGTCTGGTTGCCTGCAGCGATGCAGACGGAGGCGCTCCCGCTCGTCACCCGGTTCCAGCTCGTCGAGGCAGCCGCCGACGAATCCATGTCAGTGTGTCCCCTTTCTCGCTTTTGTTCGTAATCCGAGTCCCGCTGTTGCACGAGCTTGAGTATTACTACTCCCTAACGCTCTTATATTATGAGACGGAGGGGAGTAGAAATTTGGGAATTAGCACAACCGCACAAAATTAGAACACATAAGCTGGCTGGAAGTTCTGCCTACTTCTGCGTGTGTGCTGGACTAAATGGTAAACCAGATGGCGATTTAGTGGCAGAAAGTTTCTGTTGGAGAGACTGGCCCTCTTGGATGGTTAGTTCACAGCCTATAGATGTCCAAAGTGAATTGTGAGGGTGAAATCATAGTGGCTGACGGCGTTCGTTGGACAGGCCGGTTGGAATTTTAGGTAGAGTATTTGTATTGTGAGGCGGTCAAATTCTTGCTAGGAGATGGTTATAACAGACTCAACACACTATTTTATTATTCCAGTTTTTACTCCGTGATATAGACGAATTAGGCCCATGGTGCTCAGCTTTCTCTGATACTAACCTGCGGGATACTCTCAACCTAACGCCTTTCTTTGTCTGTGCACACCTAACAGATTTCCTAAAGGTGCCCCATGGACTCGGTACCACGGCGACTACAAAGGCCTCCACATCGACCTTGTATGGCCTGGAAAAGATCCTGTGCTCGGTAAGTTCTTATCAGTATGCCGGTATTCCCAACTGGCTGTAAGGACATGTTCTCTCTGGACCAGTCTAGTTCAGTTCTCTTGATGAACTTCTCTGAAGCAGCGTCGCTTGTTTGATTTAATCGTCCATATATCAACTTTGTTCCTTACCATGAGCTCATGTCTCTCAGGAGTGGACAGTGTGGGTACAGTATCGGCAGCTCTGGTGACTTATGCTTCTATACAGTTGTTGAAGCCAGACCTTATCATCAACGCTGGTACTGCGGGTGGTTTCAAGGTAGTGTTTTGATTGTACTGCATGTTTGATGTCACCTCTTATGCACAAGAATCTTGCTGATCTGTGTCTTCTTGCATTTTAGGCCAGAGGAGCAGGTATTGGGGATGTCTTCTTGGCTTCCGATGTTGCATTCCATGACAGGAGAATACCCATTCCTGTGAGTTCCTGTCTTATGTTTGTTGTCCATACCAATGGTCCATACACAGTGGAATTGCATTGATTTTCTTATAGCATGATTACATCGATAAACTGCAGTATAATTAGGAAGTCATATTTGTGCTAAGCTAGTTTCACCAAATGCATTCAGTAATCCAATCCATGTTGTTCCTACCGGTACGAGTTTTCTGCTTGACTGTATCATCACGGCTAAACACATAGAACTAAAATCCATGTTACTTGCTGCCGCTTGTGGTTTTATCTCTCATTCTCTTCATTCTCTGTTCAATCTTCATTGATGTTGACATGGTCTTTCTTGTATAGGTTTTTGACAGTTATGGAATTGGAGCGCGAAAAACATTTGAAACCCCAAATATAGTGAAAGAACTCAATTTGAAGGTAAGTTATAGGGCTTCAGTAATTTTTTACCACTTGTCAATCTTCTGGAATATTTTGTTGGCCGTGATTGACAAGATGAATATATCTTGCTATTTATTTAAAACAGTATTGTTTCTGAAGTTGCTCTGTTTCCTCTGTTTTTCAGGTTGGGAAGCTGTCAACTGGTGATTCTCTAGATATGTCTCCTCATGATGAGTCAGCAATACTGAGCAATGAAGCTACAGTCAAGGATATGGAGGTAAATGGTTTTTCTTCATAGTTCAACTTATGAATTACGAACACATGTGAATAAGAAACAAATGCAGTTTGTTCAGCTAATAGTTCTCCAGAACAACTTTAAGATATCAAACATTTGGGAGGAGCTATATTTTTAATAGAGCCTTAGAGTAGTTCTTTAATGATCTTTATAGTTCTTTCTAGGTTATACTGTAGTTGTAGTTAAATAGAACTACAACTATGGCGGTCAAGTCATTAAGATACCCATTTTTGTGTACTGGTAGTTGGTTTAAATTATGGCGGTCAAGTCATTTTCGTTCTGCATCCATCTCTTGTACCTTGATGAAAAAGGGTCTCCCCACTTTATATATAAAGCGATCATCACCGAACAATCCGGTACAAACATACGCCACCACAGCACACACACCCAAGGCTGCATGCAAAGACGCCGAAGACAGCAACACCACCCCAAGCAACTCCAAGCAAACATCAGGTGAAACACTAAGCAATACTATGAAGTCGTCATGGCCCGCAACCATGGATGAGCCACCGCAATGTGGTGAAGCTGTGCATGCCGTACAATGTACTCCAAGGCGGTGCCTTCATGAAGGGAACGACACCAGAGCGCCGCCACCGCCCAATCCATGGATCAGGGTTTCCCTCGGAGCAGCATGGCAACAAATGAGAGACCACAACGACGCCTTCGAGAAGGGGATGACGCCAGAGCACCACCGCCGTCCTGACAAGTCAGAGCGGGTTTTCACCCTAGCCAACACTCACCGTCACCAAATCGGTGTACGGACTACCGCACCACCACCATTGAACGACCCCCCCTCGACCACCATGCCGCCCACACAGCCATGGTGATCGAACAACGCCCTTGAGCACTCCAGCTTTCACCATCTTGGCCGCCGCCCCGGCATTCGAGCCCAACCCTTGGCTATGGATACACCCTAACGACCAGGCCGACCATGAAGTGGCAGAAGATCCCCATTTCACGCCCGAAGCGGACACCCTTACAGGGTTGGTGGCCTCGGGGGCCAGATCTAGGCAAGGGAACTCCGGAAACCACCAGCTACAGCCGCCAGATGCATCGGGTGAGGGGCACCCCTTTACTTGTCCCAAGTCCACTGCCACCTCGGCAACCCCATGCGAACACAACGAGCAGAACCACCAGCACCACTCCACGGAACCGCCCCTAGCCCGTCGAGCCCGTTTATGAATCCACAGAAGCGGGAGAAACCCACCCGAGTCGGCCGCAAACGAACAGACGTTGGAGCAAGTCTTGTCGTCTTCGTGACCAGACCAGGCTGACCACGTGGCTGCAACCGCGCCGTTGCAAGCCACCACCACACTGAGCCCCCGTTGGACCCCTGCCGCCACCCCTTGACGCCTGCCGCCACCAGAGACCAAATCCGAGAGGATCTGAAATGTGACGCGCAAGCCCGCCATCGCTCGATCTGAACTTGCCGCAGCCCCCGTGTCGCAGACGCCCGCCAGGCCGCTGCCGTGCCGCCACCAGGCGCCGCCGCTGCCGCCCCGAAGAAGCGCCGCCGCGTCGCTAGCCCTCGACGATGGCCAGCGTCCCCACTCGAAAGGCCATCCTGCGTCGACCGTCCCTGCCTGTCGGGCGAGGGTGCCGCTGGGCGGCGGCGGGTTAGGGTTCCCCCCAGGTGGCTCGCGGGAGCGCCGCAAGGAGGAGGGGGGAGAGAGCTGCCGTCCTTACTTCCATCTCTTGTTCCTGCTAACAAAATACTGTAATTTCTAGACCTCTGACTTCTTTTTCTCGCTTGTTATTCCAGGGAGCAGCTGTGGCGTATGTTGCTGACTTGTTCTCAACACCTGCTATCTTTGTCAAAGCTGTGACCGACATTGTTGACGGGGAGAAGCCAACAGCCGAGGAGTTCCTGCAAAACCTGATCTCAGTGACTATGGCGCTTGACCAGGCAGTTTTGCAAGTGGTAGACTTCATCAGTGGCAAATGTATCTCTGATCTCTGAACGTCCAACCTTCCGCCATGCTGTTCTGGGTTCCACAAATTGAGGGAGCCTGAATATATATTGTTGGATGTATAATGTTTCCCTGGGGGTTTCACCCAGATTTTACATTCTTGTAACCCCCTTGTAAAAAATTCCTGGCCATTACTCGGAGCCATTGTATGGGATTTTGTAGAATTTTACAAACTATGCAGCTTAGTGAAGCTCGGCTTAATAAGGCGGTGTATTGTTATACTGGAATAAATGATGGGCACTGGAACTCCCATGGATTCAGCACGATGGTTGATGGATGCATCACATGGTAGCTAGCTTTGCAAGTCCAGCAAGCAATGAATACTTTCCAAATGCAGTGAGTAGTGAAGGCACTCATTTTTGGGAGCAGCTGTGCCATATGTATGCTGAATCAGTTAACTGCATTAATTCTACAGTACTGTCCGTTGTTGGACTCGGTTCTTTTTTATTACCTGCTATTCCGCATCTTTCTATTTTACCCGATTATTCGGTAGGACTCGTACCGAGACAAAATATGTTTTTAGTGCTTCTCTTATATCTGAAATTGAAGAATCTGACATTTGACAAATGTATGTAACATGGGATATATTCTTGGATCTATAATATTTTGGGGGGTTGGATTTCGCAGACGATCTTACATAGTCCTAACCTTCTAAGCTAAAAAAAGAGGCAATTATTGGAGCCAATGTATGTGATTTTGCAGAAATGAGCAGTTTAGTGAAGCTCTGATGAGTTGTTGCGTTGTAGAACTAGAATATAAATGAATTCAGCTGAAACTCTCATGGATTCAGCAGAAGAAAAGTAACTCTAGTAGTGATGGATGCACCTTGGCAGCTCCATCACATGCTAGCTACAAAATGCAGTGAGCAGTGAATACTTGCCAATGTTGGAGCAGTGAAAAATAACTATATGTCTATATGTGTGCTAAATCATTAAGTGCTTTAACTCTATAATACTGCTGGTTGGTTGGTTGGTTCTCTTGCTTTTTTTTTTTACCATGGTGACTTGGTAAAGCTCAGAAGGCTTAAAAGTAGGCTGCACAATCGCTCCACAATGAGCAGTGGAGTTGCTAGCTTCTTCTGTGGCTGAAGAACATCCAAGTGAAGTGGCTTCTTCTTCCCTTGCCTGCTCTGCTCGGCAACTCATGGTGATCATCTTCTCCCCCACTCTGCCGCACCCTACATTATATTCTCCTCACTCAATTTTATTTTCAACTTCATAGGGATGTATAATATTTTGATTTCCCCTGTTTTTGCATATGAACATAATTTTTCTGTGGAAAAATAGGACTTGCAGCAGCGTGCCGGCGAGGATGACGAGACCACCCCACTCTCCGGTTACCGGCCCTTCTTCACCGTCGTCATGTGCAAGACCCACGTCAAGAAGCCCTATCTGCTGGCATGATACGATGCTGCAGCAATTGCAGCTAGCTTCATAATCACTTGGTCATGCCCTGATCTCATCTGCTTCTTGCGCCGGACTATGCAGATCATCCCAACTCACTTCCAGCGCTGGCTGCTGGCGAGGCGCACGGCGGTGGTGCTCCGGTGCCGTGGGAGCTCGTGGATCATGAGCTACTGTGGCCACAGCAAGCTGAAGAACCTCGCCGCGGGCTGGGCCGACTTCGCCAACGACAATCGGCTGCATGTCGGAGATGGGTGCGTGTTCGAGATGGTATCCGGGGATGCCGAAGATGACAGCAAGGGAGAGGTGGTGCTGGAGGTGCAGGTGCTTCTGTTAGAGATACGACACGCAATCGATATGATGAAGAACGGAATCAAGCAAAGGGACACGAGATTTTTAACGTGGAAAACCCCTCCAAGATGAAGGGGAAAAAACCACGGGCGCCAGCCAGCCAAACTTCACTATGATCGGGAGAGGTTACAAACGCCAGGGATTTACAACTGATCAACTGATCCCGTACGGCGGCTTACAAAAGGTATATATAACACAGGTGTCCTAGGTCAACCCTGATCCGTACCGCGACGGGCCGCTTCGGCCCAAGCCTACCGACGACGGGCCTCGCTCCGCTCGCTCGTCAGAAATTGGCATTCCTCTTTATATTAGAATTTGGAGCATAACATAACAGCTTCGAGGTGGTGGCCTGCCGGAGCCGGAGGATATGGCCACCAAAGGAGACACCGCAGACGAGCCCATGGCCATCATGGACTAGTCGTCGATAGTGAGAGCTGGCTTCACATGTTGCTGATGTATTTAGATTCAATGTACGCGTGTCCTCTTTGCAAGACATCTACCACCATATTATTGTTAGCTTGCGTTTCATTCTCTAGATGAAATAATCAGTTTGCTGAAGACCAGGTATTTCATCTTTGCTCATTTCTATTCGTGGATAGTCACTTGCTCAAGACCAGCTATGCACACACTGTTCGTGACTTGTACTCTCTTTCAACACTTATGCTGATGGCATGTGGACACGTCATTATCTATGAAGGTCTTTGCGTGCAGAAATATCTTGTGAAATTGACTGCAGATAAACATTTTAAGCAAACAAAGATACCCAACATTGAAGAAAGAGCAATTTATATACAACCACCGGTCGAGTGTGTTCTGTCGATGCTCCGCGGGTTATTTAACCACCTTCCTCTTTCTCCCATACACCAATTGTTGACAGAAACAAATGTGAGAATTCTTTTTTATATCGGACTGCCAATTGAGTGTTCTGTCCATGCTGCAAGCTCAACACCTTACTCGCATGTACAACTCTTAGCAAAAGGAACAAGGAAAAGAAATGGGGAACGGCGGTTAGATTGAGAATAGGAGACATCGGAAATGAAAAGTCCCAAAGCTGATCACATGCACAATGGGACATGGTTCCACATGGATAGACTTCATTGCCAACAACCGGTTTTGCCCTTTTGGGTCAATGTAGCTTGCATCTTTGGGTTGGCGACTGGCGCCACAGATGAAGATGCTGGTGTCCAGAATGCAGATACTACTTTCTCAGACTTGTCTCCAAGAGTGCCAGCCTCTATATATTGAACTGTGCTCACCAAGGAAGGGGAAGACATTGATGGGGCGCTGTCATAGTTTAGGATCCACGATTGGACGGGAACGACGCGCAAACGTGTGTGAGAAGCCATGGGGGTGGTCGCGAAATTCCTCACTGCCAGCGGGATTCCGACGATGGCGAGGGTTGCCGGATGTGTGGGGGTGGTTGAGGTTCCATTTGTTTTGGTCATCGAGGCAGCGGATATCCTGCGGGTCAAGTTCCAATGGCGACGGTGTGATGCGGGGGTTGTGCAGCTATCTTCCTACTTTTGTCTAGAGGTCACGGTTGGACCGAATATAGTTATTTGGGGCTGGTTTTTAGGGAGTGGGGTTACTTCTTTTTTTAGTAAAGTTGAATTAGGGGATCTGCGAGATAGGGCTTAACTATCTCTCAGACTTGGATCAACATGAATATATGTCTTCAGCCTTGTTCGGTTAGGCCCTGCCCTGCCGGGATTGGCGCCAAATCCCTGCCATATCCCGTGGTTTTGGCTCGACCAGGATTTAACCCCGGCTTGCTTTCCAAGCGTGTTTGGTTAACCTCGGTCGGTGCTATCCCCCCACCAAATTCCTCCCAAACCATGTGGAACTACCCGGGATATCATCCTCGTCCCTCTACCCGTGGAACCAATCCCTCCCGACGGACGAAAAAGTACGCAGAAAAAAAACCCGAGTCCTCTCTCCCTGACTCCCCAAGCTCTCTCTCCCTTTCTCTCTCGCACCATTCGGCGGCGGCGGCGGCGGCAGCGGTGCAGCAATCCGGAAGCGACGATGGCGGCTTACTTCGCCACCCCTCCCTTCTCTCCCATCCGGTAAGCCTCTTCTCCTTCTTGTCCTCTGCTCCTCTTCTTTCCCATCTCCTCCTTCCGATTCAAACCCGATGTTGACCAGGGGCAACCATCCATCGTGTATATGGATTAGAGAGGGAATAACCGAAAAGGTTATGGTCATAGGGATTCATGTGGATGAGCAATAGCGGGGTTGGGTGACAAGTAGGGATCACCCAATCCCTAGGACGTTAGAAATCCTTCGTGGAATCTAACCACGATAACCGAACAAGGCCTTAGGGGATTTGCTAGGGACGTCCTTCCCCTGAGAATATCGGGCGTTGGCAAGGAAACACTTGGATCAACATGCTGTTCTTGTAGCATAAATTGTGAAGTCTGGGGCAACATCATTGTACCACCGACCCAGTTATGCCTAATCTAGGGCTTATGCGATACGGTCCAATTAACCTAGCTACCGGGCTGGGTCGTCCACCCCGAAAGAGATGGTCACAACCTTGGGGGAACTGATCTCGAGTAGCTAGGTGGGAGGCAACATGACTTTGTTGGACTACTAGTTAGAACCTCCTACCATCTGCAAAAGAGAGATACGACCTTCTACAAGCCATTTTGCACCGCCTTCCAAAAAAATTAGGTGCTTCATTTTTTTTTGTTAAATTACCAATTGAAACCCCACGAATGGATGGCTGGAAAAGTGAAAAAGGTCATGAATGTGCGGCTGGTTAGATTACCGAGCATGTCATGCTTGCGGACGATCAACGGCTAGGAGCGCTTCATGTGAGCATAGTGATAGTGGGAGTGGTAAGCCGGGACATGAGCGGAATTGACCCACTGCACTACTTTCCATTAATATTCGTGCAATTGTTTTTGCGAAAAGAATCAGACCTATTATAAAAGTTTATCGCAAATACAAAGTATCTCAACCATAATAAATATTACATTAAGATTTCGAGATAACCGAACTACTACCACTACCATTAGAAGGAGCCACCTAACCACTGTATATTTCCTCTTATCGAGTCTTTTGTCTTCATGCTTGATAGTTCTGTGTGAGGTTAAACACCTCCCCAACAACGGATTGGGAAAAATGCAAATTGAGGAAAAAGAAAAAGTGTGATGATATCTTGGGATTGAGAGACATCGAGATGGGCTTGCTTGATAAGAAGCAATTTCCTAGTACGACGCACATCCAAGCCATCGAGAAGCAGATTGGGTGTGCCTAGGTACCTCCGTGACAAGCTCTGAGATTGGGTGACACCTTTGTAGCCGTCGCCGTGCCATGTCACAACGTAAGGATCTGACATTCGACTTGGTGTTGCTGCAGATCAACCAAAATATTCCCAACGGCTACGGCGATGCTGATGGAGGATGCACATTCACGGTGAGGGCCGATCTGTCCAAGCGGACGAGCCACAACTTGTGGCGTAGTCAGCGCATGCCCCTCCTCGTGGCCATCTAGTTCTTACCACCCTCACGTCCACTAAGCTCGCCAACCAAGCAACATCCCCTAGGCATGGACATACGTGAGCGGCGGTCGCGGCTAGTCAGTGGAAACATCCCCTCGACTGCGTGTGTTGTGGTTGCTACTCAGTTCAGCCTGCATTATTTCTGTCAAATGCCGCTTTATTTCTGGTTTTGAGACACGAGGGACAAAATTTAGACGAAAATAATATAAAGAACCAAATGTATACTTCTTGTAAACTTGAGAAACGAAAAACATAATTGTCAGTTATATTCATGACATTAACAACACACATCTATCTATACCTATACTAACTTTAGACTCCCTGGAAATTAGTAAAAATAATGACCATTAACCATGTGGAACCAAATTATAATGGCTTAAATTTAACAAAAAAAGGAACGTAAGGAACTCCATTTGGATGACTTTTTCCAAGTATCCTTGCATGCCATAACAGTCATATCTCCTAAAGCAAACCTATGTTCCCAGCGAAGGCGTGGATTCGTTCGTTCATTATAAATTGAGACATTCCTTTGCCGGACATCCGACATCAAGAAAAGAACATACGTGGATGGACTCTATAATAGAAATTTAAAGATTGCTTTTCCTTGTATCTTGGGATCCAAATCACCGGGATGGATCGTGTAATTTCTTTGTGATCAGATCACCAGAGTTGAAAGCGTAGCTTTTGTATCTCATATAATTACCCTTATTTTGCAATCGAAATGGATATGTGCTAGAAATCGATATACTACCATATTGGTAGTATGGTAGGAGGTTCATGCAGAACTTAATTAAGATAACACTCATATGTGCTAGAAATCGATATATTTGTAGTATGTACTTCATATGTCAACTTCCCCGGGACATATGTGTTGTTGAAATATATTCCCCGCCTCACTACATCAGTTCGCACTCTGGGAACAACTGTCTGGTGCAATACCCAAAGTTGTCAGGGACTATATATAGGGTCATGCTCCCACATAACCTCATAGTGGCGGCTCTTTCTGTCGACAATCACACGTGTCTTCTCTACATCACACCATAACAAGGGTGCATGGTCCGAAGAGCGCACCCCTAGGTGCTCTACATGACCATCCACAAAGAGGTCCCTCCAATGGTTGTTCGCCACCACGCGGGCCAGACGCACTTTGATATTTGCCCGACACAAAGGGTGGTTGTCATAAGTATAAGGGATGTCAGAAAAACTAAGATCACCAAGACTAGTTAATTAAAAGAAGTAGATCATTTGACCTGTCGAGCAATGAGTCTTAGAGAAGGTTTTCAATACCACATGGCTTCACTGAGGTCCCCAACAAAACCAAGGACATGTCCACTTGTTGGTGAAGATCACAAAGGAGAGACCACACGAGGTGACAGTCCTCGTTCTGGGTTCGTCCTAGACACAAATGAGTCACCATGAAGGCTCAGAATATACCTTTGATTCATAACCTTTACATCAAGATGCATAGACTCGTCTTAATAAAGAGCTAGGCCAGCACTACCGACTGCCTCGAAACCACTTAGACCTAACGTATTTGGCCTACCTCTCCTCATAAAGGAACATAATCGTTGGAGAGTGAGCTTGCACCAAACTTTGGATATCTCGGCCAGTTCCTGGGCTCAACCAACCTCGGCAATTCTAACTTATAAAACTCCAATTGGAGAGGTTCATGGCACCCACCGTTGCCAGCAGTGGTGTCCTAGTCGGAGATGAGGTTGCCGACCTTGACGAAGTTGGTGGAGTCCGACTACTAGATCTCCCATTATAACCGAGGGTTCAATTACCGTCGGATATCTAAGTTCACCATCGGAAGCCCAAATAACTGACGGTTCACCATCGGCTATCTCCCCTCGGCTATGCTTCGTCGGCCATTAGACTAATAGCCGACGGTACAGTAGGAAAATATTTTTGTCAACGGTATAAACCGATGGGGGGCCGTCGGACATAATTTATTCACCAGTAGCTCAATGACACTTATAGCCTACGGTTTTCGGTCGGGTATTTATTTACCTGCGGTTATTGGCTCCCATCGGTTTTCTTAATAGTCGACGGTATATATGACTGCCAAGGTTATTTATAACCGAGAGGAGAGCCAAACCGACACTTAGTATGATCATCGACGGTGCATAAACTCCTTTGGGGATTCCATTAGCTGATAGTTGGCCAACACCATCAAATTTGAAATTCACTAATGGTCCAAAGTCCCCATTGACATATTGTGTACCCAAAATGTTTGCTGCACCGTAGGGCATTAGTCACCATTATGTATTAACTGCATCGAGGGTTGTTGTGTACAGGAAATTGTGATTCACAACGGCAATATTTCAAAACATTGGCATTCCAATACATTTCGTAATCACACAATTGCACATGACCAAAATAATATATATTATATTTAGCATAAGTTGAAAAACGATCACATGTCTAATGAGTTGCATCCAAATTACATTGACCATACTGTCTAAGAAGCGTAAATGCAAAACAAAATGATAACTAAGTTATAATAGTTGAAACGTTTTGCATAATCTATATTTTCCATTAACTTCATATCTTCACTTTTCTATAGGACTCAAAGATCATTTGGTTCGTCACCATAATCGCCATATCGACCATAATTCTCGTCACCATATATAGCACCCCCCTCATCTCAATAGTTGACATCCTCGTCATCAATAGGATCATGATCGTTTTCAAGACTCACACTACCTCCAATTAGGTCCCACTCCCTAAGAAATGATAATACTAGTTATAAGTGAGATGAAAAATAATATAATGTAGCTGAAATTTTATTGATCTATAGGGAACAAACTTAGTTGTTTGAGAATCATCGACATATCCACATGGACATACAAATCACATCTTAGTGTTGGAACTAGGAAATATTATACATCAAGAATCATTAGTGTTACACCAATATTGCACTCTTTTTCCAACCATAGATCTCGTGAATAGGAACTCAGAAGTAAATAGGAACAACAAAAATAAAACTACTCCATTGGTCTGCACCTTTTATTCCACAAGGTTACAGACTAGTACTATTGATCTTTTAATACAGTCACTACCACTTGTGATGACTTTGTTTTAGTAGGCTCTACATGTTAACCAAGAGGAATGATTTATCAACTTGAAGTAAAACCTAAATCTAAAATGTACATCAACGTCTATTTGTTCATAAATCATTATATAGAGAACTAAAACCCAAAGCGACACATCATGATTGCAGCAACATGATAAGATGGCAAATCTTACCATCAATTAAATGGAAATTTGGACCTGTAGCATTAAAACAACAACTATGGCAAAATACCATGGATGCCTCCATTATGTTTCAGTTCATTGCCTCCATTGATGCATTTCCCCCCTTCTATTTTTGCCCCTGACCTACATACACATGCCTCGACCCAAAGGCATGCACCAGGGCCAGACAACACAACACAGGCACAAGATACTAGCATACCTTCTAGGAAACGACCAGTTGTACGAAGCTAAGCTAGCACTATTCCGGTGTAGTAGTGTCGACAGCATAGTTCCTGTGAATCGTACATATTTTGACGTCTTAGCAAGCAAGACGTTGACATTCAGAATCAATCAGACTATACTAGCTTAGATTGCAGAGAAACACTACTTTCTGGCGACCAATTGGTAATGGAACCCGTACGCCTACCAGAATTTGTCCATCTCACTAGATGCATCGGATCTGCTTGGATAACGATTCATATAAAATCCTTAGGGGTTCCCTCTACCAAATTGCACTCCAACATGTATGAATTAAGAAAAAGATGGCTCCGCCGGATTTGATATGGTGATATGGTACCTCATCGATAGAATCAACTTCTGGCCGGGTAGGGAGTAGACCATTCCTCGGGCGACTGTTCAGGTAGTGATATGGATCTCCCACGGTCTCGCGTCTCCCGCCTCATTTACCCTGCAGGCTAATGAGAACAGGTCAGAGCAGAACATCAGCCCGCGCGGCCTCTCGACCATCAGCCCTGCCGCCTGCTCGCGCCACCGCCACTCCCAGAACAGCCTGCGCAGCTGCTCGCATTTTCCCGCCACCAACGCTTGCCGTACTATCGCTGCAAGAAAAGAAGAGATCAACGTGAGAGGAGACAGGAAGTTTCGGGCACAGAGAGGAAACGAGGCATTGACCTAACACCATAGCTCGCCGAGTGTTGTGCGCGGCTGCCAGAACTGGTGAGAGGCAGGATCTGGGTGGAGAATGTATCCAGCCTCCCCGGCCATGGGTGATGTGGAATGGAGAGGTGAAGGGGAGAGGCTGATCTGGGGCTGGGCGGTGGGGAAGTTGACGACGGCTACGGGGGGTAGTTAGAGCTTAGAGGTAGGCGAGTTCGTGGCTACGTGCCGTGTGGGCTATTTGCCTTTTGTTTTTCACTTCGCGCCCTGTGGACTGAAAATTTCACCCGCGCATGTTAACAACACTTACGAATTTAATTTCTTCCTATACACAATGAAATATATATTACAACATTTTAAAATCAAATAAAATTACCTTGTTGCCTGAATGATCGGACATCAAAGAGTTGAGTTTTTTATTTTCAGCCAAAAAATATCAAATCTTGGCCGAATTTGGGCCATCTCGCCTAGGCCCACAATATGTCCCGTTCGGCCAAAAACAATTCGCCCCAATTTGAAATATGTGTTCCGGTCCAATATCTGGAAGGGCCCATTATGGTTCGGTTGAGACAAAACCATGAAACTACATGCCAAGGTGATACAATGCCACGATGTAGCCATAGTTTTAAATAGCGAAGATAGCGTTCGATATTGCGTTCGCAATAGCGCTAGCGTAATAGCGACCGCTATCACTCAAATTAAATGTCATTACTTTTTATTCATGTTCTAGTGATATAAATAAGATTCTAATGTTTTTATAAGCCCGTTATGTGGACATAGCACCCGCAATATCGTCCCCTATCCACATTCTCTGTTACTAGTCCGCTATCCGCTATTTAAAACCATGTAGCACGACCCTTCTAATGCACTCTCTTTGTCCTGTAATATAAAAACGTTTTTGACACTATACTAGTGTAAAAAACGCTCTTATATTATGGGACGGAAGAAGTAAGACATTATTATATTACTCCCTCTGTATAGAAATATAGGATCATATATTTCTTTACAAAGGGAGTACTTTGTTTTAATTGAAGAACATTTGTGAAAAAAACTCAGCCATGTAATTTTTTAAAGCATTATTGTATTCTTTTGGTCCATTGTTTTTTAAAAAATACATCCAGATTTCTATTGTTTGATTTTAGCAAACTCTAATCGACTTTTACTTATTTTTGTTTAATGATCCAGCATGCACAACTGCCTTTCCTATCGGCCTACCAAGTAATAAGAGCTACCATCGCTCACACGAATAAGCGCATCTCCATCATAGGATTTTACTTGGTAGAGTCTACTTCCTTGGCAGGGACAAGGATATGCCTAACATACTTTTATTGTTGGAAACATTCAACTGAATGATAGATTATCTATCTCTTTTGCATATCATTAATGGATTAGGAATATGTTTATGGTTGTTCCACTACCACCCAAAGTTGTCAGAATCGTGACTCAAGTCTTAAAATCTTACGACTTTACGATCCAAACTAGCCCCTTCAATTCTATGATTTTGCTCATAGAATCTAAGTTTCTACGATTCTGCTAGTTATGATTCTACGATTCCTGATCCTACCAATGGATCTCAGTTCCAATTCAGAATCTCGATTCTAACAACTTTGCTACCACCAATAGTCTCGACCAGTGTTGCCTAGGTTCCATTATCAATATGGTCAATAGCTTGTTTTACTGCGTAGTCGTTGTGGATGATACGTCTCTATAATCAACGTGTTTTGGTTGACTTGACCTTTATTGACATGAACAAGAATTCATGGGAAACACATTTTTATGATTATTGTTTGCGTACTATAATGCAAAATACTATTGCACTTAATTACAGTTCCCTCTTTCACATAAATTAATGAATTAAGAGAAAATAATTAGCCTCTCCATGATCAAGTTGATATACGTCCATAATGAACTAGGTCAAGCAATAAGATGTATTGTGCATGCTATAAAGACCGTATTCTCTTGTAGGACTAGATGTACAAGTCCGTGTCCCTCGAAATGTTGAACAACACATACAACACCGTCCTGGAAAAGATCATATATTAGTCTCCGAAAGCATCAGGAAACTGCAATATTTGGTCGGCACATTAACCCATGGTCTAACTCATTCAGAGCCACAAGGCATGCATATGTTACAATCTAATTGTCAGAAAGTTATTTACACTACAATAATCTGGATAAAACCAACAGTTATTGCATATGTTTGTCCCCATCATACATTGAAACGTGAAGTCATCGGGAGTCAAAGTCAACTTTCTGATATTGCTTTTGTCCGTTGTGTATTTTCTCATATGTCCAAGAGTAGTAAATAACCGAGTGTTTTTCTTGGACCATCATTATTACATTTCACCGTCGGGTATTAAATGTAATCCCTATCGATGTAGCCAAAACGTCAGGTATTGGTAAGAACCGTCGGGCTTTATATTGGATGGCCGAGAGTTTTGATTGGACCGTCTTACATTTCACCGTCGGGTATTATATGCAATTCCTGACGGTGTAACCAAAACCGTTAGGTATTAGTAAGAACCGTCGGGCATTACATTCGATGGCCGAGAGTTGGAATTTAACCATCGGGTATTTTGTTGTACCGTCGGCTATAGCTAGTTATACCCGTGAGTTGGCGATAACCGTTGGCCATAAGTGTTACCGTCGGCTATAGCTGTAATAGCCGACGGCCCCTCGGCTATTAAATTTCACCGTCGGAAATATGGGGATTTCTAGTAGTCCCAGACCCATAGATCATAGCCCCACTTAGTAGAGGGACATTTAACATCGTAGAAGAAGCTCCCCAGTAGTCTCGTTGGCTACCTTCGTAGATGGCTTATGAAGGGTGTCTAATCAACGTATGCCCCTTGTTCACCCCCAACATCCCCATGAATTGTCGGTCATGACACTAGGTGGCATACCTGGGGCTTCGATTGATTCTGTATGGGTACTTTGCTGCGATGGAGTTCAGAGATTGGATCTAGAATTGATGTGGTTGGATCTAGTATTGATGTGGATGGATTGATGGCGGACTCAGACATAGGATCGCACGGTGTGCCGCAGGCTCGAACTGCATCATAGCTAAACGTGGGATCCACCTGCGATTCTTCTCTGAACTGACCATGCATCTCAAAACTGTGACCTGATTTGCGATTCTGCGTATTGTTGCAGTCACATTATTTTTTGCAATATCGGCCTCCCGTCTAAGTGTGTCTGCATGTCTTTTCCTCGAGTTCCTTATGAATCTAAACCCTAGCATGGCCGCCAAGATCACGAGGCTCGAACGACCGAAAGGCAGACGAATCCGATGTAACGAGGCTATACCATGCCTGGGTGACGCGCATTGCAATGGCGCCAGTGGCGGAAAGGCTAGGGCCAGGCGGTGGCAACGGATCGTCACTCACGAATAGTCCAAACGTAACTCCAACGTCGACATTGTTGATGAGACTTTGGCTGTTGTAAACTAAACTTTATGATAGGCTCCCATAGAGCATGTGAGATCATGAGCTTTTCCACCTCAATGAAAATGTAAATACTAATCCCTCCATTTTTTATACAAGGAATCAGAATCAAATTACACATGAGAAGGTAAAATTTAGTAACTTCTTATAATCTAACTCTTTTCTCTCATTCAGTGGGTTAATTAATACTTCCTCCGTCCGGATTTATTAGGCCCCATCTTATTTTGTGCTAAGTTTGACCTACAAATTAGAAAATAAAATATAAATTATATGTGAAAACATTATATTTTTAGAAAGCTCTTTCAAATACAAGTCCAATTGTGTAAATTTTCTATTATATATTTTATATATTTTTAGTAATATAGATGGTCAAAATATAGCACCAAATATAAATGGGCCTAATAAACCCGGACGGAGGTAGTAGGACACATGCAAATTAGATAAAACTAGTCGGCAATCGGTGCACCTGCACGGGATAGCACTTTGGATATACATTGCATGCATACAATTGTGCTCATTAGAAATGACAGGGCAAAATTAGAATACATTCATTCAAAAATATTATTAGTGAAATGCATGTTACTGTTTTTAGTGGTTAGATTTGGATGCATAATGAGTTATATTCCATCTATATGCCTATTGTGTCATGGCGCGCTCGATGTCAGATTGATAGATGGTAAACCTTCTATTCATATATATAAGACATTTTATATTTAGGAACAAACATAGTATTTAATATGATTGTGCAACTTTGTTGATGTTGTGCATATGTCCAATACATTCATTATACATTCATAGATATCCCATAAATTTGTGGAAGTTCTAGAAAATGACCGAATGAAGGTCCAAATTTCATTTTCAGTTAATCTTTATGACATCCTTGAAGACGTGCTATGTCGAGGAGATCATTTAGTTTCATGTTTTACCTTATAGCAAACAATATGCAATACAATGACAAAGTAATATTATATACATTGAACAGAAAAAATCACAACATCATATTTTATTTTTACAATCAAAGCACACAGGATGTATTATTTGTATTTTTGTTGTGTTTTCTTAATTATGGATTTTAAATAAAATTTTATATGAATATCAGAACGGCATTTTGAAGTATTTTAGGTCAAAACAGAGTTTCCATTATCAACAACGCTCTTTAAAGGTCGCAAAAAATTCTGGTAAAAAATGAGATCTATGCCCGAATATTAAAGTCGATTACTTGATATAATTACTATGAGTAATATGTCACTTTTTCCTTTTGCTCGTCACAACGCATTCTTTAGAATAATTGATAGGTACATATGAGCACGTTAGTATCAGCAGTTGCACGTTTCAAGATAAAATACAGAACACATTATCTAAAAATATAATTCACTGCTCACGCATGCATCACGCAAATGTAGTAAACAAAACAGAGAAAAGTTATATGTACCTAAAACTAAAGTTCATGCAGGATAATAATCTCATCCGACTCTGGGCTACCAATCCCAAGGGTGTAGATTTATAAACTAACCTGCATGATTCCATTACAATCGTACCGAAAGACTGGAGCCACTTATGGGGGGGCTACAGGAGGAGCTTCCCGAGTTGGCTGGCACATGATCCTCCAGGCTTCACCTTGGTCATATATTTGTGTTTGAGGACCTAGTCATCTTCATCCGACTCAGTGACGGGCTACCTGCTTTTCTAGCACTACGGATGTACGTGGTGAAGACTATTTATTAGTAGTAGTAGACCACACGTGCTTTGTCCCTATGTAATTTGTAGCAAGAGACGACGCAGCCTGACAGATGCAAAATCAAAGCCATTCAGGTATCTTTTTTTCCACTTAAAATCAATCGGTTGGATTTATTTTCGTACAAAGTTATTGTAGTGGCTCAAAACATGTGCCTCCAATTACCAGAAACATGTGGACCCAATTAGTAAATATTTCTGAGAGAAATAAGATATTCAGGAAAAAGGCCAATTAAGTGAATTGTCAGGAATTTATCCCCATAGCTAATAGCTATGATGAGTCTACTCATATAATATTTTTGCATACAGGAGAAAGAGGCGCCCTCTTATATGTCCAGTAGACGTAGACAAAATGAAGATGCACATGCATTGCATTTATACCTGAAATGAACAATGCCTATCATGTCACTTTATCTTCCATTTTGGCAAATAGACACCTAATTAAGCATCGAGCCAAGCTAATCAACAACAAATAATAGGCCTTCGGTAGCAACAACGGTAAGGAAAATGAGAATTGCTCTCGTAGAGCACTACTTAGAAGTGTTCGAATAAATCTTAGTACTAAAAAAATATTATTAACATGTCTACAACAGGCTTGTTCGGCAGCATATCCTGAAGCAATATTTTTTTTCAATCTTGTAGAAAATTTTCCATATGCACAATTAATGAAAATTGAGTTATACGATTTTATCGGGAAAGAATTGTAGGCAGCACAAACTAATCTACATGAAAACTTTAAATCTTTCAGCTCTTTTGGTTTGATGACCCTGGGCCATATAATGTTGTAGTGTGAAGCCAACGTTGCTCCCTATAAGGGTTCTATCCAATTAGAGTAGAGAAGAAGCTTACCTATATTCTTACAGGTTCCACCGAGCATGACTTCAATGATCCTAGATCCAAGAAGCTTAGTAGTCTGTTAGGTTCTTACGTTTTGCAGACCGAATCAACACATGGATCAGGAAAGAAAAGATCGAGTTGCTTACCTGATATCAGTTAATCTTTTTTGTTGTCGATTACATGGTTATAGACAACTTTACGGCTGCACAAATTTGATGCGGATGATGCAAACTTCCACCATTGTTTATTCCTGCTATGGAGTCTCGGATCTACAAAATAAATATGATGCACTAAAGAGGCCTTGGGGAGGCTGGAGCTGGCTTCTCCCTCATGCACCTGCTGATTCAATGTGATACAGGTTGCCGATTTCATAGTCAAATTTGAGGAGACGATGGTCAGATTTTCTTTCAAAGGAAACAAAGAAAGATAAAGGTCTCGATCCTCTCAAGTATGTCAAATCTTACAGCAAATGACACTCATGTTTTTCTTTTTGAGGGATAACGCTTAGCTTTTTATTTTGAAGGAAACAAAGAGAGGCCATGGGGAGGAGGACTCACGTATGTTTTCTGTAGGGATGACGCACAATTTCTTTTTGAGGGGAACACAGAGACACCATGGGGAGGAGGACACACTTATGGCGCCCAATTTTTCTTTTTCTTTGTGATGGTCTCAGTTTTTTTTATTTGATGGAAAACGGAGAGAGTCCATGGGGAGGAGGACTCGTGTATGTGGGATAGGAAAGCTGGTCTCCTGTTTCATCCTACGACTATAGATAAATCATATATTAATCGGATGGTCAAAATTTCTTAATTCTAACGATTAACTTGGTGTTGATGGTCAAGCTTGAGCGGGGATGGAATTAGACTTCTTTTTTTCATAGATAGATCATGCATGATGTACTGTTTTTATTTATTTTGAGAGGCACAATATACTGATATTTGTTTTTGAAATAAAGCATGATCTACTAATGGTAGGCAGTAATCGGATGAGTCCCTTTTTTTCATGTTTTTGAGTCGAGTGCTCCTTTTTTTCACACGGAAAGGTGGTAATATTTTTCCTGTTTTTGGGTTGAGGGGTCCTATTTTCACACGGGAAGGTGGAAATCTGAGTAGGCATGCATGTGGAAAGAGGAAGGGCCCGAACTCTTGATGTCTTAGCGTGGAAAGGTATGACTCTTTGAACTGTTTTTTTTAGTAAAGACTCTTTGATCTCTTATTATATCCAAATCGTAGAATTGACATCCTAACGTTGTTTTTACATGGTTTTCTAGGATTAACGTGGTAACTCCAATGGTGCCTCCAATTAGTAATAAGAAGGTCGAGTGGATATGCGAAAGGAAGTAGTTTAAGTAATGTGTCATTATCATCCAATGCATGTATGCGAGTAGTTAAATCATGGGTTGCTAGTATGAGGTAACGTCATAATTTATTTTTTCGTTTATTGTTGGTGGCCTTGTATATAAGAAAAATGTGTATTTCATTGTGGCCTTATATACAAAAATAAAACGAGTATAATTTTCAGTTATTCGGGCAGTTGACTTATTGAATGGTTGAGCTTTGAGTTTTAGGCTATCGGTTTTGTTCTCGATGGTTCAGACGGTATACATCCTGTTAGGAAAAACATTGGAAAAGGAAGGAGCAAGGATAACTAGAGAATGGAGGGGAATGCAATACTGCAATCACACCACCAAATACACTTAATGTCCCCTCGTTGAATGGAGGGATGCGCAGTGGTGCCATTGCAACCATCTCTTTGATTGTTGGTAGATAGAAGGTACACCAACATCCAGACCACATAAGTAATCTTCCAGTGGCATGCCACATGCAATACTCTATATGAATACCATCTCAAATATCCCCGGCTCACATAGAACCCCAGCGAAATGTATGTCCTAGAGACAAACTCTTACCCCTAGAATCCGAGAGAAACATACATGTGGAACATTGTGTGTATAAGTGCAAAATGTTTGTTACCTTGAGAATAGGAGATGTCGGGAAAGGAACGCTTAGAAGACTGCTATGGCACGGTATTTCACAGTGTGATGCCCTAAGTCATATTCATTGTCCTCGTGAAGGACATAGCAGAGTGCTCTAACCTGCTAGGTGACTTTGCCGCCTTGGTAAATTTGTTCTTCGCATCCGTCCACATTGAGATACACTCCATTCACATCATCTTCTCCTTCTTGTCAAACTCTCAGCCGCCTCCTCTTCTTGTTCGCCAGCACATGTGCTCAGGCAAAGGCTCTCACCGCCATGGCGCTCAATGCTCCATGGCACATGTGCTTCAGTACATTGATGGATATAGAACTTCAATAATGGGACCAAAGTGACTCGAAAAAATGTATAGTTTTCATGCACAAGTTGATAAGTAGAAGTCTAGCGTGCCTAATTGACATGCCAATTTTTATTTTTGTGACGTCTTGCTCCCACTCGCACTCCTTCTATATCAGGGCAATAAGCAATGTGGTGCACGGTGGCGACCGGCGTCGGGTGCGCCAGGTGCGGTCCGTGTAGGGTGTGTGCACGTGTGTGTATGTATGTGTCTATGAGTGTGTCCATGTGAGGGCGGTCGACCCGGACGCATCGAAAGCATGCGTGCGCGTCTGCCGCGAGCCGTGGTGCGTGTGACGTGGAAAGTGTGTGTGTGGGGTGCGTGGGAGCGCGGCGTGGCGCGTCACTGCACTCGTGTATATGTCCCCCTCCCTCCTGTGTATTGTTTTGTGGTGATCGAGATTGTGCTCGACAGAGAAAACAGAAATGACGTTCAGCGACAAGGTGTTTGTGCACCACCAAAAATTCTGTGTTCATCCCCTCACCGTAGCTTCTTGTCTCCGGTGATCGTGGTGCGCCGTGATTCCATTTTTGGTAACATTCCTCTCCCGTTCTGTCTCTAAAAAACACTTTTTGCATGGAATGGCTGCGGCTTCGATGGTGCCAGAGCACCCTGGTGACTTCCTGGTGGATGAGGACGCGGGGGAGAGGGTTGGCGGAAACGCGCTTCGCGAGTCAACAAAGGCGGCAAGACGTACTATTGCCTCGCTCTCCTCGCGGTCTGCCGTGAGCTCGTTCACTAGCTAGAGAATCATTCCAGGAAGATTTCCTCTTTGGAACATAGCAGTGGTAATGTTCCTGAAAATTATAACAGTCTAAAGTCCAAATTAAATCCGCTTATGCACCATCACCCATCGGCCATTATTTCCATTTTTCTCCACTAGTATAGAGTAAGAGCACACAAACTTTATACCTGCTATCTCTGCAGTGAACACTTGAATAGCTTGTTGTGGCTAACCCATAAGCCTAATCATATTTTTTTAAAGAAAATAAAAGGCTTTTGCCCGAATTTATAAATGAAGCCAAACGGCAAGGTAACGAGTTCACACATCCAGTCAACCAGCCCAGGTGCTCCACTTTTGCTGACTTCCTCCTTGCTGCACCTACCCATTAGTGCTCAGATTTTTATTCTTCTTCGCTTCTGAAAAGAAGAGATAAAAAAAGCTACAGCCTAGTAAGACATCTGCCTCCCCAGGGCGCCGCCAGTGGGAGATCTACACGCCGCCAGCAACCCCCCATGACAAGGCCTCCCCTCCACCGATGCCGCCGGCATCTGCCATGGGGGCGGCGGGCCCGGTGCCAAAGGGACCGGGGTACTGGATGCGCTGATGCAAGCGGTCCCATCGCCAAAGGGCCAGGAGTGCTGGATGCAGCGGCGAACCTCATGGATCGGCGGAGGCGAGTTCAACGGGTGGCTTGTGCGAAGTAGCCAGGGCGGCGCCCCTGGTCGTGGAGGGGCGGTGCTTGACCCCATGGCTGCCGGGAACTGGCGGGTTCTCCGGCGATGCTCGGCATGGCGGCAGCGGCGGATCTGGATCCCGCCCATATCCATTGTCGATTTCATGCATGTTCGGTGGCGTGATGAGGGCTCCTGTGTGGGGATACAGGATCACCACCGGAGTACCGGTGGTAACATACTTCTTCATGGCGAGTCTCCGCACGGTTTCAGCTAGCCGCGAGATCGGGACAACGCAGCTTCCGATGAAAATGGCGCCGGACTGCGTTCATGGCGGACGATGGCGGCGTCTCTGGTGTCGTTTCCTTCTCAGAGCATCGTCGTTGCAGGTCACATCGACTCGGTCGAGATGTTCCGGGGGAATCCCGAAATCTGGGCCTACCGGATCAGACGGTGACGATGTCCTCAGTGTCATTCTCCCTCCTGAGGGCATTGTTTTGGAGCAAGTGCTGGCTGGAGGGGACAAGAGGAGGAGCGGTTTTACATCCACCGCAAGGCCGACGGTGTATCTATGCAGCATGGCGCTGCGGAGTTTTGATGACGAGCGCGTGTGGATGGATACGTGCAGGATGGTGACGTTGTCTGGCGCCTTGGTGGCATTGACGGCTGGCCAGACAAGGTCGATGCATCAGTGCCTGCTCTGGAGATGGGTTAGTCGAATAAGGTGGCGGCGGCGGCCTATGAGAGTGTGTCATACCGGTGTGTTCCCTAGTCCTAGCATTGCGGCTTGGTTGGGACTCCGGCTTTTGATGTTAGGCTTTGGTGCGATATTTGTTTGTTATTCGGCTAGGATTATCGACACGCCTTCGTCAGTTGGATAGGAGTAATAATAGATGTTGCTAAGAACATGGCTTCAGACTGCATGATGTATTATTTGGGAACGGAGGGAGTATTATTTTGTGGGGTTGGGTTTCGTGCACCTTACATTGTCCTAACCTCGTAAGTAAGAAATATATTAAATCATTGTACTTGTTGCCAATGTATGTGATTTTGTAGAATATTTTGCAAAAATGTGCTGCGTTAGCGAAGTTCCTATGAGTTGTATTGTCAAACAAAAATATAAACAATGGGTGCTGAAAGTCCTATTGATTCAGCTGACGAAAAATAACTCTTGGAGTGATGGACGCACCTTGGCAGCGCCATCACATGCTTACCGGCTACCTTTCCAATGAGCGGTGGAGTTGCTACCTTCTTTTTTTGCCGAAGAACATCCAACTGGAGTGGCTTCTTTTGTCACTAGCCTGTTCTGCTATGATAGTCATTTTCATATGCTTCAACTCCACTCCGCCGCACGCCAAGTCATATTTCTTCACTATTTTTTTTTCACATGTTTTTGGATATGATGGTGAGACCATCCCTTTTTGAGCGCCGTCATGTGCTCTCAAGCTAATGACTTTCTTTCCCGGTGCACACCTAACAGATTTCCTAAAGCTGCCCCTTGGACTCGGTACCATGGTGACTACAGAGGTCTCCACATAGAGCTCGTGTGGCCTAGAAAGGATCCTGTGCTCGGTAAATTCTTCTCAGTAGGCCGGTTTCCCAGCTGGCTGATAAGACATGTTCTGTGTGGGTCAATGTGGTTCAGTTTTCCTGAGCAACTTCTCTGAAGAAGTGTGGTTTGTTTGATATAACTGTCCATAAATCAAAGTGGGGACGAATAGGTTAACGCAGATTGCACATAGTGTGTTGCAACCATCTCAAACTGCCTTCATGCCGGACAAAAACATCCTAAAAGGGGTTGTGGTCCTTCATGAAACACTCTATGAGATTCACACACAAAAACTAGACGGAGTGAACTTTAAGGTGGATTTTGAGAAAGCGTATGATAAGATCAAATGGCCATTTCTTCAGCAAGCCTTGACAATGAAAGGATTTGATAATTCTTGGAGAAAGCAGGTTGAAACCTTCACGCAAAAAGGCAGTGTCGGAATAAAAGTGAATGGTGATATAGGACACTATTTCTGAACACATAAGGGTCTAAGACAGGGGGACCCGATGTCACCTATCTCGTTCAACACTCTGGTAGACATGTTGACAATTCTGATAGGAAGAGCTAAAGAAAAGGGCCAGGTAGGTGGTCTTGTTCCGCATCTAGTGGAGGGTGAAAGGTCAATTCTACAGTATGCTGATGATACCATCATTTTCATGGAGCATGACCTGACGAAAGCAAAGAATATGAACTTCTGCTATGCTTATTCAAGCAGTTGTCGGGGCTCAAAATTAATTTTCATAAAAGTGAATTGTTTTGCTTTGGAAGAGCCAAAGATGAACAAGATGCTACAAGCAACTGTTTGGATGTGAGTTGGGCTCGATGCCTTTCACATATCTGGGAATACGGATTCACCATCGCAAACATTCTAACAAGGAATGGAAATGTATTGAAGATCGATTTGAAAAGAAACTAAGCTGCTGGAAGGGCAAACTTATGTCATATGGAGGCCGACTGATTCTTATTAATTCGGTGCTCACGAGTATGCCAATGTTTCTCTTGTCATTCTTTGAGGTACGAGTAGGGGTACGGAAAAGATTAGATTTCTATCGATCGCGCTTTGTTTGGCAAAGTGACGAGTTAAAACGGAAGTATAGACTCGCCAAATGGGATATCATTTGTAGGCCAAACTACCAAGGGGGTCCTGGCATTGAAAATTTGGAGATGATAAACAGATGCTTACGCAGCAAATGGCTATTTAAGTTATCTAGAGAGACTGATGCCACATGGGCCTAGATTCTGCGTAATAAGTACCTACATTACAAGACCTTGGCACAGGTGATAGCCAGACCAACCAATTCACCTTTCTAGAAGGGACTGATGAGAGTGAAATCAACTTTTTTTGAGAGGACAAAATTTATAGTGGGTAATGGTACCTCTACAAGATTTTGGGAGGATACGTGGCTAGGGGAGACGCCTCTAGCTATCCAATATCCTTCTCTCTATAATATTGTTCAGCGTGGAGAGGCCTACGTTGCAACGGTATTACAATCTATTCCTCTAAATATTCAATTTAGATGAAACTTAGTATGTCCATCTCATGAGAAGATTGGTGGATGTTCACCTTTCTAACCAAGCTGATCATTTGCACTGGAAACCAACCAATAATGGGGTGTTCTCGGTTAAGTCTATGTACTTGGATATGATTAATTCGATAACTATCCTTCGATCGGTGCATATTTGGAAGGTCAAAGTAACTTTAAAAATTAAAGTTTTCATGTGGTTTGTCCACAAACAAGTCATTCTCACCAAGAACAATCTGGCGAAACGTAACTGGACTGGATCTCGAAGATGTAGTTTCTGTGCTCACGATGAATCTATCAAACACCTCTTTCTTGAGTGCACATTGGCAAAGATTTTATGGCGGGTCGGTCCATATAGCGTTTAACATTGTTCCTCCTACTAGCATTCACACGTTATTTGGGACGTGGCTAAACGGAGTTGACATAGAAACAAAGAGACACATTCATGTAGTCGTATGTGCATTATTATGGGCTATATGGAATTGCAGGAATGATTTGGTCTTTAACAGAAAAAGAAACTTTCATCTTTTGTAGGTTATCTTCAGAGCCACAACGTTAATCCGTATGTGGTCGGTACTCACTCCGATGGATGCCAGGGAACGTATGGTTACTGGGTCAATCCGATGGGAGACGGTAGCACGGGGTATCTTCAACCGGTTTGGATGGCGGGCATGTAATAGGATAGGAGTCTAGTTTCCTGCCTTGTTTTGCCGCCGGTTGTGGCTGGTCCGTTTCTTTTATTTTCAGAGCTCTTGGTGAGCGCTTTTTGTTTTGTTTTGTTTTTGACCTATGACTTGGAGACTTTGTTGAACTAGTTGCTTTTTAATAAAGTGGTCGCATGCGTCGATCCGATGCAGTGGCCGGGGGATACCCTCCTTTTGGAAACAAAATAACTTTGTTCCTTACCTAGAGCAGATCCCTTTCAGGAGTTGACAGTGTTGATACAGTATCCGCAGCTCTGGTGAGTTATGCATCTACAAAATTGTTGAAGCCAGACCATATCAGCAATGCTGGCACTGCTGCTGGTTTTACGGTAGTGTTTCAAATGTTTGATGCCACCGTTTGTGCATTACAATTTTTCTGATCTTCTGCCTTAGCTTTGTTTTAGGCCAGAGGAGCAGGTATTGGGAATGTCTTATTAGCTTCAGATGTTGCATTCCATGACAGGAGACTACCCATTCCTGTCAGTCATGTTATGTTTCTTATCTATCTACAGTGGAATTGCATCCATTTTCTTGTACCAGGACTGCATCGATAAGCTTCATTGTTGTTTGAAATTAGGAAGTCGTAGATGTGCAGGATTGTGCATGACTAATTTTACCAAATGAATTGAATAATCCAGTCCATATTGTTCGAAGTAGTAAGAGGTCTCTGCGCTAGTTGTGTCATCACGGCTAAAAATGCAGAACTAAATGCATGTTACTCGCTTACGTTTATGGTTTTATATCGCTTTATGCCTTTGTATGTTATTTCTTCTGTAGAAATTACCTTTCTTATTTCATTCTTTCATTCTTTGTTCATACTTTATTGACGTTGTCATGGTCTTTTGTGTGTTGGTTTTTGACAGTTATGGAATTGGAGCGCAAAAAACATTTGCAACCCCAAATATGGTGAAGGAAGTGAATTTGAAGGTAAGTTATGGGGCTTCGCTGGATGCTAGTTGTTGCCACTTGTCAATCTGCTGGATTATTTTTTTGGCCATACTTGATGTTATGAATATACATGAATATGTCTTACTATTTATTTTAAAACAGTGCTGTTTGTGAAATGATTTTTTTGTTTTCATTCAGTAATGGATATCTAGGCTCATGATGTAGCAACCCCTCTAAAGTTTCTCTGCTTTCTCTGTTTCAGGTTGGGAAACTGTCAACAGGTGATTCTCTAGATACGTCCCCCCATGATGAGTCAGCAATGCTGGGCACTTATGGAGGTACATGCTATTGCTTGAGAGTTCAGCATATGCATTACAAACACGAGCCAGTAACATGCAAATGCAGTTTCATCATCCTAGTGCTCCAGGACAACTTTAAGAAATCTGAAATTTTGAGAGGGTCCTTGTTCTTCTGTAGACACCTATATTTTTACTAGATCCATTGAGTAGCATCCAGCTGTTCTTCACCGGGGCTCATCTACAGCTGGTTGTGAACAGTAAATTCTAACAAAATAGTAAATAAAATTAAAAATCTAATTTTTTGAGGCAACGAAGGCGCTAATGTGCGCAAGGTTCATGCAAAATTCTATATATTTGAAATTCAAACATTTTTTGCATAGACCTTGCGCACATTTGCATCTTTGTTGCCTTAAAATTTCAAGATATTTTTAAATTCTTTTTACTATTTTTTAATTTACTGCTCGTCTGGTGGTGATGAGCCCGGGCATCGCTTTGAGTACTTCTTTACTTATCTGTATATTTTTTTCTAGGTGATGGTGTGATGCTATAGTTGAAGTTAAATAGACGAGCACTAATATAACCATAGTTATAAAGGCAAGGTCCTCCGGCTAGAAATCAGTCTTTCCGGCGACGAATCATGTTTCTCGGGCGATAAATCAATCTCCCCGGCGAGGATTCGACCTCCCCTGCAACGATTCATGCTCGCCGACGAGGATTCAACCACTGCAACAACAAATTGATTGATTTCGGCGAGGGATGGAGCTTCACTGGTTGGTTCCCATCGGTGTAGAAAGGGACAGAAGAAAAGGGAGAGAGGCCGCATCATGCAGCAAGGGAGGGAAGATGAGTGGGAGAGGCAGCACGAGGAGGAAACCTCAATTTTCTATTGACTGTTCAGCATAAGAGACCTTTTTTCTTGAGGTGCCATAAGAGACCTTTAGTAGGCAAATAGGTAGATGGGCATGTGCTTTACTCGGCTAGGCCAGCCCATCTACCTTATTTCTTCATGCTACAATATTAATACCTGACTGCGCCTAATTTCGCCTAATGGCGCCTAAGCTCGAAAAGCCAAAGTACGTGGCCAAACGCATAATTAACGCCTAGTGCTTTTTTGAACTTTGAATATAACCATCTATTGTATATAAAAAGTGCTTTACGGGCTTATCAGAAAAATATAATTAGGCTATAAGAATCCACAATAATTATAAATATGTAGCCTTTAATCATGTAAATCAAATAAACACAACCGTTGGATTTACTTTAAAGGTATTTATCTCTAAATTGATGGATTGGATCCAACTCATATGAAAGCATAGACATATCTCCAGACATTATAAAAAAGAAAGGGCAGTGTTCTGCGCCGGCGCACCGGCCGAAACTTGTGGCCGGCCTATCGCGAGCCGACCGATCCGTCGGATCGAATCTGCAATAATACATTGTTGTCACTGATCAACCCTAAGTCCTCTTAAATTACCTGGTGCCAATAATCCTCCATAGTCGCGTCTACAAAACACGCCGGTTCCTTAGCGTTTACTAGACGCTGTCGTTCACTTCGTTTCACCTTTAAATGGTCAATGGTCAATTCGACAACCAATTCGACACCTGCTGCGATCTTGCTTCTGCTGCACTGTGCGCTTCGTAGCCCAGAGCTTGGGCTGCCGCTTTTGTGCCGCCAGGATGCTCCTTTAGCGGGGCATCCACGTCTACCTGTTGCTGGGTAGCGGTGGCTCGGCGGCTGCGCATTTTCCACCGGGTACCACCGAGCTGGAATTGCATCCAGAACAGGAGCACGCGTCTCTCGAGCAAGCCGCCGCATGACTCGATGCACTGGCTTCCGGTACGTTTGTGTTCACTGAATACTTAACAGTATGTTGCTCCTTCATGGACTTCCGACGCCACGCATGTCTTTTTTTTGGCTGCATTGTACCGTGTCTCCATGGCCGAGCGCATGCCACTTTCGTGGCATCCGCTCCAACAAAGATAACACTTACCTCGTAAATTTCAGAATCTATCTCCGTGCCCGTAACATCAACACAAGATTCCGAACAATGATCTTGAGATTGAACTTTGTTTTCACGAGCGCGACAGTTTCTTTAGCCGACACTTGACAAACTTGATCCTCCTTGTCCACGACTTCGTACATCAACATCATGTCTCTATTGTCTCCTAGTTGGGCCATGAGTGCCTTCTCCTTCGGGGGATTTTGACACTTCGACTTGAAGTTTCCGAACAGAATATATTTGTGACATCGGATATTTCTCTTGTCGAACTTTTTCTTCTTTGGCTTCTCCAACCGTTTGTCGTGTCCATTACAAAATGGTACTTCATCTGCTCATCATGCGCTTTGTACTGACGCCTTGCCGTCACTGTTCTCCTTGGAAATCATCGCCTGCCACTGAGCGCACGTAGAATTCAGGTTGTCATCCTATTACGCGTCACCGTAACTCAACTTCATCTGCTCATCATGCGCTTTGTACAGACCAACCAGATCATCCGAAGTGAGAGTCTTGAGATCAACACATTGCTCGGTCGCTGACACAATAAACATGTAGCACGATGGAGCGGCACGTAGGAAACGCGAACCACGGAGATGTCCTGCAACTTCCCTCGGAGAACGCGAATCCCGTTCACCATCGTGCCAACTGTCGCGGCGAAGACGTTCATAGTCTCATCTTCTACCTTTCTCAAGTTCTCGTCAATTTTCAGCAAAATTCGCAAGTTCGCATCACACACACGCGAGTGCCCTAGATGCAATGTCTTGAACACCTCCTTCCCTGATTTCCTCAAGATAAGATTTTGTTGCAAGTCCACCGGCATCACCAAGAAGATGGCTGTGATAGCCCAGCGATACTTCAGATACATGGCACACCGTTCAGGTACTCATCGTCGTCGGGGTCAATGGCTTCGCAAAGCTCATTGCCCTGAGTGCCCGCTCCATCATGGTCGCCTACACACTAGTAGAAAACAGGGCATCGATTTGGGCCGGCCAACCCATTAGTTCCAGTTCAGTCATGAACCGGGACTAATGGGAGCAATAGTCCCGGTTCGGTAGGCCAGGGGGCCGGGCGGGCCACGTGGGGCATTGGTCCCGGTTCGTAGGACACCTTTGGTCCCGGTTCCATACACGAACCGGGACCAATGTGCCTTGCTCCTGGCCCACAACCATTGATCCCGGTTCGTGGCTAGAACCGGGACCAAAGGGGATAACCGTTTGCCTGGTGCGAACCCCTTTAGTCCCGGTTGGTGGCTCAAACCGGGACTAAAGGTTCGAACGGTTCGCTTCCCACGACGTTTCGCGCTCCGATAAAGAGGCAACTTCCGCGGCGAGGGCTACAGTAACTTCGTCCATTTTTCTTCTTCTCCTATCTTCTTCTCCTCCATTCTCCTCTCTTCTTCTCCTCCATTCTCCTCTCTTCTTCCCCATATCTTCTACCATGAATCCAATCACTCGCTACGGGGAGGTGCTCGCACATGGCACGACCAATCTAGATGTCGTCTACACGAACGTCAGCGCCATGGTGCCGCGTTTTCTTTCCCTTTTGCAGAAATGGCTTGAAGTGGCGGATGAGAAAGACAAGTTCATAGGGCTTGATATCAAGTACACGGCCAAGCAAGAAGATGTTGCCGTCATCCAGCTATGTTTCAATAAACATGTGATGATCTTCCAATGAGCAAGGTGAGTTTTGAGGGTTTTCTTTGATCAATTAATAATTTATAGATTATTATGAAAATTGCATAGGATAGAAAATTGTTGCATTTTGAATCCTATTGGAAAGATCAATATTTCTTTTAAGTTTGTAGTGAATAACAATTTTCCTTGTTGCAAAACGTGGGAGAACATATATGTCATATAGTTAATTTAGGGTTTCTTCATCAATTCATAGGATATGAAAATTGCGTATATATAGGATATAGCAATATATATGTTCTAATTTGAATCCTATGGCAAAGATCAATTTCTCTTAAGTTGTAGTGAAATAATTTTCGATTTTTTATGATATTAATTACTGTTCACCGGGCTCAAATGAGGCCGTAGCAAAAACTCTGCGTCTTCCTCTTTTGTTGCAGCGAAATAATTTTCCTTTATATAGTTGCATATTATAATTCTACCGAATTATACTTGTTGCAGCAGTATTTAACATTTGTTCCATTTTAATTTGTTGATGTTGTAGTAGTAACAAGCACTGCCCAACACTCATGAACTTCCTACGCAGCGACATACATTTTGCTAGCGTTGATGTAAGGAATGACAAGTTGAAGATGAGGCGCAGCTTCGGTATCAAGATACCAGTTGGCTGCCTTATTGATATCGAACACATATTCAGGCTTCGGTATCAGAGGACTTCGATGGCTTCTATGGCAGTCGCCTTGATCGACGACTATTACGGAGATATGAAGACCAAATTTTCCCCGGCGCAGCACAAAGAGTGAGAGAGGACCCCACTTCAGCCTATGAACATTGAGTATGCAGCAAAAGATGCATACGTTGCATATGAGTTGTACCGCAAGATTCGAACCGTAAACTATGGGCAGCGTCACCTCGCACCACCACCACCATGGGCGGATATTCTTCTGATTCAGACTAGATAGTAGTGTTCACTTGGACGAGTACTTTCTGTAATGGATATCCAAACTATTATATATTACATATCTCTCTAGCTATTATATATTTGTAGTGCTTTTCAATTCAGATTTTTCTTAAATTCCGATTGTGGACGAGAACAATATGCAAAAAAAGTGGGTTGTCATCGTTGGCAACAAGCACACACACACCATGTCAACTTTCAACCTTTTCAGACTTCCTTTGAAGTGTTTTTCAATTTCAGGGTCATTTAGCTCAAAAAATCAGTAAATGCATGAAAAATATCAAATAAAGTCAGAAAGGGTTGAAAACTGATCATGTGGCTTTGAATGGTGCATTTTGAACACATGAAAAGCCTGGAGTTCAAATAAGTTCAAAAAAATGAAATGCCTTTTGTAACCGATGAGTTTCCGTCCAATACCCCAATACTTCGAAAGAGACTGTCCGTTTTGTACACGAAGTGCATCCAGCTTTTGCCGTAACCCTCTCAACTTTTTAGCACATGCTATGTCGGTGAAATAATGATACCATGCCAACTTTCAACCTTTTCAGAGTTCATTTGTAGTGCTTTTCAATATCAGGGCCATTTAGTTCAAAAAAAATCAGTAAATGCATGAAAAATACCAAATGAAGTCAGAAAGGGTTCAAAATTGATGATGTGGATTTGAATGGTGCATTTGAACACACGAAAAGCCTGGAGTTCAAATAAGTTCAAGAAAATGAAATGCCTTGTGTAACCGATGAGTTTCCGTCCCAAACCCCAATACTTCGAAAGAGACTATCCGCTTTGTACACGAAGTGCATCCAACTTTTGCCATAACCCTCTCAACTTTTTAGCACATGCTATGTGGGTGAAATGATGATACATGCCAACTTTTAACCTTTTCAGACTTCATTTGAAGTGCTTTTCAATTTCAGGGTCATTTAGCAAAAAAAATCAGTAAATGCATGAAAAATATCAAATGAAGTCAGAAAGGGTTGTAAATTGATGATGTGGCTTTGAATGGTGCATTTTGAACACACGAAAAGCCTGGAGTTCAAATAGGTTCAAGAAAATGAAATGCCTTTTGTAACCGATGAGTTTTCGTCCGAAACCCCGATACTTCGAAAGAGACTGTCCGTTTTGTACACGAAGTGCATCCAGCTTTTGTCGTAACCCTCTCAACTTGTTAGCACATGCTATGTCGGTGAAATAATGATACCATGCCAACTTTCAACCTTTTCAGAGTTCATTTGTAGTGCTTTTCAATATCAGGGCCATTTAGCTCAAAAAAATCAGTAAATGCATGAAAAATACCAAATGAAGTCAGAAAGGGTTGAAAATTGATGATGTGGATTTGAATGGTGAATTTAAACACACGAAAAGCCTGGAGTTCAAATAAGTTAAAGAAAATAAAATGCCTTGTATAACCGATGAGATAACGTCCGAAACCCCGAAACTTCGAAAGAGACTATCCGTTTTGTACACGAAGTGCATCCAGCTTTTGCCGTAACCCTCTCAACTTTTTATCACATGTTATGTGGGTGAAATGATGGTACATGCTAACTTTCAACCTTTTCAGAGTTCATTTGTAGTGCTTTTCAATTTCAGGGTCATTTAGCTAAAAAAAATCAGTAAATGCATGAAAAATACCAATTGAAGTCAGAAAGGGTTGAAAATTGATGATGTGGCTTTGAATGGTATATTTTAAACACATGAAAAGCCTGGAGTTCAAATAAGTTCAAGAAAATGAAATGTCTTTTGTAACCGATGAGTTAACGTCCGAAACCCCGAAACTTCGAAAGAGACTGTCTGTTTTGTACACGAAGTGCATCTAGATTTTGCCGTACCCCTCTCAACTTTTTAGCACATGCTTTGTGGGTGAAATGATGATATCATGCCAAATTTTAACCTTTTCAGGGTTCATTTGTAGTGCTTTTCAATTTTAAGATCATTTAGCTCAAAAAATCATTAAATGCATGAAAAATATCAAATGAAGTCAGAAAGGGTTGAAAAATGATGATGTGGCTTTGAATGGTGCATTTTGAACACACAAAAAGCCTGAAGTTCAAATAAGTTCAAGAAAATGAAATTACCTTTTCTAACCGATGAGTTTCCGTCCGAAACCCCGATACTTCGAAAGAGTCTATCCGTTTTATATGCGAAGTGCATCCTGCTTTTGCCGTAACCCTCTCAACTTTCTAGCACATGCTATGTGGGTGAAATGATGATACCATGCCAACTTTCAACCTTTTAAGAGTTAATTTGAAGTGCTTTTCAATTTCAGGATCATTTAGCTCAAAAAACAGTAAATGCATGAAAAATATCTAATGAAGTTAGAAAGGGGTGAAAAATTGATGATGTGGCGTAGAATGGTACATTTTGAACACATGAAATGCCTGGAGTTCAAATAACTTCAAAAAAATGAAATGTCTTTTGTAACCGATGAGTTTCCGTCCGAAACACCGATACTTCGAAAGAGACTGTCCGTTTTGTACACGATACTTCAAAAGAAACTTGATATTATATACAATTCATGCAACTAAAATTATCAAAGTTATTTTTGTTAAAAAAATTAATACCAAAAAAAAAATTCATAAAGTATTTTTGGTAACAACTTTTAATATGCAAAGAAATAATATAAAAAATAGCAAAAGGGAAAATAGATGCGCTTACACTGAAATTCAACCTAAATTCAAAGTGCTAGTTAGGCACCCAACTACCATTTTGAATTTAGGCTGAATTTCAGTATAAATGCATCTATTATCACTATCAGACGAGCTCAACGTAATAGCCGCGGCGGGGCTTATAAGCAGGTTCGGGCAACCTTCGCTTGGCGAGGTGGGACTAAACTCCCACCACCCCACTGTGCAAGGCCATTGGTCCCGCCCAACCGGGATCAATGCCACCCTTCCGTCCCGGTTTGTGCCACCAACCGGGATCAAATGGCCTATTTTCCGCCTTTTGGCCTGCTGAAAACAGGGCTTTGGTCCCGGTTGGTGGCACCAACCGGGACCAAAGGTCCCTGTTTCCTGCCCATTGGGCGGTGGAAAATAGGGTGTTGGTCCCAGTTGGTGCGACAAACCGGGACTAAAGGGGGCATTTGTCCCGGTTGGGGTCACTAACTGGGACCAATGCTCCTTCTATATGACAAGCACTTAGGAAAATTCGCAGCTTTCATTCCACTTCGCCCTCGTCGCCGTCCCGAGCCTGCCGTCGCCGTTCTCGTCCCCGTCGCCGCCCCTGTCACCGCCCCGTCGCCTCCCCCGCCGCCCCCGTCGCCTCCCCCGCCGCCCCCATCGCCTCCCCCGCCGCCCTCGTCGCCTCCCCCGCCTCCCCGTCGCCTCCCCCCGTCCCCGTCGCCGCCCCCGTCGCCTCTCCCGTCGCCGCCCCGCTTCCGTCGCCGCCCCTCCTCCGTCGCCTCCCCCGCCCCATCGTCGCCCCGCCCCCGTCATCGCCCCGTCGCCGCCCCCGCTATGAGCCCTCGTCGTCGCGGCTCGTTGCAATTTTTTAAATATATGTTGATTTTTATGCCCTTTTAGTATGTGTATGCATGTTAGATTTGTATGTTTATGTTATCTAGATTAGTATGTGTATGTTAGATTAGTATGTTTATACTTTTTTTAGTATGTTTATGTTAGCTAGATTAGTATGTGCATGTTAGATTAGTATGTTTATGCTTTTTTTGAAAGTAGATTAGTATGTTCATGTTAAATTAGTATGTATATGTTGATTTTGAGTTTTATGAAAAATTAGTCGACGATGCCCGGCCCGCATCCTCGTCGTCGGGTAATCGGCGAGAGCCTACTTGATAGGCGCCATGGCCGGGACTGGGCTCCGTTGGGCTGGCACTAGGAGGTGCTACCTTCCCGGCTCGGAGGTTGGTGAGGAATGCAGGTATCGTCGTCGACACGGACCTTCTATGGTGGCGGTCACGCGGGCCACTTTCAGTGCAGAGGGAGCCGACACCCGTGGAGGTGGTACGTCGCCGTATCAAGGAGGAGGACAAGCACGTCCGTTGCTACATGGCGGCGGTGGACGCCCGGTTTGACAATACCTGACAGATCCTTCAGGGATCTCACTTGAGTTATGATTCCGTGATGATTCCTTATCTTTGGGTGTCCACCGCCGGCGACTCAGAGACCGCTAGTGAACCGAGTTCATCGTCCTCCATTTTGGATTCTAGGATATTCGATCTGTATTAGTCATATTATATTCGAGGTCATTATAAATATTAATGTATTAGTGATATTTTATTGGTATAATGCATGTGTGACTTTCGGTCTGTTGTTGCTTCTTGTGTGACTTTCATGTGTGTTCTTGATGGAGGAAGGAATCCCGACTGTTGTCGTGGGGGACGCTTCCTCTTTCTTCTCTTCCTCGCGATATACTCGTCGATATATTGCGCAAGAAGAGAAGAGGGGAGGCGTCCATCACGGACGGTCGAACTATTACTGTGAGAGAGTGTCCACCAACATATATACACCACCGTATCAATGTGAGAGAGTGAGCACCAACACACCATGAGATATGAGAATTATTTAAGAAAAGCCTTGACGGACCGAAAGTCACACACGCATTAATTAAGATCCAAAGTGTGTCGTAATTCTTGAACTGGATTATTCGGGATGATGTATTAGTGATATTATATTCAAGTTCATTATAAATGTATTTGTGATTTGCAAGTCATTTCAGTATTTTTTCTATGTCATTGCTCGATATACGAAACGGGTTGACTTTAGGTCTGTTTCGGCTCATTGTGTGTCTTTTAGTGAGGTAAAGTGTCCACCATATATATATGAGAGAGGAAGAATCCGGACTGTTGTCATGGGGGTCGCTTCTCCTTCGTTCCCATGTGCTAAACATTTGGTGTAATGCACTCGGGGATGAATGGAGGAGCCATCATCCCGTCATCACCGACGATCACAATATCAGAGGGAGTGCTCACCATATATGTGAGATGAGAGTTTAGGAAGAAAATACTCGACAGACCTAAAGTTAACCCGTTGCATATTGAGTAACAGTGATCTGTGTGTTGATCAGTTTTATCGTAGTTTCTTCTATCGATTTTAAATGTTTCAACTATGAGCCCGTGCCATAATTCTTGAATCATGAACACAGGACATGTCGTCGTCATCAGACGACGATGGGATCCAAGCGTGTGAATTTTGCGGTGAAGATAAAGATCTTTGTGACAAGCTTGGGCTGCGAAACGCAGGTTGTTCACCATGAAGCTTTATGAGAACTTTGATATTTCTACGGTATGCAACGATGAAAACTGTTATTTCATAATCAAGCATGACTTCTGTTTCTTTCCTTCAACGCGTAATTTCTGTTTTATACAATTCGACTAGTTCGTCCCCTGTTATGCAAGACGGTATTTCTTGGAGAGGCTCGGTTTCGAAGAGCACGAGAGTTTTGAGATGAGGACAACCAACATAAGGACTAAACATGGTCACACATTTCTTGTGAAAGTAATGAATGCACCTAATAACACAGAAATATGGTGCTTAAATTGGGAAGCTCTTTGCAAGGCATATGAATTTCAGGAAGATATGGAAAAACCTTCGATCTTTGTCCCGAAAATCATATTGAGGGAAACATCGACATTTGGGTGGATGTCGATATGTTTCCTGTTTTACATCCATGTGAGTTTGTCAATCATGCATATTTGTCAAGTAATTTGCATTATATATATATAAATTTTAGGTGTTTATGCATACTAAATTTGTTAATTTTTAATTTACAGCTTATTTCGTTTCTTCGAGTGAAATACAGAACATAATCGACAAGACACACTGCACTTATGGATCACATCTAACTTGGGAGGAGAAGGATAATCTTATCTACTTTGTTATTGGTGTCATAGCTGGTAGAGACATCTTCCCATATAATTTGAAAACTGGCCCAAATTATACATTGTACAAGACACTAGTGCATAGTGCATAGATTGAGGACGGATGCCATTCGCCGAAATATCTTGATAAGAGTTGCTAATTAAGTACACCAGTACTGTTACGTAAATGGTATTGATTACATTGCTAACTAGGCTACTATTATGTTCTTCAACAGAAACTATCAAATGAAGTTGTGCCACCGTTGATGCAACCCGAAGTTAATATGACAATAAAAAGCCCATTCCATCACGAGTTATCTTTTGCATACTCGACTGGGCGCAAACCACGAGGAAGGCTCCAAATTGAAGCATGGGGACAAATGAAGAAGGATCGCAAGCCACAAGTTGGACACCGTTGGATTTCTTTGCTTCATCATGGAGACATTGGTGTGATTTTTTTTATGCTATTTTACCTAAGAGGGAGGAGTAGGTCCTATGATGGAGGGCTATGTCATTTTATCTTTTCTGTTTTGTTTTATGAGACTTTAACTTTGTATGCTTAAGATGATGATGAGTTGTTAGATCTTGTGTAAGTAATGATTTTCCGTCATTTGCTTACTAGCTAGTGTCGAGTTCTCTATATGTATAGTAGCTAGCGTCGACTAAGCACAGAAAAAGAGAAATCACTTCTCTCTGTTAACTAGCTAACACAATATGAAACCCCTAAATTAACCCTTCAAAACCCCCTAAACCCCCTTTCAAAAAAAACCAGCTCTTGTGAGATGCTGACGCGTGGATGCCTTTTGGTCCCGGTTGGTGTTACAAACCGGGACTAAAGGTCTTCCTACTTGGGCTCCCGTAACGGCCACGTGAACTCCTTTTGGTCTCGGTTCGTAAGCGAACAGGGACTAAAGGTTTAGGGCTTTAGTCCCGACCCTTTAGTCCCGGTTCCAGAACCGGGACAAATGAGCCTCTGAAATCGGAACAAATGGATCATTTTCTACTAGTAACATAACAAAGTTCCCACCGTCGAATCATGGATATTCAGACCTTGCCGGAGCAGCAATTACTTTTGCCGCACCCTAGTAATCCACCAGCTGCTTGGTCTTATTCTTGTCGTTGTCCGACATGTTCTTCCGTTATTAAAAGATCAAACTTGCTCTATATACCAACTGTTGGTCCAGTTCAGCCATCGAGTTACATCGTCGTCGTTCGTCATTGGTTGTCACCGTCGCCGGAAAGTACGCAACGTATGGCTAGATGCCTAGCAAGACAAACGAGTATGGCTAGATGCCTAGCAAGCGAATATGACTGCATGTTTTATACAAGGCCAACGAGGACCCATCTCCCGACGCAGCAGAAATCTAATTGCAGACGAGTGGAGCTAACATGACGAAAATACGAAGATGAGGACGTGGCACGCAAGGACCAAAGCCACCCTAGCTTGTAGTATGTGACCTTGATGCCACGAGGAGTTGGGTACACTTGCGTGAAGGTTGGTGACGAGGGTATCAAGCCGCGCACGGTCGCATCTTCTCCCTAGACGTCTCCCAAGCTGCAATAATATCATAATTTTATAGAAGATAAGGTCAGTGGGGTGTTTAAAGACGATACACTAAGTAGCAGTTCATTGCGTGCATTCCACAATGCCCAGGACATGACGCCAACTCCTAACAAAGCCGCTGTAGCATCCTCCCCTTCGTGTTGGCAATAACATGGAAGAGATTTGCGAAGGCAAATGGGTTCCAATCATAACCTCTTTTTTTCCGAAAAGGAGGATATCCCGGCCTCTGCATCAGAACGATGCATGCAGCCATATATTTATTAATAGTGTAAAATCCAACAGCCGAACATCTTCGACCCGAAAAAAAAAGCAAAAAACAAACCCTGAGGCCGTATACCTCGCAACAGTAGCTCACCCAGATAACCACTAAACCTATGATACAAGACACAACATAAGCAAAAAAAATACAACTCCTAGGCTACGCCTTCAAGAAGGAATCGCCGCACGTGCGCCGATGCTGGCGAGTCGACCACAAGGTTCAACTTCGGATTCTCATTCCCAAAGCAAAGCTTCAATCCACCACCTTCAATAAGGACACGACACAGGCACGCGACATAACCCGATCAGAGATCTTGTGTTTCCACCGGAGTGCAAAAGCTCGTCGTTGAAACCGTCTGTACCATCCACCCTTATCCGGCTACCGACACCTCAATAGCTGGAAACCTCTGGAGGAGACAACGAAAGAAAAAGACATCCCATACTGCCTGCCTCCCGCTACTGTCGCACCACCTTCGATAAAACAAAAACAGACTAAACTTGACACCTCCGCCAGAGCCTTCGTGCATCACCTGGCGGTAACAGGCATGCCTTGACGTCTCCATATAAGACGTCGTGCATCGCATCCGCCGGTAGCACATCCATCGGTGGCTTCACCTGCCGACGTGAGGCTCCGCACGACAACTCCGAAAGAAGCACATGTGTCACCTGTCGAGCTGCATCGAACCCGATCTGTTGATGGAAGGGACGTTCCATACAGCCACCAGCCACATAAGGCCATCACCATCTCGAGATCCGGACTCCGAGTCGCCCACACGATCCTAGAGTCCGCCGTCGTTGATGAAGAGGGGCCGCCGCCCCGATTCCGGGTGCTACAAGGAGCACCCACCGTCGCGCCAGCCGCTGTCGCCGCCCATACAACGGCAACCGCCACCGCGATCCCACATCAAGTGTCGTCGACGCCGGAGGAAGCTCCGGTCGCCACGCCCATCCTACGACGAGCCCGACCACGGGATCCCATGATCCACCGTCACCGGTGCCGCTGCGAGGACCCACCGCCTGGCCCGTCATCCCCGGCGGAGGGGCGCCGCCACCACCATGGTCGGATCCGGGTCAGCTATTGCCATCACCACCGCCAAGGCCGGATCCGGGCTGAATGCCGTCGCCGCCACCGCCATCGTCCACGTCCAGCCCCACCTTCATCTTCTAGCTACGTCCAGCCGACCGACACGACACGCCCAGCCAATCTTCACCCGCGCCGCCACGCGCCGCCACCGGGAGCCGCCACGCCGCCGTGCCTTGGATCCGCATGACGTCGTCGTCGAAGCCGCCGTCCTGCGCCGTACGACATCGTATGAGGAGAAGGAAAATCGCCACCGCCGCCTACGCTGACCGGATGGGCTGCGCACCCCGGCGGCGGCGAGGGAGAGATCTGGATGCGGCGGACTAGCCCCGGCGGCTAGGGTTCGCCCCCTCGGTCGCCCGCAGGAGCGACACGAGGGGGTACGATTGGCTCATACGATGGCTGTCATATGATGGGGTTTCAATCATAACCTATCTCCTTGCGGATGACGACCGGTGAGAACCACTATCATGTGATATATTTATGACTCCAAAGAGCGTTTGAGTGTCCCTTACATGTTAACACAACTTTGGAAAGCATTTGCTTTCCATTTCCTTCTCCTTATATATGCTTTGTACTTGTTCTGAAATTAGTAATGTTCTCTAGGTGAAAACTATGAAGGCCAACATTGTTTCCTTGAGTGTAGCCGTGCAACACATTAAAGAAAATCGCATGAGTGCATCACGGTGGCTAGGTGGTGGATAAGGACGTGGGGATGTGGTCCAAAATGTTTTCTTGAACATTAGCGGACAGATAAATGGCCAGACTGAGATGTTGTACGTATCACACATTGCCTGGGATGCCACAGTTGAGATATATCCCTTCTGGTTTTCGTCAACCTGTCAGTGTTTCCGGGTCATTTATAAGCCGTTCAGAAGTAGTGTGCCCAGGTCCACAAAATCAAATGGACGAGCTATGTCTTGCCTCCATGATCATGAGTGTTATCAAGGTTCGTCACCCCCCTGTCATAATTCAGTCACTAGGGAAGAGTGTGCGAGAAGAAAGAAAATGTACAGGAGGTGGGAATGAGAGACCTCGGGAAGGGGATCAACGCTCGGCAGAATGTAAAGAGCCCAAGTTTCTTCCCGGGAAGCTTTACTGCCGCACAATGCCACCTCTGACCACCACATATCCCAGGATGCTTTAGCTCCCGAACCAGATGCTAGAGGCGAGGCTCAAGTGTATGCAGGACGACATCCCCGCAGGCATCGCCGACCGCCTCCCAAACACCGGCAGGACGTATCGCCTCGCTCTCCACACACTTCACCCCGAGCTCCATCGTCCCTAGGGACGCCACGCTGCTGCATTGTCAGCCATGCCCATGGTCCTGCTGACACCATGACGCGGTCGTCCTCTTCCCAGCCATCGGTACTGTTGGTCCAATCCCGACGCCGTGTGTTTGCAACAACGGCAACCGGTGTTAGACAAAACGAGATAAACAAAGACGAGAGACACGGATTTTTACGTGAAAACCCTTACGGAAGAAAAAACATGGACGCACGAAGGCGCAATCATTAAGAGGAGGCGTATTACAAGCACGAGACGGCAGATAGTCTTTAGGTACGACTATGTGTAGTATATATGAGGGGCAATACATGAGAGTTCTTGAAGGACAAGTAAACGAGTTGTACTCGCACGCGTCGGTACCAACGCAAAAGCCCCACACTACGTCTAGTCCAACACGGTAAAATTTAGATCACAATTTAACAATCTCCACCTTGAGCCAAATCCCTCCAGTAGTCGAAGAAAGTAAATTACTCCATCCAAATTAGCATAAACACCTTGTGCGTCAAAGTTCATAGGACTAGTGAGAAATACCAACTAAGCCTGAGCAAAGCTCAAACTTATTGGTAGGAACTGGTTTTGTCATCATATCAGCTGGATTATCATGAGTACTTATCTTGCATACCTTCAAATCACCTTCAGCAACAACATGTCGAATATAGTGATACCTGACATTAATGTGCTTTGTTCTCTCATGATACATTTGATTCTTTGTAAGATATATAGCACTTTGACTGTCCGAAAATACGGTAGGGCAAGATGAATCTCCACAAAGCTCAGTGTATAAATCTCTCAACCAAATAGCTTTTTTGCATGCCTCAGAAATATCCATATACTCCATCGCTAGTGGAACAAGTCACAATAGACTGCAAAGTTGCTCTCCAACTCACACCACAACCACCAATGATGAAAACATAACCTATGAGTGATCTTATCTTGTCCAAATCACCAGCAAAATCAGAATCAACAAAACCAACAAGTCCATCTCCAGTTTTCCCAAACTGTAAATAAGCATTAGAAGTACCTCGCAGGTATCTAAATATCCACTGAACTGCTTTCCAATGCTCTTTTCTAGGATTAGCCATGTATCTACTGACAACACTCAATGCATATGATAAATCCGGACGAGAACAAACCATGGCATACATAAGTGAACCAACTGCACTCGAATAGGGAACTCTAGACATGTACTCAATATCTGCATCTGACTCGGGACATAAGGCTGATGATAATTTGAAGTGTACAGCTAATGGAGTACTTACTGGTTTGGCATTATGCATATTAAAACGATGAAGAACTTTATCAATATATCCCTTCTGACCGAGATATAATTTTCCAGACGGTCTATCTCTGGGTATTTCCATGCCAAGTATCTTCTTTGCTGCAATCAAATCCTTCATCTCAAATTCATTACTCAATTGCTTCTTTAGTTCATTAACTTCTGACATGCTCTTTGCAACAATTAACATATCATCAACATAAAGGAGCAAATAATAGTTGAACCATTGATAGATTTCAAATAAACACAACTATCATAATTAGACCGTTTGAAACCTTGAGAGAGCATAAAGGCGTCAAATCTCTTGTACCACTGTCGAGGGGATTGCTTCAATCCATAAAGAGATTTCTTTAACTTACAGACAAGCTTTTCTTTACTAGGAATAACAAAACCTTCAGGTTGTTTCATATAAATATCATCTTCTAATTCTCCATGTAAGAATGCAGTTTTAACATCCAATTTCTCAAGCTCAAAATCATTCATGGCAACAATACTAAGTGAAGTGCGAATAGAGTTATGCTTCACAATAGGAGAAAAGACTTCGTTATAGTCAATACCTGGAATTTGGCTTTAACCTTTAGCAACTAACCTTGCTTTATATCTTGCCTCATCGTTAGGAGTGTTCAAAATATGCCCTAGAGGCAATAATAAAATGGTTATTATTGTATTTCCTTGTTCATGATAATTGTCTATTGTTCATGCTATAATTGTGTTAACCGGAAACCATAATACATGTGTGAATACATAGACCACAACATGTCCCTAGTGAGCCTCTAGTTGACTAGCTCGTTGATCAATAGATGGTCACGGTTTCATGGCCATGGACATTGGATGTCGTTGATAACGGGATCACATCATTAGGAGAATGATGTGATGGACAAGACCCAATCCCAAGCATAGCACAAGATCGTGTAGTTCATTTGCTAAAGCTTTTCAATGTCAAGTATCGTTTCCTTAGACCATGAGATTGTGCAACTCCCGGATACCGTAGGAATGCTTTGGGTGTGCCAAACGTCACAACATAACTGGGTGGCTATAAAGGTGCACTATGGGTATCTCTGAAAGTATCTGTTGGGTTGGCACGAATCGAGACTGGGATTTGTCACTCCGTGTGACGGAGAGGTATCTCTGGGCCCACTCGGTAAGACATCATCATAATGAGCTCAATGTGACTAAGGAGTTAGCCACGGGATGATGTATTACGGAACGAGTAAAGAGACTTGCCAGTAACGAGATTGAACAAGGTATGGGGATACCGACGATCGAATCTCGGGCAAGTATCATACCGATAGACAAAGGGAATTGAATACGGGATTGATTGAATCCCCGACATCGTGGTTCATCCGATGAGATCATCGTGGAGTACGTGGGAGCCAACATGGGTATCCAGATCCCGCTGTTGGTTATTGGCCGGAGAAGTGTCTCGGTCATGTCTACGTGTCTCCCGAACCCGTAGGGTCTACACACTTAAGGTTCGATGACGCTAGGGTTATAGGGAAATGGTATACATGATTACCGAAGGTTGTTCGGAGTCCCGGATGAGATCCCGGACGTCACGAGGAGCTCCGGAATGGTCCGGAGGTAAAGATTGATATATAGGAAGTCCAGTTTTGGTCACCGGAAAGTTTTCGGGCTCATCGGTAGTGTACCGGGAGTGCCGGGAGGGTGCCGGAGGACCCCCGAGAGGGGTGTGACGACCAAAGGACCTCATGGGCCCTTAGAGGAGGTGTGCCAGCCCATATTGGGTCGGCCAAGACCATCTATGTGGGCCCATGTGGCTGGAGATAAGGAGATAAGGCAAAAGGGATTTAAAAGGAGGAGATCCACCTCCCTTGTGGGAGGTGGACTCTCCCTTTAATTCGGCCGGCCCTCTCCTCTTTGGAGTAGAGGCCAAGCCAGCCCTCCACGTCCCTCCTCCTATATATACTTGAGGTTTTGGATGTTTTGAGAGAGGATTTGATCTCTCTCTCTCACGGCGAAGCCCTACCTCTCTTCTTCCTCCTCCGCAGCGCTTAGGCGAAGCCCTGTCGGAATACCTTGCTACTCCACCACCACCACGCCGTCGTGCTGCTGTTGGAGCCCTTCCCCAACCTCTCCTTCCTCCTTGCTGGATCAAGGTGTTGGAGACGTCACCGGGCTGCACGTGTGTTGAACGCGGAGGTGCCGTCCGTTCGGCACTTGATTGGATCTACCGCGATCTGAATCGCTGCGAGTACGACTCCATCAACCGCGTTCTTGTAACGCTTCCGCTTAGTGATCTTCAAAGGTATGAAGATCCAATCTCTCCCCACTCGTTTGCTGGTTTCTCCATAGATAGATCTTGGTGACACGTAGGAAATTTTTGATTTACTACTACGTCTCCCAACAGTGGTATCAGAGCTAGGTCTATGCGTAGAATCTATGCACGAGTAGAACACAAAGTAGTTGTGGGCGTCGATTTTGTTAATATGCTTGCCGTTACTAGTCTTATCTTGATTCGACGGTATTGTGGGATGAAGCGGCCCGGACCAACCTTACACGTACGCTTACGTGAGACCGGTTCCACCGCCTGACATGCACTAGTTGCATAAGGTGGCTAGCGGGTGTCTGTCTCTCCCACCTTAGTCGGATTGGATTCGATGAAAAGGGTCCTTATGAAGGGTAAATAGCAATTGGCATATCACGTTGTGGTTTTGACGTAGGTAAGAAACGTTCTTGCTAGAAACCTATAGCAACCACGTAAAAACTTGCAACTACAAATTAGAGGACGTCTAACTTGTTTTTGCAGCATATGCCGTGTGATGTGATATGGCCAAAAGGATGTGATGTGATGCATTGTGATGTATGATATTGATCATGTTCTTGTAATAGGGTTCACGACTTGCATGTCGATGACTATGACAACCGGCAGGAGCCATAGGAGTTGTCTTATATTATTGTATGACCTGCGTGTCAATCATAAACGCCATGTAATTACTTTACTTTATTGCTAAACGTTAGCTGTAGTAGTAGAAGTAATAGTTGGCGAGACAACTTCATGTATACACAATGATGGAGATCATGATGATGGAGATCATGGTGTCGTGCCGGTGACAGTGATGATCATGGTGCCCCGAAGATGGAGATCGAAGGAGCAAGATGATATTGGCCATATCATGTCACTATATTGATTGCATGTGATGTTTATCATGTTTACATCTTATTAACAAAATCGACGGTAGTAAATAAGATGATCTCTCAATAAAATTTCAAGAAAGGTGTTCACCCTAACTGTGCACCGTTGCTAAGGATCGTCGTTCCGAAGCACCACGTGATGATCGGGTGTGATAGGTTCTAACGTTCGCATACAACGGGTGTAAGCCAGATTTACACATGCGAAACACTTAGGTTGACTTGACGAGCCTAGCATGTACAGACATGGCCTCGGAACACGGAAGACCGAAAGGTCGAACATGAGTCGTATAGAAGATACGATCAACATAGAGATGTTCACCATGGATGACTAGTCCGTCTCACGTGATGATCGGACACGGGCTAGTTGACATGGATCATGTATCACTTGGAAGACTAGAGAGATGTCTATCTAAGTGGGAGTTCATTAATAATTTGATTAAGTGAACTTAATTATCATGAACTTAGTCTAAAAATGTCCTTGCAAATTATGTCGTAGATAGCTCGCGCTGTAGCTCCACAGTTTTATTGATACAATCCTAGAGAAAAGTAAGTTGAAAGTTGATGGTAGCAATAATGCGGACTGGGTCCGTGATCTGAGGATTGTCCTCATTGCTGCACAGAAAGCTTATGTTTTTGATGTACCGCTAACTGCACCACTCCCTCAAGGGTTGTCTATAGATGTTGTGAACATATGACAGGCACTTTTTGGTGACTACGTGATAGTTCAATGCGTCATGCATTGCGGCTTAGAATTGAGGCTCCAAAACGTTTTGAATGTCACGGAACATATGAGATGTTCTAGGAGCTGAGATTGTGATCTCAGGCTCGTGCCTATGTTGAGAGGTATGAGACCTCCAACAAGATTCTTTGTCTGCAAGATAAAGGAGAATAGCTTAATCGGTGAGCGTGTGCTCAGATTGTCTGGGTGCTACAATCACTTGAATCAAGTGGGAGTTAATCTTCCAGATGAGATAGTGATTAATGCAGTTCTCCAAGTCACTGCCACCAAGCTACTAGAGCTTCGTGATGAACTATAACATGCCAGGGATGGATAAGATGATCCCTGAGTTGTTCGTGATGTTTGACACCACGAAGTAGAAATCAAGAAGGAGCATCAAGTGTTGATGGTTAAGTTAAACCACTAGTTTCAAAAGGGGCAAGGGCAAGAAGGGAAAACTTCAGGAATGGCAAGCCAGTTGTTGCTCTAGTGAAGAAACCCAAGGTTGAGCCCGAACCCGAGACTAAGTGCTTCTGTTATGAGGAGAATGTTCGCTGAAGCGGAAAAACCCTAGATGCTTGGTAGATAAGAAGGCTGGTAATGTCAATGGAGGTATATTTGATATACGTGTTAGTGATGTGTACCTTGCTGGTACTCCTAGTAGCACCTGGGTATTGGATACCGGTTCGGTTGCTAAGTGCTAGCAACTCGAAATAAAAGCTACGGAATAAACGGAGACTAGCTAGGTGAAAGGTGACGATGTGTGTTGGAAGTGTTTCCAAGATTGATGTGATCACCATCGCACGCTCTCTCTACCTTCGGGATTTGTGATAAACCTAAATAAATGTTATTTGGTGTTTGCGTTGAGCATGAACGTGATTAGATCATGATTAGTGCAATACGGTTATTCATATAAGTTAGAGAATAATGGTTATTCTATTTACATGGATAATGCCTTCAATGGTCATGCACCCACTCGGAATGGTTTATCGAATCATGATCGTAGTAGTACACATGTTCATAACGTTGGTACCAAAAATATATAAAGGTAATAATGATAGTACCACATACTTGTGGCGCTGCCGCTAAATGTCATATTGGTATAAATCGCATGAAGAAACTCCATGATGATGGATTTTTGACTCACTCGATTTCGAATCGGTTGAGACATGCGAGCCATGCCTCTTGGGCAAGATGACTGAGACCCCGTCATCCAATATGATGGAGCGGGCAAGTGGCTTATTGGAAATAATACATGTTGATGTATGTGGTCCAATGAGTGTTGAAACACACAGTGGATATCGTTGTTTTTCTTTACCTTCACTGATGATTTGAGTAAATATGGGGATATTTACTTAATGAAACACGAATCTGAAATGTTTGAAAGGTTCAAGGAGTTTCAGAGTGAAGTTAAAGATCATCGTGACAAGAAGATAAATGTCTATGATATGATCATGGAGGTGAATATCTAAGTTACGAGTTTGGTATGCAATTTTAGACAATGTGGAAATTGTTTCACAGCTCACGCCTCCTGGAACACCATAGTGTGATGGTGTGTTCGAACGTCGTAGTCGTGCTCTATTGGATATAGTGAGTACTATGATGTCTCTTATCGTTTTACCACTATCATTATGGGGTTATGCATTAAAGACAAATCCATTCACTTTAATAGGGCACCATCTAAGTCTGTTGAGATGACACCGTGAGAATTATGGTTTGACAGAAGCCTAAGCTGTCATTTCTTAATGTTTGGGGCTGCGACGCTTATGTGAAAATGGGTTTTTCAGCTAGCGAGCTCGAACCCAAAGCAGACAAATGTATCTTCATAGAATACCCTAATGAGACATTGGGTATACCTTCTATTTCAGATCCAAGCGAAAAAGGTGTTTGTTGCTAAGAATGGGTCCTTCCTTGAGAAAGAGTTTCTCTCGAAAGAATTGAGTGGGAGGAAGATAGAACTTGATAACATTGTTGAACCTTTGTTTCAACCAGAGAATAGCGCAACACAGAAAGATGTTTCTGTAGAGCCTACTCAGTTTAAAAGGAAGTTAATGATGATGATCATGAAGCTTCGGATCAAGTCACTATTGAACCTCGTAGGTCGACAAGGACGCGTACTACTCCTGAGTAGTACGACAACCCTGTCTTGGAAATCATGTTGTTGGACAACGATGAACCTACGAACTATGGAGAAGCGAAGGTGGGCCCGGATTCCAACAAATGGCTAGGAGCCATGAAATCCGAGAAAGGATCCATGTATGAAAACCAAGTATGGACTTTGGTAGACTTGCCTGTTGAATGGCGGGTCATTGAGTACAAATGGACCTTTGAGATAATCATAGACGCTAATGGTGAAATGTCACCGTTTATAAAGCTCGACTTGTCGCAAAGAAGTTTCCGCCAAGTTCAAGGAGTTGACTGTGATGAGATTGTCTCATCTGTAGCGATGCTAGAAGTCTATTAAAATTTTGTTAGCAGTTGCTGCATTTTTCGATTATGAAATCTGGCAGATGGATGACAAAACAAGGTTTCCGTAATGGTTTCTGTGAGGAAGAGTTGTATGTGATACAACTAGAAGGTTTTGTCAATCCTAAGGATGCTAATAATATGCAAACTCCAGCGATCCTTCTATGGACTGGAGCAAGCATGTCGGAGTTGGAATATATGCTTTGATGAGGTGATCAAAGTGTTTAAGTTTATACAAAGTTTATGAGAAACTTGTATTTGCAAGAAAGTGAGTGGGAGCACTATAGAATTTCTTATAAGAATATGTAGTTGACATATTATTGATCGAAAATGATGTAGAATTTCTGGAAGAGCATGAAGGGTTGTTTGAAAAGGTTTTTTTTTCAAAGGAAGACCCAGATAAAGCTACTATTTTATTGAGCATCAAGATCTATAGAGATAGATCAATTCGCTTGATAAGTTTTTTCGACGAAGACATACCTTGACAAGTTTTTGAAGGAGTTCAAAATAGATGGGTCAAAGAAGGAGTTCTTGACTGTATTGTAAGGTGTGAAATTGAGTAAGACTCAATACCTGACCACGGCAGAAGATAAAGAAAAGATGAGTGTCATCTCCTATGCTTTAGCCATAGGCTCTATATAGTATGCCATGCTGTGTACCGCACCTGTGTGTGCCTTGCCATGAGTCTGTCAAGGGGTACAAGAGTAATCCAAGAGTGGATCACTGGACAATGGTCAAAGTTATCCTTAGTAACTTGAGAACTAAGGAAATATTTCTCGATTATGGAGGTGATAAAGAGTTCATCGTAAAGGGTTACGATGATGCAAGCTTTAACTCCAATCCGGATGACTCTTAGTAGAAATCTGGCTACATATAGTGGAGCAGCCATTTGGAATAGCTCCAAGTGGAGCGTGGGAGCAGTATCTACAAATATGACATGGAAAGTTTGTAAGGTACACACGGATCTGAATGTCGCAGACCCGTTGACTAAAACCTCTTTCACGAGCAGGACATGAACAAACCCCAGAACTTATTGGGTGTTAATCACATGATGATATGATCACATGGTGATGTAAGTGTTAATCACATGGTGATGTGAACTAGATTATTGACTCTAGTGCAAGTGGGAGACTGTTCGAAATATGCCCTAGAGGCAATAATAAAATGGTTATTATTGTATTTCCTTGTTCATGATAATTGTCTATTGTTCATGCTATAATTGTGTTAACCGGAAACCATAATACATGTGTGAATACATAGACCACAACATGTCCCTAGTGAGCCTCTAGTTGACTAGCTCGTTGATCAATAGATGGTCACGGTTTCATGGCCATGGACATTGGATGTCGTTGATAACGGGATCACATCATTAGGAGAATGATGTGATGGACAAGACCCAATCCCAAGCATAGCACAAGATCGTGTAGTTCATTTGCTAAAGCTTTTCAATGTCAAGTATCGTTTCCTTAGACCATGAGATTGTGCAACTCCCGGATACCGTAGGAATGCTTTGGGTGTGCCAAACGTCACAACATAACTGGGTGGCTATAAAGGTGCACTATGGGTATCTCTGAAAGTATCTGTTGGGTTGGCACGAATCGAGACTGGGATTTGTCACTCCGTGTGACGGAGAGGTATCTCTGGGCCCACTTGGTAAGACATCATCATAATGAGCTCAATGTGACTAAGGAGTTAGCCACGGGATGATGTATTACGGAATGAGTAAAGAGACTTGCCAGTAACGAGATTGAACAAGGTATGGGGATACCGACGATCGAATCTCGGGCAAGTATCATACCGATAGACAAAGGGAATTGAATACGGGATTGATTGAATCCCCGACATCGTGGTTCATCCGATGAGATCATCGTGGAGTACGTGGGAGCCAACATGGGTATCCAGATCCCGCTGTTGGTTATTGGCCGGAGAAGTGTCTCGGTCATGTCTACGTGTCTCCCGAACCCGTAGGGTCTACACACTTAAGGTTCGATGACGCTAGGGTTATAGGGAAATGGTATACATGATTACCGAAGGTTGTTCGGAGTCCCGGATGAGATCCCGGACATCACGAGGAGCTCCGGAATGGTCCGGAGGTAAAGATTGATATATAGGAAGTCCAGTTTTGGTCACCGGAAAGTTTTCGGGCTCATCGGTAGTGTACCGGGAGTGCCGGGAGGGTGCCGGAGGACCCCCGAGAGGGGTGTGACGACCAAAGGACCTCATGGGCCCTTAGAGGAGGTGTGCCAGCCCATATTGGGTCGGCCAAGACCATCTATGTGGGCCCATGTGGCTGGAGATAAGGAGATAAGGCAAAAGGGATTTAAAAGGAGGAGATCCACCTCCCTTGTGGGAGGTGGACTCTCCCTTTAATTCGGCCGGCCCTCTCCTCTTTGGAGTAGAGGCCAAGCCAGCCCTCCACGTCCCTCCTCCTATATATACTTGAGGTTTTGGATGTTTTGAGAGAGGATTTGATCTCTCTCTCTCACGGCGAAGCCCTACCTCTCTTCTTCCTCCTCCGCAGCGCTTAGGCGAAGCCCTGTCGGAATACCTTGCTACTCCACCACCACGCCGTCGTGCTGCTGTTGGAGCCCTTCCCCAACCTCTCCTTCCTCCTTGCTGGATCAAGGTGTTGGAGACGTCACCGGGCTGCACGTGTGTTGAACGCGGAGGTGCCGTCCGTTCGGCACTTGATTGGATCTACCGCGATCTGAATCGCTGCGAGTACGACTCCATCAACCGCGTTCTTGTAACGCTTCCGCTTAGTGATCTTCAAAGGTATGAAGATCCAATCTCTCCCCACTCGTTTGCTGGTTTCTCCATAGATAGATCTTGGTGACACGTAGGAAATTTTTGATTTACTACTACGTCTCCCAACAAGGAGAAACACCTTCCTTTCTTTTGAAAACCCACTTACAACGAATAGGTTTCTTCTCTCTTGGTAATCTTACTAAATCCCAAGTGCCATTCTTTTCAAGTGATTTCATCTCATCATACATTGTGGTCATCCACTTATTACTATGACTAGAAATAATAGCCTCGGAATATGAAGAAGGCTCAGCATTACCTTCAATTTCTTCTGCAATACATAAAGCAAAAGAAACAATATTGCACTCCTCAATTAACCATTCTTTTCAAGTGATTCCATCTCATCATACATTGTGGTCATCCACTTATTACTATGACTAGAAATAATAGCCTCGGAATATGAAGAAGGCTCAGCATTACCTTCAATTTCTTCTGCAATACATAAAGCAAAAGAAACAATATTGCACTCCTCAATTAACCTTTCAGGTGCATTAATACCCCGCCTAACTCTGTCACGTGCAAGATTCCAACTGGGTGGAACAATAGGCTGATTTGGAGTGACATGCTCATCATCAACGACGGGTTCATCATGTGCATCAGAATTTTCCTTATCAAAAGTATCACCTGAAATATCATGCTCCACCTGAACAGTAGGTTGCTGAATAGTAGGCTGATGTTCACTCTCAACAGGAACATTATTAGATGGAACATCATGTAACATAGCAGATTCATTAAAGATAATGTTTCTGCTAATAACAACCTTCTGTGTTTCAGGATTCCACAATTTAAAACCTTAACACCAAATTTATAACCAAGAAAGATGCACCTAACAGCCCTAGGCTCCAACTTCCCATTATCAACATGAGCATAAGCAGTGCAACCAAAAACTCTCAACTGTGAATAATCAGTAGGTGAACCAGACCATACCTCAATTGGAGTTTTCTTATTAAGAGGAATAGAGGTGAACGGTTAATGAGATAACAAGCAGTGAAAGCGGCCTCAGCCCAAAAACGCCTATGCAAACCTGCATTGGACAACATGCAATGGGCTCTAGAAATAATGGTCTTGTTGTTGGAAATATGACCTAGAGGCAATAATAAAATGGTTATTATTGTATTTCCTAGTTCATGATAATTGTCTATTATTCATGCTACAATTGTGTTAACCAGAAACCGTAATACATGTGTGAATACATAGACCACAACATGTCCCTAGTAAGCCTCTAGTTGGCTAGCTCGTTGATCAATAGATGGTCACGGTTTCATGACCATGGACATTGGATGTCGTTGATAACGGGATCACATCATTAGGAGAATGATGTGATGGACGAGACCCAATCCTAAGCATAGCACAAGATCGTGTAGTTCGTTTGCTAAAGCTTTTCAATGTCAAGTATCGTTTCCTTAGACCATGAGATTGTGTAACTCCCGGATGCCGTAGGAATGCTTTGGGTGTGCCAAACGTCACAACGTAACTGGGTGGCTATAAAGGTACGCTACGGGTATCTCCGAAAGTGTGTGTTGGGTTGACACGAATCGCGATTGGTATTTGTCACTCCGTGTGACGGAGAGGTATCTCTAGGCCCACTCGGTAAGACATCATCATAATGAGCTCAATGTGACTAAGGAGTTAGCCACGGGATGATGTGTTACGGAACGAGTAAAGAGACTTGCCGGTAACGAGATTGAACAAGGTATAGGGATACCGACGATCGAATCTCGGGAAAGTACCATACCGATAGACAAAGGGAATTGTATACGGGATTGATTGAATCCCTGACATCGTGGTTCATCCGATGAGATCATCGTGGAGTACGTGGGAGCCAACATGGGTATCCAGATCCCGCTGTTGGTTATTGGCCGGAGAGGTGTCTCGGTCATGTCTACGTGTCTCCCGAACCCGTAGGGTCTACACACTTAAGGTTCGATGACGCTAGGGTTATAGGGAAAAGGTATACGTGATTACCGAAGGTTGTTCGGAGTCCCGGATGAGATCCCGGACGTCACGAGGAGCTCCGGAATGGTCCGGAGGTAAAGATTGATATATAGGAAGTCCAGTTTTGGTCACCGGAAAGTTTTCGGGCTCATCGGTATTGTACCGGGAGTGCCGGGAGGGTGCCGGTGTTGGGAGACGTAGTAGTAAATCAAAATTTTCCTACGTGTCACCAAGATCTATCTATGGAGAAACCAGCAACGAGAGGGGAGAGATTGCATCTTCATACCTTTGAAGATCGCTAAGCGGAAGCGTTACAAGAACGCGGTTGATGGAGTCGTACTCGCAGCGATTCAGATCGCGGAAAATCCGATCAAGTGCCGAACGGACGGCACCTCCGCGTTCAACACACGTGCAGCCCGGTGACGTCTCCTACGCCTTGATCCAGCAAGGAGGAAGGAGAGGTTGGGGAAGAGCTCCAGCAGCAGCACGACGGCGTGGTGGCGGTGGAGTATCAAGGTATCCCGGCAGGGCTTCGCCAAGCGCTGCGGAGGAGGAAGAAGAGAGGTAGAGCTTTGCCGAGAGAGAGAGAGTTCAGATCTTGTTCTCGAAGGGCCAAAACCTCAAGTATATATAGTAGGAGGGAGAGGGAGGGCTGGCTTGGCCCCTCCTCCAAGGAGGAGAGGTTCGGCCGAAGTGGGGGAGGAGTCCACCTCCCACAAGGGAGGTGGATCTCCTCCTTTCAAACCCCTTTTGCCCTTATCTCTAGATCCCAGCCGCATGGGCCCTTCTAGGAAGTCTTGGATGGCCCAATATGGGCTGGCACACCTCCTCTAAAGGCCCACTAAGTCCTTTGGTCGTCACACCCCTCCCGGGGTTCCTCCGGCACCCTCCCGGCACTCCCGGTACAATACCGATGAGCCCGAAAACTTTCCGGTGACCAAAACTGGACTTCCTATATATCAATCTTTACCTCCGGACCATTCCGGAGCTCCTCGTGACGTCCGGGATCTCATCCGGGACTCCGAACAACCTTTGGTAATCACGTATACCTTTTCCCTATAACCCTAGCATCATCGAACCTTAAGTGTGTAGACCCTACGGGTTCGGGAGACACGTAGACATGACCGAGACACCTCTCCGGCCAATAACCAACAGCGGGATCTGGATACCCATGTTGGCTCCCACGTACTTCATGATGATCTCATCGGATGAACCACGATGTCAGGGATTCAATCAATCCCGTATACAATTCCCTTTGTCTATCGGTATGGTACTTGCCCGAGATTCGATCGTCGGTATCCCCGTACCTTGTTCAATCTCGTTACCGGCAAGTCTCTTTACTCGTTCCGTAATACATCATCCCGTGACTAACTCCTTAGTCACATTGAGCTCATAATGATGATGTCTTACCGAGTGGGCCCAGAGATACCTCTCCGTCACACGGAGTGACAAATCCCAGTCTCGATTCGTGTCAACCCAACAGACACTTTCGGAGATACCCGTAGCGTACCTTTATAGCCACCCAGTTACGTTGTTACGTTTGGCACACCCAAAGTATTCCTACGGTATCCGGGAGTTACACAATCTCATGGTCTAAGGAAATGACACTTGACATTGAAAAACTTTAGCAAACGAACTACATGATCTTTGTGCTATGCTTAGGATTGGGTCTTGTCCATCACATCATTCTCCTAATGATGTGATCCCGTTATCAACGACATCCAATGTCCATGGTCATGAAACCGAGACCATCTATTGATCAACGAGCTAGCCAACTAGCGGCTCACTAGGGACACGTTGTGGTCTATGTATTCACACATGTATTACGGTTTCCGGTTAACACAATTATAGCATGAACAATAGACAATTATCATGAACCAGGAAATAAAATAATAACCATTTTATTATTGCGTCTAGGGCATATTTCCAACAGTCTCCCACTTGCACTAGAGTCAATAATCTAGTTACATTGTGATGAATCGAACACCCATAGCATTCTGGTGTTGATCATGTTTTGCTCGTGAGAGAGGTTTAGTCAATGGATCTGCGACATTTAGATCCGTATGCACTTTACAAATATCTATGTCTCCCTCCTGAATGTAATCACGGATGGAGTTGAAGCAGTGCTTGATGTGTCTTGTCTTCTTGTGAAACCTGGGCTCCTTCGCAAGGGCAATAGCTCGAGTGTTGTCACAGAGTAGAGTCATCGGGCCCGACGCATTCGGAATCACTCCTAGGTCGGGGATGAACTCCTTCATCCAGACTCCCTCCTTTGCTGCTTCCGAAGCAGCTATGTACTCCGCTTCACATGTAGATGCTGCCACGACGCTTTGCTTGCTGCTGCTCCAGCTCACTGCCCCTCCATTCAAAATATACACGTATCCGGTTTGCGACTTGGAGTCGTCCGGATCTGTGTCGAAGCTAGCATCGACGTAACCCTTTAAGACGAGCTCTTCGGCACCTCCATAAACGAGAAACATGTCCTTTGTCCTTTTCAGGTACTTCAGGATATTCTTGACCGCTGTCCAGTGTTCCGCTCCGGGATCACTTTGGTACCTCCCTACCAAACTTATGGCAAGGTTCACATTAGGTCTGGTACACAGCATGGCATACATGATAGAGCCTATGGCTGAAGCATAGGGGATGGCACTCATCTCTTCTCTATCCTTTGCCGTGGTCGGGCATTGAGTCGTACTCAATCTCACACCTTGCAACACAGGCAAGAACCCCTTCTTGGACTGATCCATATTGAACTTCTTCAATATCTTTTCAAGGTATGTGCTTTGTGAAAGACCAATGAGTCGTTTTGATCTATCTCTATAGATCTTAATACCTAATATGTAAGCAGCTTCTCCAAGGTCCTTCATTGAAAAACACTTATTCAAGTAGGCCTTGATACTTTTCCAAGAGTTCTATATTATTTCCCATTATCAGCATGTCATCCACATACAGTATAAGAAATGCTATAGAGCTCCCACTCACTTTCTTGTAAATACAGGGTTCTCCATAAACCTGTACAAACCCAAACGCTTTAATCACCTCATTAAAGCGAATGTTCCAACTCCGAGATGCTTGCATCAGCCCATAGATGGAGCGCTGGAGCTTGCATACCTTGTTAGCATCTTTAGGATCGACAAAACCTTCCGGCTACATCATATACAGTTCTTCCTTGAGGAAGCCATTAAGGAATGCCGTTTTGACGTCCATTTGCCAGATCTCATAATCATAAAATGCGGCAACTGCTAACATGATTCGGACAGACTTTAGCATCGCTACGGGTGAGAATGTCTCATCGTAGTCAACTCCTTGAACTTGTCGATAACCCTTAGCGACAAGCCGAGCTTTATAGGCGGTCACATTACCGTCTGCGTCAGTCTTCTTCTTAAAGATCCATTTATTTTCAATGGCTCGCTTATCATCAGGCAAGTCCACCAAAGTCCATACTTTGTTCTCATACATGGATCCTATCTCGGATTTCATGGCCTCAAGCCATTTGTCAAAATCCGGGCCCGCCATCGCTTCTTCATAGTTCGAAGGTTCACCGTTGTCCAACAACATGATCTCTAGGACAGGATTACCGTACCACTCTGGTGCGGAACGTGTCCTAGTGGACCTTCGAGTAGCAACTTGATCTGATGTTTCATGATCATCATCATTAACTTCCTCTCTAGCCGGTGTAGGCTCCACAGAAACAACTTCCTGTGCTGCGCTACTCTCCGGTTCGAGTGAAGGTACAATTACCTCATCAAGTTCCATTTTCCTCCCACTTACTTCTTTCGAGAGAAACTCTTTCTCGAGAAAGGATCCATTCTTGGCAACAAAGACTTTGCCTTCGGATCGTAGGTAGAAGGTATACCCAATAATCTCTTTGGGATATCCTATGAAGACGCACTTTTCCCCTTTGGGTTCGAGCTTCTCAGGTTGAAGTTTCTTCACATAAGCATCGCAACCCCAAACTTTTAGAAACGACAGCTTAGGTTTCTTTCCAAACCATAATTCATACGGTGTCGTCTCAACGGATTTAGACGGTGCCCTATTTAAAGTGAACGCGGCAGTCTCTAATGCATATCCCCAAAATGATAGCGGTAAGTCGGTAAGAGACATCATAGATCGCACCATATCCAATAGAGTGCGATTACGACGTTTAGACACACCATTTCGCTGAGGTGTGCCTGGCGGCGTGAGGTGTGAAACAATTCCACATTTCCTAAGGTGCGTGTCAAACTCGTGACTTAAATATTCTCCGCCACGATCAGATCGTAGGCATTTTATTTTCCTGTCACGTTGATTCTCGACCTCACTCTGAAATTCCTTGAACCTTTCAAAGGTTTCAGACTTGTGTTTCATTAAGTAGACATACCCATATCTGCTCAAGTCATCAGTGAGGGTGAGAACATAACGGTAGCCACCGCGAGCCTCGACACTCATTGGACCGCATACATCGGTATGTATTATCTCCAACAAGTCAGTTGCTCGCTCCATTGTTCCGGAGAACGGAGTTTTGGTCATCTTGCCCATGAGGCATGGTTCGCATGTGTCAAATGATTCGAAATCAAGTGACTCCAAAAGTCCATCAGCATGGAGCTTCTTCATGCGTTTGACACCAATATGGCCAAGACGGCAGTGCCACATGTAAGTGGGACTATCGTTATCAACTTTACACTTTTTGGTACTCACACTATGGACATGTGTAACATCACGTTCGAGATTCATCAAAAATAAACCATTGACCAGCGGGGCATGAGCATAGAACATTTCTCTCATATAAATAGAACAACCATTATTCTCGGATTTAAAAGAGTAGCCATCTCATATCAAGCGAGATCCAGATACAATGTTCATGCTCAAAGCTGGTACTAAATAACAATTATTAAGGTTTAAAACTAATCCCGAAGGTAGATGTAGAGGTAGCGTGCCGACGGCGATCACATCGACCTTGGAACCATTCCCGACGCGCATCGTCACCTCGTCCTTTGCCAACCTTCGCTTATTCCGCAGCTCCTGCTTGGAGTTACAAATGTGAGCAACTGCACCGGTATCAAATACCCAGGAGCTACTACGAGCGCTGGTTAGGTACACATCAATAACAAGTATATCACATATACCTTTAACGTTGCCGACCTTCTTATCCGCTAAGTACTTGGGGCAGTTCCGCTTCCAGTGACCGGTACCCTTACAATAGAAACACTCAGTCTCAGGCTTGGGTCCATTCTTGTTCTTCTTCTTCCCGGCAACTTGCTTACCGGGCGCGGCAACAGCTTTGCCGTCCTTCTTGAAGTTCTTCTTACCCTTGCCTTTCTTGAAACTAGTGGTCTTGTTTACCATCAACACTTGATGCTCCTTTCTGATCTCGACCTCTGCTGATTTCAGCATCGAGTACAACTCAGGAATGGACTTCTCCATCCCCTGCATGTTGTAGTTCATCACGAAGCTTTTGTAGCTAGGTGGAAGCGACTGGAGGATTCTGTCAATGACTGAGTCATCCGGGAGATTAACTCCCAGCTGAGTCAAGCGGTTGTGAAGCCCAGACATCTTGAGGATGTGCTCACTAACAGAACTGTTCTCCTCCATCTTACAGCTGAAGAACTTGTCAGAGATGTCATATCTCTCGACTCGGGCATGAGCTTGGAAAACCAGTTTCAGCTCTTGGAACATCTCATATGCTCCGTGTTGCTCAAAACGCTTTTGGAGCCCCGATTCTAAACTGTAAAGCATGCCGCACTGAACAAGGGAGTAATCATCGCAGCGTGACTGCCAAGCGTTCGTAACGTCTTGGTCCGCTGGGAGAATGGGTGGGTCACCTAGCGGTGCATCAAGGACATACAATCTCTTGGAAGCTATGAGGATAATCCTCAAGCCACTGACCCAGTCCGTATAGTTGCTTCCATCATCTTTCAGCTTGGTTTTCTCTAGGAACGCGTTGAAATTGAGGTTGACATTTGCGTTGGCCATTGGATCTACAATATAGATATTAAAGGCAATTTTAGACTAAGTTCATGATAATCGAGTTCACATAATCAAATTATTCAATGAACTCCCACTCAGATAGACATCTCTCTAGTCATCTAAGTGACACATGATCCATGTCAACTAGCCCGTGTCCGATCATCACGTGAGACGGACTAGTCATCCATGGTGAACATCTCCATGTTGATCGTATCTTCTATACGACTCATGTTCGACCTTTCGGTCTTCCGTGTTCCGAGGCCATGTCTGTACATGCTAGGCTCGTCAAGTCAACCTAAGTGTTTCGCGTGTGTAAATCTGGCTTACACCCGTTGTATGCGAACGTTAGAACCTATCACACCCGATCATCACGTGGTGCTTCGGAACAACGATCCTTAGCAACGGTGCACAGTTAGGGTGAACACTTCTCTTGAAATTTTATTGAGAGATCATCTTATTTACTACCGTCGTTTTAAGCAAATAAGATGTAAACATGATAAACATCACATGCAATCAATATAGTGACATGATATGGCCAATATCATCTTGCTCCTATGATCTCCATCTTCGGGGCACCATGATCATCATTGTCACCGGCACGACACCATGATCTCCATCATCATGATCTCCATCATTGTGTCTTCATGAGGTTGTCTCGCCAACTATTACTTCTACTGCTATGGCTAACGCTTAGCAATAAAGTAAAGTAATTACATGGCATTTGTGATTGACTCGCAGGTCATACAATAAATAAGACAACTCCTATGGCTCCTGCCGGTTGTCATAGTCATCGACATGCAAGTCGTGAACCCTATTACAAGAACATGATCAATCTCATACATCACAATGCATCACATCACATCCTTTTGGCCATATCACATCACACGACATATGCTGCAAAAACAAGTTAGACGTTCTCTAATTTGTAGTTGCAAGTTTTTACGTGGTTGCTATAGGTTTCTAGCAAGAACGTTTCTTACCTACGTCAAAACCACAACGTGATATGCCAATTGCTATTTACCCTTCATAAGGACCCTTTTCATCGAATCCAATCCGACTAAGGTGGGAGAGACAGACACCCGCTAGCCACCTTATGCAACTAGTGCATGTCAGGCGGTGGAACCGGTCTCACGTAAGCGTACGTGTAAGGTTGGTCCGGGCCGCTTCATCCCACAATACCGTCGAATCAAGATAAGACTAGTAACGGCAAGCATATTAACAAAATCGACGCCCACAACTGCTTTGTGTTCTACTCGTGCATAGATTCTACGCATAGACCTAGCTCATGATGCCACTGTTGGGAGACGTAGTAGTAAATCAAAATTTTCCTACGTGTCACCAAGATCTATCTATGGAGAAACCAGCAACGAGAGGGGAGAGTTTGCATCTTCATACCTCTGAAGATCGCTAAGCGGAAGCGTTACAAGAACGCGGTTGATGGAGTCGTACTCGCAGCGATTCAGATCGCGGAAGATCCGATCAAGTGCCGAACGGACGGCACCTCCGCGTTCAACACACGTGCATCCCGGTGACGTCTCCTACGCCTTGATCCAGCAAGGAGGAAGGAGAGGTTGGGGAAGAGCTCCAGCAGCAGCACGACGGCGTGGTGGCGGTGGAGTATCAAGGTATCCCGGCAGGGCTTCGCCAAGCGCTGCGGAGGAGGAAGAAGAGAGGTAGAGCTTTGCCGAGAGAGAGAGAGTTCAGATCTTGTTCTCGAAGGGCCAAAACCTCAAGTATATATAGTAGGAGGGAGAGGGAGGGCTGGCTTGGCCCCTCCTCCAAGGAGGAGAGGTTCGGCCGAAGTGGGGGAGGAGTCCACCTCCCACAAGGGAGGTGGATCTCCTCCTTTCAAACCCCTTTTGCCCTTATCTCTAGATCCCAGCCGCATGGGCCCTTCTAGGAAGTCTTGGCTGGCCCAATATGGGCTGGCACACCTCCTCTAAAGGCCCACTAAGTCCTCTGGTCGTCACACCCCTCCCGGGGTTCCTCCGGCACCCTCCCGGCACTCCCGGTAAAATACCGATGAGCCCGAAAACTTTCCGGTGACCAAAACTGGACTTCCTATATATCAATCTTTACCTCCGGACCATTCCGGAGCTCCTCGTGACGTCCGGGATCTCATCCGGGACTCCGAACAACCTTCGGTAATCACGTATACCTTTTCCCTATAACCCTAGCGTCATCGAACCTTAAGTGTGTAGACCCTACGGGTTCGGGAGACACGTAGACATGACCGAGACACCTCTCCGGCCAATAACCAACAGCGGGATCTGGATACCCATGTTGGCTCCCACATACTTCACGATGATCTCATCGGATGAACCACGATGTCAGGGATTCAATCAATCCCGTATACAATTCCCTTTGTCTATCGGTATGGTACTTGCCCGAGATTCGATCGTCGGTATCCCCATACCTTGTTCAATCTCGTTACCGGCAAGTCTCTTTACTCGTTCCGTAATACATCATCCCGTGACTAACTCCTTAGTCACATTGAGCTCATAATGATGATGTCTTACCGAGTGGGCCCAGAGATACCTCTCCGTCACACGGAGTGACAAATCCCAGTCTCGATTCGTGTCAACCCAACAGACACTTTCGGAGATACCCGTAGCGTACCTTTATAGCCACCCAGTTACATTGTGACGTTTGGCACACCCAAAGTATTCCTACGGTATCCGGGAGTTACACAATCTCATGGTCTAAGGAAATGACACTTGACATTGAAAAACTTTAGCAAACGGACTACACGATCTTTGTGCTATGCTTAGGATTGGGTCTTGTCCATCACATCATTCTCCTAATGATGTGATCCCGTTATCAACGACATCCAATGTCCATGGTCATGAAACCGAGACCATCTATTGATCAACGAGCTAGCCAACTAGAGGCTCACTAGGGACACGTTGTGGTCTATGTATTCACACATGTATTACGGTTTCCGGTTAACACAATTATAGAATGAACAATAGACAATTATCATGAACCAGGAAATACAATAATAACCATTTTATTATTGCCTCTAGGGCATATTTCCAACAGCCGGAGGACCCCCGGGAGGGGTGTGACGACCAGAGGACTTAGTGGGCCTTTAGAGGAGGTGTGCCAGCCCATATTGGGCCAGCCAAGACCTCCTAGAAGGGCCCATGCGGCTGGGATCTAGAGATAAGGGCAAAAGGGGTTTGAAAGGAGGAGATCCACCTCCCTTGTGGGAGGTGGACTCCTCCCCCACTTCGGCCGAACCTCTCCTCCTTGGAGGAGGGGCCAAGCAAGCCCTCCCTCTCCCTCCTCCTATATATACTTGAGGTTTTGGCCCTTTGAGAACAGATCTGAACTCTCTCTCTCTCTCGGCGAAGCTCTACCTCTCTTCTTCCTCCTCCGCAGCGCTTGGCGAAGCCCTGCCGGGATACCTTGATACTCCACCACCACCACGCCGTCGTGCTGCTGCTGGAGCTCTTCCCCAACCTCTCCTTCCTCCTTGCTGGATCAAGGCGTAGGAGACGTCACCGGGCTGCACGTGTGTTGAACGCGGAGGTGCCGTCCGTTCGGCACTTGATCGGATCTTCCGCGATCTGAATCGCTGTGAGTACGACTCCATCAACCGCGTTCTTGTAACGCTTCCGCTTAGCAATCTTCAAAGGTATGAAGATGCAATCTCTCCCCTCTCGTTGCTGGTTTCTCCATAGATAGATCTTGGTGACACGTAGGAAAATTTTGATTTACTACTACGTATCCCAACAGTGGCATCATGAGCTAGGTCTATGCGTAGAATCTATGCACGAGTAGAACACAAAGCAGTTGTGGGCATCGATTTTGTTAATATGCTTGCCGTTACTAGTCTTATCTTGATTCGACGGTATTGTGGGATGAAGCGGCCCGGACCAACCTTACACGTACGCTTACGTGAGACCGGTTCCACCGCCTGACATGCACTAGTTGCATAAGGTGGCTAGCGGGTGTCTATCTCTCCCACCTTAGTTGGATTGGATTCGATGAAAAGGGTCCTTAAGAAGGGTAAATAGCAATTGGCATATCACGTTGTGGTTTTGACGTAGGTAAGAAACGTTCTTGCTAGAAACCTATAGCAACCACGTAAAAACTTGCAACTACAAATTAGAGGACGTCTAACTTGTTTTTGCAGCATATGCCATGTGATGTGATATGGCCAAAAGGATGTGATGTGATGCATTGTGATGTATGAGATTGATCATGTTCTTGTAATAGGGTTTACGACTTGCATGTCGATGACTATGACAACCGGCAGGAGCCATAGGAGTTGTCTTATTTATTGTATGACCTGCGAGTCAATCATAAACGCCATGTAATTACTTTACTTTATTGCTAAGCGTTAGCCATAGCAGTAGAAGTAATAGTTGGCGAGACAACCTCATGAAGACACAATGATGGAGATCATGATGATGGAGATCATGGTGTCGTGCCGGTGACAATGATGATCATGGTGCCCCGAAGATGGAGATCATAGGAGCAAGATGATATTGGCCATATCATGTCACTATATTGATTGCATGTGATGTTTATCATGTTTACATCTTATTTGCTTAAAACGACGATAGTAAATAAGATGATCTCTCAATAAAATTTCAAGAGAAGTGTTCACCCTAACTGTGCACCGTTGCTAAGGATCGTTGTTCCGAAGCACCACGTGATGATCGGGTGTGATAGGTTCTAACGTTTGCATACAACGGGTGTAAGCCAGATTTACACACGCGAAACACTTAGGTTGACTTGACGAGCCTAGCATGTACAGACATGGCCTCGGAACACGGAAGACCGAAAGGTCGAACATGAGTCGTATAGAAGATACGATCAACATGAAGATGTTCACCATGGATGACTAGTCCGTCTCACGTGATGATCGGATACGGGCTAGTTGACATGGATCATGTGTCACTTAGATGACTAGAGAGATGTCTATCTGAGTGGGAGTTCACTGAATAATTTGATTATGTGACTTAATTATCATGAACTTAGCATAAAATTGCCTTTAATATCTATATTGTAGATCCAATGGCCAACGCAAATGTCAACCTCAATTTCAACGCGTTCCTAGAGAAAACCAAGCTGAAAGATGATGGAAGCAACTATGCGGACTGGGTCCGTGGCTTGAGGATCATCCTCATAGCTTCCAAGAAACTGTATGTCCTTGATGCACCGCTAGGTGACCCACCCCTTCTCCCAGCAGAACAAGACGTTGCGAATGCTTGGCATTCTCGCTGCGATGACTACTCCCTTGTTCAGTGCGGCATGCTTTACAGTTTAGAACCGGGGCTCCAAAAGCGTTTTGAGCAACACGGAGCATATGAGATGTTCCAAGAGCTAAAACTGGTCTTTCAAGCTCATGCCCGGGTCGAGAGATATGAAGTCTCCGACAAGTTCTTTAGTTGTAAGATGGAGGAGAACAATTTTGTCAGTGAGCACATCCTCAAGATGTCTGGGCTTCACAACCGCTTGACTCAGCTGGGAGTTAACATCCCGGATGACTCGGTCATTGACAGAATCCTCTAGTCGCTTCCACCTAGCTACAAGAGCTTTGTGATGAACTACAACATGCAAGGGATGGAGAAGTCCATTCCTGAGTTGTACTCGATGCTGAAATCAGCGGAGGTCGAGATCAGAAAGGAGCATCAAGTGTTGATGGTAAATAAGACCACTAGTTTCAAGAAAGGCAAGGGTAAGAAGAACTTCAAGAAGGACGGCAAAGTTGTTGCCGCGCCCGGTAAGCAAGTTGCCGGGAAGAAGAAGAAAAATGGACCCAAGCCTGAGACTGAGTGCTTTTATTGCAAGGGTACCGGTCACTGGAAGCGGAATTGCCCCAAGTACTTAGCGGATAAGAAGGACGGCAACGTTAAAGGTATATGTGATATACTTGTTATTGATGTGTACCTAACCAGCGCTCGTAGTAGCTCCTGGGTATTTGATACCGGTGCAGTTGCTCACATTTGTAACTCCAAGCAGGAGCTGCGGAATAAGCGAAGGCTGGCAAAGGACGAGGTGACGATGCGCGTCGGGAATGGTTCCAAGGTCGATGTGATCGCCGTCGGCACGCTACCTCTACATCTACCTTCGGGATTAGTTTTAAACCTTAATAATTGTTATTTAGTACCAGCTTTGAGCATGAACATTGTATCTGGATCTTGCTTGATACGAGATGGCTACTCTTTTAAATCCGAGAATAATGGTTGTTCTATTTATATGAGAGAAATGTTCTATGCTCATGCCCCGCTGGTCAATGGTTTATTTTTGATGAATCTCGAACGTGATGTTACACATGTCCATAGTGTGAGTACCAAAAAGTGTAAAGTTGATAACGATAGTCCCACTTACATGTGGCACTGCCGTCTTGGCCATATTGGTGTCAAACGCATGAAGAAGCTCCATGCTGATGGACTTTTGGAGTCACTTGATTTCGAATCATTTGACACATGCGAACCATGCCTCATAGGCAAGATGACCAAAACTCCGTTCTCTGGAACAATGGAGCGAGCAACTGACTTGTTGGAGATAATACATACCGATGTATGCGGTCCAATGAGTGTCGAGGCTCGCGTGGCTACCGTTATGTTCTCACCCTCACTGATGACTTGAGCAGATATGGGTATGTCTACTTAATGAAACACAAGTCTGAAACCTTTGAAAGGTTCAAGGAATTTCAGAGTGAGGTCGAGAATCAACGTGACAGGAAAATAAAATGCCTACGATCTGATCGTGGCGGAGAATATTTAAGTCACGAGTTTGGCACGCACCTTAGGAAATGTGGAATTGTTTCACAGCTCAACCCGCCAGGCACACCTCAGGGAAATGGTGTGTCTGAATGTCGTAATCGCACTCTATTGGATATGGTGCGATCTATGATGTCTCTTACCGACTTACCGCTATCATTTTGGGGATATGCATTAGAGACTGCCGCGTTCACTTTAAATAGGGCACCGTCTAAATCCGTTGAGATGACACCGTATGAATTATGGTTTGGAAAGAAACCTAAGATGTCGTTTCTAAAAGTTTGGGGTTGCGATGCTTATGTGAAGAAACTTCAACCTGAGAAGCTCGAACCCAAAGCGGAAAAGTGCGTCTTCATAGGATATCCCAAAGAGACTATTGGGTATACCTTCTACCTACGATCCGAAGGCAAAGTCTTTGTTGCCAAGAATGGATCCTTTCTCGAGAAAGAGTTTCTCTCGAAAGAAGTAAGTGGGAGGAAAATAGAACTTGATGAGGTAACTGTACCTCCACTCGAACCGGAGAGTAGCGCAGCACAGGAAGTTGTTTCTGTGGAGCCTACACCGGCTAGAGAGGAAGTTAATAATGATGATCATGAAACTTCAGATCAAGTTGCTATTCGAAGGTCCACTAGGACACGTTCCGCACCAGAGTGGTACGGCAATCCTGTCCTAGAGATCATGTTGTTGGACAACGGTGAACCTTCGAACTATGAAGAAGCGATGGCGGGCCCGGATTTCGACAAATGGCTTGAGGCCATGAAATCCGAGATAGGATCCATGTATGAGAACAAAGTATGGACTTTGGTGGACTTGCCTGATGATAAGCGAGCCATTGAAAATAAATGGATCTTTAAGAAGAAGACTGACGCAGACGGTAATGTGACCGCCTATAAAGCTCGGCATGTCGCTAAGGGTTATCGACAAGTTCAAGGAGTTGACTACGATGAGACATTCTCACCCGTAGTGATGCTAAAGTCTGTCCGAATCATGTTAGCAGTTGCCGCATTTTATGATTATGAGATCTGGCAAATGGACGTCAAAACGGCATTCCTTAATGGCTTCCTCAAGGAAGAACTGTATATGATGCAGCCGGAAGGTTTTGTCGATCCTAAAGATGCTAACAAGGTATGCAAGCTCCAGCGCTCCATCTATGGGCTGGTGCAAGCATCTCGGAGTTGGAACATTCGCTTTAATGAGGTGATTAAAGCGTTTGGGTTTGTACAGGTTTATGGAGAACCCTGTATTTACAAGAAAGTGAGTGGGAGCTCTATAGCATTTCTTATACTGTATGTGGATGACATGCTGATAATGGGAAATAATATAGAACTCTTGGAAAGTATCAAGGCCTACTTGAATAAGTGTTTTTCAATGAAGGACCTTGGAGAAGCTGCTTACATATTAGGTATTAAGATCTATAGAGATAGATCAAAACGCCTCATTGGTCTTTCACAAAGCACATACCTTGAAAAGATATTGAAGAAGTTCAATATGGATCAGTCCAAGAAGGGGTTCTTGCCTGTGTTGCAAGGTGTGAGATTGAGTACGACTCAATGCCCGACCACGGCAAAGGATAGAGAAGAGATGAGTGCCATCCCCTATGCTTCGCCATAGGCTCTATCATGTATGCCATGCTGTGTACCAGACCTGATGTAAACCTTGCCATAAGTTTGGTAGGGAGGTACCAAAGTGATCCCGGAGCGGAACACTGGACAGCGGTCAAGAATATCCTGAAGTACCTGAAAAGGACAAAGGACATGTTTCTCGTTTATGGAGGTGCCGAAGAGCTTGTCGTAAAGGGTTACGTCGATGCTAGCTTCGACACAGATCCGGACGACTCCAAGTCGCAAACCGGATACGTGTATATTTTGAATGGAGGGGCAGTAAGCTGGAGCAGCAGCAAGCAAAGCGTCGTGGCGGCATCTACATGTGAAGCGGAGTACATAGCTGCTTCGGAAGCAGCAAAGGAGGGAGTCTGGATGAAGGAGTTCATCACCGACCTAGGAGTGATTCCGAATGCGTCGGGCCCGATGACTCTACTCTGTGATAACACTGGAGCTATTGCCCTTGCGAAGGAGCCCAGGTTTCACAAGAAGACAAGACACATCAAGCGCCGCTTCAACTCCATCCGTGATTACATTCAGGAGGGAGACATAGATATTTGTAAAGTGCATACGGATCTGAATGTCGCAGATCCATTGACTAAACCTCTCTCACGAGCAAAACATGATCAACACCAGAATGCTATGGGTGTTCGATTCATCACAATGTAACTAGATTATTGACTCTAGTGCAAGTGGGAGACTGTTGGAAATATGCCCTAGAGGCAATAATAAAATGGTTATTATTGTATTTCCTAGTTCATGATAATTGTCTATTATTCATGCTACAATTGTGTTAACCAGAAACCGTAATACATGTGTGAATACATAGACCACAACATGTCCCTAGTAAGCCTCTAGTTGGCTAGCTCGTTGATCAATAGATGGTCACGGTTTCATGACCATGGACATTGGATGTCGTTGATAACGGGATCACATCATTAGGAGAATGATGTGATGGACGAGACCCAATCCTAAGCATAGCACAAGATCGTGTAGTTCGTTTGCTAAAGCTTTTCAATGTCAAGTATCGTTTCCTTAGACCATGAGATTGTGTAACTCCCGGATGCCGTAGGAATGCTTTGGGTGTGCCAAACATCACAACGTAACTGGGTGGCTATAAAGGTACGCTACGGGTATCTCCGAAAGTGTGTGTTGGGTTGACACGAATCGAGATTGGGATTTGTCACTCCGTGTGACGGAGAGGTATCTCTGGGCCCACTCGGTAAGACATCATCATAATGAGCTCAATGTGACTAAGGAGTTAGCCACGGGATGATGTGTTACGGAACGAGTAAAGAGACTTGCCGGTAACGAGATTGAACAAGGTATAGGGATACCGACGATCGAATCTCGGGCAAGTACCATACCGATAGACAAAGGGAACTGTATACGGGATTGATTGAATCCCTGACATCGTGGTTCATCCGATGAGATCATCGTGGAGTACATGGGAGCCAACATGGGTATCCAGATCCCGCTGTTGGTTATTGGCCGGAGAGGTGTCTCGGTCATGTCTACGTGTCTCCCGAACCCGTAGGGTCTACACACTTAAGGTTCGATGACGCTAGGGTTATAGGGAAAAGGTATACGTGATTACCAAAGGTTGTTCGGAGTCCCGGATGAGATCCCGGACGTCACGAGGAGCTCCGGAATGGTCCGGAGGTAAAGATTGATATATAGGAAGTCCAGTTTTGGTCACCGGAAAGTTTTCGGGCTCATCGGTATTGTACCGGGAGTGCCGGGAGGGTGCCGGAGGACCCCCGGGAGGGGTGTGACGACCAGAGGACTTAGTGGGCCTTTAGAGGAGGTGTGCCAGCCCATATTGGGCCAGCCAAGACCTCCTAGAAGGGCCCATGCGGCTGGGATCTAGAGATAAGGGCAAAAGGGGTTTGAAAGGAGGAGATCCACCTCCCTTGTGGGAGGTGGACTCCTCCCCCACTTCGGCCGAACCTCTCCTCCTTGGAGGAGGGGCCAAGCCAGCCCTCCCTCTCCCTCCTCCTATATATACTTGAGGTTTTGTCCCTTTGAGAACAGATCTGAACTCTCTCTCTCTCGGCGAAGCTCTACCTCTCTTCTTCCTCCTCCGCAGCGCTTGGCGAAGCCCTCCCGGGATACCTTGATACTCCACCACCACCACGCCATCGTGCTGCTGCTGGAGCTCTTCCCCAACCTCTCCTTCCTCCTTGCTGGATCAAGGCGTAGGAGACGTCACCGGGCTGCACGTGTGTTGAACGCGGAGGTGCCGTCCGTTCGGCACTTGATCGGATCTTCCGCGATCTGAATTGCTGCGAGTACGACTCCATCAACCGCGTTCTTGTAACGCTTCCGCTTAGCGATCTTCAAAGGTATGAAGATGCAATCTCTCCCCTCTCGTTGCTGGTTTCTCCATAGATAGATCTTGGTGACACGTAGGAAAATTTTGATTTACTACTACGTATCCCAACACTTGTTCATACGCTCAGCAACACCGTTTTGTTGAGGAGTATAAGGAACGGCGTAGTGTCTGACAATACCTTCAGACTTGCAATAATTCTTAAATTGCTTAGAACAGAATTCCATACCATTATCAGTGCGAAGTATTTTTACCTTCTTTTCAGTTTGTCTCTCAATCATAATCTTCCACTCCTTAAAAGCTGAGAATGCTTGACATTTATGCTTCAAGAAATAAGGCAAAACTTTTCTCGAATAATCATCAATAATAATCAACATGTAACTAGCACCACCTAGTGACTTTCTGCGAGATGGTCCCCATAAATCAGAATGCACATAATCAAGAATACCTTCAGTTGTATGAGTCGAACTGTTGAACTTCACCCTCTTGTGCTTGCCGAAGATACAATGCTCACAAAATTTCAATTTACCAGTTTCATATCCTTTAAGAAGACCTTTCTTACGTAACTCTGCCAAACCAAGTTCACTCATATGTCCAAGACGCATATGCCAAAGGTTAGCAGTATCACAAACAGAATTCTTTGAAATAACTGGAGTAGCGTTACCTGAAACGGTAGAACCTCGAAGGTAATAAAGACCATTGATCGAACTTAAGTCATGTTTCATCATAATAAGAGAACCTTTGGTGACTTTCAAAATGCGATCTCCACCTGAATATTTGTATCCCTTTGCATCAAGGGCACTAACAGAGATAAGATTTCTCTTCATCTTCGGAATATACCGAACATCTGTCAAAGTTCTGATTGTGCCATCAAACATCTTGATTCGAACGGAACCTATGTCTTCAATCTTGCATGGTGAATTATCAAAACCCAAAACGAAACCATCAACAATAGTAGAATCAAAAGTAGTAAACCAATATCTATGCGGGCACATATCAGAAGTACACGCAGTGTCAAGTACCCACTCATCATTGGTCTCAGCACATCCAACAATAACAACAAGAGCATCATCGGAACTATCATCACGAGCGACATTAGCAGAATTTTCACCTTGTTTGTTACCTTTCGGTTTGTATGTACCATTCCTCTTTTCCTTGTTCTGCAACTTGTAACAGTCTGAGATGTCATGCCCATCTCTCTTGCAATATCTACAAGATTGCTTCTTGTTTTTGGATTGCGACCGGCCCCTCTGGTCGTTCTTACTTTTGCCTGTGTTTTCATTATGTGAGTTCTTCTCCTTTTGCCTCCTTCTCCATTATGGGATGAACTTGAACCATCATGAGGCACCATCAATTTCATCTTCTCCTTAGAGTTCAAAGCTTTATAAACTTTATTAAGCGTGAGAGTATCACAACTATATAATATGGTGTCTCGAAAATTGGTATAAGAACTTGGCAGTAAACAAAGTAACATTAAAGCAGTATCTTCCTCATCATACTTAACCTCCATTGCAGCTAGATCAGATATGATCTCTTTAAACTCAGAAATATGATTCAAAACATTACCTCCCTCGGATAACCTATGCATGAATAATTTTTGCTTCAGATGCATCTTGCTGGTGAGACCTTTCGTCATGCAAATCCCTTCCCGCTTTAGCCATAGAGCGGCGGCAGTTTTCTCGCTCAAAACTTTCTGCAAAATATTATTATGCAAATGGAGTTAAATTTGTGACAAAGCCTTACGATCCCTTCTTTTCTCCTCAATGGTCCAATCCTCAATTCTATTCTTCCCAAAACTATCTAGTGCATCATCGTAGTCGGCTCGCGACAACAACGCACGCATCTTAACTTGTCATAGGGTAAACCTTGTGTCATGATCTAGCAGCGGAAGATCATACTTCATGAATGACATGAGTAGATAAAACCTGTGTACACAAAATAGTACAAGCCGGTAGAGAAAATTCTGAACAGAATTAAGACGTGGATGAAACAAACAGAGTAAATAGCACCTGGAAGTGTTTGTTGGTGGACGAAGTAACCGGACGTGAAAAAACAAAATCTGATCTACTAGCCTTTACGTGACGTAGTAGCAACAGCAAGCTTCGATCGTGGGAAGTAGTAACTGTAGCGATCAATTGATAATCGCGTTTAGTGGCAGCAGCAACGTCCGGCCTCCTCGGGACTTGAAGCAACCAGCAGCAGCAAGTCGGCCGGTCAGACAACGGCTGCGGCCTCGGGTGATCCGGAAGCTGGTGTTTGATGGAATTTTGATGACGCATCAAGCAGCAGCAACTTGCGGACAGTAGATATCTGCGGCGACGCCCAACGATGGAAAAAACGTATCGGTCTCGGTGGATCACGGCTGCAGCGAAATTGGACTCCGATCCGGCAGATAAACCCTAATCTCTTGTCTCAAACTCACATTAATCTTGTATCTATGAACCTCAGCTTTATATATCACTTGTTAGACAAAACGAGATAAACAAGGCACGAGAGACACAGATTTTTATATGAAAACCCTTGTAGGAGAAAACCACGGACGCACGAAGACGCAATCACTATGAGGAAAAGTATTACAAACACGAGACGACAGACAGTCTTTAGATGCGACTACGTGAAGTATATATAAGAGGCAATACATGAGACTCCTTGAAGGACAAGTAAACGAGTTGTACTCGCATGCGTCGGTACCAACACAAAAAATTCATACCGTTTGTACTACGTCTAGTCCAACATGATAAAATTTAAATCATAATTTAACAACCGGACCAAGGACAAAAGACAACGATGGCCGGAGCTCGCTGATGAACTTGACGAAGTTACCTTACATCAAGAAGAACCGCCATACAAAGCTCGCCTCGGATCCGCACGTACAAGCCAGCACCCCCTGATCCCTAGCCAAGGCACGTCCTAGTGCTAGTTTGTAATAGCCAGAGCTAGCTAGCTAGAGATCAGCTTGATCGAATATATCAGACAGCTTATGTACGAAACTCTCGAAACAATACTGAGTGCTACAGGGTCCTATCACTAGTGGCCTTTTCCTTTGTCTCAACTCACGGTACAGTGTTTACAGGGGACTGCACGAGTATAAGTAGCAGCTAGCCGGCCTAATTACATGATGAATCGGTATAGTATACTAGTCGCGGCAACTAACTCGTGCACTAGTTGGACACGTACTAATCATACCGGATGTTTGGTTTACTTCTAACAAACACCCCATAAACACGACATCGTCAATCGTCATGCAACAACTCAGACGCTCATCCTTCTCCGCATTTTGAAAAACATCTTGATCCAAAGCCTTAGTTAGTATGTCTGTTAGTTGAACATCGGTGTAAAGTAGTTGCCTGATCAAAGATCGTAGGTTTTCATTCGGAAGAAATACCTTGTCTTCAAAACAATGTCTTCAATAAGGACTGTCTATTCACCAATAAAAGCTAGACGTTGGGTTTTCATCATGAAAATCAAGCCTCGGTATTCAAAGGAGTGCCACCAACAAAAAAGTCCTCCAATGCCGCCTTCCTCTCCAGCGAAGGTTATTAATGCAAGTCACGTACCAGCACATTCACTGAAACTCGTGCCCTATCTGGACAGCAACATATCCCTTAAGCCAACTCTAAACAATTGACTGTGAACCGCAGTCTTCGCCATTTGCAGGTCCTTCAATCACGCCACGACATTCTCCGCATGTTTTGAACCTTGGAAACCTTGGTGCAAACATGTCCCAAGGTGTCAAGGAAAACAGAGCATCATGATACCACGGTGAAGCTGATGTTGCGAGTGCACTCGAGTGGCCCCAATCCAATCAAGGTGTCCAAAGAGCGCTATATATGCCATTCCTTGTTTTCCTTCAAAGGAAAAGTCCGGAACTCGCCCATGCTAAATCAAAGAGGTCTACTTTCACGTCAAGCCTGCCTCACACCTCGTGATACAATGTATCAATGTGCTTGCTCCTATCACGCTGCACTGGACGCCACCCCCACCTCCTCATTTAGAAAAGTTGTATACCCATTGTCAATATTGAGAACCACCTATTCCGAATCACGATCCATGAAATCGCGGTGTAGCCTCCATAGCCACACAGCTTCACACTCTGCTTCACTTGATGTCAATGTCACCACTTTACTACGCTTCCACCAAGAAGTACTCTTACGGTCGCTGACAATACCTTCCTTGTCACTACCACTGTAGCCGAGTAGTTTCACCCTCTATTTCTTGCTTAGCTCAAGACGAGGTTCCATTGGCGCGTCGTTTAGATTGCAATCTTTCATCCAAGAACATTCAAGTATATTCCTTGTGAAGGCCTCCTGGCAAAGTTTGATCGCGTTCAACTTTTGTTGTACCTCTAGTCCGAGGTAGTAACTCAAAAGACCTAGATCGTCCATCTTCAAAAAATCCTTTATTTGTACCATGAATTTTGCAATCACCTCTTATCTTCCCCAGTAATTAATAGGTCGTTAGCATAGATGCCAACTAGTAGACATTCAGTTGACCTTGCTTGTACATTGAATGCTCTTGTTGGGCTTTCACAAATCCAAGAAAAATCAAAGTCTAATCAAGTTTGATGTTCCATGTTCGAGGGCCTTGCCATAGACCGTACAAGGCTTTGTGCAGCTTCAATACCTTGTGATCTTCTCCCTCTTTGATGAACCCCGGTGGCTGGTTCACATAGACCTATCCTTCTAACTCTCCATTCAAAAACACATATTTTACATCCATGTGATGTATCCTCCATGATTGCTGAGCCGCAAGTGCTGCAAGTAGTTTCACCGATTCCATCCTTGCAATGGGAACACACACTTCATCAAAGTCAACACCTTCCTCTTGCACATACTCTTTGGCCACTAACCTCGCTTTGTGCTTCACACACCCTTTGGCATCTTTCCTGATCTTAAAATCCCACTTGAGGTCTATGAATTTATGGTTGTTGGAGAGATCGACAAGCTCCCATACATTGCTTTCACTTATATGACACCAACATTCTTATGTAGTTGTATCTTCAAAACACACCGATTCCTTAGCACTTACTAGACATTGTCCTTCACTCACCTTTATCGGATCAATCGGCCGAAGATTTTTCTTCGAATATGGTTGTAACAACGGTCGGAGATGCATAAGTGCAGATGGCTGTGTCCTTTCCTCCTGTGCTGTCGGAGGCGGCGCAAGTGCCGATTTGGCATATTCTCATTCGTATAACTTTGCTGTAGCTGGGATAATATCTACATCCAAAATTGAACTCCCTAGCCCTAGCCAATCACATGGACCTTCTCCCGCTGGACTCTCATTTCTGCGCTATTTTTTGGCAAAGCAAAAATTCCAGCCAAAACTCCCGCAGTCGGGCTTGTTGTTCCTGGTGCAACACATGTCGACAACCACATCTACCTGTTCCTGGGCAGCGTGGCTTGGCTGCTGTGCATTGTACACCGAGCTGGAATAGTGGAATTGCTTCCAGACCTGCCACGCGCGTCTCTCTAGCATGCCGCCGCACGACTCGCTGCATCGGCTTCCGGTATGTTGGTGTTCACTGCATACTTGTCTAGCTTTACATCAGCAGACGTTGCAGCGAACTAACATGTGATTGGATGGTTAGTAAGACAATGGTATTTTGAGTTCATCAGAGTTCAAGTACTGATACTTGCATTAGTTTTGAATTTATTTCAAGATATTTGGTGATGTGCATTCACTGAAAGGAAACGTTTCCGTCAACGGCGAGACACCTATGTTGACTTTAAAAATCTTAAAATGATATGCCAACTTAGTCTTTTTAAGGTGCTCATAGAGATAGAATGCGCGTGTCGACGTGTGTGCTTTTATAAGAATGATTATATGCACGTTTATATGAGTGATTGCGTCTCTACTGTATTCACAAAGCAGACGTAGTACATGTGTATGCTGCTTCTTCCTGGACTTCCGGCGCCATGTTTACCTTTATTTATTGTTTGATGCATTGTATTGTTTATCCATAGCCGAGCACATGCAACTTTCACCGCATCCACTCTTGCGAAAGTAGCACCTACGTCATAAATTTCGGAATCACTCCTTGCATCCATAACATCGACACGAGTTTCTAAACCATAATCTTAAGATGAACTTTTTCTTCACGAAGCGCGACTATTTCTTTAACGAACGCTGAAAGGAGTGGATCCTCGTTGTCCACAAATTAGCACATCAATATCATATCACTTTTGTCTCCTAGCTAGGCCATGAGGGCCTTCTCCTTCGGGGGGATTCGTGCACTCTGACTTGAAGTGTCGAAGCATATTACAGTTGTGCCAGTAGATCTTTTTCTTTTCAAACTTTTTCTTCTTTGGCTTCTCGACTGTTCGTTAGTGTTCTTTCTAGGGCGGTACTTTCCGCCACTATGAGACGCCTATCAAATTTGTTCTCCTTGGAAACCATCGCATGCCACTGAGCGCATGTAAGCATTAGATACTCATCATATTTCTTGTCGTCGTAACTCAAATTCATCTACTCGTCATGCACTTTGTAGCGACCAACCAGATCATCCAATGTGAGATTATTATGATCAACGCATCGCTTGCTCACTGACATAATCGACATGTAGCGCGGTGGAGCGGCACGTAGGAAACACAAGACCATGGAGATGTTCTCCAACTTCTTTCCGAGACCGCGAATCCCGTTTACTATCGTGGCAACCCTCATGATGAAGACGTCCACCATATCATCTTTTCCTGTCATGAAATTCTCCTAATTGTTCAACAAAGTTTGCAAGTTTGCCCCGCGCCAAAAATGAAGCCTCCCTACAGCAACTACTTTGTCTCTCTCAGAATGACAAAGAAATTGCATATTGTGTGTAAAAAGAAGACCATGCAAATATGTAGAACTACTAAGAGCAACTCTAGCTAAAACCCTAAAAGGCAATAGACGGGTAAACTTTCGGTTTTACTTCTCTAACCGGCACCTACCCTTCTCTAACCGGCACCTACCCGATCTCATAAACCGGTTAGAGGAGTAAAAATTTACTCCTCCACCTATTCGAGGAGTAAATTTACTCTTCCTGGAGGCGGCCGAGTAAAACACTTATTCTCGTGAAGGCCTCCTTGCGGCTGGCCGGCGACTCACGTCAAGCCTCCTTGCCAACGGCGGCAATCTCATGGCTCGTCGGTGACCTCGTCGGAGTAAGGGAAACGGTCGGTGGGACTCGTCGTGCCACCCAGGAACCGGGGTCACCACGACCGCCATGAAGGCGTGTGCTGCCACCGCTGCAGTGCTGTCGCAGCCGCCGGAGCGCCGCCGTTGACCTGCATGCTAGAACTTGAGGACACACAGCGTTTTCTGAGTCTCGTGGATCAGGTTACCCGGCTATGGCAGCATCACATTGGCGTTGGGCGATCATGATCTCAATGTCGTGGTTGCAGCGGGCGGTGAGGACCACATCTCCCATGGAGTGCTCATATAGGGAGCTCCGAGCCCGAGGAAAGGTACGCGACGACGGCGCTGTAGCACATATTCATGTGTTTACTATAACTGTGTTCTTGAAGTATAAAAGAAACTGAGGCTAGAGCAATACATACCTACGCTTTAGGCATTGTGCTAGTGGGGGAGTATCTATTGTGCTTGCCTGAAAGGCCGGTCGCGACGACGTCCTCCTTGGATGCGCCCGCGTGGGGAAACGTCCCACTGCCACTGCTCGTACTGTATCTAGATCGCGTCGTTGCTGTTATCTATCGCCGTCTACATCATGAACGCGTCGGTGCCCCGTCCTACAGACCTGTCGATCACCAACAACCCAACAACTTGACCTCGCTGCCCAACTCGTGTCATGCATACACTATCGTGCTCAGCTCGCAGTGAAGACGCGTAGCAATTGTTTGATGAAATGTATAAGTCAGTTGAGCACTTAACTCCGCTAAATTTAGGAGATCGGCTAGTACCAATCAAAACTTAGTGAAGTAAATATACTCCACTAAGGTTTAGTCAGCCGTTTACTCCTGTGTATAAAACAAAACATTGCCTCCTTCAATTATATGTGAATAGGATACAGAGTTAGAAACCAAAACCATTTCAAATACTCCCTCCGTTCCTTTATATAAGGTGCATTTGTCTTTTGATAAAATTTCAAAATGTAAGGTGCATTTATCCTAATTCTCCATAATTCCCTTGTTAGACCTCTTAAAAAAGGAAAATATTTCTTTTCTGATTGTCTATATCTCTTCTTGTAGGAAAAGAAGGAAACTATCTCTTTGTCGATTGCATGTATCTCATACTTTTCTGAACTAATTGATTCACTTTCCACTAACCAACATATTTGACAAGGATAATTTAGTCTTAACATGTCTATAATTATGTGCCTTGGTCATCGTGACGAAAATAATACACCTTACATAAGAGAACGGAGGGAGTATATACTTAAATGTACATAAACAACAAGTGCTATGAGTTCCGAATTCTTAGTAAGCATAATCATTGAATTCTCCGCTAGGATGATCAACGGTGTAGAAGGACCATGGGGCTGAGATTCTTCGGAGAAGACTAGTAGTTGTGCCTTGCGAAGATACACCCCACCCCCCCCCCTCTCTGTCAATATTTATTGGAGAAGATCGTTAGTTCAGAGCATCTTTCGTGCAAATTATCTTGTAATTCAATTGATATAAATGTTTTCAGCAACAACCCTCGATATGGCGAACAAGGATATACCGGCTAGCACACATTGCAAGGATATGCAAGTGCTTGAAGGAGAACGCAACTCATGTAGAATGCTTAGTAACAAGGATATACCGGCTAGCACACATTGTGATGACTCAACAAGCCAGCAGGGTGCTTCAGGGCAGCGTGCATGTGTGAGGACCAAGGCAAGGTGCACCAACCTACTAGGAACGACCACCGCTTTCGCCACCATGACTTCCTCCATGTCAATTTCGTCCACCCTCAGTTTGCCTCGTAGCCATATGACCAAATTGCAGTCGGGCTTTGCCCAAAGTAGTCGTGTAGTATAAAGCAGACGAGAGTAGTCCTGTGAGGGACGCTGGCAGGCAGCAGGATGCCATGCATGGGCACACCCTCGCAAAGATGAGATGAAATTGCCATTGATAAATCAAAGCTCTTCTTTTTACTGAGAGAAATCAGTCAAAGCTCCGAATCAGGGTTGGACAGCGTGTACTCATCGGTGTCGCCCACATGGCCATGCCCGTCGACATTAGCCACCACAACGACACGATTATAATAACTATTACAAAAGATTTACTATTAGGGTTGCACCGACCAGTTGAACATCTGTTTGTGTAGTAATTATTATAGAAGTACAATTTTTAGAGCATCGGCATATTAGTACATTTCCATCATGAAGATTGATAACAACTCAAGGGGCAAACAATCAGTGGAGGAGTCTATGGGAAAAGAAAATATTTGGTAGGTGTAAGTCAGGACATTTCTCGTATACATTAGGAACCTTGTTCCAGTGTATAGAAAAAACGAAGGGGGGGGGGGGGGGGGGGATAGAATAGCTGGAAGCCAACATTTATTCCAGTGTATATGTTTCTCACTGTCTGGTTCTATTGATTGACAGCTATGAGACCATGTCGTCTCCGGCCACCACGAGATTCGATGCAAAGTGGTTGGGCTTGAGAGTAGGAGCTGTCTGGAATACGACTTCCAGTACAACCTGAAAACTTGTTGTGTAACCCTCCACGAAAATTATGATTTCAGTATAGACCAAACAGTTCCATGTGGAGAGGCGCTGGCACACTCGCCTTTGACATAAATGAAATGTTTTGATCAAATAAGTGGGACATTCTGCTTTGGCACGACACACATTGCCACGTCGTCCATTTTGAAAGGTTGCATCCATACTCCAAATACGTGCCAGGTAATAAGTAGACATTAAAACGAATAAAAGTTATTAGATATTATTAATATGGTAGGTGAATTACGTACTCCGTGTTTCATGAAGGGTTATACAACACTTGAAAAAATATTAGATATTACTAATACATAATTGTGACCTTGTGGACGCAACAAGAGAGCTCATAGAGAAGCTTTTGGAACCGGGAGCATTCAGCAACCACGTTAGGCATTGCACGGTACTCAGCCTTAGTATTAGAACGAGAGACCGTGCGTTACCCCTTGGACGACCAAGAGATAAGTGATGATTGAAGGTAGACACAATATCCCGAGGTGGAAAATCGTGTGTCGGGGCAGTCAGCCTAGTCTACGTTAAAGTATCACGCGATGTCCATAGTTGTCTAAGCATGGATCAACATGCCAAGATCCATAGTACTGCGAATGTAACGGAGAATCTGTTTCACCGAGGTCCAGTGAGCATCACAAGACGAGTGCATATGAAGACACACCTGTTTCACAACCTACTTTAACTCCGGTCGAGTGACCGTCAATTACTGTAGAGTACCAACGATCGAGTGGTGGAAGGATGCATCCGGAGCCGGCGAACCATCGGTGGCGGAGAGCTTGGCAATCATGTCGACAGGGGTGGCTGCGAGTTTGCAATTAAGCATCTGGGCACGGTCAAGCAACTCATGAGCGTACTTCCCTTGGTGAAGAAAGAACCAGTCTGCTCGTCGTGCCACCTCGATGCCGAGTAAAGTAGTGTAGCAGCCCTAAATCTTTCTTGGTGAACTCCGCAAAAAGTCGATCAGTGAGTCGTCGTAGAAGATCAGTGGTGCATGCTGTCTGGATGATGTCATTGACGTAGAGGTGCAGATAGGCTGTATCATGGCCCTGTCGACATACGTATGTCGAGGCGTCGGAGCGAGTGGAGCGGAAGCCAAGCTGGTGAAGAAATGTCGGGATATACCATCCTTATCCCATGTAAATCACAATGGAAAATACAATAATTGGTATAACAAAAGAAAATCTTTAAGAGACCGATTCCTTGTTCCATTCCTATTTTTTTGACAGTTTCCTTGTTGTATTCCTTGCCTTAAATGTCAAGGCGAACGTTCATGCTACCATCCCATAAAAGGAATTCATTAATCCTCGAACACTTTCTAGTACTGCTAGAGAAGTCTTCCTGCCTTCCAGGCTATCGTTATGCTTTTTCTTAACCTATCGCCTAATCTCCCTCTCCTAATGCATGATGGCGGTTGGTACAGATCGCACTGTGGGAGGTGTCTGTGAGTGCGATGGTGAATGCCACGCTCTTTCCCTCCTTTGTGTCATTTCATCCATCTATATGCATTGGCACCTTTATTAGAAGAAGAAATATCTCATGAAATCAATACCCCCACCATTTTCTTATACAAGGTCACTATGAAAAATACATTTTGCATTTATATAAGGCCACCAACAGTAATCGAGGTAAACATTAATAATATTTCCTCATACTAGCAACTTGTTTAATACTTTGATGCATGCATTCATAATGACACTTAGCTACTTACTTCTCATTCATTGGTTGCATGCATGTGTCATATTAATGATGCCAGTTAAACGATGAGAAAACTTGACTTTTCAAATGGTCATTAAATTTTTCCTTAATATCTGTAATATGAGTTTGTTGCCTTGTATAAGGAAATGGAAGGAGTAGGTGGTAAATGGTCTCAACAACACTACTAGTAAACTATATGAACAACAATATATATATCGCCACCACTCGAGTACTTTGCAGTGCCCGAGCCACAACACCCCTGATGCACACATTATTAGCGAGAAAAAATATATTTAAAGGAAGTGCGTTTAGCATGAGAATAGAAGACGTCGGGCAGATAACTCTTAGCATGACCTTAACAAAAAGCTTAGTATGAGGAAACAACGCGCTGCAGAAATATATGATGGTCTGATGCAGCACACGATGAAGAACTGAATGCCAGAGTTAATGTACCAATTCGCAGGCTGTCCGTGTCTTCTGCCTCAGGACTGCGTCGTGTCTGTGCACCGTATTGTTTTTTTAGTTATTTGATTAAACATAGGGATGATTGCGAAGTAGAAACAAACGTAACTAAAGTACATTCAGGAATCATGATCTTCATGTGGTTTTTATATAAGGAAGTGATTCTGATTAACAATAACTTGGCAAAACCAAGGTGGGAGGGTAGTAAACGATTTATTTTTGTGATAAGGATGAAATGTACAACACCTCTTTCTCAAATATCCATTAGCGAAACTTCTTTGGCATACGATTCATGTAGCCTTTAATTCCATCCCTCCAGATAGTATTAATACATTATTTGGGCTTTGGCTAAATGGAGTTGATGCAAGTACCGCCGGACATTTTCACGTAGAAGTATGTGCATTACTTTTGGATATACAAAAGTGCATAAATGACATGATATTTAACACAACATCTTATTAAATTTTTGCAGGTCATTTGCAGAGTTTCTTGTTGGATCTGTATGAGGTCTTTACTCAGTTATGTGGTAGGAAATGAGCTTATGGCTATTGGATGAAACCAGTCGAAGATGGTCGCCCGAGATACTTACAACCGGTTTGGATGACGTTCCAATAATAAGCTAGGTGTTTAGTCGTCTTGTCCTGTTTTAGTCATCTTGGCCCGTGTTTCCTCGGTTGTTGCATTTCAATAATAATCATGTGGCTTAATTTCTCTTCTTTGTGAGTTTGTACTAGATCAAGTAGCTCAAATTAGATTGAATCCGGCAAATAGACGGTATCTAGGGGGTTCGCCCAGGATTAGCCACTAATGCTTAGCAGTCACCTCTTAGTTTTAATATCGATTGTTGGCTCTTTAAAGGAAACTTCTAAAACGAAGTCTTTGAGGAACGCATCTAAAACTACACTTCACAAATAAGAAGATTGCTAGTTGAGATTATTGGGCCAGGCCAACACACACTGGTCTAGGCTTCACGCGACCACCTCCAATCGTGGTCTTGGCCTGCAGAGGAGTAAGTAAGTGACGTGCTCGTAAGTGGTTGGCCTTTTTTCAAGTGGGAATGCAGCTCGCTGATGTTGGATGTGTGCTAGCACTCTGTCGGCATACATAATTTGTGAACCCGTGCAAATCTTATCGATGTATCATTTCTCAATGGCCAGCTTCGATTCACGTTATATATAGATTCCGTCCGACGACCAGGTGGAGCACATGCCGGGGAGGACGGCGTCGTGGAGGCATCATTATAGCTGCCAGCTTCCATGATGGAGGCAGCACGTAGTTTAATCTTCAGTACATAAAGGTTACATTCATATTTGGAACCATATAAACAGCCATAACCCCCTTTCCTCCTGTGCCAGTATAACTCGCTAGACAGAATCATTGATAAATATCTTAATTACTCACACCCTAGGCTGTGACCAATAATTTTTAGGCTCCCACTGCCCATTGAGTTGGTTCAATCCATGCCTCGCAGATATTGAGGTCCATGATCTGTCCCTAAAAAAGCCACGACCGGAAAGAGTGATGCAACAAAAAAAATGATGTTAGCATACGAATAGGAGACGTTAGGAAGGGTGACCTCTGATCATCTAGATGATGGCGTAGAATGTACTATATGTTGAGATGACCATGAGTGATACTATTCCGCCTCCGACCACCACGCACCCGTATGATCCGCAGCGAGGCACTCCGGACGCACTGGTCACCTGCATCGCCATGTCCATGCATGAACGATCACATTCATGTTCATCTTGTGATTGCGACTTCAACCTCTCTGCCCACTCCTAATTTACCGCATAGTGTCTAGCTGACGAGACCCTCGCGTTCAAGGCGCCGTGTATGATCGTGAACTCATGATGGTTGTTAGAGACTCTCCTTGGTGGTGAGAAAGGGGAAGAGATCGCTGAGGTAGGGTCCACCAAAAATGCACGACACCTTCCAAAGCAGGTGATGTAGGGGAGCTAGTAGGGAATGCAGGAGACCTGGGTTGACCTTGTTGCAATATCATTTAGTTCAGCATTAGGTGAGTCATGCACGTCCTGTAAGAATTACTCGTATGTTTTATATTTTTGAGAACTATCATGCATTTTATTTATGCAATAAACTCTGGGATCTCCTCATAGAGCACCCTCAAGCTAGTATGTCCTTACCCAGGTCACCTTTGCTGCCTCGCCCAAGCGCAATAGTGCTTTTGCGTGCTCCACCACCGGTCCAGGAGCTGAAAGGTTTCTAATCGTTCATTTACCTAGGCAACCACTGACTTGCAATCAAGCTCTAAATGGATGTATTGAACATCCAACTGGACTACATCTTTAGTTGTAGCCCCATCGTCACTGCCCCGGAAAGCACCATGGTGATCTCTGAACACCACATCCCCACCTGCATTATCGCCAGCTTTAGTTGTAGCCCCATCGATGTTAGCATTTATCCACCCTTGATCCGGTGCACTTCATCTCTGAATTTCCTATTGCTTTGGCACACGACTTGAGCTTCCATGCATAGCCTGCCATTCATGCGTTGAGTGAAACATCGACTTGGCAACAGTATTAGCCACCTCAATTCTCTTTCCCTCTCGCGTCTCATTCCTTGCTAGCCAGAGGGCATAAACACCTTGAACCATCGTCGCCCGAGCATCGTCGGAAGCTTCCACGAACCATGTCCCCAACCACGTGGATAGAGCGCTCTGGGAACCAAAACAGGCCGGCGGGATCGCCACCGAATCTCCCAACTCCGAGCACAAATACTTCCAGAATATCGCTGAATGAGAACATGACCAGAATCTATGACAGAGTGTTTCCTCCTTACCACAGAGCACATAAAATATTCCTGCTTTGATGCTTTGTCGATGTAGTTCAGCCCCCATTGCCAGTCTATTACGTAAGAGCCTCCACGTGTGTATTTTTGCTTTGTGTGGCGCGATGGAGTCCCATAAACAGAGCTAACCCTTGCGGCTGATGACGGTTGACAATGGTTCTAGGCTCCCTCTTTTCGCCTTCTTCATTCCCGTACACAAATGATAGGCCGATCTAACTGTGAATTCACCATTCTTAGTACAATTCTATGCAGGATAATACTCAATACTATATGTCGTCCAATGGTACTCTGCATAATATCATCTATATCGTCCACTGTAAACATGGTTCAAACTTGGACCGGACCCAAGAGTCCCCTGAGTAGAAATAAGATCACTGACATGGGTATTTCCAGCGGAATGTTTTTGGCTCGGTGGCCTTAAACTTCCCTCTCTAGGCTCAAATTATTATGATGTATTATTACCTTAGAGCTGTCTCCACTACGCCAAACCAGTCCTTCCACGAGAAGATTTACGCCAAACCGAGCACCCTCTCATGCTTGCAAGTACACATTCTATTCCATGCAATCCAATGCACCCTCTTTTCACCATTAGCTTCACCCCTCCAGAAATTTGACGAGATTGATGTAAGGTTCCAACACATTTTCTTTGTAAGATGAAAACAACTCATGGTGTATGTTGGCGTTGATTGCAAATCAGATGTAACAAGTACCTCCTTGGGATCCTTCGACAACCCCTTGCCTTTCCATCCCACAACTTTCCCACTAGAGCATTGTCATACATTTTTTAAGGTTTAATCTTTAGATCTACCCCACACCGTGGGGAGGCCAAGATATATGTCGCTAAGTGCTTCTGACTGGATACCTATGACATTTTTTAGATTCAGTTTCTCCTCTTCATATCCTTTACCCAAAAATATAGATGATTTATGTAAGTTAACTTTCTATCTTGATGCCACCTTCTATTATTGAAGGATGGTTCGAAGAGCCTGCAAATTACTCTCTGATGTCTCAAGGAAGAGCACACTATCATCCGAAAAAGCAAGCGGGTTACCGTGTGGCCAGTGCTCCCAAAGGAAATTCCTTAATTTCATTCATACTCTGTAACTGTCCTATCGTAACACTCCTATCATGTTACAAAATATTGTTGTAACTGCTAAATTTACAAATCTTATCTTATACCACCTCTGTAACTTAATATAACGTACTTTTTCACATTGTCATACTGTAAAAAAATGTCTTATATTAAGTTACGGAGGGAGTTATCTTAGTACTTACTGCCCACTAATGTCCTATAATTCGCTCAACATACAGCCTCACATCTCGCCAAATGTGACATGTCAGCAAGCGGTAAGACTATTTCAGCCTATGTGCACCACGTCAGTATGTCTACTTCTGCTCAAAACATATTGAGTACATAAGAGATTATTTATTTATTTTACTTTTGTAAGGATGTGATATGCTCCATTTTAATGGTTGCAACTGATATGGTTCAGCATACATGCATACTATTTGTTCACACACTAATGCACACAATATTTGCTCTCTCTCTCTCTCTCTCTCTCTCTCTCTCTCTCTCTCTCTCTTTCTCTCTCTCTCTCACTCTCTCTCACTCACTCTCTCACACACACACGAACAACATACATTTGATATGAAATACTTCCACTAAACATATATCAAGAAATTGATTAGGTGTAAATATTTTCACCAACCACACCATCCACGACTGACTATTCAAAAACCACCGCCTAACATGTGTGTGTTCTCCATGTTCGAGCAGTTATTTCAACATATTTCTCTCTTACATCAACTGTGATCAGAAACTATGCAAGAAAACATTTACCAGCTATCAACAACTTTTTGTCCATAGCTCGGAGACATCGATGTTTAATACTTTAATCTCATGCCCCATCTTTCTACAAAAGAAATGCATATAAAAACAAATCAAACGGAATAAATGGAAGGGATATTACCTTGAAAATAGGAGGTGTTAGGAACGGAACATTTTTGGGTCAGATGGGGAAAAAGCATGGGCTCCCCCTATTCTCTCAAAGGTCAGCATGCCACATCCGACCAAAACAAGATCACCGGGTTGGCAATGTAGCTTCAACCAGCTGTTGAAGCATACATTTCCTTTACTGCCGCGTCCTGCTCCACATCCTTTGGCATTGTTCGTGCACACCCAGTTATGTGCCGTTGGAGCACATCTTCACCACGTGGCACTACAGGAATGACTTGTATGTGATCATTACTCCAACATGTGGAAGTGCAGGAGCTTATTGTCTCTGGGTGCAACCAATGAGAGATGATAGCACGGGATACGTACAAGTGGTTTGGATGGTGGTCCAATAGTAGGCATATTTGCATATTGTGCCGGTTATGGCTTGTCTTTATTTTTAATACTATTCATGTTGGAAATTGATAGTCCTAAACTTTAGTACAATTAACTAGATGATACCCCGCACGTTTCTATGGAATCTATTGTAATATAATTTAATGAGTTTTGCTTCTGTTCAATATAATTATTTAGATTAAAAACACATGAATTAAAATTTAGAATATACGATTTATTATATTTTATGTATATTTGTAAAATGTTTATTAAATATCATTGTTAAGAAAATTATTAACTCCTAGCCGCTTGGTTGACTAATGAGTAGGGGGGTTAATAGGCTAATCGTCAAGTTAATCGACAAAATTCTTGAACATGGTTAAATATAAGTACAATAGTATAATTAAAAAATACATGCATGGTTGCATGCGGAGTGTGATGGTTTTCCTACCTAGACGTGAAGACATATTATTTTGGATTAGAGTAGCTCAGTTTGTCTAATGGATTTATCCAAAGTAATATAATTTTGTTCAAGGTAATTTTAGAATTTCCACGACTAACTTTATTTGAGTTAGTTTGTTTGTTATCACGAACTGTTTACTTTTATGACTCAATAGTGTGGTGTCGTTGGCAGGTCTGGTGACCTATGATTAGATACACATGTTGAATGCTAGAACTTATGGTCAATTATGTCATTGCCAATAGCTGAAAAAATAATATACTGCATGCTTTTGCACTAATTTTTTTCAGACCGTCACCTTGTCTTCTTAGCTTAATTTGGATTCCATTACGCTTCCATTGCATTTCCTGAAGACTAAGAGGAATTTCCACTTCAACTTATATACCACCACCAATTGACTTTGTTCTCTACATGCTCATTGAGTCATTCAATGCATTTATGTTTTACACCGATAATAAACAGAAACAACACAATACAAAATTACATACGACTACGAATTGAGATTTTTCAGCCATGCTTCAAAATATGCAAAACAAGGAAGAAGAAAAGAGATGTTATCTGGAGAATAGAAGATCTCTAGAAATGATCGCTTTGCCTTGAAGAAAGATCCGATACTGGATGTTCTGATACCTTGATGCGCCATCTTGACCCCTCCAACCACCACCCTATGGTTGAGAGGTAGAACGATGCAACTTGCGGTATATCTTTGACATGAGGAACCCACTTTGAAGAAATAAAAGCAAAAATTGTTTCTCTCACCCCATATATCTCACCCACTTACATGTGGGGCCAAACCAGAAAAATAAAAGGAAGAAAAAGACTCTCTCCCTCTCACCCCTCTCTCTCACACACTTATAAGTGGGCCCAACCAAAATAATAAAAAAATCTCAAACCCTCTTGTTCCCTGACATGTGGGCCATGGGACCCGCAGTCAAGGTCAACACGTGTGCATGCCCGGAACACATGCCCAATCCTGAGTGATGCGCTCGCATGTGGCTCATCAAATGTGGTCGGGCAACCGAGTCGCAGGGCGCGAGGCAAGGGTTTACATACGCATGGCCGATTCAGGTGAGTTTGGTCATGGCCGACGACTTCGGGCATATCGAGCGAGTAAAGTGTGTGTGGGGGGGGGGGATAGTGTTGCAATGTCATAGCGAAGACGGCACAGGATGGTCGGGGTGTTCGGTTGCTTGGAGCGGCTGAATTTAGGAGATGAAGAGTGATGGCCGTGGCGAAGATTAGGGTCCCATGCATCTTCTACAGGTGGCTCCCTCCTGAATGAACCATGCGGTGCATAAGAGTGGAAGTTGATGAGTCAATTTGATATGATCTTCAGCCTTGATCTGGCCTCCGACCACGGTGGCAAGCAACGGTGTCCTGGGATGCACGCCACAATGAGAACCAGAGCAAGGGGGCAACGGTTCACCTTGCGGAATTCAGCAGGAAAGGAAGGGGGAGAGGGTATTGAGAGAGGAGAGGTAGGAGGGAGTCGGAGCAGCATCCACATCACTCCGGCGAGCCCCACCGCCCGAAAAAATTGTTGCCGTGAGAGAGACAAAGGGGAAGAAGACGACCAGCCAGAGGCATGGGCTGGGTGGGCCTTCCTGTGCCAAAATGTAAGCCCACCCTCCCTCTTTCCATTTTAATTTATGTTCATGATTCAGAGCCATTAAATTTTGTCACCTTACTTTGTTACACCTATTGCGAGCAAGAACAATGCAAACAAACGATATATTAGCTTGTGAATAGGAGATGTTGAGAAGTGAATGCTTGATATCGAGGGAAGAACTAGTACCATAGGTTGAACTGCTTCGGCGTGCTACCATGTAGCGACCCGCTCTGACTAACCAAACACACACTGATCTAATTTATTTCAACACACATAATCGTCTGTGTCATCTACTCATTTAGGCTTATCAAAAAGTGGAATTTAAGCAATGGGTATTTCCAAATAAGGTGGAACTTAAATATTATGAGACTTTATAGTTTAAGAATTCGCGATATAAAAAAAGTCAAGCCCAGATCTACAACTCTTTCCAAACAATTGGATGCTATACTCTGCTTTAAGATAATATGCCCCACACACTTTATCAACTAATATTTCGTCCTGTCATTTCTCGGATTATTCTTTGCAATAAACACATCTCAAAATATTTATTTGGCAATTTTCATATCAAAAATTCTTCTTAATTTTCGTGGTAGAAAAATGGACTTATGTCCGGATGCCTATCCTACATATGAAGCATGTGAGATACGCATCATCCATTCTGGTTTTACAGAACAATCTATGATGACCTGCCATAGATAGGGTATTTGCGCTTTCGGCAATAGTATTCCTGAATACAAGAGTCACATGGTTGCTCTCAAAAGTTGAGAGGTGCCGTAAACATCAAGTGAGGCGTTTTGAGGGCCGAGGTACATGACTCCCTTTATCTCGTCCTGCCATTGTAGCATTGTGATCTGTGTGCCTGCTTTTCAAATTACTATACGCTGATTGTTTGCTGCAAATATAGCGGCGTCTGGTGTCGCTATTCCTGATTTGTGCCATGTGGCCATGTGGGACTTTAAATTTAACCAGTGTGGCGGCTATGCTAGTAGGCCAGTAGGGAACTAACTGTGTTGGATGGCCCCACAAAGGGGATGGTGGTCACGTTGTAGTTTCTGCTAGATGGTGCCAGGAGCGTGTAGTTTGACCAGACATCCCCTACCTCACACACGCGAGGCAAAAGTTCGTTCTCTATGCATGGGATGGAGTTCTTCTTTGCGGAGCTTGAATCAAGCTAAAGTTCTGCCGCATCTGCAAGTGTTGAGTCCCTTACAATTATGTCGTGGGATTTTGTGCTAGAGGCCACAGTAGGATGAGATCTAATTGTTTGTTAATCTACTGTGGCCGGAGGTTCGTTCCTCGATTGGACGAGGAATCTGTCTTAAGGGATGAGGTTGCTGCAGGGCAGTCGGTTGGTGTTGAACCAAATATATCTTGTGCTGTACAAGAGTTTTCGATTTCTTCAGATCCGGGGACCGAGGACGAAGGGGGCGAGGAACCAGAACAAAGAACAGTGACATTTTTATGGTACCTGATGAATTGGAAAATTTGAACCAACTGTGTTTGTTTGGTCCCTATCAATCCATAATATTTTTCTTGTTATTTCTCTACCCCTCGTATGGAATATATATAGGACTACATGATGACATAGAGACTTCGAGGGTAGGACAAATAATTCTTGATTTAACCCTATTTCATCTCCTTATCCATATGTTTTGAACCGAATATGTGTTCTAACTGGTTTTAGGAGAAGACGAATTGAAGGGACGACGAACATATTTCAAACAAAGGTAGCTTACACAATGGGAGGGCATGATGAGCCAACGGTGTGAGCGGCTGTCTTCTGATCGGATTGAAGATGAAGAAGAGGCCATGGCTACGGTGGTGTTCTTCATGCGCAGGCCGTGGTGTGGTGAGTGATATAAATACGCAGCTTGGGATCAGCCTGTTGGGGGCAGCTCTCTCTCTCTCCCAGCTGGACGGAGATAGAAGAACAAGCAAAACACAGTGAAGGGTTTTTTCAGCGAATAAAGCCCGGGCAATGAACGCCCTGTTTCTTTGATTGCTCGGCTCACAACTGCGCAATTAACACAGTCTAACCCAGCCGGCTTTGTAGCTTGGCACTAACGCCACAGCTCCAGGCGCAGGTACGCACTAACGCATCGCTGGCCGCTACGAGCGAGCGATCCGCCCGGCCATGCGCACGACGTGCGTAACGCGCACGATGTGTTCAGCTCTATCGTTCCCTGCTAACAGCCTGACTACTACCACTACGAGCACACGCACACACATACTACTGCCACAAGCGCACAAACACGCTACACACGCACGCACATACGTACACACACAGATGTGACCCAGCCCGTTGACCTGACCTGACGCACCGACGCCGGTCACACCGTCACGGACCCGACCTAGCGCACTGATGTCAGCACCGTGCTCCGTCACGGCTTATTCCCAATACGGCCAGCATTCGTTTGATCGCCAGAATGTAACTTATATGACGGCAAGTGTGAATGCACTGGTATGACACAGTAATTCACATGGGATAAAGTTAGAATACTATGGCTAATAAATAGTTGTATATGGTGAAATACAAGGGAGTAGTACGAGCCTGAGTCTGGTCGCTACAAAGCCGATGCGCAAGGTAAAGAGTACCATGCAGCTCGGCCTCCAAACGGCATTTTCGGTAAAAATCTCAGTATTAATAGATATAGCACATATCGGCTATCACAGAATAAATGACTGGTTCTAGCACGGATTTGATTGTTGGTAGATACTAGGAAGTACAACAACATCAAAACCTGTGGTCGCTATTATAACGTATGCGCATGCCATCTCCACAAACACCGCGAGAACATGAGAGAAGCATGTTCGAGAATACATGCTCGAAACGGTCATTATCCCGCGAGAACATGAGACAAGCATGTATGAGACCTTTGCGTGTAAAAATTGTGTCCGGCAGTTTGAGAATAGGAGATATTAGGAAAGAAACATTAAAGGGGACTAAGAAGCCAAGTATTCCACGATGCGATGCCCTAGGGAAGATCTCTGATGCTTGTCACAGGGCCATTGCAGCGTGCTCTGACATATCCATTTGTAGTACATCCACTTTGCATCCATCAACGTGGGGTGTACCTCGTCCAGATCACCTTGTCCACTTTCGCGAACTCTTGAGCAGTGTCGGAAAATGAAAAACTAGTGGTACGGGTTTCTATCGGATAGTTGGATGCCTCACATTTCGTTTGTGATATATCCATACACAATCAGATACGAAGTATTTCACTCATTTATCTTTAACACATGTCATTTCTTCTTCTTTTTTTGTGCCTCATTCATTGTTTGATAGCAGACATTTATTGCACTCAACATTTTTTATTGAATCATCCCAGGATCACCCACACATACTTTTACCTTGATTTCACACTCGGTAACATTTTTAACTCTTGAACCAATGATCCGTTTTTCAATCTGTTTGCAGATCTGGGTTAATGACATTTAAATGTTAAAACAAGATGAATTTTGAACATGGTATGAACAAGTTCAAAATTCCAATATTGATACAATAATGAAACTTATATGATATTCCATGCATCCACATATATAGGGCCTAATACGTCCTTCGAGATAGTGTTCGACCAATGATAAAATTATAAATAGATGAGATGTTTGGTATAAAAAAGATATTATCACAAACTCCTTTCACATATGAATTCAAGGGTATGCTTTGTGTGACATGCATGTCATATAATATTGTAGATCTAGGGAGTATACTGGATGGTACATGGCATTTAACTCTTTAAAACAAGATCAATTTTGGACATGATTTGAACAAGTTCAAATTGGAATGTTGATACAATAATGAGACTTATATGACACTCCCTCCATCCTCATATATAGCACACAATACGCTTTTCGAGGTAGCCTTTGACCAATGATAAAACTATTAATATATGAGATGTATGATATAAAAATTATATCATCACAAAGTCCTTTCAGATATGAGTTCGAGGTATAATTTTTGTGAGACGCGTGAAAAAATAATGAAGCATGCAAAAGAAAGTGCATGAAAAAGTAATGAAAACATGTAAAATAGCCTTGCAAACTCAGGCAAACCACGAAAAATAATTTGACAAAATAATATGAAAACTTTATTGCAGGACTTCAAGAATTGAAACGAAACCTTAATTTAAATATTACCAATATCCGCAATGAAAAAGCAATGAAAACAGGCAACGGAAAAATATTTTGTAATTGAAAAAAAACAATTGTGTTTGAAATTGATCTTGTTTTCAAGATTTAAATATCATGGGTTCTAATATCCAAACGGTTTATCAATCGGATATCTTGTCTAAAAGATATAATTGATACAAATTATGTAACCAGACTGAAAAGCATGGGTTGATGGGATGTAATATTACCTTTTTACTTCAAGCATACCGACTAGTCACTCTGTCGTGTTTGCTCCTAGCTAGTTGTCCCACATGTTACAGAGGTGGGTAAGAAATTAGCTGATTAAAGGAGAGAGAAGACAATGTGATGTATATATATCAGGCAATGTGTGTACTGCCATAATAGAGCAATACATGCACACATCCCCAGCCAATATGTGTGGAATCACGGTACCCAGTAAAAAAGGGACCGCTAGAAAACCACTCCCGGGCATTGTCCTTTTATTTAGATTTTTATCACGATTTTATGCACCAAACATTACTTCAACTTACAAATAATATCTTGGTATGAAAAAAGTTGAAAATTAGGCTCATTAAGATCTGGATCGCCATACAACAACCATATCAAAATAATTGTCTGTGTAGCATGCTTCTTAACGTACTACTGATATAAATTTCTGCTAGATCTCAGAATGCGCCTCTCTACTGTGGCCAGGCACCATTCGGATGTTGTTGAGCCATGGTGATGGATATTTCAGCGTACGCGTCAATTATCTTTTCCGTCGCAATGCACGGACATATGTGTTACTATAATTATATATGCACAAGGCTGCAACTTGTAATACCATAACATGCGATTTGATCAGAAATAAAGCAAAATAAGAGGGGCGCGACACTTGCTTTTGGCAAACGTTTTGTGTGCATGTGTTCTCCGATTTTTTTATGTGATCGATCCTGAGAGGCGAATCCCAACAATTATTGCAAAGTTCACCATCCATGTTCAAACAAGATCAACATGAAGAAAATTAAGGCCACATATGACTGCCCAAGAGGCAAAGGAAAAGCACTAGGAAAATTAGCCTCGTGCGGACGTGAAGCTGATGCTGAAGCATTTCTTCTCGGTTTTCTTATCGTCACCTCAGGCGGAGCTTGAACAGCTCGGCACATATTCTAGAATGCTGGCAGGTGTTGTGCTGCAACTCACAATCTGCAGCATACTGTTGATAGGTTTATTTGTCAACTTGTAGGAAACAAAAAGCAAACTCATATCACTGCTGAATACAAAGCAAATTACGTAGGGTTCAATTTTGGACTAGGGCCACTTATCGTGTGTTACACCGAAAAGAGAATACAACCTTTGGGAATAAGAGGCTATGCCTCTGCATACTTACTAGTGTCATATATACATACAAACGTGGGGACTGCAATACAATACAATACATATGTATTTGTCTGAGTGGCGCGGCGAGGTACACAAAACCATATATTCCAGGTCGATCAATGCCCTCTTCTATTTCAGACCAGACAGGGTGATGATAATGTATGGGGAGAGTTGAAGCATCAGAGTCGCTATCACCGGCACTGCCAGGTTCCAGCCTGCGTCGCAAGTGTGTAACCTATTCCACAGGACCACTCTGTCGTTGTAAAAATTGATCACCCTATTGACACCCCAAACGGCTTCCAGCGCCAGGAGCGCGAAAACCATAAAACTGCAACAAAGGAGGGCTTTAGTGCGCTCCCCCGGAGACAGCACCGCGTACATCCCAAACGCGAAGGCGGACCCAAGGCACCTAGCTGAGCAAGCCAGGAATAGTTCGGAGCCGAGCAAGGAGTTTATGCGCATCTGTATCACAAACTCGGTCCTCAACCCTGCAACCATGAGAAGGACGGTGGATCCACTGGAGAAGAGGAATGCTAGTGTGTTGGCCCTGACGAACACGTCGAAGGCGTACTGCCCAACCAGCGTGGGTGTGCCGTCTGCTCGGTACCCACCTGGCACGGCAAAGGCTGCGGCGAATGTCACTGTCAAGACCAGCACCGTGCCTAGACCAATGATCTGCGTGCAATCCATGATGTTCTGCGATAGGCCCTTCTTGTTATTCTGGATTTCTCTCTCTCTCTCTCTCTCTCTCGGTAAGATATTCTCCCGTGGCCGTGCGTAATCAGTCCAAACGGCGACATTGTCCAGCAACCTGTATGTATATCCTAAATCATGGATTCTGGAAGAAAAAAAAAATATGTCCACTCATTCAAACAGATACAGCTTATTGGAAGTATATACATGAGCGCGTGAAACAAGAAAAGTTAACTCCTAGCTTACCAAATAGCCGCAGGATCTGATGGATGCAAGCTCTCGTGGCGTTTCTCCCTTCTTGTTTGTTAAATTTAGGTTAACCTCTGGTATTATTGACACCAGAGCACGGACAATCCATGCATACCCGACCTCCGCAGCAAGGTGCAGTGCAGTGTTCCCATCGTCATCCTGCATGTTCATCACGGACGATGCAAACATCTTGCGCAACTTGTATACCACATTGAACCTTTTATTCTGGACTGCGACATGGAGGAAGGTCCTGCCGTTGCCATCACGTAGCTGGGAGCAGTAAGGGGCGCTCTTTTTCTTTTCCATTTTTGAGGAATAACCAGAATCACACTTTTTCTTTTGTAGCAAGGCCAAAACATTATGAAGATGGCCGTTTGACGAAGACAGATTTATGGGAAACGACCCTTCGCTGTCCGGCAAATACACTGCAGCTGGGTCAGCCTCCAGTAGCAATCCCATTGGTGCCCCATCTTTGGCTGCAACATGAAGGGGCGTGCTTCCCATGGATCGGTCTGTTTGTTTGATAAAATCTTTGTTCCTTTCCAATAGCTTTTTTGTTGTCTCTGCATGCAATGGTAAGTTAGTTACCACTATTAGTTAAGACTTGCAACGGCCAAGATAAAATCAAGCAAAAAGAGTGTTTTTAAGAAAACACACACATGCGCGCGCGCACACACACACGTGAAGCCTGGAAACAGATGGAAAGCATTAGAAATCAATTGAGGTTATGTTCAATACAGTTATCGTAGCTCTCATGATGCTTGAGCTTGATCCGACATTTCATCATGAGAAGATCAACTTTTAACTGTCTTTTCCATGCATGGGTTGATTGTGGCAGGGCTTTGAAGATTTCAGAATTTCTCTTCATCCAGATGTTCCAACATGCCATGATGATAACTTCCATCGCAAATTTTGGAGCCAACTCTTGTAAAGAGAGCATGATCTCATCCATATAGTCGAGATTCCTCTATTCCTGATTGGAATTAGGCAGTCCCAACTTTCAAGGGCAAAAGGGCAGTCCCAAAAAAGGTGTGGCGCAGTTTCTTCTGTTGAGGTATTGCAGAGCCCACAATTATAGGATGGTATATGAAATGATTTTCTGTGGAGCAGGTTTCTTGTGTTTGCTATATCATGCAAGATTAGACAGAAGAATATCTTATATCTGAGTTCAATTCTTCCAAATCTGTTGAAAAATGGGGGCAGCTGGCGGTGCACTTGTTAAAAAAATTGTACATCCTGATGGATGAGAAAGCATAGCTATTCCTAGGGTATTTCCATTTGATTTGATCATCCTGAAGATTGATAGCTTCTAAGGTATTCTGCATTGCCTGGACTGTTCTATAGTTCTTGGGTCAAAACCGAAAGCCTGGAACATTTTTGGGAACTACAAAAACATGGGACAGAAAGAAATAGTGGCTGGTTAATTACTAGAACCTGGCTGGGAAGTAAAAGTTATAACTCCAAACTCCAAAAATAGAAGCTTGATTTGCATGCTGTTTTGCACCACTAGGGCGTCACGTGGGCATGCGACATCACAAATATGCGACATCACTCTATGTAGCGCTTCCCATCCTTCATGGATCAGGTGCCCACACGATTTTTGTTGTTGGTTGACGAGTTTGAGCAGTTATCACAGCCACTGCTTCCACGGCTCTGCACCTTGAGGCTGTCCCACCCATGGTTTTCACTTCTCAGTGCAATTTCATTGAAATTACAGAAATTTCATTAATGTTGGTACATACTAAAATAATTGCCTTTTGGTCAAAATATTTCAGAAAATACAATAGTACACACATATTTATACAATTCAATTAATTTCCCCAACATTTGGTTGGATTTTAACCATATTCAAGTGGAAATCATGGTCCTTCGACCGAAATGAAAGCCTAAATAACCGAATTTCACTATCAGTGATTTCCGCTATGGCTGAAATACTTGTGAAAATAAAATTTTAAACCATGGTCCAACCTCGCCACCACCCTGCTGTCGCACTCTCCTTGCGGCGACCCCCGCCACTAGCATGTCACCCATATAGGGCTCGTCCGTCGTGTCGAACCAGCACCATCTCCTCCTGCCGTCATCACCTAGCCCTCCGGCTAAGCTCCAATCGTCAGTCGCAGCCCCTCACGACGGCTTCCATTCCACCGAGATCCAACCCCCATCTCCCTAGTCTTCCTCGATCTCAAACCCAATAGTCATCACCCTCTCATCCCCGGAGGTCAACCAGACGTCAACCTCCGTCAATAAGCATCTCATGTCATGTTCCGACATCAACCCGGCTCATGGTGCTGCCCCCTACCTCCACCATCCCCATGCTCTTCTAGCCGTTGCAGCTTGTCGCGCCACCAGCTCGCCCTACACCAGCCACGGGCATGGTCGACAACGCGCGGTCATGGCTTGCAAGTACTGGGGACAGTGGTTGAGCAACCTGACACAAGCCTCTCTCTCTCTCTCCTTGACGTCCACCAGTTCAGCACCGAAATGGTCCCAAAGCTAGCCTTATTTTCCTCCCGAATGGGCCAAATGCCACCTAATTGTTCTGCCAGTCCGTGCCTACCAAACGGGAGCTGGAGGAGGTTGTCTGGATGCTTTTAGCCATCCGGCATCTCTTCCATGGATCATAATGTCTCCTACCTAAAAAAAAATAAGGTTATGTCATCGTCTCATCTTTTGTTCAAACCTTCTTTACATAAGTTCCCCACTTCTCGTCTCCCCTTATGATGTTTTTCCTTCCATTGCTATTTTTTTCTAACCAGTTTCTCTCAAAACCGCCATAACTGCCCCACATCTTATTTGATTACCAAATATAATCTTGTTTTCTTTGGTAAGTCAATCAATGCTTATCTCTCCTATCTAAAAAAAGTTATGTTGTCTCCCCATCCTTCGTCTATCCTTCTTTATGTAAGTTATTCCCTTCCCCTGTCCCCTTTTGATTGTTTTCCTCCCACCACTTATTTGATCTCACCGACTTTATCTCAAAACCGACTTAGCTACCCCACCTCTTATTGGATTACTGAATAAAATCTTTTTTTGGTGAGACAATAAATGGATATCTTTCCTATCTAAAGATGACATAAGGGATGTCGTCCCCTCGTCCTTCTTCCAACCTTATCTACCTAAGTTCCCCCTTCCCCTCTACCCTTATGATTTTTTCCTCCCAACATTAGTTTTTTCAGTGTTTATTTTGCCGAGGACACATAAATGCATATATTCACAATCTCTTTGTTGGATCATCGTACTACATTAGAGAGAGCTCCACTATTTATTCATATTTTTTGATAACCTTTAAACCGTTAAAACCTTAACGAGCCTAAACACGTTATATAGCAAGCTATGATAATAGATACAGTTTTAGTGTGTGTGTGTGTTCCCATGCGCGCGTGGGTGTATTCGCGTGGAGAGAGAGAGAGATTCACGCACTAGTCATCAACTGTCAAGATAGTATGAAGAACACCAAAAGTAAGCATTAAATCCAGGTTCGTAGACCACCTACCGACAGATTTCCACGCAATATATAACATGCATTTTTCTGGTTTCCCATTTTACCCTTTTTACATCATATATCTGCTTTTTTTATCGAGTGTGCAAATAGTTGATGTATGAGCAAACAACAAAAATAAGGTGCATAATGTTAGATGTTATACCTTAGGGTGTAGCTAGGTTTCAGTCTCCCGATATTTATGGTATAAAAATAGAAAAAAAATGTATGAATCTTAGTGCAAGATAAAAGGAATATAGGATCGACCGAGACTTAGCAAAATTGTATACCTTATTACTATGTCTATCTTAATCAATATCAAGATGGTAATTTGTAAATATGGAAAACTAATGGAATAATCATTAGAAGGAATTACCATATTCCAATATTTCCTACAAGAAACAAGAGTTTCCATCATCTAAATTAAGTGATACGTCTATATAAATATGTTCTACTCAAGAATAAAACCCAAGGTCATCAAGTAATCGGGAGTATGTTATACAAGCAAGACAAATAAGGTTGTGTTTATCAAGTGATTAGAGATAGTTATTAGGAAACACACCAATGGAATAAATGGCTACAAAGTTGTCAGCCATAGCTTGAAAGCACATGTTAAGATACTACAAGGATCTTGTGCTCTAATCAAGAGTGAACTGATGTGTGAAAAAAAAACAATAGGAAACAACAGTAGGGAGAAAATTCTAGTCTACCATGTGCAAATGCTACAAGTAGACTAACTATTGAGATAATACAATTGTTCAGGAAAGACCACGCTGCAGAATTTAGTCTAAATTTCAACTTACTTGAATCTCAAGAGGATACCCATGTATCCCCATCCTCCTGTTTATCATGCATGATCCGTCTGTGACTAGTAAAGTGGGGAACATCTCAAACCCTTCAGACAAACACTAACTCAAGATCAGCTTAATCCCAGTTTACATATCCACTCTTTCTTGCAATGAATAGTCTCCTGTATTTTAGCAAAAAGATAGTAAATCTGTCAATGTAGTGTACCTTTTGTAAGGCTTTGGCTGCAATCTGCTTCGACTGATACAAGCATCGGCACAAAAAGTATCGACACAAATCTGTGACGGTTTAAATCCCTTGTGATGATAAAAGCACACATATTTGGTACATGTAGTGGTTTTTCCAGAACCTACAGACATATATCGTTGTATGTTCAGACTTCAGTGATCATTAAGGATCAATGTTACATTGTGAATTTGTAATTCAAATCAGCAACCATATATGGAGGTTGAATCAGAAACAGGTGTAGAACACACAAAAAATAAAGAAGTAGAAGGGAACATGCAAGGTTGGTCAATCACACTGACTTTGTAGTTTGACGAACATGGCGACATTGGACTTGCCCTTCTTCGGGACAAAGGTGGGCTTCTTGGGTCCAACATGCGGCAGAGCTGCATTCCGACGGACTTCTCTATGATGAGGCGCTTGTTGGTGCCGGCAACGAGGGCCCAATCAATGTCTACTGAAAACCCAGAACAAAAGGAATTGTTTTCATAAAAAATATAAATTTGTAGCATCACACTTTATATCGTAGAAAAGGTCATCCATAATACAATAGCCTAATCATGTTCCTGGCCTGGATCAATCAAATCGCAACTAATGCATATCAAAATCACAAATGATGATTATGTTCGAGGAAGTATAAATATTCTCCACTGAACTGAAGCCACTCAAGTATAAATATTCTCCACTGAACTGAAGCCACTCAAGTCACAAGTAACACCATTCCCAATTGCAGAAGCACCAAAAGAGGCGATCGATTTTACTCACCGTCACTAGGAAGGTGAACCCTTCCTTGCATATAATCATGATGTATCCAATCCTGCACAACCATGGGAAAACATCAAACATTACAAATAACAAATCCTCAGCTGAAATCGAATACGACAACAAATCATCCAAAAAGACGAGGATACATCCTTGACGTGGTAGCAGCCCCCCTCCCCCCCCCCCCCCCCCCCCCCCGAGTAAAAACAGAGGAAAAGTGAACCGGTCATCTCTAAATGTGTACATTGTGGAGCAAATAAGAAGGGCACTTACCTCAGTGACATCCTTGGCGATCTCCAGCGATGGCGCCTCCCTCCTTCCATGACCCCCCGTCAGCAAACTTCACACACATAAAGACATGTGAACAAACCCTTCGCAGTTGCGGAGGTAGCGTGAATGGATTTATCAATAGGGGAATGTGCGGACAGGGATCCGTTGGCTGACTTGATGATCGATGTCGGAGACGTAGACCATCCTCTGTCGACACCTAGATGCCTCCCCCTTCCTTCCCTCCTCTGCAACCATCATAGAGGCCGGTTTGAATGTGAAGACGAGAAGGTTTGGGGAGAGGTTGATCCGAGGAGGGTGCCTTCTCCAGTGGCGGAGGAGCTGGGATGCGCCGACGGGATGGCGCAGTGGAGGGGCTGCTCGGCGGCCCGAGGTCCTACTCGGGAGCGGGCAGGGATGAGCGGAGCAGATGATGGAGAGTGCACGAGCACGTGAAAGGCGGCGGCGGCGACGGCGGCAGTAACCCTAGCTGTGGGAGGATAGGGTTGTTTTGGGCGAGGGATGAAAAAGCCCCTGGCTCGCTGCCCAACCTAGCACTCGATGTGCTTTGTTTCTTTCTTCGTTCGTTTGGCACAGTAAAATATGGACAGGTGTATCACGCGAATGAGTGCCCTTTGCGCGACGTTTATTGTGTTTGATATATATATATGCATAAGATGACCTAGTAGCTAGACGACTCGGTGTACTACTACTAAGCCTACTCGGTTACTAGCTAGAATACTACTCGGATATGCACGTCCTTGGTTAGCTCTAACAGATTAATGGTGCTGAAAAAAAATGTAATAACTAACTTAAACGGAATGAAGGGCAGAACAGTCAAATGTAAATACCATTTTATAAAATTCATTTTCAAGTGATATTATTCCATGTTATGCTTTATCATTCTTTCTTTTAAACTAACATATTCAAAAGTTTCATGATTGAATCAAGATGTTATCAATAAGATAACTTGTCTATTCAGTAACATTAGCATTGCCCTCTCCTGATTTGCATTACCTACTCATTAGTTTCTTTTATTATTATTTGTGTTATTACGGTCATAGGAACAAATATCAATGGAAATAAAAAAACTGTTATGTATAAACCTTATTACCCATTTATGTCATAATATAGAATATCATGTATGAAGAAATACCGCATAAAAAAATTTCGTGAACTATTGGTACGAATAGCATGTATTAAGAAATAAATACAGGATTTATTAAGAAGAACAAGGGATCAAACTCCATGTTAGACGCTTTGGTGTCTCATAAATACGGAATATTCTTTCAATGTGAGGCCAATTTCCATCAATAGTGAGGCGTCTATGGTGCCTTAGTCAATATCTAGAGCCTTCGGCTCGGTCTTTTAGAGGTGCTTGTATGGGTAGTTGTGTGTGTTTTCATAGGGGTGAGTGTATGTACACGTTTGTGGTCGTTTATAATGCAGACAAACACGTCTCTCTCTCTCTCTCTCTCTCTCTCTCCACGTGCATGAGTAAAAATATCTCAAAAAATGAGTATGAAATAAATTTTCCAGCAACCAAGCCTTGCACGACTAGCAATTTATAGGCCATCACCCGATCACCGGGAAGTTGTGTTCTCTCCATATTCTTTGTGTCACCAAGGTTTAACACCTCTCCTACAGCCAGCGTTCATCAAAATATTGCAAGAAACCAATAGAAAATGCAGTAGCTTGAGAATAGGAGTTGTGGGGAAAGGTACGCTTAGTGTGATTTGCACGTGTGGTGTTAAACAATATGATGTTCCGGCGCAACGCAATGCCACCTTCAACCCAATGAAATGTTGTTGAGACCATAGTAATATGATGTGTCATGTTCTCCTTTGTCCAACTAGCGACTAATAGCAGGAAAGGAAATGGTATTCTAGGTGTAGATACTTCATGATAGCACGAGAGAGACAGCCCATCAGTTCAAAGGGTTCCACTTTTGGCGATCCCACGGTCATTGAGGACTTGATTTCAGGGAAGGTTTGTACCCTGTTGAGCACGGGAGATCGTAACCTTTGAGCTTTGTTAATTTTATTTCTTTTCATGCTCAACTTATTATTAGTGTGATGGTTTTCCTACCTAGCCGTGAAGACATATTATTTTGGATTACTGTAGCTTAGCTTTTCTAACGGATTTCTCCAAAGTAAGGTAATTTTCTTGATCATAATTTTGGAATTTCCAGTATACTCACTTTATTTCGGATAGTTTGTTCGTTATCAAGAATTGTTTACTTTCAGGAGTCGATAGTATGGTGCCATCGGCAGGTCTGGTGACTTATGATTCTATACACTTGTTGAATGCTAGAGCTCATCGCCAATTATGTCATTGCCACCAGCTTAAAGCAGAATGTATTGCATGGTTATGCACTCAAACTTTTTTGACCGTTGCGTTCTCTTCTAAGCTTAACATGGATTCCATACACTTCCATTGCATTTCTAGAATACCAAGAGGAATAATAGAGCGGCCCCTACAGATTCCGCTTGCTGGATAAATTTGAAGGTCAAGGACGAATTCCGCTCGTTGGTTAAGTTTTTTGTTATTAACAACGCCTCTATGCGCTTTTGGTTGGACTGTGGCACAGAGAGGGGCCCCTTAGCCTCTCCTTTCCCACCATGTTCTCCTACTGCTCTAACCCGGAGATCTCCCTTAGGGAGCTCTCTCCTAATAATTGGGACTTTGAATTTCGTTTCCCACTTTAGATATTGCTAGCTGGCAAGAACTTACTGCGTATTCCCTTCCCTGACCTTGGACAAAGTCGGGATTCTCTAGCCACATTTTTCTTTAGGCTTGTTCTCAGTCAAATCTCTTTACTCTAAGCTTATCTCTAGGCGGCCCTCTGCTAGATTCAATAAACTTTGGAAAGCTTGCCTTCCCCCTAAAATCAAAGTTTTTCATGTGGATGACCTTACGCAAACAGTCCCAGCTGGTGATCAAATTCTCAAGAGGCAAGGCATGGCTAATGCGAAGTGCTTTCTCTGTCGAGAAATCGAAGATACATAACACATTCTCTTCTGGTGTGTGCTGTCAAAATTTACATGGAGCTGTGTTCGAGCCTGGATGATAACTAGTTGGAATCCTAACAGTTTCCATGATCTTTTTATTGCTATCCGTAATGTCAAAGGACAACACCTTCGCATCTTTTGGTTGGCATTTGCTGCCTTACTAGATCATTGTAGGCGCGCGTTGTTGTGCCCGTCCATTTTGATGCTATATATTAGGAGACATGCAAATAGATGGAAGTATTTTTTACGTTATTATTGTCAGTAATTTTTGTAAGTGATTTTGTCCCACTGTAGCCTGGTCTATTTTTCACACACATGAATAAAAAACCCGTCTAGGCTTCTAAATAGTTCCATCTTTACCAAACAAGTTCAAAAATATTTGTTTGAAATTAGACAGAACTCATCCTGGTTTAACAAAATATTTGCTAAAAAAATCACCACAGGTCCGGGGAACCTTGTGGAAGGATGTGATGGATTACAAAGGGAAAATATTAAAATCACCAAATGCCAACTTTGAACAATGCCACCAAACAGCCATTCTCAACTTTATCACTGGACACTGAAATATATCTAACATAAATACATAATATTTGTAGAACAGGCGACGCATGAGATCGTTTCCTTCAGCTTGGGTTTATGGATAATGTGAGCCCGCACAAGAAAAAAGTTTGACTTACATGCACTATATGAAATCTGTTCAGAACAGACTTACATTGTGCATGCTTGCACCAACATTTTTTGATCTATCTCTTAAACTATTCCATTCTTGCCAAGAATTGATCTCTGCTTTCCAAAAAAATGATCTCTGGCTGTAGCTCCTCCAGGTGAAGCCATCGTCAACGGAGCCCATGTCCTGCACCTGCACGGATCCCATCCTCACCTGCATCCTCTGACTTTTCTGCGTGCTTGCCTTGTACATCAGAAGATAAAAAGAAATGTGCCATAAATTCTCAAAGGAAAAAATGGCCATTTATTTTAGTTTTGTGAACCCTAATCGATTACTACAAGTGTTAGCCTGAGGAGCGGGTCAGCCTACCATTGTTAGCCCGAGAGTGCTAGCAACCCTACGTATTCTATGGTTGCATCGGTAGTAACCATTGATCGAGCACATAAGAAAGAGCTTTTGTGGTGATTCCGGTACAACCATACAAGCACCGCTGACCTTGGGTACTTGGAGTCACGAATATTCTTCTGGACATACTTTATCCAGCTGAAGTCGTCATCGTGTTCCTCAATACCTGCAAGGGTGAGGAGACATGTTGCACGGAGCTCAGCCTCACCTGCGTTCTCCACTTGGGCATCATTGTTCTGCATTGGTTATGGTTGTGCTCATGAGGCGATCATAGAAATAAAAATAGTTGCTAGCGCACAATCACCTGAAAATTGCTTAAGTTTCATTCAATAATCTCAACTGGAACATAAGAAGGTTTCAGTTCTATGTGCAACATATCCTTCCAAAGAAATAATCATCTATGATTATTCCAAAAGAGATACCTCAGGAATCTGTAGTCAAACTATTGAGTCACTTATTTTGGGATGGAGGGAGTATATCTTAATCAACAAATTAGTAAATATAAACTATCTAGGTACCATTAGATTTTAAATTACAATAGTTACACCTTATTAGATGTTTGAAATCTTTTACTTACATATTCAACATACATGTTCACATAAAAAAGTCAATACCTGCAGTGAGCATTTTCGTTTGCATCATCCATGTAGTTTTGTTGAGGAATTGACAACGACAAGGCGATATAGTTAAGTAACATCATAGAGATATTGACAATGAAAATACATGGGTTTACACTCCAAACTATAAATCTAAGAGCTGGTATGGTTTTATCGTTTTACTGATACTGAACACAATAGAACTTAAAGGTGTGTTTGGATTCTGCCCTTGCTAGCCCTGCCCTACCAATCCGTTGGCTGCCAAAAAATTGGCGAATGATTCTGCCGCCCGTGGCTCGCCCAAAAGTTGGCGCAAAAATGAAATGGGGATGCTAATGCTGGCAGGGCGTGCCAAATTATTGGCCCTCATCCAAACAAGCACCCAGGCCCGCTCAACGACAGATTTTTTGGTTGGGCCGCTGTAGGCTCCAATCCAAGCACATCCTAAATTTCTCTCCAACTGAGAGCAGCGGCCATACATGGATATGCCCAGGAAGCTTGTCATCGCAATTGGAAAAACAAGTTAAAATCAATAGCAGCTGAACAGTAGTATAATGTGTTTGGCTTTACAATGCCACATGTTATAATCTTACCTGACATGGCTACTCAACATGTGAGAAATAACCTCCAATCTTGGAATTTTTTTTCTGCACAGGAAAGATCGAGATACTATAGATGTCCTCAGTTGCTAGTAATATAGAAGCATCATCAAGAAGCAGAGTAGTTTGCCTAGTGTGATGGTATGAGGTAAATCAATATCCAACCCTATAACTAATCTATACCTAATCTATACCTAATATTAAAAGGAGGATTGTTTCTCCACTTTTTTTGGTTTACAGTGGGACCTAAATGTTTTTTCGTCCGTCAGTGGGACCAAGGAACCAACGATTTTCGTCCATCCACAATTTTCTCGCGCGAGGGATTGATTTTGAGTCCAGTAAAAAACCAAGAAAAAAACTGGCCAAAACTAGAATCAAACATGCAACCAGCGAGCCTGCACAACACCAACACAGATAACCACTATGGACAACCGACTATATTGCTATGTTTGCAGCAGAATGTGTAAAGAAACAATGGACACTGGCATAATATTTTTTTCGAAAAGATGTAAAGTTTTTAAAAATTTTGAAAGTGATTTTATTTTTCACAAAAGTAAATACAATTGGAAAAACGAACATTTTCCAAATATGTTAACAAATTTTTAAAGACTCGAACATTCTTTGGGAATCTCAAACATTTTTTGAAGAAACAAAATTGAAAATGAGAACATGTTTCGAAACTACGAACAACTATTTGAATATGCGAACATTTGTTTTAAAAATCATGATTTTTTTACAAAAGCATGAGCATTTTTTGAATTTAAGAAAATGTTTGTTCAAAAGGCAAAAAATTTATGAAATTTCCCTAATAATTTTTGAATTAGCAAACAAATTATGAGAACACGAACATTTATTATTTTGTGAAAAGAAGATTGAAGACGGAAACCTTTTGTAAAAACGTGAAAATTTCTCGAAGTTATGAACATTTTTTAAAAACCATATAAAATTATGAAAATTCCTGGACATGTTTTTTGAAATTACGAACAAATATTGATAACATGAACATTTTTTGCATGATGGAAAAAATTGAAAACGTAATTATTTTATGGAATTAGTGAACTTTTTTAATTTATGAACAAAATATAAAATGCGAACATTTTCAGAAATTTCAAACTCTCTGGATTTTTCGCAAACATTTTTTTAATTTTTTAAACATTCGTTGAAAAAAGAAAAATAAACCTTGAGTGATTAAATTGGGCTAGCTCATACTTCTGTCTATTACGTGCATCCATTATTATTAAGTCAGGTGAAATGAGTATGTCCGTTCTTTTTGGATCGTTCGAGAAAAATGATTGATTTAATGTGTCCAGTAGGTGGTTAACTGGTTATAGAGCATCAGTCAATGTATGCAATGGGTTTTCTTTCCTCCAATTGATGCATTATATGCGGGCTAATTAGCCCAAGTGGCAGACAAAAAATATGATTTTTACGTAGAAACTGTTTCATCATGTCGTAACTGGCTACAATTAGATGCATTAGTTTGTTTACTTATCAAATTAAATAGTCGCTTCTCCTTTTTTACGTAGAAACTGCTTCTTCAAGTTGTCTCTTGGTCGTAGAGTTTTGTCCTTCATGAGAGGGTTTGTTTACTTATCAAATTAAATAATCACTTCTTCTTTTTTACACCAAATTTCATTAGTTTATTTACATTTGCAAATTGTATGGAGAATCAATAAACTGCTCGAGGAATCAATAGAGAGTGAAGAGTGGATCCCGACTATCTCTAGAGAGACAAACACACCATTGTTTTGTTATAGATGAGCAAGAAGGATTTAACTTTGCTTTTCTCAAAAACATAAGAAATTAACTCCCAGTATATTGGATGCTTTGTACGCAGGATTTTGGGTGAACATGAGATAAGGGTATATTATGAGACTACGGAGTATGATATAACTTAATATATAATTGCAATCGGATAGTGTTTAACTTGGTTGTGTTGTAGATTCATCGACTTTACGTTCACAACCTGGATTTGGGGTTAAAACATATGATTATAACTTCAAATATAATGGGACTGCCCTTAGGGCAATTGAGTGTGTGAGTTCAACTACTTAATTAGTTGATATGTTGTGTTTGCACATCCCATGTTTTCTAAATTTGAATACATATCAATTTATTTCTCCCGTTGCAATGCACGGGTATATGTGATAGTAAACTCACAATACGAAGAATTAATAGATCAAAAATTTACAAAGCTTACTTGTGATCAGAAGGATTGTGCATTACTTCATACAAAATTGTGATCAGACCATCCCTTTTGTTCTACAACAGATGGCGTGTGGATCAGTCACACATCAACATCCCTTTTGTTATATAGCAAATAGGAAGGAGGAGAAGGGTTGGGCTGCGAGGAAGGGGGGTTGCAACGGTGGACGGGGCTGGGCTTTGGTGACCGTGCCGGCCTGGATCCCGCTGGCGCCGCCATGAATCCCGCCGCAACAGAGGTGCGTGGGACGCGGTGGACGAGGGTCATACGCGGAGGATAATGGATAGGAGAAGGGGGACGGGGAAGATACCTGCGCCACCGTGGATCCTGCTGGGCGCTGCACCATAGGAATACCTGTCGCCGACCTCCATCTAGGGCGCCGCTGGAGATGGGGATGAGGACCGGCGATGGGATGGGGAAGAGCGTGACGGAGACAGGCAATCGAGCGAATTGGACGGGGTCGCTTCTTTGGTGAAGCGTTGTAATGGGCTGGACGACGGCCCAATGCTTTCGTTTCGGCTTCCAGAGCAGCAGCCCATAGGACAGATGGGCCAGAATTAGACATATGCGAGACAAATTGCTTTAGACACAAGATCTGACGGCCAGAAACATCTAGATCTTGAAAACGGACGGTCAGAAATCCAAATCGCTGAGAGGGCTCGCTTTAGGCTCGGTTTTACTGTCCTTAATAATGTTGGTGTCTATGGCCCATTTGTAATAAGTTGACTATTTAGCATGTTTTCCCCGTAAACCGGCTGATTATTGTTCAAATTGATTGCTATTGTATGGTTATGGAGCCCGCTCACTAAGGATGAGGATGCACCTACCATCAACACGATACTTGCTGATATCCTCCGCACGGCGTCCTCACTTTGACCCCCTGCCAGCCCGACGCAGGAGGTCATGTTTGATTCTTCTTCGTATGGATAGGCCTTTTTTGATGTTCCTAGTTATTTTTTTTGCCCCGTGTGCCCACTGTTATTTTTTGCTTGTGCTAGACGCTTGTGGGCTATGGCTAGAACTTATGTCATGGTTTCCTGAACCCTCCTTGTATGGTTGTACTCTGGTTGTCGTGATGGCTTTATTTATAAAGTCATGCATGATGCCTTATATCTAAAAAAAGAGGAATGAGAAATACTACATCCACATAATGAGTTATGTATGTTTATGGGCTGGGTTGATTTGGCACGGTTGATTGGATTAAGGGGGAGTGTTAGGCCCACTCACACTAAAATTAAGGGAGGGTTAGTAGTAGATTAAGAGAAATTGAGAGTTAGTGTGTAAGATTTCGTAAGGTTATTCATAAGTCCAGCATTATCGAAGAAGAATTTCCACAACTTATATACCACCACTGATGAACTTTGTTCTCTCCACGATCATCGAGTCATTCAATGCATTTATCTTTATACCCATTATAAACAGAAACAACGCATTACAAAAATTACGTAGGACAATGAATTGAGTGTTTTCTTTTCATGTTCAAAAAATGCAAATGAAAGGAATAAGAAAAGAGATATTATCTTGAGAATACAATATCGCATGAAATAAACGCTTTTCATGGAAGAAAGAGACGGTAATGGACGTTGTGAAGACTTAACGTGCCATCTTGACCCCTCCAACCACCAACTTGTGTTTGAGGGGCAAAGCACCACAACTTGATGGTACAGAAGTGTACAACAACATCTACCACCAACGAAGCAACCACATCAATCCTTTTTCCTTACTTAATTCATTCTGTTAGATTCATTGGATACAAGCATCATTCATGTCTATTTCAATAGGTATCTTATGAAGTTGATTTAAGATGAATATTTTCAGCGACCACAACCTCCACGGTTAAGAGTTTTTGTACCAACACCGATCGACATTATTCTCCTCATGCTACATCAGACATTCAATGTCATTCATCCTACACTATTAAGAGCGTGTGTGATTGCTATATGGCGAAACGTGCATGGATGGCGAATTTGTAGAGAGAGAGAGAGTTGCCAATGTTTTGGCGAAACGTTGATTCATTTCCGTTTCGTCAAATTTCTGGTACTCAATATGTATCATTTTTAGCAAAAGTAATGCCGAAATTTTGTATGCCCTCGCTCGTTATTAACATATATATATATTTGGTACGACCGGGTGTAGTTACTCTCACTTTTGTTTCGTATGCTATAGGTAGTATCTATCATTTTGAAATGTATGTACACGTAGTATGTAGTATATAAGAATATTTAGGTAGTATATATACAAAAAAATTGGTAGTATGTCTCATATTTTGAGCATATACTTCATGACCCAATAGATTGGCCAAATATAATCAGCATATGGAAAGGTTTAATAGTGCAAAAATATATACAAAACCAGTATAATATAGGCACTAAGGTAGAAGATATGTTAACATATCTTGAAACATTTTTAGGAGAATCTGTAAAAGTTTTATGGGAACAATGGGTAGAATCATACCCTAGTCAATATGAAGAATTAAAAAGGGCAGGAAGTAATCCTAATAACTTTGCGAATGTTATCTCAAATATGATCATAGCAGAAGATCCAAAGTTAGGACACACCTCATTACAAAATGAAAGACTAAGAGAGATTGAAAAGCTAACATTAACAAGCTGGAAAGGAATAAAAGAATTTTCCCAGCATTACCTATATAATGCTACTACCGCAAAACAAGGTTTTAATGTAGGTGTAGTAGAAAGATACTTTAATAAGTTGCTAGATCCTTTAGGGTCAATAATATTTGAGGAATATAAAAAAGAAACAGCAGGAAATGTGGTAAATATATCTCAGGCCGTAACATTTGTTTTCAAACAATTAAGAAAGGTATGTACTAGTATTCAAGCCCAAAGATCTATGAAGAAATCAGACTATAATTTCTGCAATAATATAGTCCAAATACCACTAACATATGGAGAAGAAAGGCATAGGAAAAACAAATATTATAAACCACAAAGGAGAGATAATAGAAATTTTGGAACAAAGAAAAGATATTTCTTAAGAAGGTCAGACAATAGAGCCCCATTCTTGCATAAAAGAAATGTAAGAAGATATAATCCTAAGAAAACCTATGATAAAACATGCAGGTGTTTCATATGCAACTCTCCTGATCATCTAAGTAGAACTTGCCCCAATAAAGACCAGAAAAGGTACTCCGGTAAATATGAAGAACAAGAGAGAGTTTTAATTATAGATAGTGTTAATGAGAATATATTAGTATGTGATGATGAAATAAAAGATGATGAGTCAATATATTCAATCATAGAGACAGATGAGGTAGAAAATGAGACTCCAGAATATGAATCAAGTGAAGATGAAATAGACCTAATAGATGATTTAGCAGGTTTAAAAATTGAAATGATGAACCAGGTAGATTGTGAACATGATTGGATTAGAGGAAAAGGTGATTATAATATAAAATGTGCTTTTTGTATATATTATCCAAGCCAAGATAATAGGTTCACATGTAGCTTGTGCTTAAAACAAGCCTGTACCTCATGTCTAAAAGCCAATAATCAAAAGTGGAGACAGGAAATAGAACTAGAACCAGAAGAACGAATACTATCCAGCAGGGTTAGAAATTTAGAAAACAGATTAAATAAGCTAGAAGCAGAGCTAGAAAAACTTAAATATGAGTTAGAAAATAGTAAAGAGCAAGATAATAATGTTGCAAAAAACACGGAAATGAAAGAGCAGATGGTAACAGTAAGAGATAAAAAAGGTGACAAATTAATACAATTGAAAGATGCAATTACTCGTTTTGGAAACAAATATATTGTTCGATTACAATTCAAAAAAGTGTTATGGATAAGGATCCCAGTTAGGGTGGTTCTGAAGCCAAATATTTCATATAAAATACTGGCACTATTAGATACTGGTTGCACTAAGAACATCATTCATGATAAATATTTTATGAGATGTCCTGAAATAGTTGAAACCATAGATGATAATAAGGCTGAAGTATCTACTGATATGTTAGGAATAAAGAAAATCCATAACCAGTTGGCATATAATATTGAAGCTTACATAAATGGCACAAAATATATAATAGATGAAATTACAATAAGAGATTTGTCAGTAATTAATGATGACATGATAATAGGGTTAAGATTTTTACAACAATCTTTACAAACCACAATCATACATGAAGAAGGGGTAACATTTATCCCTTATCAAGATAATGTTCCATACATATCTGAAGTACGAAAACAAAGAAAGTCCTTGCAATATGTCGAAATATCTAATTTAGATGACGAGTATAGCACAAGTCCAGATCCCCTTGAATCCTGTAAAGACGAAGAACTTAGTGAGACCATAGAAGAATATCATATAGAAAATACATGTACAGAATGCATTGGGTTACAATCGTTTTCGCCAAACTGGTATAGAGATATAAAGTCCAAAAAAGATATAGATAAGATTGTGCAAAGGTTAGAAAGCATACAGATTATCGGGGAAATACCAATGAAACATTGGGAAAAGAACTCTATAGTTTGCAAAATTAATATCATAAATCCAGATTATATAATTAAATCAGGACCAATAGAAGCTACCCCAAAGGATATCGAAGAATTCAAAATGCATATTGGAGAGTTATTAAAATTAAAAGCTATAAGAGAAAGCAGAAGTCCTCATCGATCTACTGCTTTTATAGTTAGAAATCATGCTGAAGAAGTTAGAGGTAAATCTAGAATGGTGATTAATTTTAAGAGGCTTAATGATAAGATGGTTGACGATGCATACAATATACCCAATAAGCAGGAATGGATTAACATAATACAAGGAAGTAAATATTTCTCTAAATTTGACTTAAAGGCAGGATTTTGGCAAGTAAAAATGGCTGAAGAATCTATTGCCTGGACAACATTTACTTGTCCATAAGGCCATTATGAATGGCTAGTAATGCCATTAGGTCTAAAAAAATGCCCCTGCACTATTTCAAACAAAAATGCAAAATATATTTAATGAGAATCAAGCATTTATATTGGTATACGTAGATGATTTGTTAGTATTCTCAAAATCATACAAAGAGCATATAGCCCATCTTGAAGTATTCTTTCGAAAAGTAGAACAAAATGGGCTCATATTATCCAAAAAGAAGATGGAAATTTGCAAAGAAAAAATAAATTTCCTTGGTCATGAAATAGGGGAAGGAAAGATTTATTTACAAGATCATATTGCAAAGAAAATATTAGAGTTTCCTGATAATATGAGTGACAAAAAAGTTTTACAACAGTTCTTAGGAATTGTAAATTATGCACGAAATTATATAGATAACTTAGCAAAGCTAGCAGGACCTTTATATGCTAAATTAAGAAAAAATGGTCAAAAATATTTCAATTCTGAAGATATAAAATTAGTAAAAGCCATCAAGGAAAAGGTTAGGAATTTAAAACCCCTAGAATTGCCTCTAGAAGACAATTATTTTATAATTGAAACAGATGCATCTAAGGTAGGATGGGGTGCTATATTGAAATAAAAACCTAATAAATACTCTCCAAAAGCAGATGAAAAAATATGCAGATATGCTTTAGGAAGTTATAAGTTAAAGACAGTAAATAATATTGATAGAGAAATTCTTGCAGTTGTAAATGCAATAAATGCATTTAGGCTATATCTAGGATTCAAAGAATTTACAGTGCGAACAGACTGTGAAGCCATATGTCGATATTACAATAAAATTAATAGTAAGAAAAGCTCAACCAGAAGATGGGTCTTATTTGAAGACACCATAGCTGGGAATGGATATAAAGTTATTTTTGAGCATATTAAGGGAAAGGATAATACCTTGCCTGACATATTTTCTCGTGCATCAAATTTGCAGATATGATGAGGAAAGGATTATTCCACACCAAGGAGGAATATATCTTCTTTGGAGAAGAAAATAGGCTGAAAGTATTTCAGCCAAATACATTCAATTTCAAGCCAAAGGTTCATATCAAGCTTGATGAAGTTCAACGCTGCATATTGGATAATTTCTGGTTCCAATATACCACCAAAAGAGAGGAAAAGGGATATATGCTTTCAATTCTGAATAGCTTGGCAGAATATTTCAACGAACTAAACAAAAAATTGCCAAAGCTAGGAAAGACTGAAATACCAAAAGGAGAAATACTATATGTCATATTTGACGGAAATAAGCCTGGCATATATCTGGAATGGGAAAACATTATGATTCAAAAATTAGATGCAAAAAGAGAAGGAAAAGATTTAACATTCAAAAGATATGATAATATAGATGATGCTTTATCTTGGGCAAGAAAGGTATTCAGACCAGATTATTATATTGACCCAAAAGCTAAAGACTATATCCAAATGAGAAGAGGCATACCTGCTTCACCAACTCCAACAAAGGGGGAAGCATCAAGTTCTAAGAATATAAAGAAGGAAGAATCTCCAAAATATCAAACATATCAAGAATGCCTTCTAAAGGGACTTGACCCTTTAGAGAGTGAATACATAGATCAAGAATTGGATAAAAGATTTGAAGAATTTTCAAAAATAATAAAGAAGGAATTAAAAGAAGAAATATTAAAAGAATTAAGGCATGAAATGGATGAAAAATTTGAAGAAATAAAGAGAGAATGTGATCAAAAATATGATTTCAATCTGCTAAATGATGAAGATAATATGGACATAGCAGGGCACGGGCAACATCCTGAATGAAGCCCAAAATGCATATATTGATATTGCTATCAATTATTCGGGCGCGGAGGACATATACCCAACCCGAATATTGATAGTGAATTCCAAATATTGGTAAGGCATTATCAATTATATGGGCAGGAAGGACCCCCTGTAAATAAAAAAGAAAAAAAACAATGTCGAATATTTAAGCAATTTAAATTAAATGAATAAGCAATGATTGAATATTTAAGCAACCTTGGCATGTATGTACGCATACACTGACACAAGGAGGAGTTTGGCATGTATGTACGCATACACTGACACAAGGATTCCTAAGGAGGAGCTATCTATCTGAAGGCATGAAGAAGTGCATCGCTGGCAAGCGAAGAAGAAAAGAAGAGCCAGCAAATTATTCACGGAGAGACATTGCCCACATGAACAAAGCAAAGACTTGATAGATTCCTGAAGATTAAAGTTTGTCGAAGTACTATCTGTCTTATCTATAGCCTAGAGGGACACGTATGCATCCCTACTACAAATAAAATAAAGAGGTGCATTCTCCCGGAAGACATCCAGAGAGCTCCCCTCTCGCCTATAAAAGGAGACATTTGCTGCGAGGAGGACACAACACCAGACGGAGGAGAATCAGCCACCGATAGAGCAAAGAGTTGCAACCTAGCTAGCAAGCTCATTGCTCAGTAGTTGTAGTTGTAGTAGTAGTAGTCCTGCCATAAGAGCCACAATATCCAGAGCATTGTAAGGCTCAAGAAGGTAGTTAGAAGGTAATTTCCTTTAGCTTGTGTAATCCCTTCGGGGCCTCCCGAAAGGGAAAGCCATATGTAAATTATGTTGTTGAAATGATGTAGTTTCTTGGTTTCACTTGGTATTTTTATTTATGAATTTATGGGACGAGTTCTTATGCTAGGGATCCTATAGGAGAAACCTCTGCGTGTGTAGTTCTCTGTGTAGCCCAGAGTGGCGTTTGAATGAGAACCTTGTGGCCGTAGAGAAGTGTTTCCTTCGGGTGGAACTGCCTGGGAAGACGATAGGAATTTACCCCGTAAATTTGCAATTAAAACTAGTAAGTGAACGTAACTAGCTACATATGATACAACATAATAAAAAATATGGTGAGTACTGAGTAGAATTTTTACATCACCGCGCACACCGTTTGGACGTATTGTTGGCCTCGTCAGCCCATAATAGATTCTGCATTAAATATATAATCAGGTGAGAACGTACAAATTATAGCAAAAGATTTAAATATTGCCGCGAATAGTAAAGTACTATTCCAATAGTAAAGTACTATTCCAAATAGTGTACTAAATAGTAAATACTATTGTGTATAGTGACCTATCTAGTGAATACTATTCAAGATAAAAAGCATCTGTCTACCACTTTCACCTAATCACATATTAACCTAAATAAATATATATATATATATATATATATATATATATTGACAAGCCACATTTTCAATCACAACAAAAGGTAATTTTCTAGCATGCATGTTGTAAAATTACCCCACTTCTTTTTATAAGATTACCTCATTTATCTTGTAAATTTACGCCAACATAGTGTGATATTGATGCGTCAGATTTTTTTCTCACATACGAAACATAACTTTTAGCATGCATGTTATAAAATTACCTCATTTGCTATTGTACGGTGGGAGACCAATATATATATGTGTGTGTGTGTAATTTGTAGAGAGAGAAAGAGAGAGAGAGTTGCCAATGTTTTGACGAAACGTTGATTCATTTCCATTTCGTCAAATTTCTGGTACTCAATATGTATCATTTTTAGCAAAAGTAATGCCGAAATTTTGTATGCCCTCGCTCGTTATTAACATATATATACATACATACATATATATATGTGTGTGTGTGTGTGTGTAATTCTTTTTGTATTTCCCTTTACATGCTACTTTTATCTATCAAAAAATTCAATATGGATCAAAGTGTGAAGGCCTTTCTCAATTTTGCTGTGACGATATGATACAAAAGTGTGAAACGCTGATGTTATGTCCATGTACGGCCTGCCAAAATGGAATTTTCCATAACCCATTCAAAGGTGGCGTCCTCGCGCACTTGCTTCATCGTGGTTTCATTGAAGGTTATACACGATGGACAAAGCATGGTGAGGAGAATGATGATGTATGTGGCGACAATGACAGAGCAGCGGATACGGAAGCAGAGAACCATTTAGATGATGAATTAGCAAGGCCGTCAGAAGGAGGAAAAAATAATGAACATGCGCCTGAAGGAGGAAATGATGAAACGCCACCCGAACATGAAGAGGACCATATGCCAGTCGGGATATGTCGTTGACTGAAATGCTGCAAGATCCCCATGTTAGAGAAGTGCTTCCAAAGAAGACGACAAATGAGAGAGCTGCTATTCAGGAGGCTCTTACTTTGGCGCAATTGGAGTTAGATGCGAATGCTCCAGTGTATGAAGGTTGCGGTCCCGAGCACATCCGCTTGCACGTTGATGTCTACTACGCAACTTTATTCTTGTAGACTTTGTTGGGGCTCCAAGCGCAGAGTTTTGTAGGACAGTAGCAATTTTCCCTTAAGTGGATGACATAAGGTTTATCAATTCATGGGAGTGTAGGATGAAGATGGTCTCTCTCAAACTACCCTGCAATCAAATACAAAAAATATGTTGTGTCCCCAACACATCCAATACAATGAAAAATGCTATAGGTTCACTAGTTCGGCGAAGAGATGGTGATACAAATGCAATATAGATAGTAGATATAAGTTTTTGTAATCTGAAAATATAAAAACAGCAAGGTAGCAAGTAACAAAACTGAGAAAAAACGGTATTGCAATGCTTGAAAACAAGGCCTATGGTTCATATATACTTTCACTAGTGCAAGTTCTCTCAACATTACTGACATAGTTGAATCATATGTAATTCCCTCACGTTCGACAAAGAGTTCACTCCAAAGTCACAAATAGCGGAGAACAAACGAACAAATTATTGTAGGGTATGAAACCACCTCAAAGTTATCTTTTCCGATTAATCGTATGAGCTATCCCTATAAGTGTCACGAACAGCCCTAGAGTCCGTACTAAAATAACACCTTAAGATACACATCAACCAAAAACCCTAATGTCATCTAGATACTCCAATGTCATCACGAGTACCCACGGTCTTGATTATACGATATGCACCACACAATTTCAGATTTATCAGGTTCAATCCAACACAAAGAACATCAAAGAGTGACCCACAGTTTCTACCGGAGAGTCAAGACAAAAACGTGTGCCAACCCCTATGCATAGATTCCCAAGGTCACGGAACCCGCAAGTTGATCACCAAAACATACATCAAGTGGATCAATAGAACATCCCATTGTCACCACGGATATCCCATCGCAAGACATACATCAAGTGTTCTCAAATCCTTTAAAGACTCAATCCGATAAGAAAACTTCAAAGGGAAAACTTAATTCATCACAAGAAGATAGAGAGGGGAAAACTCCATATGATTCATCTATATCAATAAAGCTCGCGGTACATCAAGAGAGAGAGAGAGAGAGAGATCAAACACATAACTACTGTTACATACCCTCAGCCCCGACGGTGAACTACTTCGTCCTCGTCATGGAGACCACCAAGATGATGAAGATGGCCTCCGGTGATGGTTACCCCCTGCGGCAGGGTGCCGGAACGGCCTCCCGATTGGTTTTTGTGGCTAAAAACGCCTTGCGGCGGCGAAACACCCGATCTAGGGTTCTTTTCGGAGGTTTGGGTATTTATAAGAATTTTTGGCGTCGGTCTCACGTCAAAGGGGTGCCCGAGGGGCCCACAAGCCCGAAGCAACCTTGTTGGGGGGTAGGGCACGCCTAGAGGTCTTGTGGCCTCCTCGTCCACTTCGTGGCCCAGCTCTTGTACTTTGGGGGTCTCTTTTGGTCAATAAAAAATCACCGTAAATTTTCAGCTCATTCCGAAAACTTTTATTTCTGCATAAAAAACGACACCACGATAGTTCTGCTGAAAATAGCATCAGTCCGGGTTAGTTGTAATCAAATCATACAAAACCCATATAAAATTGTTGTAAAGATGGCATAAATACTTCATAAATTATAGATATATTGGAGACGTATCACACATCACGCTCAAACTTCTAGACATCAAGGCAAGATTCAAGAGCACAGATGCAAGTCTGGACGCTACATTGGAATATTTACATACAGTTTTGTCGAGGGGGAATTTGTTTCCTAAGGGTGTTGATAAGGCGAAAAAGATCGTGTGCCTTCATGATTTGCCGCATGTAAGATATCATGCATGCATAAATGATTGCATCTTATATTGTAACGAGCATGAGCACAAAATAGTGTCCAATTTGCAAAGAACCCCGATACAAGACTGGAAAGAAGGATCCTCGAAAGGTAGTATGGTACCTTATGTTGATTCCATGCTTGCAGAGTTATTTCGCTAACGCAAAGGAAGCAAAGAACATGCCTTGGCACAAGACCACGAAATTAAAAAATGATGGCATTCTAAGACATATTGCAGATGGTTGTCAGTGGAAAGAACTCGAGTGCATTGAACTAGAATTCGCAACGGAACCAAGAAACCCAGGTTGGGTGTCAACAACGATGGACTAAATCCATTTGGGAAGAAGAGTGGCACACATAGTACATGGCACGTGTTTGTTTGGATGAACAACCTCCCGCCTTGCCTTTGCATGAAACAAAAATACACACTCATGGTAATGCTCATTCAAGGACCGCTCCAACCAGGCAACAAATCAACACCTATCTTGAGCTATTGAAAGAAGAGTTACACATATTATGGAAGGATGAAGGGGTCAAAACGTGGGACGCCAGCACTGGAAACTATTTTCCAGTGAGAGCAACATTGCTCACGACCATTCATGACTATCTAGGTTACGGATATATTTCCGGACAAGCATGTCATGGACATTGCGGATGTGTTAAATGTCTCGATGACACATCTTTTCTCCAGCTGTCAAAAAGGGCAGTTGCAAAACAATGTTCATTGGCCGTCGAAGGTGGCTTGACAAAAATGATGAGTGGAGAAGTCGTGGCGACCTGTTGGACAACACGGATGAGGCCCAAGGGCCACCACGTGTGGAGAAGAAATCCATGAGATGTAAAAGAATTGCACAGATTGCCCGAAGCCGCGAAGGAAGAAAAATAAGGCGGAGAAACGCTGCTAAAAGTATGGAAAAGAAATTCAGTTTTCTGGGGCTTGAAGTATTAGGAACTACTATACTCAGTTCGTCGCATTCCCTTGATATGATGCATATCACAAACAATATCTGTGAGAGTTTGCTTGGCACACTGTTTGACATGTCAGAAAAAAGTAAAGACGGTAAGAGGGCAAGACAAGACTTGAAAGATATAGTATTAGGGAAGGGCTCCAACCCGCATCACTTAAAAGAACCAAGGAGACGGCCAAGGGCAAAAGCATCGCCATAGCCGACGAGAAAACGAATGGAAAAACCGTGTCAAAAAAGAATGAAGATTATTGCCCCCAGCTTGCTTCACGCTCAACGAGGATGAGCTTCATCAACTTTTCAATTGCCTTGATGACATAAAAGTTCCTTTGTGGTTACTTGGGGCTCATACGCAGATATCTTGACACAAAAAAGCAAAGGTTTAGCAACATGAAGTTCCAGGATTGTCATGTGACAATGACACAATTACTTCTAGTAGTCCTCAGATGGATAATGGATGATCATGTTCTTAACACACTTCTTGACTTATGCAACATTTTCGACGTTCTCTCTCGAAAGTCGAGCAGTGTGCGACATCTCACTCGACTACAAGAGGAGATCATCACAATAGTATGTGAGCTTGAAATATATCTCCCCCCCCCCCCCCTCATTTTTGATGTGATGGTGCATCTCCTAGTTCATGTTGTTTCTCAGGTTAAAGACCTTGGACCGACATTCTTGCATACCATGTTCCCGTTTGAAAGGATGAATGGAACCGTGACGGGTTACATTCGTAACAGGGTTCGTCCGGATTAAAGCATCGACCAGACCTATCTGACCGAAGAGTGCATATCATTCTACAATAATTATGGAGATGATGATCAATCATTTGGTTTGCCGACCAGGAAGCATACCAATAGGCTTGATGGAGTAGATCACTCATAGTTGAAGCGTGATATAAATGTGGATACACAGAACAGTCGAGACGACTTTGACAGAGTGCACACATTGGTGTTACAACAAGCAGATATAATCACTCCTTGGTAGCATACTCACAAGGAAATTACGGAGGAGAATTAGTGATATTCGCTAGAAAATCCCACGTTAATTGGAAAATAATCACCCTTCATCTTGTGGACAAAAACGTATTGTAACTGTTAGATCTTCGTAACAAGATTTTTCAAAACAAATGTACGTGACAATCCAAACTGAACGTGCACAAAGCAGCCCCCCACCCCCACCCCACCCCCAACCCACGAGATACATCTCAAAGTAAATATTGTATAGGTGAAAATCAATCTCAATCATAGCTTTATGTAACCGTTCGCCATATGTTGGGTGGACCCTATCAATATGCAACGAGTTCTCACTCGCAAAAAACATGCAACGAGCATGCAAATATTTAAATTTCCCCCCTCCCATGACCCATCAGGTACGCTGGGTGTACTACTCCCTCCGATACTAAATATAAGTTTCTTTACACATTTTAATAGGGGACTACATACAAAGCAAAATGAGTGAATCTACACTCTAAAATATGTTTGTATACATCTGTATGTAGTTCAATAGTTAAATCTCTAAAAAGACTTACATTTACAAACAGATGGAGAAAATCTAGCCATCTTATTTTGTTAATAGATGAGAGACCCTAGCTGACCCAAAGTAGGACTCTTCTAAGATCCTCGCCAGAACTTTTTTCTAAAGTGAGAACTTTTTTGAAATCCTTATTTTTTTGAATTTGTGAACAAATAAATAACTTTTGTTAAGTTCTGATTTATGTTTAAAAGTGTGAACAAAATTCCTAAACATTTTTTAGACTGATAAAAAATTTAAAGACACAAAAAAATGAGTTTTGACCAAAATTATTCTAACATAAACAATTTTTTTACTTTCCAAACATTTTTCTGAAAGATGAACAACTTCTTCAAAACGCAAAATGTTTTAGAATTTTAAATAGGCCCCCGACGCATGTGATATCGTTACCTAGTTGGGCCGAAAAGATTTTCTTGTACATGCTGAAAAGATTTCTTGTACATGCTGAGAAGATTTCTTGTACATGGTCAACATTTTTTCTATACAGATTTAACATTTTTCAAACGCTTGGTAAATAATTTTTATATAATTTATAAAATAAAAATGTAAATGCTTTATGAACATATTTTAAATACAATGATCAACCTTTTTCACACACATTGTATATGTTCTGTATACATTTTTTGTATACGTGGCCAACATTTTTCTATGCACGTTTAATATTTTTCAAATGCGTTATTAAAAAAATGAAAACATTAAGAAAAACATATTTTGTAATATATATATTTAGAATTTTGGGAAGTGTAAACAAAAGTAAAAAATAAAAAAAAAGAAAAGGAAAATTAAATGTCAAACTAACAAACAAACAACAAGCCCATTTAAGCCGGCGCCGCGCTGAATAAACAAACATTTCGCAAGTAGTGGCCCAAGTGCTTCCGCACAAGTTCGTTCATCCCGGCGGCCGGCGGACGACAGCGTGAGGTCGACCCTCGACGGCGGCAGCATGCAGCAGTCACGCGCATGGTCGGCCCTTGCACGCGGCATAGCGCGCCGCCTCGCCGGGGGAGAGCCGTCAGCTCCGATTCCTCCTCTCCAGTCCGCTGGAATCTCCACCGGGTCAGCCTGCCTGCTTGCCCGCCAGGTGCTTGTCTTTATTCCTAACCGACTGAGCTTCCTTCCTTGGATGTCTGTAGTGTTTGTTTCTTTTTGGGGATTTTCCTAGCGCTTTGTAGACCCTGTTCTGGGATGTGGCGTCCTTAGAGTACCTCAAGCGGATCTTGCGACGCATCAATCATCAGCATCACGGTGGTGGTATAGAATCGGCTCATGAACTAAGTTCTTTGAGAGTCGCTGTCAGGCCTCACTAGTCACTTGGATAAGCGCGGTGGATAAATACCAAGTGTATCTCCTCCTACTACGATCTTCTCGAACGATGTTAGTTACGGCATATTCACGTTTCTATGAACACCGTTCTTACATTTCTATGACCTTGGGAAAGGGCTAGTTCTAGTGCACAGATCTTGGGAAAGGCCTGCTGCTTTCCTGTTGTGTGCATAGCACCATTGTTGTGCCCTGGGTGTTGGATAGAAGAGGGGGCTTCCTGTGGCATGGGAATGCTTTGCATAATTGGTGGTCATGTGGATGTTTGCTTCTGAACAGTGAACCCCGTTCCTGTCATGTTACCTGATAGTGATTTTTCTTTTCTTTTTGCATGGCGGTGTATATGCCATCCTTTTAATCCTGCAAATAAAAATGTCCCTTCCCCTCTCTCGACCTCTCGCTTCCTCTAGTGGACGCACACACACACACAAACAGACACATTTTGTCTCCTAGTTTCACAAAGAGCAGAGAGACAAACAGAGGAAACAGAGTAGAGAAACACCAGATATGTCACATACCCTTCCTTTCATTACTTAGCAACACATAGTTGCAAGCAACCGATGCTTCTCTAACCAGCATCAGATGCTTACATACTTGCTCTCTTACCAGCTAGTATGCAACAGATGCATAGTTTACAGGATAGGACTGCTAGTACATTTATAGACTCACTAACTGACCCTTCGATGAACTGCCTCAGCAAGTTCACTGTGAACTTGGTCAGCACAGCTTGCCGGCAGTAACAAACGGAGTGCTTCCATTCCTGTACTCGGCCGACATGCTGCTTTTCCTCTCACGTACATGCATACACTTTGGACAATTAAAACCAATTTGCCTCTTTTGTGTCATAATAAGATTAGTACCAACAGACATATTCTGGTAACTTGATTCTTGTTTTTGGCATGGACTTTACAGGACGGAGGTTTTGGTCACGGCGGGTTCATCGATTCCATTCGTATTGGTGGTGTTGTGATACCTAACGACAAGAGGGTAGAGTACGCGTTGCAGTCCATCCATGGAATTGGACGGCCCCGCGGCCGCCAGATCCTTTCAGAGCTCAATTTAGAGGACAAGGTCGCCAAGGACCTCTCCAAGGAGGACATCATGACCCTCCGTGAGGGGATTGCAAAATACATGATTGAAGCAGACCTAGTAAGTAATTCCGCTGGTCCTTTTAACAATCCGATTTATCCTTTGCATGTCGTTATGTAAATGCTGTCATGAGATGATTATAACTCATTTCGTAGGACCTGTCTGGTTCATCTAAACCTTCCTAATCCTAGGTGTATCTGTCATTTTAGTTTGATCACAAAAAAAAAATGGAAATACTGAGTTCTGCTCTTTGGCATGCTTTACAGAGACGGTTTAAGAGTGCGGCAGTCGAGAGATTGGAAGGTATTAGATGCTACAGGGGCATCCGGCACGCGGATGCACTCCCGGTACGTGGCCAGAGAACAAAGACTAATGGCAGGACTCGCAAGGAAAAGAGGGCTTGAGTTGCCAACAAGTCATTCGTGACCCTCCCAAGAATAATTAGTCATGCTACTGTTAATCGACAGTTACCGCGCTACTGTTCATTTTAGTCTGAAAAAGTGAAAATAAAAGCATCTCAATGCTAATATCGGATATTCGTGAATCTGTGCTACTAGCCCGTTTATATTCCCTTCGGTTCTTTAAAGATGATTCAACTTTGTGTTTGTTTTTTGATTTGTAGTCTATCATATATGTAGATGTAGCATAGAAATAAGACATTTTTCCGTTGATATAAGAGTGTTTTTCTAACATATCTCGTCTTAGCCTCAACAGTCATATTCTTAATTTAATAAGATCAGCTCTGGTCCATGGCTCCTGGGCATTGTAAGAGTGTTGTGGTCTTTTAGTGCATGGTCAGATAAAAGCATATCTGCATCAGTGCCTCTCAACAGAAGATGCAACAAAAGGAGACCATGGTTACAGCAGAGCTGTGCCGCCACCAGTAGACTTTGGAAAGGAACAGCCATCAGGTTTGCAATTCAATTCGATGGCATCACCTCAAGATGAAGTTTCAAATGGACACTCGTTATGCATGCTGCAGTTTTCACATGAGCAGCGCTTCAATGTCATTTTATTTTATCGTAGGAAGTCATTCGCTAGCACAGAAATGGATGTTAAACTGAAGAACTAACCAGGGGCAGGTGGAAGAGAAGAGGGTAAATGAAGTCAGAATATTTCGTCTCTGGGGATTGATAAGTTGATCTTTGTTCTAAGATTTATTCCTAAGATTTCAACTCTGGGGATTGATAAGTTGATCTCTGTTCTAAGATTTCTTCATCTCTGGGGATTGATAGGTTGATCTCTGTTCTAAGATTTCTTCAACTCTGGGGATTGATAAGTTGATCTCTGTTCTACATCTTCCAAGTATATTTCATCTCTAGGGTTAGTTACTTGATCTCTGCTTGAACACCTGATCAAAATCCTTTCTCAGAACCTCATCTTCGAGGCGAGCTCTAAGGTTTGCTTCATCGTTCCACTGTGCACCTCGGACTCGCCGATCAGCACCATCCACGGGATGCCTGACTATGTACCATATGCAATCTTGCACCCTAGGCATGAGCTTGCATCGGCTTGAGGAGGCTCATGTAGGAGGGTGCGTTGGAGTGACACAGCAAAAAAACCTGCCCCGTCTTCGACAAGTGTCCTTCACTCAATGTTTTGCCACCCCTTATTTTATTTATTTATTTGGATTTTTCTCTGGGCTCCATATAAACATACAACCGGCCTTTTTCGACACCTTGCCAATAGGATAGTCCGAAAGTCTAAATCGACGTAGAATTGATAACAACATAGAAGGACATTTTTAAAGTTATATGTACATTTGAGACATGTCACCCTGCCAGGCCCCCTGCCTTCTTCTCACCTGCCAACGGATGTCCGGTCTCCTCACTTCCTGCTCGGCTCACAATGACGAGATCGGCATTCTAAATTAAGGTGTTTGATGAAGTGACGGAAGGTGCATTTGATTCTCAATTTGTGCAAATTCAGTAGGGGTTTGCTGGAACGAAGGGACGATGGAGACTCTGTACTGTGTTCAAAAAAATAAAAAGAGAATGCAACAGGGAGAGAGAATAACAATGATGGAGAGGCCAGGGTCTCCAGCCTCCTTTCCGAAGAAAAAAATATTAGAGCTGTTCAAAGCAGAATCATCTTTACAGAAGATACATCTTGTACATCAGTGGAGAACATACACGATTATACAACAACTATCGCAACAAAAAAAATCTGGAGAACATACATGACTATACAACTATCACAACAAAATTCTGTCATTGAACCGCTGGCTGCCTCGAATCGACCAGGCGGCATATCATACACTCAACATCCTCGCCGAGGCAGGCATCGACGCTTCTCAGCGATACAAGCTTGCCCTTGGACAGAGTTTCTCCACGGACCCGTCCGGTGGCCCATCTACCGGGCGTAACTTGATCTCATAAAGCTTTGGCCACAATTTTCCAGTCACTGTGATAGTAGAGCGAAAGGGTTAAACGGAGATGAACCTCGTAGGCTTCTACCTATGGGACGAGTTCAAATTAACTCACCGAACAGTCTGCTGTTTTCTTCATCCCAAGCTATACCATTTAGAACATCAATAGCCTGGAACAAGGAACATATTTGTTTTAGTGTCATGCCACTTCCGGATACTGGATTTGGATTACGTTTTGTGTGAGTGTAGAACCGCAGTTACGCAATGAACCATGATAGACTGCTCACCGTGTTGCCAGAATCCCACAATTGCTGCCTGCAAAATTGCAAAGAGACAAGGATCGATTATTATATTGAGTGCAGACACTAATACGCAAACAGAGCAATTTTACGAGGAAACTTGGTAGCAAGAAATGGGCACTGAAGAACAACAGTCATTTCTACTTGGGGCATACCTCAGCTCATGAAGGAAGATCCAGCTCAGCACTTGGCCATCTTCATGGGAAACTCTAGCTATGCAATCTGTCTACGCATCATAGCTTTCAATACTGAGAGTTGCACTTCACAAAATTCTAGCATATTCATAGGCAGTTCACATTGTATTGTTGGATCATATATTACTTGTGTACGATCATACTTTACATGGAAAACACAGCTCAAACACAAATGGCATTCGCTAATCCCGCAAAGACCTGAGGGAATCGGCATGTGAAATTTTAGCCAATTTTTTTCTAATATATAAAATATCTTGACCAGTTCAACGTACATCAGTGGCTATTTGGGAGTTTCAAGTAATAGAAAAAGGACAAAACAGGATAAAACTTGGGTAAAAATTGAGACACACCCCGTAGTTCGTTTGTTAACCTCAACCACAGTTTGTCTAGACGAAAGATTTAAAAATGATACCATTTGAGATAAACTAAAGAGAAATGTTCTGGTCCTTCAGATCTTGACCAATATTTATTAATACGTGAAAGCAATATGGTTAGACTAAGATACTGCATAATAGCTCTAACCTGCCAGACATTTGCCCACACTTCACCATTTATATACTCCAGTTCATTAATATAGGACACTTCATTGTCTTGATATTTCACGGTTACTGTCTTCGTCACTGTATCAACGGAGATGTCAAACAAAAGAAATGAAGTCTCAGCGCTAATAGAATATCACACGTGTGAGTTACTGAATATACCTTCAAGTGATACTGGATCCAGCTGGTACAATCTTGAGCTACCATCACTGCCAAATAGAATTTTTCCATCAGTAGCCAAGCCCCACCCATCACGCATTTTATGGGTAAAACTCTCATGCTGCAGCAGAGAACACGTTAACTTGTTTCCTCGACATCAGCAAGAAACCACGATAGGTGAAAAATGAATAATCTAAATACCAAATATTTTCTGTATCAAATTATGATCAAGTAGAGTGGTAGGCTATATATTGACAAATTTGCGCATCTGTTGCTCTAAGCATGCAGGTGGTATCAAGGTTGAGTACGTACTAAACAAGCTTAACAAATACTGTTGCACCTTTTATTTGGAAGCAAACTGTCCGAACAACTTGAAACATGACCAGTAAAATGCAAGGTGAATGATTGTAAACCCATATTTCAGAAGCTCACCAGACAATAGATATTGATAGGTGGGGGTTGGGGATAATTAGCTGACACCTTACAACAAAAACATCTGAATCATGTGTAAATGCACTAAAATAGAAACAGGGACAGCAGCATTACTTTGCTAAAGTTATACCGGTCATATATGAATCCATCATTCTTCCGCCAAGTAACTTGAAACAATCTACAAAAGATAATTTTATTTAAAACAAATGAAGTGTGACTTAACCGGACCACAGAAGCAAACAGAGCCATCATATTCCTATTCAAGAAAGCGATTTCTATCATCAGGTATAGTCGAGGTTTGCCTACCTGTCGCCAAGAAGCGTTAGGCCTTCTCCAAACATCTGTCCGTCCATTTGGTGCTGATCTAAAACCTGAAAAACGACAAAGCAATAACTACTGATTTGGTGTAGTATAGGCCATCCATTGCTGCAGATATAAAGCATGCAATGTCATATATGGAAAGCAGAGTGATTGACGTACTTTTCCAGTTCGAAGATCAACCCTTCGGACCGATGACTGCTCAGAAACAAAATTACAAGCATTTAGTAGTGCTTTAATTAAAGAACTGGTTCCAGAAAAACAAGTAAATGAAACAAATGCAACTTGCAAACTCATACTTAATAAATCCATAACAGAGACACCAGGTCTGCTGCTACTTGTTTCTTTCCACTACAGGCAATTAATTGTGAGAAAAAACCAACGAAGTATTATTCTTTCCTTGGCACGCCAAGAATTATAATTCAAGTGAAGCACAGATTTTTTTGTTGTCAAGCTAAATTGGAGCAGCAGATTCTTGGGTCCTGACTGAGATGCAAGAAACGAAATCCACAAGAAGAGGTCGGTCCGCATTGACGTTACCTGGTGATAGAGGCCGGTGGACTCGTAGAGAGTGTCGTTCCCGCCGTACAGGAGGCCCTGCCAAGAAGAGACCACGCGATCTGAGAAAATGGCGAGCAAGAAATTCCCCATGGCAGGTGAGCGAACCAGATCAGGAGGGAACCTGGGTGAAGGCATCGGGGTCGTGCGGGTACTCGCGGACGAGGTCGAAGGAGTAGAACCTGGCGGCGGCAGCGGGCGCGGTGACGGGCGCCGGGTGGCGGAGGAGCGCGGCGGGGAGGTATGCCGGGCGCCAGACGGCGGCCGCCGCGGCGAGGAGTAGGAGCGTCGCGAGGGCGGCGCCGGCAGCCGCGAGGGCCGTGCGGCGGAGGCGGCGCGATGGCAGCGGGGCGGCGGCGATGGGGGAGGATACGGAGAGCGGGGAAGGCGCCATCGGGGACGCGCGGCGGCGGGGCGGCGGGGGCCTCCGTCGGGAGCCGGCGGTCATTTGGTGTCTGGCTTAGGGTCAACGCTAATTCTCACTTTGGATTTAGATCTGAGTTTGTCTTCCTGATTTCTTGGCTGAAGTTGTTGACTTTGGAATGAATGCCTACTTTGAATTTGATTTTTCTTTTTTCTTTTACTCACAACATCATGATTTCATTTTTATATTTATTATAATGTAAAAACGTTTTCTTATATTAGTGTAGTGTAAAAAACGATTTTATATTATTGGAGGAACAGAGTATGAAATATACCACGCGCGTTGCGTCTTTCGCTAATGTTTTATAAGTATATAATGATGTTATCTTAGAAATGTCGTTAAATGCTAAGTGGAGAAAAAAGAAACCGTAAAAAGAACATGTATTTCTTATTTAAAAAATAATTTCTTAACGTGATATGTCTCATCGTGTTTATATGAATTTCAAATATTAAAAATAAGGTTAAGAAAAACTCATTGTAGATATATTTTTTTGTCATCTCTAAACTAATACAAGATTTAAGATAAAATTATTTTATCAATCATTATACATATCCTTACTGAGAACTTACGGCACACCCGGCTCACAAGCCCTGTAGCTATTCGGTGTGTAAAACACTAAAACATGATCCATCAGGCGGTAAGTAGTCAAGGTGTGGTCAACAGTTGGATGTTCACCTGCTAATAGTCGTGATCATCTCCATCCTACCATTGTCATCCCGGCCGGCTGGTCCTGACTCCTACAATTAGCAGCCTAGACACTGTTCATAAGGCATACTTTTATTCATATGGTACTTTCCTCGACTCGAATATTTTTGACACTAGATTAATATCAAAAACGCTCTTATATTATGGGATAGAGGGAGTCTGCATTACCTTTCAGGAAGAATGTCGTAGGAAAACAAATATCCAATGAAAACTTTGTGGAAACCATATTTTCAAGTTTCTAAAAAATCTAAAAAATATATGGAATGTTAAGGTGATGAGTGGCACACAAAATTTTAAGTCGAAACACATTACGAGATGTGAGCCATGAAAAAGATAAATTCCAGCCCTGAATAGTAACAATACTGTTTGGCACTATTCAACGCTATTTTTTTTTTCATATCTCACATCTTGTATTGTGTTTCAACTTAAAATTTTGTGTGGCAATAAAACAACACCATCTTAACATCCGTATTTTTCTCATGTGGTATACTGGTATCACATGTCATTTGTAGCTGCTGGTTGGTTATACCGGGCAATGCAGTATTTTTCATTGTCACCTTATTGAAGGCATTGCTTATATAAATTTGTACTTGTTCTTTAGGATAAAAACCTAAAACCTGACATCTATTTGTTAGATCCATTTGACAGCGACGCTTGAGCGTTTTTCCCTTTTATGAAGGTGTTGCCATCAAACAACCTCGTTGTCCTTACGGCGTCAAGAGATGTTGATGCAGATATGGTCGTTGTTATTGTTGGTCGATTGCTATCTTGATCGCTTCAGACTTTTTTCTCTCTCGCTTTGGCATAGTTTTGCTTTGTATAACATTGCTCTTTATGACGTGTTCTTTTCCATGTGTATTGATGTTGTATATGCATCCTGATTATACAAAGGCCAAAAATATGTTCATGTTGTACTAGTTTATCCATTTTATAAGTGAATAAAATTCCATACTTTGGCCCCCCAAAAAGATGAAAAATAATATGTAGTGTTGACTAGCATCGGGGGTACGTACGTAGTGCAACGATGCGGTCCATCAAATAATCATATTGTATACTTCCTTCATTTCTAAATATAAGTCTTTTCAGAAATTTTATTAGAGGACTGTATACAAAGCAAAATGAATGAATCTACATTGTAACTAGTTTATAAGGTTTATATTTAGGAACAGAGGGAGTATACATTATGATGTGTTCTAACCAACATATGATGCTCCCACTATGACTAGTCTTAGTGTTTGGTATTTACATCATTAAGGATAGAGACACTAACATAAATACATGTTAATGAATGTAATCTTATCATGTTCAATCAGCAGTTTTGCTGCCGTAGGAGGCCAGATTAAAAATCATACATAAGGAGACCATAGTACTTGTACTTTGAAGTCTTCCGTCGTAAATCGCACACGGTTGGTGAGAGGCTCCACGGTACTCAATGCTGCAACTTGCATTTCGTGACGCCAATTTTAGACTTTGAAAGATGACATATCACCTGCTAATTAATCTTGATGATCTCCACACCGCCATCGTCATCCAGCTTCATGGCCCTGATTAATGAAATTTCATTCAGTCAACAGACTGTTGCTTTTTCCTACAATTATATAGAGACTGATGTCTGTAAGACACGATTTAATATGTATGGAGTAATGTGTTTCCGTGTTACCCTCATGCCATGTACTATTTCATGTACTATATACCATTAGTAGCTGTTGGTTGGCAATTAGCGACCCATAAATAAATATTTATATGGCAGATCCACTGCTATTTCTTGAGAATATTGGTAAATAATCCATTTGCATCTTCTTTCAGGCGTCTCCTTTTAGGTCAATGTAGGCACGACAACACAGTCAAGCCTTTAGAGCAAGGTTAATAGTATAGCCAACAACCAGCTATATGAAGTTGACACATCACTTGTAGCCAACCTAATTGCTCATTTATACAATAGTTAATCATAGTAGTATGATATATCATTAATATATGGGTCACCTCTTTCTCTCATAAAGGGTGTAGGAGTTCGTGCTACAGCCTACTATAATTTTATAGTCCGTTTTTCTTCCCTCTCATCTCCTCTCTCCTCCAACCTAGACACAAATCTGATGTAGCATCTCTTATAGCTCGCCTACGTCACTCTATCATACTTGTTTAGTTGTTTCTTTATGTGTGGAACATTCAATTCGTGACGATGTATACATGTGGGAAGTGCAAATCTTCTATTTTCATTTACTAGCTCAGTTTCGTGTTTCAGAAGCATAAGCAGGAGTAGAGATAGGAAATATAAGGACAAAGATAGATCCCTTTTAATTTCAATTTCTTTTGGTCTACTAATGATATGATCCTTATAGAGCTAGAAAGATAAGTTACTATTAACATGATGCAATATGGTGTACCATCGGATGCGGATGGTTGTATCCTGGGTGTATCTACACCCTATATTAAATAAAAGTTAAAAAGTTTTGAAACTATTTTTGAAATAAACTTGATCTTCTATTGTACTTGAGAAGAAAAAATCCACAAAAAGAAAAACCCTTTTGACTTCTTTGAAAAACATTTTTTTGACTGGAATAGTGTGAATATATAGTGACTCATAATAGCAAAAAAAAAAATTGCCGTGAACGCAATGCTGATTTTTTTATTTGTGAAAATTCATATACTAGTGCAAACGAATGTCAAGTTTATTCTAAAAATACCTATGAACTATTTTTACTTTTTTGTAGTTATTGTTTTTTCCCTATACAGGGTGTAGTTTTGTCCCATGCATGCTGGTTGCTAGACCTCACTAGTTAAGATCTAACTTATGGAGTGCTGCATGTGAGCATGTCGTTTAGCACCTAATGTACGGCTCATGTAACTAATCCTGCTTAAAAAGTTCACTCTTCTACATGTACGCGTCATGTTGGCCACGTAGATTGCACGTTCCAAAACAATAAGAAATAGGAAGAAGAGATGACTGATTACCGGGCACATGCCAACTTGATGCTGTACAAGCCCATGGGAGAAAAATATATAGCTACTTGAGCGTGACTCGTATATACATAAGGACTTGAGACATGACTTGATAGTTGTGAATCAAAGAGGCCTGACTTATGTAACGCACGTATAGAGATCTAATTAGCCATGCTCCTATAAGCACACGGGCTCACCTGCATGATATTGCATAGATCTCCAAATCAGTCCAGCTACCTCCCCTCGGGCAGCCAACAATGGAGGCCATTGTCCTCTCTACAATGGTGCTCGCCGCCCTCTTCCTCTTCCTCTATCTCAAAGCCACTCTCCGTCGCGGCCAGAAGTACAACCTCCCCCCGGGCCCGAAACCATGGCCCATCATCGGCAACTTCGACCTCATCGGCGCGCTCCCACACCGCTCCATCCACAACCTCTCCAAGAAGCACGGCCCGCTAGCTCATGCACCTTCGGTTCGGCTCCTTCCCTCTCATCGTCGCCTCGTCGGTCGACATGGCCAGGTTCTTCCTCAAGACCAAGGACGTCCTCTACGTCGACCGCCCTAAGTTTGCCTCCGGCAAGTACACCACCTACGACTACGCCGACATCACATGGTCGCCCTACGGCGCCTACTGGCGCCAGGCGCGCCGCATCTGCCTCACCAAGCTCTTCAGCCCGCGCCGCCTCGCGTCGATGGCGCACATCCGTGTGGACGAGGTGCACGCCATGGTATGCAACATATTTGCCGCGTCTGGGCCCACGCGCGTTGTGCATCTTTACAGGGATCACATGTCGAAATTGAGCTTGAACGTGATCACACGAATGGTGATGGGGAAGCGGTTGTTCGCCGACGGCTCGTCGGAGGGGCCGGTGGCGTCGGTGGAGGTGTTCAGGTGGATGATGGACGAGCTGTTCCTGCTCAATGGCGTGCTCAACGTCGGCGACTGGATCCCATGGCTGGACTGGATGGACCTTCAGGGGTACGTGCGCCGGATGAAGAAGGTGGGGAAGATGTTTGACGCGCTCATGGAGCACGTGCTCGACGAGCACAGCCTAGGCGAGCACCGTCGTCGCGAGGGCGCGGCGGCGAGGGACATGGTGGACGTTCTCATGGACATCGCCGACGACCCCAGCCTCGAGGTCCCGCTTGGCCGCATCGGCGTCAAAGCTTTCACGCAGGACCTCATCGCCGGCGGCACGGAGAGCTCGGCCGCCACCGTAGAGTGGGCCATGTCAGAGCTCATAAGGAGGCCAGATGCCTTCGACGTGGCCACTAAGGAGCTAGACCGCGTCGTCGGCCGCGGCCAGTGGGTGACGGAGGAGGACATGCCGAGCCTGCACTACATCGAGGCCATCGTCAAAGAAACCATGCGCATGCACCCCATCGTGCCGCTCCTCATCCCGCGCGTCGCCCGCGAGGACGCCGTCGTCGACGGCTACGACGTGCCCAAGGGCGCGCGTGTGCTCGTCAACGTGTGGACCATCGGCAGGGACCCGGAGCTGTGGGACGCCCCGGAGGAGTTCCGGCCGGAGAGGTTCGTCGGGAGCAAGATCGACGTGAAAGGGCAGGACCTGGAGCTCCTTCCGTTCGGGTCCGGCCGGCGGATGTGCCCCGGCTACAACCTCGGGCTGAAGGAGGTGCGCCTTAGCCTGGCGAACCTGCTGCACGGGTTCGCGTGGACGCTGCCGGACGGGACGAGCAAGGAGGAGCTGAGCATGGAGGAGGTGTTTGGGCTGACCACCAGCCGCAAGCACCCGCTGGAGGTCGTCGCCGATCCCAAGCTCCCTGCTCATCTCTACCTTTGAGTTTGATATATGCATCATGCATGTGTTAATGGTTCATCGGAATACTAGTCTATTCCGCCAGCCTACCTGCCACAAAAAATAAGGCTTAGTTTGATTGCTCAAGACAAGTCTGTGACCGAGATTGCTTCATTAACATGTGTTTTATATGGTATGAAGTTGTCACTACTAGAATCGTCATTATTACTGAGTTCTTTGCTACCGTCGAGTCCAGTTTTGGATCGAACTCGGCAGACAAAAATGTGGAATGTGTAATGCAACATATATACCTATGATTTGCATATAGTAAGTAATCATTGGTCAAACTATTATCTTCAGGAATTAAAATAAAGTTCACGTATAATGGATGATTTAGCTAATTTAATTATCTATAAATGAATACACACACGGACACCCTACCCAATGAGCACCTCCGACACACTGAGTTGATCTAGAACAATATAATCCATCAGTGTCAAGTTTAGGACTTGAACCCTGATGAGCTGGTTCTATCATAAAGAACCTAACCATCTAGACTATGCTAGTACGCTTAGTTTGCATAAATGAAAATTGTTGCTCAAGTAGGAGGTGCTCAGCAGGGAAATGACTCTTGGTTCCTTGTGGCATATGTCCCCTGAATCTGACCGGTCATTTGCCTAGTGATTTGTGCCATTCTATATGTATAATCTACCTCACATGGGTATTCCTTGATTTAATTAACATTTATAGATGTAATCTCCGTTTTATGGTTTATAGGGCTCATCTAAAAAAAATCGGATTTCAATTATATTAAGCTCACTTTGAGTCTAGTTGAGTTAAAAGTGCTTCGAGTCCCATGCCACATTTATTTCATAGAGATAAAAGAAAGGAGATTAATGATCATGCATGCATCCTTTTCTATATGCACCATGCAAGTCCAATAAAAAAATGGTGCTACACCTATTGTTTCGAGAATAGAAAATGTGAAAAATATTTCATTGGCCAGTTCAAACTAGTGTCATCCATTAATAATTTATCTTGATGGACGAGATTTTAGATTTGAGCCTCACTCATAATTTACCTTGGTCGACGAGATTTTAGATTTGAATCGTATACGCCGAAAGAGGGGGGTATTTGGTACCTGTCATGCTGCGCAAACTGACGGGACTCGCTGACTTCACTACGGCAGCAGGCATTCACTATCTGCGCGCAACTTGCACCAGCTCGTAGTCCATCGGGCTTTGTGCTTCTTAGTAAAATATATTCATCTCCATCACTTCACCCTTCTAGACGAAGCAAAATTTTCTGTTTATGCTTGTATTTTTTGTAAGATAATCCATCGGGAGTACTACACATTAGTTAATCCAGCTGGAGCTACGCATTAGGTAATCGAAACAATTTCATTTACTTTGCAAAAGGAAAATAATTTCTTCTCGGGTTCCTTAACTTGACGTACATTTTTCTACAAATATTTGAACATATTTTTTGGACAATACATATATCAACAATCTTTTCGGGATAACAACATATTTTGACCAAAATATTTTTCAAATGGAACGATACACTTTAACTCTCTGGTGTATATGCACATGATATGGAAAAAAATTGTAATCACAAGAAAGTAAAAAAAATCTGTTTTTTTTTGGAAATAAACTTGACCTTCTGTTGTAGTTGTATAAAAAAAGTTGGATGAAAGGCAAACCCCCATCAACTTCTGGTGAAGAAAAACAAAATTTCGAGGAAAAAAATTGTGAATAATAACTTGTATATCTTGTTGATTCTTTTTTGCCCATAAGTGAATGGGATTTTTTATTTCACCAAAAAAATTATACAACTACAAAAGGTTCAATTTTTTTCAATTTTTCTTAGAATTTCTTGACTCCTTTTGTAATTATAATTTTGTTTTTTTCCTGATGTTTTATACACCAAAAAATATACAACTAGAAATGAATTTTATTTTTGACTCCTTTTGTAATTAGGATTCCATTTTTCCCCCAAAAGCCAATGGGATTTCTGTTTCACCAAACTTTTTTATACAAATACAGAAGAAAATCAAATTTTATTTTCAAAAAAAATCAGAATTTTTGCCTCTTTTTGTAATTACTATTTATTTTATAAGATGCAGAGCGAAACGTGAAATTATGAATTTCATCTGAAGATCGACGGTAAAGTGTTAAAAGCATGGAAGAACTACTATAAACAAGAGTGATTATCCCCGCAAAAATAAAAATAAAAACAGAGTGATTTGACCAACATATAAATTCCCGGGAGGACACGATTCTGACAAGAGGCACCCTCGCCCTAAAGATGACGTGCATGTGAAGCATCACATTTGTTGAATCCTGCTGCCAAACGCCTCAAGTAACTGTTGAAGATCCTATTCACTCATGTTTGCTTCTGTATTTGTTTTCGTACCGCACTGCACTTTCCCACCATTTATGCAACAGCGTATGCAGACTTTCGCTACTTTAGCTACGGATCCCAACGCATTGCTAGATGCTGATGATTGTAGGGACATATGTCACCATAGACCAAACGTTCGAGTCTGTGCTCAGCATGATTTTGACCATTTTAGGCAAGCAGACAATTAGCTGAATTGTAGAAGAAACCTAGTAACCACTAGCTGAATTGTAGAAGAAACCTAGTAACCACTAGGAGAACGCCCGTGCGTTGCCACGGGCTTTTGAAATATTTTGCTAGAGTTGGATAAGCATAATATATGTTAAATTTTACATGTAGAGAAAAGATAACACATGCATAATTACTTTTATAATTAAAGTTCACTTCGCTTATAATGTAAACTAATAACAAAAAGGCAATTTGATCATGTATACATCTAGATCGATTATCCAACTGAAAATCTGAAATAAATTAAGGTCTACTTGATGCGCTTAAAAAATTCTCGCACAATATCATGAATGTCGTTTTTAGCTTCATTCGAACGATATTTGAGTAAGTACAATATAAACTTCTTCATCAACTCATATCCATTGTGCCCAAGCAATATATGTAGTTAACACGAATATTTCATGTTGAAGGCCTCAAAAATGTGTAACGAAGAATACCCATCGTGCAAACAGAAGAAACCAATTCTTTACAGTTCCATGAGAGCATAAATTGCTCAACAAAATAGCCACACATACCCCTGCAATTTTATAAATTAAATTATCTTGAATATAGTGATAAATAAAATAAATGTTTATATTTAAATGTTATGATAATGAAATATATAAATTTACCCGTCCATGTCCGTTGGAATAACTTGCGGAAATAAGTGTTGCCATCTCGATATATCAGAATTCAAGTCGGGTTGCTTTATCTCGAGTGCGTTGTTGAATTCCTCACAACTCAATTCTTATTCCTTGAGATTCATTGATCCCAGGACAGAAAACCTCTAACCCAACATGTCCCCGATGGAGCAATTCCATATTGAAAGATGGAGATCCCATTCGCTCACTCCCAAGGGGCGACATATCTTTGTTGTCCCTTTAAGATCTAAGGCATTTTCCTTGATATCATATTCCTTTTGATTTTGTTAACCAATTTCCCTACCAACATGAAATTCGTATTTCTGGCCGATATTGTATTGACCTAATTTTGTGTTATTTAGATATTTGATGAAAAATTGTCGTTGAGGATCTGGACATGAGATGTAGAAGGGCTCACAACTCTTGATTAATTTCAGCCACATAGTTGACGTGTTTGTATCTGGTTGGAAGACCTTGGGAATAGTTGTGTAGCCTAGCAAGGAGGTGGGGCAACACCCTCATCGTCGGGCTTGATCTTCTACCTTAGCCAAGTCATGCCAAGGACAGTCACGCTACCACACCATCGATCCCATCTCGCCGAGGGCGACCAACACGGCGACATGACCTGCTACACACCGTAGCGCCGCTACCTTCTCCGAATGTGGCGGCCACCGGAGGATTAACACCATTGACTTTCACATTTGCCCCACTCATCCCACCTACCCCACTCGTTTGTTGTTACTGCCAGTATGGTTATCCCTCCTCTCGATTGCCTTTATGACCACAACAAGCACGACCATCTTGTTTACTTCACCAGGGCGTGTGAGAGATAACTGGGGCATGGGCTCCAAACATCAACATGGGTACACAGAGTTCGCACCTCAGGGCCAACGTCCCAAGAGGAAACTGAGGCACAATGAAACCTGGGATATTTAATGAACTAAAAATCATGAATGAGATAATTCTAATCCCTTAGAAAAACATGTCCATGAGAGGGCCAGCTTCTTCCAGCACCCAAAATCATACTAATTCTCTAGGATCTAACAAGAGTTGCAATGCAGTGTGACATCAAACTATGGGCATAGTTCTTGACGAAGCTTCCCTCCCTTCCTTCCCTTCTGCAATCCATATCAGTCCCTCGCATCCCCGCTTATCCTCTTCTCTGAGCCACCACTGCCATCTAGTTTCCTTCAGGATCATCAAGCTTTGGGTCTAGCATTTCACGGGTAAGCTTTTTAGTTTTTTTTCTTTTCTTCTCTTTTTGTAACTGGAGCTCGTGTGATTGTACACAGCAACCAGTTAAAAACACACTGTCTTTTTACATGCTTTTCTTCATATTTTATATGTGACTATAAGTAGATATGGAATTATTGTGAACACATCAACAGAAGTTCCTGAAACTTCTATGCAGGATTTAAATTCGTAAACAATCAAAGAACAAATGGCAACTGTGGGAAAGCCCAAATAATATACGTATTCTCCTTTTGTTTCCCATGTGTTGTTTTAGAATGTAAAAATAGAAATTAGACCAGCTTTATGTCATTGGATAAGAAATGACCACGGTGATTGAAATCTAGATTCTAGAGTGAAAAGGTTAGTCCAAACAAAAGAACATAGACATGTTTGATTTTTTTAACTCACCTGCATAACAAGAAGATTATTTAGGACCATCGTCATGTTTGTCCGGTTCCCGTCTAAGCACCATCATTGCCTCCAGTGGCACATCTGATAATGCCTCTGGCTCCGCTTCCCTCTATAATGGTCTCTTCATTCAAGCTAATGGAAAATATTCATGGAAGAATAGTAGAATAGACAAACCATTGTCAATGCATCCGGGAAAACATAAAATTAGGATATTATCTTTTAAGAAAAGTTATATCAATTCTGTTGGAAATATGCCCTAGAGGCAATAATAAATTAGTTATTATCATATTTCCTTGTTCATGATAATCGTTTATTATCCATGCTATAATTGTATTGATCGGAGACTTAAATGCATGTGTGGATAGATAGACAAAACCATGTCCCTAGTATGCCTCTAATGGACTAGCTCGTTGATCAAAGGATGGTTAAGGTTTCCTAGCCATGGACATGAGATGTCATTTGATAACGGGATCACATCATTAGGAGAATGATGTGATGGATAAGACCCAAACTACAAACATAGCATATGATCGTGTCAGTTTATTGCTACTGTTTTCTGCATGTCAAGTATATGTTCCTATGACCATGAGATCATGCAACTCACGGATATCGGAGGAGTGCCTTGTGTGTATCAAACGTCGCAACGTAACTGGGTGACTATAAAGGTGCTCTACAGGTATCTCCGATGGTGTTTGTTGAGTTGGCATGGATCGAGACTGGGATTTGTTACTCCGTGTAACGGAGAGGTATCTCGGGGCCCACTCGGTAATGCAACATCACAATAAGCCTTGCAAGCAATGTGACTAATTGTTAGTTGCGGGATCTTGTATTACGGAACGAGTAAAGAGACTTGCCAGTAACGAGGTTGAATTAGGTATGGAGATACCGACGATCGAATCTCGGGCAAGTAACATACCGAAGAACAAAGGGAACGTTATACGGGATTAACTGAATCCTTGACATAGAGGTTCGACCGATAAAGATCTTCGTAGAATATGTAGGAACCAATGTGGACGTCCAGGTCCCGCCATTGGTTATTGAATGTAGAGGTGTCTCGGTCATGTCTACATAGTTCTCGAACCCGCAGGGTCTGCACACTTAAGGTTCGGTGACGTTTCGGTAGTGTAGAGTTATGTATGGTGGTGAGCGAAGGTTGTTCGGAGTCCCGGATGAGATCCCGGACGTCACGAGGAGCTCCGGAGTGGTCCGGAGGTAAAGATTCATATATAGGAAGTCCCAGTTTGGTTTTCGGAAAAGTTTCGGGCTCATCGGTAGTGTACCGGGAGTGCCGGTAGTGTACCGGGGGACCTCCGGGAGGGGTATTTCGACCCCAAGAGGTCCATGGGCTGTGGGAGAATAATAACCAGCCCTTTGTGGGCTGGGAAAACAGCCACAAAGGCCCATGGCGCAGGAGAGAAAGTCCTAAAGCAAAAAGTGGAAAATCAGCCAATAGGAGGCAATCCTACTCCAACTAGGATTGGAGGTGAAGTAGGATTGCTCCCACCTCCTATTTCGGCCGACTCAAAGGCCTTGGCTGCCTCTCCTCTCCTCTCCTCCTATATATACTAGTGGATTGGGTGGTTTTTGGACAGAATTTCTGGCCACGTGCTACCCGTTTCACCGGTGCACAGTTTCTCCTCTAGATCGGTTTTTCGCAGCGCTTAGGCGAAGCCCTGCCGGAATTGCTCCACCACCATCACCGGAGCGCCGTCACGCTGCCGGTGAACTCTCTCTCCTCTCCACCTCCTCTTGCTGGATCAAGACGGTGGAGATCGTCATCAAGCTGCACGTGTGCTGAACGCGGAGGTGCCGTCCGTTCGGCGCTAGATCGGAAGGACCGTGATCGAGATCGCGAGACGGTTCGTGATGAGATCGCGGAACGGATCGTGATGAGTTCGCGGGATAGATCGTGATCAAGATCGTGAGACGGATCGTGATGAGATCGCGGGACGGATCGTGATGAGTTCACGGGACGTATCGTGATTGGATCGCGGGACGGATCGTGATGAGATCGCGGGACGCTCGGCGATTTGGATCGCGAAGATGTTCGACTACACCAACCGCGTTTCTTAACACTTCCCGCTTAGCGATCTACAAGGGTATGTAGATCCACTCTCCCTCTCGTAGATGCTCATCACCATGGATAGGTTTGCGTGTGCGTAGGAAAATTTTGTTTCCCATGCGACGTTCCCCAACAGTGGTATCAGAGCTAGGTTGATGGTTCGATGAGATCTCGAGTAGAACACAAAAGGTTTGTGGGCGTTGATGCTTAGATTGCTTCCTCCCTTGGTCGTATTTTGGTTCAGCGGGATTGTGAGATGAAGCGGCCCGGACCAACATTACTCGTACGCTTACGAGAGACCGGTTCCCTCGACGCAACTTGTTGCTTAGATGGCTTGCGGATGACAGTTTTTCTCACTTTAGTTGGATCGGATCCGACAAAGGCGGTCGTTGAGAAGGTTGAAAAGCAATCTATGTATCACCGTTGTGGTTTATGCGTAGGTGAGAATCGTTCTTGCTAGATACCCGTAGCAGCCACGTAAAACATGCAACAACAATTAGAGGACGTCTAACTTGTTTTTGCAGGGTATGTTGTGATGTGATATGGCCAATTACATGATGATATATATGTGATGTATGAGATGATCATGTGATGTATAGAATTTAATGACTTGCATGTCGTTGAATACGGCAACCGGCAGGAGCCATAGGGTTGTCTTTAATTATTGTATGACCTGCGTGTCAATCATTAAGCGCTATGTAATGCTTTACTTTATCGCTACGGTAGCAATAGTAGTAGAAGCATGTAGGGCGTGACAACCCCGATGGTGACACGTTGATGGAGATCAAGATGATGGAGATCATGGTGTCATGCCGGTGACGATGGAGATCATGCCGGTGCTTTCATGATGGAGATCAAAAGCACAAGATCATGGCCATATCATGTCACTTATGATTTGCATGTGATGTTAATCCTTTTATGCACCTTGTTTTGCTTAGGACGACGGTAGCATTATAAGGTGATCCCTCACTTAATTTCAAGATAAATTGTGTTCTCCCCGAGTGTGCACCGTTGCGAAAGTTCGTCGTGTTGAGATACCACGTGATGATCGGGTGTGATAGACTCTACGTTCACATACAACGAGTGCAAGCCAGATTTGCACGCGCAGAACACTCGGGTTAAACTTGACAAGCCTAGCATGTACAGACATGGCCTCGAAACACAAGAGACTGAAAGGTCGAACATGAGTCATATAGTAGATATGATCAACATGATGATGTTCACCATTGCAGCCACCTCAACTCACGTGATGATCGGACTTGAGTTGGTGAATTTGGATCATGTATCACTCGTATGATCGGAGGGATGTCAATTTGAGTGGGAGTTCTTAAGTAATATGATTAATTGAACTCATTATCATGAACATAGTCAAAGTGTCTTTGCAAATTATGTTGTAGATTACTAGCTCGCGCTGTAGCTCCCTTGTATTTTTATATGTTCCTAGAGAAATAGAATTGAAAGATGTTGGTAGCAAAATTGCGGACTGGGTCCATGATCTGAGGATTGTCCTCATTGCTGCACAGAAGGCTTATGTCCTTAATGCACCGCTCGGTGCACCACCCCATCTAGCGTCGTCTGTAGATGTTGTGAACATCTGACAGGCACGTTTCGATGACTACTTGATAGTTTAGTGCGTCATGCATTACGGCTTAGAATTGAGGCTCCGAAACGTTTTGAACGTCACGGAACATATGAGATGTTCTAGGAGCTGAGATTGTGATCTCAGGCTCGTGCCCGTGTTGCGAGATATGAGATCTCCAACAAGATTCTTTGCCTGTAAGATGAAGGAGAATAGCTCAACCGTTGAGCATGTACTCAGATTGTCTGGGTACTACAATCGCTTGAATCAAGTGGGAGTTGATCTTCCAGATAAGATAGTGATTGATATAGTTCTCCAAGTCACTGTCACTGAGCTACTAGAACTTGGTGATTAACTATAAAATGCCAGGGAAAGAAATGTTGATCCCTGAGCTATTCGCGATGTTTGACACCGCGAAGGTAGAAATCAAGAAGGAGCGTCAAGTGTTGATGGTTAATCAAACCACTAGTTTCGAGAAGGGCAAGAGCAAGGAGGGAAACTTCATGGATAGCAAGTCAGTTGCTGCTCCAGTGAAGCAACCCAAAGTTGAACTCAAACCCGAGACTAAGTGCTTCTGTTATGAGGTGAGCGGTCGCTGAAGCGGAACAACCCTAGATACTTGGTAGATAAGAAGGCTGGCAACATTGACAGAAGTATATTTGATATACGAGTTATTGATGTGTACCTTGCTAGTACTCCTAGTAGCACCTAGGTATTGGATACCGGTTCGGTTGCCAAATGTTAGTAACTCGAAATAAAAGCTACGGAATAAACGGAGAACTAGCTAAGGGTGGGGTGACGATGTGTGTTAGAAATGTTTCCAAGGTTGATGTGATCAACATCGCACGCTCTCTCTACCTTCAGGATTAGTGACGAACCTAAATAAATGTTATTTGGTGTTTTGCGTTGAGCATGAACATGATTAGATCATGTTTGTTGCAATACGATTATTCATTTAAGTCAGAGAATAATGGTTATTCTGTTTACATGAATAATACCTTCAATGGTCATGCACCCAGTGAGAATAGTTTGTTGAAATCTTGATCGTAGTAATAGACATGTTCATAACATTGATGTCAAAAGATACAAAGTTAAATAATGATAGTACCACATACTTGTGGCACTGCCGCAAAATGTCATATTGGTATAAAGCGCATGAAGAAACTCCATGGTGATGGATATTTGGACTCATTCTATTTCGAATCGGTCGAGACATGCGAACCATGCCTCTTGGGCAAGATGACTAAAGGACCCCGTTGGATGGAGCGGGGAAGTGATTCATTGGAAATGATACATGTTGATGTATGCAATCTAGTGAGTCTTGTAGCGTGCAGTGGATATCGTTATTTTCTTACCTTCACTGATGATTTGAGTAGATATAGTGTATATTTACTTAATGAAACACAAGTCTAAATCGTTTGAAAGGTTCAAGCAAATTCAGAGTGAAGTTTAAAGATCATCGTGACAAGAAGATAAAAATGACTGCGATATGATCGTGGAGGTGAATATCTTAGTCACAAGTTTGGCATACAACTTAAGACAATGTGAAAGTTGTTTCACAACTAAACGCCACCTGGAACACCATAGTGTGATGGTGTGTCCGAACATCATAGTTATGCTCTATTGGACATGGTGCGTGCTATGATGTCTCTTATCGTTTTACTACTATAATTTTGGGGTTATGCATTAGAGACAACTACATTCACTTTAAATAGGGCACCATCTAAATCCGTTGAGATGACACCATGTGAATTATGGTTTGATAGAAACCTAAGCTGTCATTTCTTAATACTTGGGGCTGCGACACTTGTGTGGAAAATGTTTTCACCTAATGAGGTCGAACCCAAGGCGGACAAATGCATCTTCATAGAATACCCTAAGATCAGTTGGGTGAACCTTCAATCTCAGATCCTAGTGCAAAGTGTTTGTTGCTTAAACGGATCCTTTCTCGAGAAAATGTTTCTCTCGAAAGAATTGAGTGGGAGGAAGATAGAACTTGATGAGGTTGTTAAACCTTTGTTCAACCAGAGAGTAGCGCAACGCAGAAAGATGTTTCTGTGAAGCCTACGTTAGTTGAAGAGGAAGTTAATGATGATGATCATGAAGCTTCAGGATCAAGTTACTATCGAACTTCGTAGGTCGACAAGGATGTGTACTGCTCCTGAGCGGTACGACAACTCTGTCTTGGAGGTCATGTTGTTGGACAACGATGAACCTACGAGCTATGGAGAAGCGATGATGGGCCCGGATTCCAACAAATGGTTGGAGGCCATGAAATCCGAGATAGGATCCATGTATGAAAACCAAGTGTAGACTTTGGTAGACTTGCTCGTTGGACGGCAGGTTGTTAAGTACAAATGGATCTTTAAAATGAAGACAGACACTGATGGTGAATGTCACTACTTGTAAAGCTCGACTTGTTGCAAAGATGTTTGTGACAAGTTCAAGGAGTTGACTACGATGAGACTTTCTCACTCGTAGTGGTGCTAAAGTCTGTTGGAATTATGTTAGCAGTTGTTGTGTTTTCAATTATGAAATCTGGCAGATGGATGTCAAAACATCGTTTCCTTAACGGTTTACTTGAGGAAAGGTTGTATGTGATACAACCAGAAGGTTTTGTCAGGCCTAAGGATGCTAAAAGGTGTGCAAGCTTCGGTGATCCTTCCATGGACTGAAGCAAGCATCTCGGAGTTGGAATATACGCTTTGATGAGGTGATCAAAGTTTTGATGTTTATACAAAGTTTACGAGAAACTTGTATTTGCAATAAAGTGAGTGGGAGCACTATAGAATTTCTGATAAGTATATGTGGATGACATATTGTTGATCAGAAATAATGTAGAGTTTCTAGAAAGCATAAAACGGTTATTTGGAAAGTGATTTTCAAAGGAAGACCTGGATAAAGCTACCTAATTATTGAGCATCAAAATCTATAGAGATAGATCAAGATGCTTAATGAGACTTTCAATGAGTGCATACCTTCACAAGATTTTGAAAGAGTTCAAAATGGATCAGCCAGAGAAATAGTTCTCGTCTGATTTGTAAGGTGTGAAGTTGAGTGAGACTCAAAGCTCGACAACGGCAGAAGAAAGAGAAAGGACGAACGTCGTCCCCTATGCCTTAGCCATAGGCTCTATATTATGCCATGCTGTGTACCGCACCTATGTGTGCCTTGCCATGAGTCTGTCAAGGGGTACAAGAGTGGTCCAGGAGTGGATCACTGGACAGTGGTCGGAATTATCCTTAGTAACCAGAGGACTAAGGAAATGTTTCTTGATTATGGAGGTGATAAAGAGTTCGTCCTAAAGAGTTACGTCGATGCAAGCTTTAACACCTATCCGGATGACTAGTAGTAGCAATCTGGATACGTATAGTGGAGCAGCCATTTGGAAATAGTACCAAGTGGAGTGTGGTAGCAGTGTTTACGGTTTGACATAGAGATATGCAAAGTACGCACAGATCTGAATATCGCAGACCCGTTGACTATAAGACCTCTCTCACATGCAAAGCATGATCGAGCCCCAGAATTCATTGGGTGTTAGATTCATAACAATGCGAATCACATGGTGATGTGAGTTAGATTATTGACTCTAGTGCAAGTGGGAGACTGTTGGAAATATGCCCTAGAGGCAATAATAAATTAGTTATTATCATATTTCCTTGTTCATGATAATCGTTTATTATCCATGCTATAATTGTATTGATCGGAGACTTAAATGCATGTGTGGATACATAGACAAAACCATGTCCCTAGTATGCCTCTAATGGACTAGCTCGTTGATCAAAGGATGGTTAAGGTTTCCTAGCCATGTACATGAGATGTCATTTGATAACGGGATCACATCATTAGGAGAATGATGTGATGGATAAGACCCAAACTACAAACATAGCATATGATCGTGTCAGTTTATTGCTACTGTTTTCTGCATGTCAAGTATATGTTCCTATGACCATGAGATCATGCAACTCACGGATATCGGAGGAGTGCCTTGTGTGTATCAAACGTCGCAACGTAACTGGGTGACTATAAAGGTGCTCTACAGGTATCTCCGATGGTGTTTGTTGAGTTGGCATGGATCGAGACTGGGATTTGTTACTCCGTGTAACGGAGAGGTATCTCGGGGCCCACTCGGTAATGCAACATCACAATAAGCCTTGCAAGCAATGTGACTAATTGTTAGTTGCGGGATCTTGTATTACGGAACGAGTAAAGAGACTTGCCAGTAACGAGGTTGAATTAGGTTTGGAGATACCGACGATCGAATCTCGGGCAAGTAACATACCGAAGAACAAAGGGAACGTTATACAGGATTAACTGAATCCTTGACATAGAGGTTCGACCGATAAAGATCTTCGTAGAATATGTAGGAACCAATGTGGACGTCCAGGTCCCACCATTGGTTATTGACTGTAGAGGTGTCTCGGTCATGTCTACATAGTTCTCGAACCCGCAGGGTCTGCACACTTAAGGTTCGGTGACGTTTCGGTAGTGTAGAGTTATGTATGGTGGTGAGCGAAGGTTGTTCGGAGTCCCGTATGAGATCTCGGATGTCACGCGGAGCTCCAGAATGGTCCGGAGGTAAAGATTCATATATAGGAAGTCCCAGTTTGGTTTCCGGAAAAGTTTCGGGCTCATCGGTAGTGTAACGGGAGTATCGGTAGTGTACCGGGAGTGCCGGTAGTGTATCGGGGGACCTCCGGGAGGGGTATTTCGACCCCAAGAGGTCCATGGGCTGTGGGAGAATAATAACCAGCCCTTTGTGGGCTGGGAAAACAGCCACAAAGGCCCATGGCGCAGGAGAGAAAGTCCTAAAGCAAAAAGTGGAAAATCAGCCAATAGGAGGCAATCCTACTCCAACTAGGATTGGAGGTGAAGTAGGATTGCTCCCACCTCCTATTTCGGCCGACCCAAAGGCCTTGGCTGCCTCTCCTCTCCTCTCCTCCTATATATACTAGTGGATTGGGTGGTTTTTGGACAGAATTTCTGGCCACGTGCTACCCGTTTCACCGGTGCACAGTTTCTCCTCTAGATCGGTTTTCCGCAGCGCTTAGGCGAAGCCCTGCCGGAATTGCTCCACCACCATCACCGGAGCGCCGTCACGCTGCCGGTGAACTCTTTCTCCTCTCCACCTCCTCTTGCTGGATCAAGACGGTGGAGATCGTCATCAAGCTGCACGTGTGCTGAACGCGGAGGTGCCGTCTGTTCGGCGCTAGATCGGAAGGACCGTGATCGAGATCGCGAGACGGTTCGTGATGAGATCGCGGAACGGATCATGATGAGTTCGCGGGACAGATCGTGATCAAGATCGTGAGACGGATCGTGATGAGATCGCGGGACGGATCGTGATGAGTTCACGGGACGTATCGTGATTGGATCGCGGGACGGATCGTGATGAGATCGCGGGACGCTCGGCGATTTGGATCGCGAAGATGTTCGACTACACCAACCGCGTTTCTTAACGCTTCCCGCTTAGCGATCTACAAGGGTATGTAGATCCACTCTCCCTCTCGTAGATGCTCATCACCATGGATAGGTTTGCGTGTGCGTAGGAAAATTTTGTTTCCCATGCGACGTTCCCCAACAAATTCAGCCGCCCAATCCACCCCGGTCCAGATTCAGCAGAGATAAGTGACCCCTTCTCCTGCCCCCTCTCTTCTTCTCCTTGGCTCTTAATCCCCGTCTCTTTTTCCTGCCCTGTACGTACTCTGCAAATCAGTGAACAAAAAGCATAAAAGTAATGATGTAAGTAAAATCACTATAAACATTTAAATGTAATATTATGATCAGGAACATGTGTTTTTCTAAATATCGCTTAAAGGCTAGTCAGTGGCCAGTTGGTACAGTAGGAAAAAATCAACCTTTTCTATACACAATCACAAAGCTTATTTACCTTTTAAGTCGGATTTATCTTTTGTTTTAATGAAGTAGCTCCCGACCAAAATTTTGAGCAGTGCTCCGTTACTGCAGTTCATTGTAAAATATTGTAAAAAAATATGGTTGACACATCTTGTGTGGTAAACAATCGAAAAGATGGCTTGCATCACTCCATGGTTCAGAGCACCTGTCATCAAGGAGGTACAACCGAAGATCTCCACAATGTCCAGAGTGCTATCCACGGCCTCCAGCAGGCCCGCTGTGAGGAACAGGAAGTGCTCGCAGCAATGTGGATGACTTCTGCTTGTAGAATCCATACACAAGGATTAATCTATAAGGTGCTCACAAACCTTGTTCAGGTTGCAATGGTGGCTCCTTAGTACTATGAATAAACCACCAAGGTCTGTACCCAAAAAATTTTGCTGCACCCAAAATAATCCACAATGAAACACATAACTAGCTGACCAAAGACAATTCGAACTAAGTAACAACAGAGTATAAATGAAGACGATAGATTTGTTATTACAGCAAACAAAGTGAGGGAGATGAGAGCCTTTTGATCAGGAAAGGTACGATTATTTTATTCTTCTTAGCATCTAAAGCAAGGCAGCCACATAGGAGTCGCTCGTTGCGTCAGATCTCTCTGTAGCATCTTTGCAAGTGAGCTCTTCCAAATAGCTTTAGATCACCACACCATAATTGTAGTTAATAAATGAAAAAGAGCATAAATCAATAAAACAATTGGCTGTACAGGGATGCAACATAGAAGCTCGCAAGACGTCTTGTTCTTCTCGAACTTTTTTACCTGTAGATAATGAAAAAAAGTAGTTTGGATTCTTCAGGAAATCAAGGCAGTAATTCCCTGGTCTAGACTCACATTCCAATTTTATTCTAGTACATCACAGGAATAAATAATAGTCCCACAATTTACAAACCATGAGTAAGAAATAATCATGCTGCTTGAACTAACTGACAGGATCTGAAACACAACAAACATAACATATATGGTTCACTAATCAAAAATACTATACAGATTTGACCAAAGGAAAAATATATTTCAATTTACCATAAAAGCGCACTTTCAGTTCTTTTTGCATGGCCATGTCTGCATACAATTTTCAAGCTTCCGAAGCCTGAGCTTAAACTTCTAAGTCAAGACAGAGAGAAAAATGTATCTACAAAAATAAAGTTATGTCATGGAGGGAAAACAGAGATGAATTTCTACTGATGTATTTGAGAGGATAAGTTCGACGATGATAAATCTGAGTAATCCAGAATGAATATCCCTGCCATAAATTGTTTAGTATATCGCACTATGCCAGCTACCTAAAGATTGACAAATGAGAACCCCTACCAACTCATCAAAGTCCCACATCAATTCTAGTACCAATGTTGTTTCCTCAAAAAATCATATAACACCAATGTTGGAACTACCATAAATATCATATATGATAAAAACAGGAATGAGATCCTTTACCCTGGTGGGAAGTTGTCGATGTAACATACCAGAGTTATTGTTTCCTCTCCTGTAAGTCGGAAGTTGGAAGTACACCAAGGTAGGTCTAGTAGAATGCCAGCGTGTGCACCAAGCACCATGTTGTCTCCTCCTCCCGGGCATATGTGCTTGAGATCCTCCTCCACTCGCTGCACCAGACCTCTCTACATATGCAATAGCAGTATAGCAGAACATCAAATTTAGCAAAGGGGCCATGGCAAACACACATGACACCTCACAAATCCTCGACAACTATCAACATAAATATACACATCCTCGGGTACCCACCCCGAGATGGTCACAGGCGTTCACCCCGGGCATATGTGCTGGAGAGAAAATGGTGCATTGCTCCACCTCTATAGTTTTTATGGAGGGTAGTTTAACCAAAATTAAAGTTTGAGAAGTTGGATACGCCATGAATGTACACTGACTGACCTATAAATCTTTCATCTTGATGCCAACGGTAATGGAGACCAGAAGCTTTTCTTCAGACAACAAGGGCTTGAGCTCAACTAGAACCTGCTTCACTGCAATTTCATATATGCATAATCTCATAAGCACGCAAATCAAAAGGCCAAATTGTTAAGTCTGAGTCCTAAGTGACGCATCAGTAACTAAGTGCCTTCATAGGCTGAAAATACTACCTGGTACACTTATCAATCTGGGGCTTAACGGAAATGATGATCACATCACTGTCATCAACAATAAGGAAAAAACATCACATGAGACACAGAGTGTCTGTCAGGCATGAACGTGTGATAGACATACATAGATGCTTGGCTGCTTTGAGCGGAGGGAGGCGGGGTCAATTAGATGGGGAAGGAGAAACGGACCTGGGTGTTGGAGGCAAGGATGATGGCACCGAGGGAGGTGAAGGCGGCGCCGTGCTCGGGGCGGCAGGGCGGGGGGCGGATGGCGGAGGCCGGGAGGACGTCCGACGCTGCGATGCCGCGTGCGATGCTCTCGGCCAGGTTCCCCGCGGCGACGAAACCCAGGCGAAATGCGTCATCGCCGCCGTTCACGTTCACCCCGTCCCCCACCAGCGACTCCCCAACATCTAGGTCCGTGCACCTTCCCGTCACGTGGGACTACTCCTTGCCCGTTTGGTGTGGCGGCGCGGACGGGATCAGGCGGCCGCCCGTGGTGGGGACGGAAGTTTTGCCAGAAGCTTTGGCGGTGCTGTCGCATGGGGGAGTGGGGAGGTGGAGTTGTTCCTGCCGCCCTGACCGAACAAGAGGTTGGGCCGGGGGGAGCAGTAGGGGCGGCGGCGGAGTGGGAGAAGGGGCCGGCGGTGGAGGGGGAGATGGGGGAAGAAAGTGGAGGTCACGGGCGGGTGGGGATGTGAGGGGGGGGGGGGTCTCGCTCCGTGACTCCCTGTTCGTGCGAGAGGGCGGTCCATCCGTTTTTTTTGGTTCGAGGGGCATCGTTACAGTTTTTGTCCGCTTTTTTCGTGCGAGGGGCATGGCTAGGTGGTTTTGGTCTTTTTTTCCGCGTTACATGCGTGGGTTTATAGATGGGATGGATGACGAAAATAACCCAGATGGGAGGTGGGAGGGATGACGAAAAAAACCCGAGGCAAGAAGCTACCAAGTGCCCCTTTAGAAGTAGAGTTGTTTTCTCAGAAGGTAATCTCACATATATGGCATGATTTTGAAATTCTTAATTACCTATTACTAATGTGATTAAATCAAATCATCACATGCCAAAACAAGTATAAAACAAAATCTTGCGCTTTAATGGTGGATTTGGTTTCTCGGAAGGTGATCTCACATATATTGTATGATTTTGGAATTCTTAATTACCTATTATTAATGTGATTCAATCGAATCATCACCTGCCAAATCAAGCACAAAACAAAATCTTCCACTTTAATGGTGGATTTGTTTTTCCAGAAGATGATCTCACATATATGGTATACTTTTGGAATTCATAATTACCTATAATTAATGTGATTAAATCAAATCATGACCTGCCAAAGAAAGTACAAAACAAAATCTTTTGCTTTAATGATGGATTTGGTTTTCTAATGAGAGGGAGAAAATAAACCAATAGAAGGAAACAGTGGGAGATGGATGAAAAAAACGGATGAAAATAAACCAGACGAAAAAAACCCGAGGCAAGAAGCTACCAACTACCCCTTTAGGAGTAGCTCCCGACCAAAATCAGAAGCACTGCTCCGTTACTGCAGTTCATTGTAAAATATTGTGAACAAAAAATATGGTTGATACATCTTGTGTGGTAAACAATCGAAAAGGTGGCTTGCATCACTCCATGGTTCAGAGCACCTGTCATCAAGGTGGTACAACCGAAGATCTCCACAATGTCCAGAGTGCTATCCACGGCCTCCAGCAGGCCCGCTGTGAGGAACAGGGAGTGCTCGCGGCAATGTGGATGACTTCTGCTTGTAGAATCCATACACAAGGATTAAGCTATAAGGTGCTCACAAACCTTATTCAGGTTGCAATGGTGGCTCCTTAGTACTACGAATAAACCACCAAGGTCTGTACCCAAAACTTTTTGTTGCACCCAAAATAATCCACAATGAAACACATAACCAGATGACCAAAGACAACTTGAACTAAGTAACCACGGAGTATAAATGAAGACAGTAGATTTGTTATTACAGCAAACAAAGTGATGGAGATGAGAGCCTTTTGATCAGGAAAGGTATGATTATTGCATTCATCTTAGCATCTAAAGCAAGGCAGCCACATAGGAGTCACTTGTTGCATCAGATCTCTCTAAAGCATCTTTGCACGTGAGCTCTTCCAAATAGCTTTAGATCACCACACCATAATTGTAGTTAAGAAATGAAAAAGAGCATAAATAAATAAAACAATTGGCTGTACAGGGATGCAACATAGAAGCTCGCAAGACGTCTTGTTCTTCTCAAACTTCTTTACCTGCAGATAATGAAAAAAAGTAGTATGGATTCTCCAGGAAATCAAGGCAGTAATTCCCTGGTCTAGACTCACATTCCAATTTCATTCTAGTACATCACAGAAATAAACAATAGTCCCACAATTTACAGACCATGAATAAGAAACAATCATGCTGCTTGAACTAACTGATAGGATCTGAAACACAACAAACATAACTTATATGGTTCACTAATCAAAAATACTATACAGATTTGACCAAAGGAAAAATATATTTCAATTTACCATAAAAGCGTACCTTCGGTTCTTTTTGCATGGCCATGTGTGCATACAATTTGTCAAGCTTCTGAAGCCTGAGCTTAAACTTCTAAGTCAAGACAGAGAGAAAAATGTATCTACAAAAATAAAGTGATGTCGTGAAGGGAAAACAGAGATGAACTTCTACTGATGTATTTGAGAGGATAAGTTCGACGATGACAAATCTGAGTAATGCAGAGTGAATATCCCTGCCATAAATTGTTTAGTACATCGTACTATGCGAGTTACCTAAAGATTGACAAATGAGAACCCCTACCAACTCATCAAAGTCCCATATCAGTTCTAGTACCATGTTGTTTCCTCAAAAAATCATATAACACCAATGTTGGAACTACCATAAATATCAGATAGGATTAAAACAGGAATGGGATCCTTTACCCTGGTGGGAAGTTGTCGATGTAACATACCAGAGTTATTGTTCCCTCTCCTGTAAGTTGGAACTTGGAAATACACCAAGGTAGGTCTAGTAGAATGTCAGTGTGCGCACCAAGCACCATGTTGTCTCCTCCTCCTGGGCATATGTGCTTGAGATCCTCCTCCACTCGCTGCACCAGACCTCTCTACATAAGCAATAGCAGTATAGCAGAACATCAAATTTAGCAAAGGGGCCATGGCAAACACACATGACACCTCACAAATCCTCGACAACTATCAACATAAATATACACATCCTCGGGTACCCACCCCGAGATGGTCACAGGCGTTCACCCCGGGCATATGTGCTGGAGAGAAAATGGTGCATCGCTCCACCTCTATAGTTTTTATGGAGGGTAGTTTAACCAAAATTAAAGTTTAAGAAGTTGGATACGCCATGAATGTACACCGACTGACCTGTAAATCTTTAATCTTGATGCCAACGGCAATGGAGACCAGAAGCTTTTCTTCAGACAACAAGGGCTTGAGCTCAACCAGAACCTGCTTCACTGCAATTTCATATATGCATAATCTCATAAGCACGCAAATCAAAAGGCCAAATTGTTAAGTTTGAGTCCTCAGTGATGCATCAGTAACTGAGTGCCTTCACAGGCTGAAAATACTACCTGGTACACTTACCAATCTGGGGTTTGACGGAGATGACGATCACTTCACTGTCATCAACAACAAGGAAAAAACATCACATGAGACACAGAGTGTTTGTCAGGCATGAACGTGTGACAGACATACATAGATGCTTGGCTGCTTTGAGCGTAGGGAGGCGGGGTCAATCAGATGGGGAAGGAGAAATGGACCTAGGTGTTGGAGGCAGGATGGTGGCACCGAGGGAGGCGAAGGCGGCGCCATGCTTGGGGCGGCAGGGCGCGGGGCGGATGGAGGAGGCCGGGAGGACGCCCGACGGTGTGACGCTGTGCACGATGCTCTCAGCCAGGTTCCCCGCGCCGATGAAACCCAGGCGAAACGCGTCATCGCCGCCTTTCACGTTCACCCCGTCCTCCACCAGTGACTCCCCAACATCCAGGTCCATGCACCTTCCCGTCACGTGGGAGTACTCCTCGCCCGTTTGGTGTGGCGGCGCGAACGGGATCAGGCAACCGCCCGTGGTGGGGACGGAAGTTCTGCCAGAAGCTTTGGTGGCACTGTCGCATGGGGGAGTGGGGAGGTGGAGCTGTTCCTGCCGCCCTGACCGAACAAGAGGTCGGGCCGGGGGAGCAGTAGGGGCAGCGGCTGAGCGGGAGAAGGGGCCGGCGGTGGAGGGGGTGGGGGAAGAAAGTGGAGGGCACAGGCGGGTGGGGATGTGAGGGGAGGGGGGGTCTCGCTCCGTGACTCTCTGTTCGTGCGAGCGGGCGGTCCGTCCGGGTTTTTTTGTCCGATGGCATCGTTACAGTTTTCGTCCGCTTTTTTCGTGCGAGGGGCATGGCTAGGTGGTTTTGGTCTTTTTTTTCCGCATTACATGCGTGGGTTTATAGATGGGATGGATGACGGAAAAAAACCCAGATGGGAGGTGGGAGGGATGACGGAAAAAACCCGAGCCAAGAAGCTACCAAGTGCCCCTTTTGGAGTAGAGTTGTTTTTTTCGGAAGGTGATCTCACATATATGGCATTATTTTGAAATTCTTAATTACCTATTACTAATGTGATTAAATCAAATCATCGCCTGCCAAAACAAATACAAAACAAAATCTTCCTCTTTAACGGTGGATTTGGTTTTTCGAAAGGTGATCTCACATATATGGTATGATTTTGAAATTCTTAATTACCTATTATTCATGCGATTAAATCGAATCATCACCTGCCAAATCAAGCACAAAACAAAATCTTCCACTTTAATGGTGGATTTGTTTTTCTGGAAGGTGATCTCACATATATGGTATGCTTTTGGAATTCATAATTATCTATAATTAATGTGATTAAATCAAATCATCACCTGCCAAAGAAAGTACAAAACAAAATCTTTTGCTTTAATGATGGATTTGGTTTTTTAATGAGAGGGAGAAAATAAACAAATAAAAGGAAACGGTGGGAGACGGGATTAAAAAAAGGGACAAAAATAAACCTAACGAAAAAATCCGAGACAAGAAGCTACCAACTATCCCTTTAGGAGTAGAGATATGAGTGGGATATCAGAGTTAGTCATCATGTAAAGTCAATAATTGACATCACCCCGTGGCCGAGTCAAGATGTACTTTACCCTGCATGGTGCACTGCTCTTGTGCACCAAGTTCATAAAATCCAATTTACGAATGTCAAAAGATTCTGAATCAGGTACCAGTTGTACTAGAAACAAGAATATGTCAAACTACAAAATCTGAGATCCAAATTAAAAACACAACATTAGAAAACAAAAAAGATAATTTCACGGATGACATAGAAAATGGGCTGAATTTAGGGCCCAGCTAGAATTAGCTTTTTTTTCTCTTGAAAAGAAGGTTAAGACCCCCGGCCTCTGCATCAATCGATGCATACAATCATCTTTATTACTTATTCAACCAACGTCTGACAAGAACATACATCAAGCCACCCGAAGCCCCACTCACACCTACAAAAAGGGATAATGTGGAGTGCTCTCACTCCCCATATCTAAAACCGGTGTCGTCGTCAATCCATCCATATAACGTATCAGAACTAACAACCGGTGCAGCAGACCTAAAGCGTACACCACATGCACACGTTTTAGAAGCCCCCATCATCATCGAACCACAGACCCATCTTCAGAAGAGAGATCCACATCATCCTTGCCAGTCCGGCCATCCGTCGATGCCACCACGGCACCCAACGGCGTCACCTCCCTGCGCTTCTCCATGCAGACGCGAAGACTCTGTAAGATCTGTCGTGCGTAGCACCTGCCGAGCAGGCATGACAAAGCATAGCACCTGCCGGCCAGGCATGACCTGACATCACCATCGAAAGCTCCGTGCAGGACGAAGACGCTTAACCTCCTGCCTCTGTCTTCCTGTGCTGCTCCACAAACGATGCTCCCAAGAGAGGAACGACACCGCGGTGCCATCATCATCCGATCTAGAAAACCAGATCCTAGGGTTTCCCCCGGAGCAACACGAGTGAATCGACAGTAGTTACAGGACGAAGCCTTCATCAAGCTAACGGCGCAGAACGCTACCATCGTCCGCCATCGGCTCGGTTTCACCGGCAACTATGTCTCCCCGACTCATAGCTGGGACTAGATGAAAGATCTGGAGATCCGATCACCCAGCCTCAGGCCGACCACCTCCGACGTAGGAGATGACCACCACCGCCATAATCCTCGTGATGCGATGCAGACCCGGAGTGCCTCCGCGAGCCGTCGCCGAAGCCGACGAGATGTAGCAAATTGAGGACGAGATGCAGTCACCCGCCTGGACCCCAAGGTCGTAGATCGAGCCCGGGACGCATCCCGGCAGCCGCTGCCGTCTTCTCCTACCGACCCCGCCGGCTACAACAGAGTCGCCCAGATGCGCCCCGGCTACCGCTGCCCGCCATCCTCGTCATAAGGGGTCCAGGTCTGGCCGCCGCCGCCTTAGATCCCGGGACGCGAGAGGAAGTCCGCCGTCGCCGCGCCACAGGGCCCTCGCCCGACGACATTGTCGGCGGCGGCGAAGGGAGGGAAATGCACGGGGGTCGAGGGAAGTTCGGTGGAGACCGCCCGGTGCGGCCCGGCGGCGGCCACATGGCGGAGCGCCCAGTTGCGTGTTTGATAGAATGTTATCACCGAAATGCAGCGCACGTTCGCAGCAAGAATTAGCATCTTATTCACAGCATGATTTGTGTTTTTTTTTCTAACTATGTACATTGAATTTGAGTACAAGAGTTTCTACTAGGGTAGATATGTGTCATACTTACACCCTCACGAAATTTCATAAATTTCCAATGTTTATGAAGTCAGATACAGAGATCAGTGCACCGGGTTGCATTGGAAGAGCCTGGTCTGAGCTCAGCAGCCCACTCCTCTTCTGGTGCAGCTCCACTCAATCCTGCGAAAAAAGCTGCTCCCTCTCATTTACTGCCTCTATCTCAGTTTATAAAGTCCGGCACATGTATCTAAGTCGTAAATTTGATTAACTTAATGAGAGACATATATTATAAAAAATATATCATTAGAAACTTTAGATGTTCTATTTGCTAATGATATGATTTTTATATTAAACAATATATTTGATATAAGTCAAATTGATGACCTAGGTACACATGCATGTCTTCTAAACTGTGACGGAGGGAGTATATTAATTATCGCAACTTTAATAGGCATTGTCCAAGAGTTGTATTAAAACGGTGTGAACAAATATGGACATGACAGAGTATAAAGAATCACCATTTCCTCACTTGGAAAAAATCTTCACCGAGTTTTGACACATTAAACAAGTTCATGAATTTGATTTTTTTCGTAACTAGGGCCAGCTCTCGGAGTCTCTAACTGCGGCCAGCTCCTCGGAGTTACTGTCGGAGTCGTCAGAGCCGGAGCGGCTGCCGGAGCTGGACATTGGAGTGGATGTGATCAGAATCGAAGAGGGACAAGAGTGGACAGAGCGAGAGAGAGTGGGCTAGGGTTCGCAACGAGGAGTTCGGAGTGGGGGTTTCGTGGGACAACGGTGGGGTCAATGATGTGCCGGGCCTGTCAGGCGGACGCGTCCGGGCGTGACTGAGCCGCCCCATATCCATCCTATATTTGGGCTGGGTATGAGGGGTGCCAGTCAGGCCGGACGTTTGAAGCGGGTTTGAGAGGTCCGGTTGTGTCATGTTTTTGTGACTGGACGACCTGTCCGGACATTTGAAAGAGGTATGAATGTAGATGCTCTTAATTGACTACAACCTTGCTGAAGTTAAGTGATCGTCGTAGTTCGATTCCTCACCAAACCTTCTTTTTACGACCTATTTTATGAGGCCTAGTAGCAGGCCCATGTGTACATTTGCTCAACGATGACCAGAAGACCGTGGCTGCTGTGGATGTTCTAGTTCCCGAGGTATATGAGGGAGTAATATGTTGAATCATCGAACAACATTCATTGATTTCATTGAAAACTGGTAATTTCTAGCGTACCTTAATTGATCCTAGATGTGGCTTTTCTCTTAGGTTAGTGAATTAATTGGTGGAAGTCGGAGGGAGGAGCGCTTCAATATCCTTAAACAACGGTACCAGCGCGTTTTCTTATATGGAAAAATGTTAAATGGACTTTGTAGTTTGCACTGAACAATCCCTGTCTGCAACTGTGCATATAATATTGCAAATGAAGGAATTGCACATGGAGTGGAGTAATTAACAACATGTTCTATATTTAGGATACTAGGCGCTGGTTTTTCACTGGAATCCTATGAGTTCTATCTGGACCTTCGGCGCTATGGATCCGTGAAGCACAGCGTGTTCGGACTAGGCTTGGAGAAGATGCTCCTCTTCGCAGAGGCCTTGAGAGCAAGGTTAATAATATAGCTTGCTGCTGGCTATATGATGTTGACACGTCATCTATAGCCAAGCTTATAGCGGACAAGTGCAATACTTAGACGTAAATAAATACTACTTTATTGATATAAGGCCCACCATCCTCTCTCACAAAGTGTCTTGAAGCACGTGTTACAGCTGGTTGTTAGTTTGTAGCTCGTTTTTTCTCTCTCTCCTCTTCTCTCTCTTCCAACTCATCACAAATATATTATCTTAAATTTTACAGTCCGCCTACGTCATCCTATTGTACTTGCTCTCACAACATCAGAGATGTCATCCCCTTACCGAGGTACCCTGGCAAGATCTGATTGGCCTCGCAAGCAATAGCACAAGTTGTCCATAGTCTGATAACTAGCTAGCTTGGCGCAGTGGTAAGTGTAAATTAACACAAGTTGTCCATAACTGAGACTAGGAGTCATATGTGTGTATAGATCATAGTTTGTGATGATGTCCTTTTGATAGCATAAAAATAGTTTTTTTAGTACAGTTCATGTCAAATTTGGATCTGGATGTAAGGATTGTCCCAATTGAATTGTTGTTCTGAAGCATAAACGAAAAATAGACCAGATGCTAGCGCGCCCATGGAGTAGTAATTGATTACGAACCGAATATTTTATCATCAAAAGCCCCTACTATCGTACATTTCATTGTTTTTTATATAGTTAACTACTCATTTCGAGTAGTCTTATCTTACAGTTCTACTCCCTTAGTTTCTAAATATTTGTATTTTTAAAGATTCAACTATAAACTACATACAAAGCTAAATAAAAGAATTTACGTTTTAAATTATGTCTATATACATCCGCATGTAGTTTATAGTAAAATCTCTAAAAAGATAAATAATTAGGAACAGGGGAGTATTACATATTTTTTCTAGATAAGGAGGATGACCCCACCTTTGCATCATCAGAACGATGCATGCTGCCATATATATTATTAAAAATGTAAAATTCAGCAGCTGAACAAGGCTCGAAAATAAAGCAAAAAAAAAAAAAACCTGAGACCGTATACCTCGCGACGGTAACTATCCAGATAACCACTAACACTATATTACAAGACACATCAAAAAAGAAAAATACACAACCCCTACCCTACGCCTTCAAGAATGAATCACAACACGTGCGCTGATTATGGTGAGGCAACCACAAGGTTGAACTCCGGATTCTCATCCCCAAAGCCAAGCTTCAGTCCATCACCTTCAGCAAGGACACGAAGCAGGCGCGTGTCCACATAGCCCGATTAGAGATCTTGTGTTTCTACCAGAGTGCATAAACTCGTTGTTGAAGCTGTCTGTACCATCCACGCTTATACATCTACTGATGCCTCGATAGCCAGATACTTCGAGAGAAGACGACGGAAGACAAAGACGCCCCATACCGTCTACCTCCCGTTACCGTTGCGCCACTTTCGATCCAACACCAACAGACTAAACATGACACCTCCGCCAGAGCCACCGTGCATCACCTGCTGGTAGCAGCCATGACTTGACGTCGCCGAATAAGACGTCGTGCTTAGCATATGCCGGTAACGCATTCACCGGTGACTTCACCTGCCGACGAAATGCACTACCCGACCACTCCAAAAGTGCCAAATGTGTCACCTACCGAGCCGCATCCAAACCGATCTATTGATGGAGGGGACATCCCATACCACCACAAGACTCATAAAGGCCGTCACCACCTCGAGATCTAGACTCTGAGTCGCTCACATCACCTCGTAGTCCGTCGTCGTTGATGAAGAGGGGCCGCCGCCCCGATTTTGGGCACTACAGGGAACACCCACCATCGCGCCCGTTGTTGTCGTTGCCCGTACGACGTCAACTGCCGTGGCGAACCTGCATCAAGCATCATCGACGCAGGAGGAAGCTTCGACCGCCACACGCATCGTGCGATGTCCCCAGGTGCGGGATCCTAATATTGCCGCCATCGACACTGCCAAAAGGATCCACCACCTGGCCCGTCATCCCCGATGGAGGGGACGCCGCCATCACCATGTTCAGATCCGGGTCGGAGCCACGGCTGGCACCGCCAAGACCGGATCTGGGTCAGATGCCGCCACCGGCTATGCCCAGCCCCACCTCCATCCTCTGGTCATCTCAACTCGCACCATTACCGGAAGCCACCGCGCCACCATGGATCGAGGAAGAGGCCACACCCCCGTGGATCTAGCACCCTCGCCGCCATAAACCCGAGAAGGAGGAGCAACCCTCTCCCCCGCCCCGGCGCCGCGATCGCCCTAGAGGGATGAGCAGGCGAGGGGGTACGAGGTCTCCAACCATGGACCACGTGACTTCTACTAAATGAATCATTGTGTTTCGAACGTACCATAAGCCCCTGTGTCACGAGGCATGACGGACGATCGGTCATCAGTACTGAGCTCCTGCTGTCTTAGGATGAGTTTGGTTTCCGAAGAGATGTAAGGATCATAGTGACCTTAGATGTTGTGGCGATCACGTATGGCATATTGTTGTATATTGTATATAATCTCGTGTCGCCCCGCACGAGGGCGGCTCCGGGGGACCCCCGGTCCAATCTAGAAGGCCAGCGCCCGATCTTTCCCCACCGACCGCTGCCGCCGCCAGCGGCGGTGGTGGCGGCCACGCCATGGCGTCTGTTGATATGTCTCCAACGTGTCTATAATTTATGAAGTATTCATGCCATGTTTAAAACAATTCCATATGATTTTGGTATAATTTTATTAGAACTAACCCGGACTGACGCTGTTTTCAACAGAACTACCATGGTGTCGTTTTTTGTGCATAAATAAAAGTTTTCGGAATGGGCTGAAAATTTACGGAGAATATTTTTGGAAAATATATAAAATACTGGAGCAAAAATATATCGGAGAGGAGTCCCGAGGCAGCCACAAGCCTTGGGGCGTCTCCCTAGGGCGCGCCCCTTGGCTTGTGGGTCCCTCGGGAGTCCTCCTGACTTGATTCCAACGCCAAGTACTCCTATAAATCCCGTAACTCCCAGAAACAAACCTAGATGGGGAGTTCCGCCGCCGCAAGCCTCTGTAGCCACGAAAAACCTATCAGGAGCCCGTTCCGGCACCCTGTCGGAGGGGGAAACCATCGCCAAAGGCCATCTTCATCATCCGGTGGTCTCCATGACAAGGAAGGAGTAGTTTACCCTCGGGGCTGAGGGTATGTACCAGTAGCTATGTGTTTGATCTCTCTCTCTCTCTCTCTCTCTCTCTCTCTCTTGTTCTTGAGATGACACGATCTTGATGTATCGCGAACTTTATTAATATAGATGAATCATACAGAGTTTTCCTCTCTCTATCTTATTGTGATGAATTGAGTTCTCTCTTTGAAGTTTTCTTATCGGATTGAGTCTTTAAAGGATTTGAGAACACTTGATGTATGTCTTGCGATGGGATATCCATGGGGACAATGGGATGTTCTATTGATCCACTTGATGTATGTTTTGGTGATCAACTTGCGGGTTCCGTGACCTTGGGAATCTATGCATACGGGTTGGCACACGTTTTCGTCTTGACTCTCCGGTAGAAACTTTGGAGTACTCTTTAAAGTTCTTTGTGTTGGATTGAACATGATGAATCTGAAATTGTGTGATGCATATCGTATAATCAAGCCCATGGGTACTCGTGGTGAGATTGGAGTATATAGGTGACATTAGGGTTTTGGTTGATGTGTATCTTAAGGTGTTATTTTAGTACGAACTCTAAGGCTGTTCATGACACTTATAGGGATAGCTCATAAGATTGGTCGGAAAAGATAACTTTGGGGTGGTTTCATACCCTACAATAATTTCTTCGTTTTTTCTTCGCTTTTGTGACTTTGGAGTGAACTCTTTATCGTACGTGACGGATTTTACATATGATTCAACTATGTCAGTATTGTTGAGAAAAATTGCACTAGTGAAAGTATGAACCCTAGGACTTGTTTCTAAGCATTGCAATACCGTTTGTGATCACTTTTATCCTTAGTTACCTTGCTGTTTTTATATTTTCAGATTACGAAAACCTATATCTACCATCCATATTACACTTGTATCGCCATCTCTTTGCCGAACTAGTGCACCTATACAATTTATCATTGTATTGTGTGTGTTGAGGACACAAAAGAATCTTTGTTATTTGGTTGCAGGGTTGTTCGAGAGAGACCATCTTCATCCTATGCCTCCCATGGATTGATAAACCTTAGGTCATCTACTTGAGGAAAATTTGCTACTGTCCTACAAAACTCTACGCTTGGAGGCCCAACACGAGTCTACAAGAAGAAGGTTGCGTAGTAGACATCAGCTCTGCTAGATTACCTTCGTGCGGAGGGTTCGGCTCCTTGGCTACGCAGGGGGAGGTCTAGTAGCGAGGCGGTGGCTCTATACATGTGTACTGCCTGTCGGCGCGCTGCAGGGAGGCATGGATGGGCTGAGAGGGGCGGACGTGCGGTGATATCCGAAGGCGACTGCCCAGAACCTATGACAATGGCGCTAGTGCGAATGCCTAGAGTTCACTGGAGCCCTTCTATTGTCGCTGTCACATGTGCTTGATCCGCTCGATCTGTTCGCCGGAAGCTGGCCATCGGGGTGGGGCCTGCTGGTGTGCTCGAATTAAGGCGGCGGTCCTAGGGTTCCTCTTGCATCAAGACGAAGATCTACCTGATGCCCGTACTTTATGATCTGGCCGGAGTGGCGGGTTTTGAAAGGCTCCGGCGGCAAACTCCCATGGGCGTGTTATGCCTGGAGATTGCTGGATAGGGTGGAATTCGATCGTGCCAATTGGTTCTCCATTTTGGAGGGAGCGGCGCGAAGCTCCGCTATATGTTTTCACCAGGAGATATTTTACTCCATGGTAAAGTCAGAGGCGGAGAATGTCATGAAAGCCGAGATTGAAGGACTAGTAATGATGATTGTAGCCTACGACGTTGAGGAATTTGCTTGGAGTTTCGGGGTTCGTAGCAGTGGTATATAAGTGGCGGCGAGATCATAGGTGAAGTTCAAGGTCCTACCTTTTAGGGTGAAAATCCAAGGTCTGGCCTTAATTGGTTGTGCCTGGCAATGGCCTTGTTGAAGACATTGTTTTGAGAGCGGAGATTATATATCCAAGGTGAAAACCCAAGATTTACGATCGGGTGACGACGGTGCTACTGCACTGTTTCCTTCTTGGAGGCGTTGTTTTTGGAGTACTTGGACATCAGGTGTTGTCTTGATGGTGGTTATACTACTGCTGCAAGTACTGAATCTCTGTAATGAGACTTTTTATTTTTTAGCTTCTTCTTCGTTTTTCTTGTCTGTATGCATCCATCATGTCATGAGGGCATTGCACTCTTGCAGAGATTGGGTGTAATTGTATCTTTGCGATATTAATATATACTCTTTATCGGAAAAAAAATGTCATATTGTTGTTCTAAAGTAATGTCCCTACAAACGGACATACCAAAGGCACATATAAATACTCTTTGTTTCCCGATATCGTGTAACAGATTGTGTTTTAATGCGTGACTTGTTTACTCTTTCTACACTATGGAATTTTTTGTTTACTTACACGTAAACTATATACAATTATCTATACCTCTATATCTATATTTTATTTTTACATTTTTACTATTTTTCAGTCGTCTGAAAACGAATTCGCCTCAGGTCGTTTTCTGGTCCGTCGGATCCACACGAATCTCAGCGCGTCGCTGGTTCCTCGGTCTCGCTTAACGGGTCTGCTTTCGGGTTCGCTGAGTCTGCACTAGCGCTTTTTCGGTCCCGTGAGTGGCTAGTCTTTTTTGAATTCTTCTTTTTTTCAGTTCGGTGGGGCGGCGGCTGTTGGTTCTAGAGGGGTGGCGGCCGAGGCGGTGTGGGAGACGGCGGAGTGGAAGGAGGGTCTCCTCTCCGGTGAGACAGAGATGGCGCGCGGCGGGGCGGCCGCAAGCAGCGCCTGCACGCGGGAGGTGCGCTTCGCTGCAACAGGAAGGGATACCGGAGATGGTCCGTCGGGCTTGGCGGAGCTGTCCCGCCGGGCACGCCTTCAGCCAGAGGTCCTCACGGGGGCGGGAGGTGGTAGTCGGCACCGTAGGTCGAGCAGAAGGTACTGCCGTGTGTGATTTCTGTCCTCCCCATTTTTCTCCTTTGTCCTAATTTTTGGATACGCTTTGCTGTTCCGATGCGCTTGGATGGTTACAGATGGTGGCGGCTGTGGGGAATTTGTGGTCTCAGATTCATTTTGTTCCATGAACTCGTATGTTCTCAAATTATTCTTCTAGATTGTATGTATTGAAGTGCCCTGAATTTTGTGCGTTCACTACTCATCTCCAACAGACAACACGCCTGATTTAGTTCAGATTTTTTTAGCTGGCCCTGAATATGTGCGTTGATTATGCTATAATTTCTCCTATTTTTTAGTTCATACTTCTGATTAGTTCAACATTTCTTAAATTGTACATGTGTTTTCAGCATCTAGGGAGTGATAGAAATGTCTTTCTCCCTGTTTGTGTGGATTCAGTGTATCTCTCGCCATGTGTTAAATGGCTCAAGTGTTTTTGATGTTCATTGGTTTCAGGGGTGGCAAGCAATTCCCACCTGGACTATGTGTTTCTAACCTATTCTTTTTTGCTTAGTACCATCAGTTAGAGAGTTGTTTCATGACACAAGGTTGAAGCTGTCAAGCATTTGTGTGATGTTTAGGCTTTACTGTTGGTATGTTCAGAGTGCGTATTAGCCTGTTTTTGGTTCAGTATTTGGTTGTTTTTAGTTTACTGTTGGAGTGGCTTCTGTATGGTCATGGATACTTTCTTTTCCGTGTCGAGCTAGCGAGCGAATTGAATCAAATTCATTCCTGTGCTTTTTTTTGTTTATACTTTATATTCTTATTCATTTGTTGTTCTAACTGCAGAATGAGAGGCACATTGAGTTAATTGTCCGGGGAGATATGGAGTTACTGATCCGAAAATATTTTTCTGCATCATACGTTGGTTGTATATATGATATTTTTTATGGGTACTTTATTTTTCAGTCTCATTTTTCTCCTCTCAATGCAGGGGTGCAGAGTTTATGGGTCACAGGTCATCGTGTAGTGGGTTCGAACCCAACTACAACCCTGATGGTGGTCTGTCAGGCAACGATAGTGCTGAGGATAGTAGTGCGTCCAGTGATGATGTACAATAATGTTTTAGTCATTTTTTGCACTGGTTTATGGACCTAATGGTTAACTAGTTTCTTCCTTCTTTTTTCTTCATCAACATCTTTGTTTTGCAATAACAGGAGTATGTGTGTAGGCAGAAAAGGTTGTTACAGGATGCCTTGTTTGGTTTTTTCAAGAAGCAGGTATGCTTCCTTTCTATTTTTCATTAGTTATTTTTTTCTATGATGGCACTTCCTTTGTTGTTTTGTCACCTTTTCTGACGATGCTCTGTTTTCATGTGTGTTTATTCATTGGGAAGGCTATCAAGTCACTCAAGAGAGATTTCTCAAAGTTTTGCCACAATGCTAACTTTTCATCTGAGGTTTGTTTTCTTTTCCACTTGCCGAAACTTTTCCTTTAGTTTTTCTTTTCTTATTTTGTTTTTCTCCAGTTTTTTGTATCGGTTATTTGATTTTCTCACTTTGTGTTTCTTCAGAATAAAAGGCTAAAAGCACCAGGGATAGGAAGGAATGCATTCAGTGTGTACTCCAATAAGTATTTCTCTGAAATTATCAATCGTATGCCAATAAGACCGAAGGATGTTATCTCAAAGTACGGATATGAGTGTCTTCTGAAGTATGAGAGAACGGAAGTCCCATCTCCTTTTGTCAGATGGATTGTTGGATGTGTCGATACAGTATCCTCGCAAATCATCATTGTTGATGGGAAAATCATAGAGTTGTCCAAGCACTCTATTCATCTTGTTTATCCCTCCTCTTTCTAACCTGCATGAACACAGCTTCTTGGCTTCCAATGCACATATCTTGCATATCCTCATTCGCACTGCCATCGTCCTGTAAATTTCAGTGATTTTTTCATACACAACATGAACTGTATAACAGATATGTAATGAAGAAGCGACAATCATAAAATGAGAGGATTCAGTTTATATATTCAGTTTCTTCAGGTTACAGTATGTTTCTTTTTCAGGTTGTATATCATTTCATCATAATTTTGTCAGTATTTTATTTATTCATTTTATCATTTTTATGATAATTTTTTCATTCTTTGTTCAGTGTCCTTATTATTTTATTTTATTTTTCTTTGGTCATTATGTCTTTTTGTCTATCAGTTATCGTTTATTTTATTTTTTCAGTTTTTAATTATTTTCGGTCATCATTTCTTCTCAGTCAATATGTCATTAGTCTTGTTCAATATTCAGTCTTCAGTCTCCGTTAGGTTACTAGTCAATCATTGTCCTCATTTTGCCATCTTTTCTGATTGTTCACCACTTGAGTGCTTATCAGTCATGTTTCTTTATTTTTTATTTCAGTTATTTATTCTATCGTGTGAGCTTCATTATTCCTGATGTTCTTCATTCTTCAGTTATTGTTCCGTGTTCTTATCAGTCGTTAGCGCTTCAGGATTCAGCCCCATTTATCAGTATTTTAAGTGTTTGGTCAGTGTTTGTTCTTGTCTATCAGTTTTAAGTTTTGTCATTCATTATTTTTGTTCCTCGGTCTGTAAGCTTGCCTTCTCACTGATATATTAGTTTTTGTAATGGAATCAATATTCATTTTATCATATTCAGTTATCATTTGCATCTTTCTTCAGTCGTACCTCTCATAAGTCTTGTCTTTTAGTAGATGATTATTTCTGTTGTCAACCTTATGTTCCTAACTATCAGTTTTAGTTCTCTCCAGCTATATGTTAAGTGTTTAGTTTTTTCGACAGTGTTTGTTCAGTCTCTTAAGTCTCATTTTAGTTCTTTTCAGTTATTTGGCCAGTCTTTGTTCTTGTCTATCCGTTTTAAGTTAAGTCTTTTAGTGTCAAATTCAGTCCTTCTAGTGTCTGAATCTGTAGGTGTCAAATTCAGTTTACACTTTTTGGTTCAGTTTTGCGTCGTCTTCAGTTTTATTCAGTTTTCAGTTTTGGTCCGCACCAGTGCAGGTTAGTATCTTTTCTTTCTTCACGCCTCTTCTCTCTGTCTTCAATCCTTCTCTCTGTCTTCAATCCTTCACTTTTCAGTTATTCGGTCCTTCTAGTGTCTGAACCTGTAGGTGTCAAATTCAGTTTACAGTTTTTGGTCCAGTTTTGCGTCATCTTCAGTTTTATTCAGTTTTCAGTTTTGGTCCTCACCATTACAGGTTAGTATCTTTTCTTTCTTCACCCCTCTTCTCTCTGTCTTTAATCCTTCACTTTTCAGTTTTTCTCGAGTCATCTTACTATTCAACCATCTTGAGTCATCTTACTATTCAACATGTGTTTTCAGTCAGTCTTGTTGTATTTTTTATCATTCATTTATTTATATTGCGGCATGCAGCACAAATTTATTTTATGTATAAAATGATTCAGAAGTAGGGGTGATTACCGGGATGCAACATGTATGTATGAATGGAAATTTCAGGAGGAGGGCGGTGTGTTTGTTACCTGAGTTGATTTCCCTTGGGGTGGCTCTAGGTGGTTTCGCTCTGGATCGTAAGCAGCATCACCCTCCTGTTGGCATTCATGCATTAGATGTAATCATTCTTCAGACAATAAAGGGGGGATAGGACCGGTGGTGGATGACAGTCATGCATTAGATGTCTACATGTTATATGGATACTTATCAATATAGTCTTTTTCATCTCAGTCTACAGTAGTTCTCATTTTTAGACTTCAGTTTATGTTTTTTTTCCATTTTTTCATTTCAGCTTTTGGACATTTATTTAGGGCAGGGCAACGAGGCGTCGAAGAGTGTTCGGTCAAGTCTTCAGTGTACTATTAATCAAGTAAGCAATCGATTTTTCTTTATTTCATTATTCCACTCAGTCTTATTATTCATTGTTAAGTGCCATTTTATTCAGTTTCATCTGTACCAACAAGATCGTCGACGGCCGCGGTTCTTCCGGTATCTTCTTTTTCCTTCTAAAACGTGTTCTTCATGCCACCATCGGTGTTTTTCAGTGTTAGATTTTTTTTCAGTTCTGTCATTATCAATTGTAGGTGTTATTTTCTTTAGTTTTTCAATTTACAGTGTCAGTTTGTCAGTAGCAAAACTGAATTGCCGGAATTAATGTTAGGTGTCAAATTCAGGTTTAGTTCTCATTTTCTCATGATTTTCCAATTTCGGTTTAATGTTTTTCAGTAGAGTGATTTGTTTGTGAAAGATCAAAGTACACTATCAACTACCAGAAATTCACTACTCTGTCAAAAGATCCAAGTACACTAACATGTTTCAGAGTTCAGATGTGAAGTATGCAGTAGTGAGGTGGGTTGGGGTGGGGGGTAGGGGGTAGCACTAGTAGAAAACAGGGCTTTGGTTCAGGCCTGACCAGCCCATTAGTCCCGGTTCAGTCACGAACCAGGACTCATGGGGCATACGTCCCGGTTCGTGCACCCAAGGGGCCGGCCGGGCCTCGTGGGGCATTGGTCCCGGTTCATTTGTACCCATTAGTCCCGGTTCCAGACACGAACCGGGACCAATGCGCCTCGCTCCTGGCCCACAACCATTGGTCCCGGTTCGTAGCTGGAACCGGGACTAAAGGATGGCCTTTAGTCCCGGTTCCAGAAACGAACCGGGACCAATGAATTGGCTATATATACCCCTCGCCCGCGAGCCACTGCTCTGTTTTTTCCTGGCCGGCGAGGAGAGGGCTTTGTGGTGCTCTAGCTCACCTCTTATGCACATGAGGTGTTCGATGAAATGTTCGAGCCACACTACTTAAGCTTTCTCCTCTCCAAACTCGACCTCCAAGCTCCATTTTCCTCAAGATTTGTCCAGATTTAGCGGTCCGTCACGTTCCATCCCCGTCTTCACCGCCGTCGATCGCCCGCGCCGATCTCGTCGCCGGCACCACCGTGGTAAGCCTCTTGTTCTTATCTTCTTTATAAAAGAAAAAAATTCTTACTTGTATGATTAGATAGATAATTGTCTAATTTTCTTACTTGTATTATTGCTTGTTATTATATAGTGCGATGGTTTTGGTATCCGCCCCCGTCGGCCCTCGTCCTGTCTATGATTCGGATGTGGTATATATTATCTTTTATAACTATTTGTTTCATTTAGTGTTTATGGTAATTATGCCGACACCAACTTGACATAGATGTCTTTATCTAGGAGGCATGTGAACCGGATATTACATACGACCCTCTTGTCGAGAGGTTAAATTTAGTTGAAGAAGAAAACGAGTATTTAAAAGAAAAATTAAAAAGAGTTGAAGAAGAGAAGAAAAGAGTTGAAGAAGAGAAGATGATATTGGAGTTGCATGTTGCGGATGTCGTAGATGGTCACAAGATCAAGATGGATGCAATGCGCTTGAAGATTAGAAAGATTAGAAAATATGCCATTCATAGCGAGGCTTGGTATCATTATGCCGTTGGATCAATTGTTACCTTGGTTGCGATTATGATCGTATTTGTTGTTGCATTGAAATGTTTTACATAGTTTCAATGTATGGTTTAATTAGATGCTCTGGAGAGCTATATGTTGTTCAATGAGAACTATGTATGTACTTTGGTTTAATGTGATGATGAACTTCTATTAATTTGGTCACTTATCTATTCATGATGTTCTGTAGTGGTTTTTGACACACTTAATGCATGCAGATGAACCGGCAATGGATGTACGGTGACAGACACACCTCCGAGTACATTGAGGGCGTGCATGATTTTCTCGAAGTGGCTGAGGCAAACAAGCAGAATGGTTTTATGTGTTGTCCATGCTCTATATGTGGGAATACGAAGTCTTACTCTGACCGAAAAACCATTCACGCCCACCTGCTTTATAAGGGATTCATGCCACACTATAATGTTTGGACCAAGCACGGAGAAATAGGGGTTACGATGGAAGACGGCGAAGAAGAAGAGTACAATGACAACTATGTGCCCCCTGAATATGGTGGTGCTGCAACGGGGGAAGCTGAAGATCAAGAGGAACCGGACGATGTGCCCGATGATGATCTCCGCCGGGTCATTGTTGATGCAAGGAGACAGTGTGAAAGTGAAAAGGAGAAGCTGAAGTTCGATCGGATGTTAGAGGATCACAAAAAAGGGTTGTACCCCAATTGCGAAGATGGCAACACAAAGCTCGATACCGTACTGGAATTGCTGCAGTGGAAGGCAAAGTATGGTATACCTGACAAGGGATTTGAGGATGTACTGAAAATATTTAAGAAGAGGCTTCCAAAGGATAACGAATTGCCCGACAGTACGTACGCAGCAAAGAAGGTCGTATGCCCTCTAGGATTGGAGGTGCAGAAGATACATGCATGCCCTAATGACTGCATCCTCTACCGCGGTGCGTATGAGGATTTGAACGCATGCACGGTATGCGGTGCATTGCGGTATAAGATCAGACGAGATGACCCTGGTGATGTTGACGGCAAGCCCCCCAGGAAGAGGGTTACTGCCAAAGTGATGTGATATGCTCCTATAATACCACGGTTGAAACGTCTGTTCAGGAACAAAGAGCATGCCAAGTTGATGCGATGGACAATGAAGACCGTAAGAAAGACGGGAAGTTGAGAGCACCCGCTGATGGGTCGCAGTGGAGAAAAATCGAGAGAAAGTACCGGGCTGAGTTTGGAGATGATCCAAGGAACGTATGGTTTGGTTTAAGCGCGGATAGCATTAATCCTTTCGGGGAGCAGAGGAGCAATCACAGCACCTGGCCCGTGACTCTATGTATGTATAACCTTCCTCCTTGGGTGTGCATGAAGCGGAAGTTCATTATGATGCCAGTTCTCATCGAAGGCCCTAAACAATCCGACAACGACATTGATGTGTACCTAAGGCCATTAGTTGAAGAACTTTTATAGCTGTGGAATGGAAACGGTGTACGTGTGTGGGATGAGCACAAACAGGAGGAATTTGATCTGCATGCGTTGCTGTTTGTAACCATCAATGATTGGCCTGCTCTCAGTAACCTTTCAGGACAAACAAACAAGGGATACCACGCATGCACGCACTGTTTAGCTGACACCGAAAGTATATACCTGAACAAATGCAGGAAGCATGTGTACCTGAGGCATCGTCGATTTCTTCCGACCAACCATCAATGTCGTAAGAAAGGCAAGCATTTCAAAGGCGATGCAGATCACCGGAAGAAGCCCGCCATGTGTACCGGTGATCACGTACTTGCTATGGTCAATGATTTACACGTAATATTTGGAAAGGGTCCCGGCGGACTATCTGTTCCGAATGACGACGAGGAACGCGCACCCATGTGGAAGAAGAAATCTATATTTTGGGACCTACCCTACTGGAAACACCTAGATGTCCGCTCTTCAATCGACGTGATGCATGTGACGAAGAACCAGTGCGTGAACCTGCTAGGCTTCTTCGGCGTGTATGGGAAGACAAAAGATACACCGGAGGCACGGGAGGACCTGCAACGTTTCACGAAAAAGACGGCATGCCTCCAAAGCAGTATGAAGGTCCTGCCAGCTACGCTCTTACCAAAGAAGAGAAGGAAATCTTCTTTGAATGCCTGCTCAGTATGAAGGTCCCGTCTGGCTTCTCGTCGAATATAAAGGGAATAATAAATATGGCCGAGAAAAAGTTTCAGAACCTAAAGTCTCATGACTGCCACGTGATTATGATGCAACTTTTTCCGGTTGCATTGAGGGGGCTTCTACCGGAAAACGTTCGATTAGCCATTGTTAAGCTATGTGCATTCCTCAACGCAATCTCTCAGAAGGTGATCGATCCAGAAATCCTACCAAGGCTAAGGAGTGATGTGGCGCAATGTCTTGTCAGTTTCGAGCTGGTGTTCCCACCATCCTTCTTCAATATCATGACGCACGTCCTAGTTCATCTAGTCGACAAGATTTTCATTCTGGGCCCCGTATTTCTACACAATATGTTCCCCTTTGAGAGGTTCATGGGAGTTCTAAAGAAATATGTCCGTAACCGCGCTAGGCCAGAAGGAAGCATCTCCATGGGCCATCAAACAGAGGATGTCATTGGGTTTTGTGTCGACTTCATTCCTGGCCTTAAGAAGATTGGTCTACCTGAATCGTGGTATGAGGGGAGACTGACTGGAAAAGGCATGATTGGAAGGGACTCAATAATATGCAAGGACGGACATTCTTGGTCTCAAGCACACTACACAGTTCTACAGAACTCTATCTTGGTGGCCCCGTATGTCGATGAACACAAGAACAGTTTGTGCTCCAAACACCCGGAGGAGTGTGTCTATTGGATTATACATGAACACATCCGGACTTTCGGCGACTGGTTGGAAACACGTGTCAGAGGTGACAACACTATTTCTGATGAGCTGTTCTCGTTGTCCAGGGGACCATCTTCAACTGTATTGACTTACAAAGGATACGAGATAAATGGGAATACATTTTACACGATCGCCCAAGATCAAAAGAGCACCAACCAAAACAGCGGTGTCCGCTTTGATGCAGCAACCAAGAGGGGAAAGGACACATATTATGGTTACATAGTGGACATATGGGAACTTGACTACGGACATAATTTTAAGGTCCCTTTGTTTAAGTGCAAATCGGTCAATCTGTCAGGAGGCGGGGTACAAGTAGACCCACAGTACGGAATGACAACAGTAAATCTGAACAATCTTGGGTACACAGACGAACCATTCGTCCTAGCCAATGATGTGGCACAGGTTTTCTATGTGAAGGACATGTCTACCAAACCGAGAAAAAGAAAATATATGGAAGCGAATACGTCATGCAATGAGCCAAAGCGCCACATAGTTCTTTCAGGAAAAAGAGACATCGTGGGATTGGAGGGCAAGACAGACATGTCTGGAGATTATGAAAAGTTTCATGAAATTCCTCCCTTCAAAGTCAAGGCTGATCCAAGCACCATGTTAAGCGATGAAGAATATCCATGGTTATGGAGCAATAAGCAAAGGACACAAGCGAAGAAAAAGTGAAGACTGATGAAGTCAGAAAGGGTTGAAATTTTAGTATGTGGCTTTGAATGGTGCATATTGAATGCACAAAAATTCTTGAGTTCAAATAAGTTTAGAAAAATGAAATGCCTTTGTAACAGACGAGTTTTCGTCCGAAACCCTCGTACTTCGAAAGAGATGGTACAGTTTGTACACGAAGTGCATCCAGTTTTTGCTGTAATCCTCTCAACTTTTGCACACATGTTATGTGGGTCAAATGATGATACCATGCCAAGTTTCAACATATTCTTAGTTCATTTGTAGTGCTTTACAATTTCAGGGTCATTTAGCTCAAAATAAATCATTAAATGCATGAAAAATAGCAAATTAAGTCAGAAAGGGTTGAAATTTTAGTATGTGGCTTTGAATGGTGCATAAATGCACAAAAATTCTTGAGTTCAAATAAGTTTAGAAAAATGAAATGCCTTTGTAACAGACGAGTTTTCGTCCGAAACCCTCGTACTTCGAAAGAGATGGTCCGTTTTGTACACGAAGTGCATCCGGTTTTTGCCGTAACCCTCTCAACCTTTTAGCACATGCTATGTGGGTGAAATGATGATACCATGCCAACTTTGAACCTTTTCAGAGTTCATTTAAAGTGCTTATCAATTTCAGGGTCATTTAGCTCAAAAAAATCAGCAAGTGCATGAAAAATACCAATTGATCAAGTCAGAAAGGGCTGAAAATTGATGATGTGGCTTTGAATGGTGCATTTTGAACATACAAAAAGTATGAAGTTCAAATAAGTTCAAAAAATGAAATCCCTTTGTAACAGATGAGTTTTCGTTCGAAACCGTGATACTTTGAAAGAGATTGTCCATTTTGTGCACGAAATGCGTCCAATTTTTGTCATAACCCTCTCAACTATTTAGCACATGCTATGTGGGTGAAATGGTGATACCATGACAACTTTCAACCTTTTCTGAGTTCATTTGAACTGCTTTTTAATTTTTTCAAAACACCGTGAGAGTGGAGTTCAAAAAAGAATCAACTAAAAAGTTTTTATAAATCTCTAGTATTTCTGAAACTATAATTATATAAAAATTATGGAACTAAAATTATCAAAGTATTTTTTGTTCAAAACATTAATAACAAAAGGAATATAACGATAAAACGCACTGGCAATAAATAAAGCAAAAAACAAAACAAAAATAATGGAAATTATGCAACTAAAATTATCAAAGTATTGTTTTTTCAAAAAATTAATAGCAAAAAGAATATAATGATAAAACACACTAAGCCACCATAAAGTATTTTTTGTTAACAACTTTTAATATGCAAAAAAAAATAACATAAAAAAATGCCCACCTACTAAGCCACCATGGCCTGCATACGACTAGTAACCCAATATACATGGGACAGGACGCAGGCCCACGGGGCAAGTAGGCCCAACAGGCAGAGACAATTAGGCATGCACTGCCTACGGTAGAGAGGAGCTCGAAACAGTCAGTTCAGCCGCGCTTATAAACCAGTATGTGCGCTCCTCGCTCGGCGAGGTGGGACTAAACTCCCACCGCACCAGGAACAGGGCTTTGGTCCCGGTTGGTGGCACCAACCGGGACCAATACCCACCTTTAGTCCTGGTTGGTGCCACCAACCGGGACCAAAGGTACGCTTCCCGCCCTTTGGGCTGGCAAAAAGGGACCTTTGGTCCCGGTTGATGGCACCAACCGGGACCAATACCCACCTTTAGTCCCAGTTGGTGCCACCAACCGGGACCAAAGGTCTCTGCTTCCCGCCCTTTGGGCTGACGAAAAGGGACCTTTGGTCCTGGTTGGTGGCACCAACCGGGACCAATACCCACCTTTAGTCCCGGTTGGTGCCACCAACCGGGACCAATACTTTTAGTATATAAGAAAACACTTAGAAAATTTCAGTTTCCATCCACCAGTTGCCCTGAGCCCGTCGTCCTCATCCCCGTCGCCGCGTCGTCGCCTTCCCGAGCCCGCCGTCCTCGTCGCCGGCATCCCCGACGCCGTGCCGAATAGCACGACGCCTCCAGGCTGCCAGACCGCGCCCTCGCTGTCACCGACGCGCTCCTCTCCCCGAGCCCTCGCCCGCGCCCTCGCCCTTGCCGCACGCTGTCCTCGTCGTCGGCCTCGAGCCCGCCGTCCTACTCGCTGACGCGCCCTCGACCTCGCCGCGCGCCGTCCTCGTCGCCGGCCTCGAGCCTGCCATCCTCGTCGCTCCCTTGCCCCCCCGAGCCCGTCATCCTCGTCGCCGGCCTCGTCACCGATCAAGCCATCGCTGCGCCCCCCCACAGTGAGCCCCCCTTCCAATGTCCCCTGCTCCCCGTCACCACTGCTCCATGGTCGCCGGCCGGCAGCACCGCGCGTGCTCTATTTTTTTCATGTATATGTGTATTTTTTTGCGGGCATGTATATGTGTATATGTTATATATATATATATGTGTGTGTGTGTGTGTGTGTGTGTGTGTGTTCATGTATATGTGTGTATATGTTCAAGTTGGCATCGGCTCTATCATCAAGTTGGGGAAGCAAATCTTTTTTTGATATGTTCATGTGTGTATATGTTCATGTTGGCGAAGCAAGTCTTTTTTTGAAGTTTTTTTTTGTTAAATGAAAATGTTGGCATCGACTCTATCATCACGTTGGCATCGCGGCTCTATCTATCAACAAGGCCACGGGAGCACCCCGGCCCCCTATCATCACGTTGGCATCGGCTCCCCGAGAGATTTCCAACGGAACCGGAACGTATGCCATTGTCGATATACCCCCTCTCCGATAACTTCGACATGAGGAGGGGGGGTCGATATACCCCCTCCTCGATAACATTTTTTTTCTAAGTTACTAAGGTAAAATGTTCACCCCCGTCTCGATATCTGGGCGACCAACTCTCGAGGCCCATCACGTTTTCCATCCCTAGTCAGGTCCTCTCCGATATACCCCCTCTCCGATAACTTCGACATGAGAGATTATCCGTCCGAATCCGATCCGGTGTCACCCCTAGTCACGTTTTCCATCAGACATCGGTTGCACGGGTGTCTAGCTCCGGGCGCCATCTTATATAGGTTTATTGTCGTGCCAAAAACTGGTGTCAACACATGCCCCCATGTTTTTCGGCAAAACTTGTATGTTTGGCACACTAATATATCCATGCTATATCATGTTTGTTAATTAAGTGTCATGTTGTAATTAATATTTTGCAGAAACTATGGACGATCGTCAAAGAAACTTAGAAGAAGAAGAGATGTTGGGGGACATCATCCGCGAAGGACCGTTGTTGGTGGGCGACATCGTCCAGGAAGGAGGTTATCTCTTCGAGTTTCTGAACGACACCGATGGTCTGGAAGAAGAGGGTGAAGCAGGCTTCGGTGATCGGACAGAGGTGGAAGGACATGCTTATGATGGCTCCTGTGAGCGAACGGAGGAAGGAGACCGTGATGACGGCTTCGGTGAGCGAACGGAGGAAGGAGTTGGAAAGTCCGGCGAGGTATATATAATAATTAAGCCTGTGCTGACTAGCTAATTGATGCATTAATTGTTTGGTATGTGTACACATATTAACTCTCTTCTTTCTTCTTTTCTAGCCCTCCATATCCGGATCGAGCCAAACTTCGGTAACGAGACGAGGCCCGAAGAAAAAGTTGCGCTCGGATGAAAGGTTCACGATCACCAGCATCAATAGAGATGGCCAACCGATTGAACCCAGCCGGACCAAGGATGCATTTTCTACTCAGTGCGTGGTTCTTGTTAGGGACATGATCCCGATCACCATCCACCAATGGAATAAGCCGAAGGCCGGAGACCCTGAAGTGTCTTTTGTCACCGATAGACAGAAAGATGATCTTTGGACCGCGCTGCTCCGGCGCCTCTTAAGCAACAAAGGAAAATAGCAGCCGTCGCTTCGGCGTCTAGCACTACAACCAGTGGCGGGAGGCGATACCAATACGGTCCATCATCTTTCAAGCCTCTTGAGCCGTTACCATACGAGAGGAGCGAGGAGAAAAACGCGAAGATCTCTAAAGGCGAAGTGGATGCCTTTTTTAAAAAGAAAAATCCACCTCCGAAGGAGAAGATAGATGAGGTGAAATTGAAGCGCACTTTGGATGCCCTGAAGCGACCAGCACCGGCTCCGCTGGATGACAACCATGTCCGCGCTCTTAAAAAGAAAGTGCAAGAAGCGCGCCGGTCCGGAACCACTACAACTGACAAAAGGAGAGAAGAACAAATTACAATAGGGAAAAAAATTCCCCAGCTCGGCGAACAGGCGAAACAATCGTGCCCCCTGCTGCAGGTGTCTAGCGATATCGTCGTCGCAAATCTGCCGGCCAGGATGGTGCCCGGTACCAATCCTGCTGATTACCTGCCTGACGATACACATTTTGATGCACTTGAGGTGGACGAACACAAATTCCGGCACGGGTATCCTCTTGTCAGACCTGATTAACAGCTACCAACGATGATGCAAAAATTCCATCAGTGGTACATGGACACCTGCAAGAACTCTGGGTTGGATAATTTGATGATTATGGTTAAAGACAAGCACGACCTCGTTGGAATTGACGTGTTGTGTGTTCCATTTGAAGAGTTATTCTAGCTTTTCAATCAAAAGGCCATCGATAAAGTAATCGTCACTTGCTACTGTCTGTAAGTACTACTTCTTTAATTAAGTCTATATATAGCTCAGCTCTTTCATTGCATGTACATATAATTCACTATATCATGCAGATTGAAGATCGTCGAATGCAAGCAAAGAGAAATCTATAATATTGGGTTCATTAACCTAAATCTCTTTGATGAATGGGAGATGAAAAAGAATCCCAAACAAGCCGAGGCCAACTTGCTACAATCGTTGCTTCAACATCAAAACAAACAAAAAATAATCTTTCCTTACAACTTCGAGTGAGTGTTATACTGTGCATATTCAGTTTTCCTTTATTTAATCGAGGTTATAGTAATGTAATTAATGAGTTATGCATGCGTGCGCAGCTTCCACTTTATTCTCCTAGAGATTATGTTTGAGGACGGACTAGTAACCGTCTTAGACTCAAGACGAAAAGATCCCAAGACGTATGCGATCATCACTGAAATGCTTAAGAAGTAAGTTCAATCGATCATTATCGCACCATTTCGGCAACTTTGTTCATTTCCTGATATCAGGTAATAATTATTTTCTATGTCTGGCAGGGTTTGGATACCGTTCACCACAAAATCTCCGGGACTGCCGAAGGAGCTGAAATTTACACGCCCGAAAGTAAGTACTACTAGCTAGTTCCGCGCATTATATTGATTCTAGCTAGTTTCATCAATACCATTTATATAATGCTTGATTATCAGTTTGATTGACCTCTATTTCTCGTAAAGTGGTTGTGGCAGCAACCAGGGACTAATCTTTGTGGATACTACGTATGCGAGTTCATCTACAACGTGACGATCTCTAAGCAGGGCGGCTACTCTAAAAAAGATTTTGATGTGCGTAAGCAATAATATTCACAATTTTATTTTATTACCATCATTTGTGTTGAGTTTCATTCATATATATGTATTGACCCCCTTCTTCGAATTAGCTTTGGGAGCTGCAGGAACAACTCCTACCACAAGATCGCGTAATAGCTATTCAAGAGGAATTGGCGGGATTCTTTCTTGAACACGTCATCAGGAAAGAGGGAGAATACCATATGGAACTTGATTTCAGATGTTAGGGTATTGTAAGAGATCTTATATTGTATATATGTAGCCAGTAGCGTCGGATAGATATACGAAAACTTGTTGTTCGAACAATCTCACTTCTCTCTGTATATGTTCATGACGATCTTCTATACTTAATGGTTTAATTCCTACATTTACTTACTAGCTAGCATGTCGAGTCCTCTCTATACGTATAATACGTAGCGTCGACCAAGCACGGAGATAAAAGAGGACACCTCTCTCTATTAGCTAGCTAACACAATATATTAAACCCCAAAATTAATCCTACAAAATCCCCATCCCCCCCTCTAAAAAATACAAAACCCCAGCCCCGGAACTGCTGACGCGTGGATGCATTTTGGTCCCGGTTGGTGCTACCAACCGGGACAAAAGGCCCTCCTGCCCGGGCAAGCCTGCAGAGGCCACGTGGAGCCCCATCTGTCCCGGTTGGTGGGCAAACCGGGACTAAAGGTTTTGGGCATTAGTAACGACCCTTTAGTACCGGTTCCGGAACCGAGACAAATGGTCCTCTAGAACCGGGACAAGTAGGCCTTTTTCTACTAGTGTAGGGGGAATGTACCTTGGTTGGGGCGAGGGCAGTACTCAGCGGCTCCAAGTCCCCTAGATTCGCCCCATCCATGTCTTCTCCCCCGCGAGCCGCCGTCGCCCCTACAATTGAGGAAGAAGAAGGTGATCGGGGGTGGAAAAGATTGCGCTAGGCCGGTGGAGGTCGGGAACTCAGCCCCCTAAACTGATGGGTGCGAGGCCCTCGTGTTTTTGTGTTAACGGGTGCGAGGCGGCCCGTTAGGACGACGACGTTTATTGACCAAGGTAGGAAATTTTCGACCCGAGGCAGGACGGAAAACAAATGTTTTTTTAAAACTGATCAGTTTATTGACTAACTACTCAGACATATGTCAATCATTAAGTGGAACAAAAAAAAACGATCTGACACAAATTTAAAATCAGACGTCTGTTCATTAGTCACTCCCTATTTTTATTATATCTAAAGCCAGTATTGCTTCTACATGCACGTTTCAATAATAATAATAGTCTTAATAAAACGTTTAACGTTTCGTCAAAAAGATGGTGGCAACTTCGTCGGCCTCCCTCCAGCTTCGAGCACTGGGCCACGAATGTACTCATGGGCCTGCTAGTGTGCCTCATAAAACAGGGCGTAAATTGAAGGTTTGGTAAGGAATTGAACTACGACATTACCTAACCTCAGCAGGGTGGTGGCAAACTAAGAGCATATGTACTCATACCTCTCTCGAACGCCCCGACAGGCCGTCCGGTCACAAAAACGTGATCCAACCAGACCTGCGCTCTGCGTGCTAGGAGAAGATACAATGCACCTGTTTAGGCCGGCCCATTAATGAGCAACTTATTTTTTAATTTATTTTTTCTTTTCCGTTATTTTTTCTACTATAAATAATTTGAAAATTCGAAAAAGATTGGATAAATTTAAAAATGATAAATTAAAAATAAAATATTTAATAATTCATAAATTTTTGTGAACTCAGAAAATGTTCTCCACTTAAAAAATTGGTTATATATTTAAGAAATGTTCCCAAAATTTAAATAAATGATTGGGAAATCAAAAGAATTTCATGATTTATAAAAATTTCAAGTATTACAAAATGTTAATTAAATTGAATAAAAGTTTGCCAATTCAAAAATTCATGAATTGACAATTTTCCAAAAAAAATCAGAAACAAAGGAAGGAGTCCTTTTTCCCATACGTCGTGGAAATTTTCCTAAAGTTGCAAAATATTACCCTACAATGCAACATGTAAGTGATAAAAAACATTTCACAAAGACATTTTTTGGACTGGGTCGGACCATTCAAGAATATTCTATACTCCGTTGTGCGCGTTAGGAAAAGACACAACACACCTGTATGGGCCGGCTCATGTATGATTGACTTGTTTTCTAAATTTGTTTTTTCTTTCGTTATTGTTATTATCTACTTTAAATAATTTGGGAATTCCAAAAAGTTTAGAAAATTAAAAAACTGATAATATTAAATAAAATTGTTTAATAATTGAAAAATGTTTGTGGATACAGAAAATGTTTGTGATTTAAAAAAATGGCCGCGTATTTAAGAAATATTCACAATTTTTTTTAAAATGTATGGGTAAACAAAAAACGTTCATGATGTTTTAAAAGTTTAAGCATGAAAAAATGTTAATGCAATTGAATAAAATTTTGCAAATTTGAAAAATGTTCATGAATAGAATTTTTTCCTAAAATTAATAAACAGGTAAAAATGTAAAAAAATGATTATTGATTCATAAAATGTTCGCTCATAGAAAAAATATCATGCATTTTAAAATATCATAAATTCAGAAAGTTGTTCCACAAATTTTGAAAATATGTTCATCGACTTTAGACATGTTCATCGATAGAAGGAAATTTTTTAAAAAATGTTCACATTTTATAAAAAATAGTTGTAAATAGTACAAATGTTCATGAATTAAAAAAATGTTCATGACTTTGGAAAATATTCGTAAAAATTTGTAAAATGTTCATGATTTCAAATATGCTGACAAGTTGAGAAAAATCTTCATGACTTCCAATAATTATTCACGATTCCAAGAAAATGAGAGTGATTGTTTATCATGGTGATGTAGCAAAATATGGTAATGGTCATTGGAGATTATGATTTTTTTTCTTCCGTTGCTACACACGAACAGTTTGGCCTGTTTCATATCTAAAGGCAACATTGCTTCTGCCCGTACGTCTTAATAATAATAATAATAATAATAATAATAATAATAATAATAATAATAATAATAATAATAATAATAATAATATGTTTATCGTTTCGTCAAAAAGATGGTGGCATCGCCCGTCGGCCTCCCTCCAGCTTCGAGCACTAGCCCACAAATGTAGACATGGGCCTGCTATTAGGCCTTGTAAAATAGGGCGTAAAAAGAAGGTTTGGTGTGTAATTCGAACTACCACGTCACCTAACTTCAGCAGGGTTGTAGTCAATTAAGAGCATCTACACTCATACCTTTCTCAAATGCTCGGACATATAGTCCGGTCAGAAAAACTTGATCCAACTGGACCTCTCAAATCCGCCTCAAACGTCCGGATTGACTGGCATCCCTCATATCCAGTCCAAATATAGGGCGGATATGGGGTGGCTCGGTCACGCCTGAACGCGTCCGCCTGGCAGGCCCGGCCCACCACTGACCCCACCTTTGTCCCTCAAAATGCTCACTCCATGCGCCTCGCTGCGAACCCTAGCTTACTCTCTCTCGCTTCGTCCCCTCCTCTCCCTCTTTGATTCTGATCCCATCCACTCCAATGTCGAGCTCCGATAACCATTCCAGTTTTGACGGCTCCGACGGTGACTCCGATGAGCTGGCCCTCTGCATTGCCTTGGAGCTTTCCAGGGTGGAGACCGGCGGCAGCTCCAGATCTGGAGCTAGGCCGCGGCTCCCATGTTGGCGCAGCACAGACACCGGAGCTAGACCCTCTAACTGGCGCACAGCTCCACCAGGATTGCGCAGTCCGCACAAGCCTCGCACGCTCTCCTTCCCCCGCCGCCCGCTCCTCCACGCGAGCAACGTTTGCTGCTAGTGCCGACACCACCAGACCTGCGCACGCACTCCGAAATCGGAGGCACGCGCCGCTCACCATGCAAGGCATCGGGCACGTGAGAGGGAAGCAGAGCAGTCCGCGCGCCATATCACGGTATGCGGGCAGAGCCGGACGAGGATGAACGCCTCCTCGCATCGGTGTGCCGCCGGTCTCTCACGACAGCGAAGACGAACGGTCGACAACTTTGACGGAAGAACGCCAATGCGCACCGACATGCTATTGAGCAGTTGGAGCGTGAGCCGTAGGATGCAGCGGAGGAGAAGGCCCAGCTCGCGGAGTTGAAGCGGGAGCAGGACAGGGCGGTCCAAGGGCCGGTCCATACATATTCAGGGCTCTGGGGCGAGACGACAAAATGGGACCCTTAAAAATTCATAATATATTCTATTTCGAAAGCAATTTAGTACATAGCATAGATTGATGGTCTTTGAAGTAAAACCACAAAGGAGGTGAAAAAACACACATGCCACTATATATAATAAAAATGAGGCCCTTGTGGTGAATATGGCACAAGGGAGGTGAATTAAGGAACAGAAAAAAAACACATGCCACAAATTATGTATTTGTAACGGTCCGCAGAACTACATCATAATAGTATGGAAACAATATAATTCTACAAAAGATCGCTTTTATAAGTGGCAGAAAGAGGCCATTCTCTCGCTCTACTAAGTATGATAACCTTGTCAAAACTGATATCAACTTGAAGAGTTTGTGTTATCATGAGATATAATGTTAATGCAGGAGAACTTACATTAGTTCCTATTCTCTCTAATCTGTTCGTCACTCGATGTCTTCACCCGAAGAAAATGTATCCAAAGCTTCCATCATATGATGATCGGATCTCGGTGTTTCTCCTACACTTCTGGAAGAAAAGTCATCCATAACCACATGAGTTTACTCCACTTTTCTTTATCAATGCATAAATTATCAAGACCATTCAATATTTCATGTGACATTGATTATTAGAAATAGTTTCCCAGTAATGTCAACTTTGAGAAACTGCGATGAGTTGATGCTACAGTGACTCGCACAGCAAATAAAATTTGATAAGTTCTTTATATATTTGGAAAGGAAGGTGAATAAAAATGTGAATTAAAATGGGGCCCTTGTGAAACAAATAAAAAATCAGAATATATTGTTTATTCACTTCTCACCGATAAACATTTTTTGGAAGACATATCACTAAACAATTACAGAAAAACAGTCAATACAAGGAACAAAAGCACCTGAATATGGGCATATGACTTGATGTCGAATTGTCAATGTAGCTTCCAGATCTGCAAGGCCGCAACACTCATTCCATGTTCCCCTTCTTATCCTTGGATCCAATGAAGCTTTGAGAAACAGACCAACAAGAAGAGAAGAATTGGAGATGTCATATGGAGCAATCAGAGGCGGAGCGCCGGGCTATTTAACAGCGAATCAAAAGAGTATTTCATTTGGGGAAGGAGGTAGACATACCATCTCTGATGGCTGATGTGCCGATGCCACAAATTGTCTACTTGATGGGGAACATTGAGGATGCAAAGAGAGATGATTGGGGAAGGGAATAGCACCGTTGATCTCCACTAATGGATGCACGGAGCGGCGCCTCGAATTTGGAAGTGCGTGGGAGCGGCGACGCTGTTCTTTAGGATTGGAGAATTTGGGGGAGGGGCAGAGGAGGCGGTTGACTCATTTGAAGATGAACCCCTAGATTTGGTGGAGTGGGTTCCCAAGGCTACTTCAAGATCAACTACTACAAAGGCTACTTCAACACCAAGGATCCCCATCAACTTGATGTGAGTCCCCAAGAAGAAGAACTAGTAAGTTCTTGAGGGGTGACTCCACCAATGAAATTCACTCACATTCATTATTGGCAAGGACTTTTTGCACTCAACATCAACTCAATGCAATAGTTCAAGGAGTCACACATTCCCTCAAAGGTAAGCAAGGGACAACGTAATCAACTAATCAATGGACATCATAACATATGCTTTGCAATCCATTTCCATAGATATCCTTGTATTTGTCTCTTGTATGTTGGGACTAACCCAAGTAGCTGAGAGCAGTAAGGAAACAACAAGGATGCTCCCAACTCTTGGTGATCTTCATCAACATTGAGCATCCACAACTACCTTACCAACATGAAGTCTTCATCGAGAAAACCCAAGGTTAGTTTATCCCTCTTATGGGGGGATGTCACATTAAGGGGGAGCTTTACTCTAAGACTTGAGTAAAAGCATCTCTTAGCATGTGAAAACATTAAATACTTTATATAAAAGTGGTAACCCCACTTGTGCTTAAACGATGAGTATGACCTATGATCAAGTACTCTTACTTGGCTCCTAAGTCAAATACTCATATATAGATGACTTCGTCATCGCCCAAGTGCTTTTTAGATGCTACTGTGTTTGTGCATGTTCGTCATGATTTCTTTTGACATCTTATTGTGTGAGCATGTTGGTTTGCATTTATTTTCTCATTAGAGGACATCCAATTGTTGCTATTTGGTTATTGATTTTCTCTTTTGCCAATTGGATGGACAAGAATGCCTAGGACCACTCTCTAGCTATCTATGCTTTCTCACCTCATCTTCCATTCATGTTGCATCACAAAATTTGAACAAGTGCTTTTCGATCCCTCTGTGTGTGGAGCACTCGGAGTTCCGTATCGACATGGACTGACCATTAAAACCTCCCAAGTGCATCTCGGTGGAACCAACCCAACAATCTCGGTCTCACCGAATCCCTAGGGTTGATTTGGTTTTCAATCTCGGTACTGCCGATTTCATATTCTCGGTTACACCGAGTTTCCCTGTCAACTGACAGTTGTGGAACTCGGTGACACTGAAAACATAAAATCGGTATCACTGACAGTGAATGGTATATATGTTGTGGACCCCGATGCTTTGAAATTTCTATCTTCAAATGTCGCGCCTCAGAACCCAAACTGCTTCCTCGAGACCCCTGGTCGTCGCCCTTGTCTTCCCGCGCTCCTCCGCCGCTGGGAAGCACCGTTGTCGACAAAATCTGCTCCATCGCCGCCGCCGTAGAGGATCCGCGCCAAGCTAGGGTACTGATTCGATATCTAGTGCGCTCCCCATCCGATTTTTGTGCATTATATACTTGTTAATCATCTTTGCACCCTTTTCTCATATATGCATCCACTTAAAACTCCAAAATCTCGAGTTAGATGGATTTTCTAGGGTTTTGCCGTCCGCCCGATAAATCTCGGTGGAACCGAAATGAAAATATCGGTCTCACTGATATGCTTTTCAGTGAGGTTGAGAACTGACTGGGTGGAACCGAGTTTCTCTTTTCGGTCCTATCGAAAAGGCTGCCAAGTTCCTGTTAAGGAGTTAGTTTGTCTCGGCCCCACCAAAAATTTCTTTTCGGCTGCACCGATATCTATTTGACAAATTGCAAAACTTTTTGAAAACTCATTGCTCAAATTTCAAAAACCAGCCTCATTTTGTGATGACTCATCTTCTTCTGCTCTCCTAAACTCAGGGTCGGTACGTCAGGCTCAGAAGACAGTTAGAATTTGCCAGAGCAGGGAGTTGATATGAGATCTGGAACAAGCCCAGAAGCCAGTTCTTTCTCAGATCCAGGCACCCCCAGCTCTCATGGGTTGCCCAAGGCTGCCACCAGAACCAGGAAGAAGCTAAACTTAGATGAAGAAGATTCAGACTTCATTCCAGAAGAGATTCTTGCTAAGAAGCAAGAGAAAGCTGCAAGGAAGTCTTCTACTGAAGCCACTTCCTCCAGGAGGGTTGTCATCAAGATCTATGCACCTGCTTCAACCTTCAAGGCTTATGAGACTGCTAGAGCAACTATTTCAGTTGATGTCCCCAAGAAAGCTATGCCTAAGAAGGCAGGGAAGAAAAAGTCCAGGAAGAGGATTATTCATGTGACTGGCAGGCCTACTTGCATGTATGAAGATCCAGAGGAACCAACTGGTGTTGCTGCTGAGGAAGAGGAGGATGAGCCAGCTACAAAGGCTCCTCCCAAGAAGAAGGCCAAGAAGCTCATGGCTGATGCTATGCCAAAGACTGACACATCCAAGAAGCCTGCTGCTAAGAAGCCTAAGAGGACATCCAGGCAGATCCCAACTTCTAAGAAGAACAAAGGGACTGCTTCCAGAGCTGAAGAGGATGATGTCTTGACAACTTTGATGAAGCTCAGACCACACCTTCCGATACACAATGCCAGCTACCCACTAGCTGAGGATATGAAGAAGAGGAAGGATCCTGGATTGAGAGCTTGGAGGGCTATAGATCCATATGCCCAGAGCAAGAAGACAGCTATGGACTACACATTTTATACCCAGGAGCAACAGGATTTCTATGAGACTGTGCTCTTTGACAAGAGTCTAGCTGTGAGTGACATGCGGTATGTTGACTGGAAATTCATCAAGGAGAATGAGGACTACTTTCCAAGTGTCCAAGACAAGTTCCATTGCATAGGCTTGGATGAATTTGTTGGCAGAGAATTCACAGCTTGGAATGATGAGATGATCACGCAATTCTACTCCACTACACATTTCTATGGAGATGGTAGAATTGTGTGGATGACTGAAGGTGCAAGGTATGAATCAACTGTTGAAGAATGGGGTGCTATCTTAGGAGTTCCTGAAGCACAGGATGGTGACTTGGATGTATACTCAGAATTCAGGGCTAGCCATAATGCTATGGCTAATATGTACAAGGAGATCCCTGCTGCCAATGTGAAGTCTCATAGGCTAGGATCAATCTACTTTCTTCAGGCTGGCCTCCGCAATATCAACACCATTCTAAGGCATACCTTGATGCCCAAGTCTGGAGATGACAAGATGATTCGAGGCCACTCCATCAATATGTTGATCCACCTTGACGGACACACCAGGATCATAGTCATGGATTTGATTGTTGAGACAATCAAGAGGGTTACTGCTGACCAGAAGCACTCTTGCTATTATGCACCCTACATCCAGATGCTTCTCAATTCAAAGCTGGAAAGCACATTTTTTCTCAAGATCATCCACATTTACCACTATAGCCAGATCTCGAGGACAATGTTGTGGTGATGGATGCTGATCATCCCACTTCAGCTGCAGCTCAGACAGAAGCAGAGGCAGTTAGAGCCACTAGTGCTCAAGTCCCTAGATCTAGGAATGAGCAAATGGGTCTGTTGATGGCATCAGTTCGGGGCATGCAGAAGGACATTAAGGGGATTCTGGACAACCAGAATAGTCTTGTCAGGATCTTTGAAACTAGGATCAAGATCCTTAATGATAAGGTGGACAGGCTGACTAAGATAGTCACAGAGCTTCAGAAGTCTTGTCAGGATCTTTGAAACTAGGATCAAGATCCTTAATGATAAGGTGGACAGGCTGACTAAGACAGTCACAGAGCTTCAGAAGGAAGTTGACTCCATGCACATCCCTCGGGTCTCTTCTACTTCAGATGACGGCGATGATGATGATGAGGATGAATCACCTCTAAGGTCAGGCACTCAGTTCACCACTCAGGCCAGATTAGCCACAGTGCCTGCACAAGACTCGAGGCCCTCTTCATCAGCTCCTGCTACTGTCAGCACAACTCCTGCTCCATCTACTCTAGTTCCTCCAGCTGCCACTCCAACTCCATCCACGACATCTGCTGAGATCTTCGTTGGCGCTGTTCTCTTGACTCCTTCATCAACAATCGGAGGAGATTAGCCCAAGAATGTTTAGATGTATGCCTTTGAACTTTTTGGTAACTTGTTGCCAAAGGGGGAGAAGTGTATATAGATCTTTAATCTTCGAGCGAGAGAGCGTTTTGGTGTTGCTTTTCAAAACATTTCGTTCTTTTGGTTTGACGTGAGATACTTTTGTGTTTATGTGTGATCATACGTTGTTATGTGATGAGATGCTACTATTTCCTATCATCTTAAATGCTCATGTGATGACCATTCACCTTTTCTTGATTGTGTTGTGCGTTGTTATTCATTCTAATTATTCTTGCAAACCACCAAGTTGTATGTGACATGGAAGAAGTGCCCCACATACCTAATCGATTGTGCATTTTCATTCAAACGCAAATTCAAAATAATGCACAAATTTAGGGGGAGCTCTTGCTTATCACATACCTCTCAAAGCGATGATTATATTCATTGATTTTATCATATGTCGAAGCTTTGATCTATATGTTGTCATCAATTACCAAAAAGGGGGAGATTGAAAGCACATTTGCTCCCTTGGTGGTTTTGGTAATTAATAACAACATATAAGTCATTGAACTAATGTTTCCACCAAGTATATTTTAGGAAATGTTCAATGATAGGATTGGCAAAAGGAGATTGTGGACATACCCCAAGATGCAAGGAAGTAGGTTGGGCAAGCTTCAAGCAAGAGGACTCTACATTTTATATTTGTGAGAAATCACTTTGAGTCCATAGGAAAGTCAATACTATTAAAAGGGGGTAAGGTCTTGTTGGTGAACAATATGCTCAAACGTGCACAAATGATAGTCGCCAAAAACATCCACAAACTCTCCCACCAAAGTCTGTTCTATACCTAATACTCAAAATCGGTGCAGCCAACTTTCCCATACCGGTGGCACCGATTCCAGAACCTAGACAGACTATGCCAAACCCTAGCGACTTCGGTGCAACCGATTCCATACCGGTGCCACCGAGTTTAGGTTGCCAACTTTCTGTTACGCAATTTCACACTTTCGGTCCCACCGAGAATGTTGGATCAGTGTCACCGAGATTGAAAATCTGACCATTGGTCACCTTATCGGTGCAACTGAGTTTCCTCTATCGGTCTAACCGAAATTCAAAAGTTGCCACCTTTTGGCCACTTCGAGGTACCACCGAGATTAACACATCGGTGTCACCGAGTTGGTCATTTTGTGTGTAATGGTTGGATTTTTGGAGATGCCTATATATACCCCTTCACCACCACCTACTCGATAGAAAAGCACTCAGAACCATTCCATACCTATCCTATCAGATTTTCTGAGAGAGAACCACCTACCCTTGTGTTGAGGTCAAGATCTTCCACTCCAATCATATGGATCTTGATCTCTAGCCTCCCCAAGTAGCTTTCCACCAATCCCATCTCTTCCACCATGCCAAATCTGTGAGAGAGTGATTGGGTGCTGAGAAGTCTATCATCTTGAAGCACAAAAGCAAGGAGTTCATCGTCATTACCGAGCCTATTACCTTTTGGAGGGTGGTGCCTCCTAGATTGGTTAGGTGTCGCTTGGGTGCCTCCTACTTCGTGTTGTGGAGTGAACCAAGAAGTTTGTAAGGGCAAGGAGATCGTCTACTTCGTGAGATCTACCCATAGTGAGGCTAGTCCTTCGTGGACGGAAGCCGTTATGGAATAGTCAAGGTTGCTACTTCGTGGACCCCTTTGGGTGGAGCCCTCCGTGGACTCTCGCGACCGTTACCCTTCGTGGGTTGAAGACTCCATAAACGTGGATGTACGATAGCGCCACCTATCGGAACCACGGGAAAAATCATCGTGTCTACAATTGCGTTTGATCTTCCTACCCTATCCCTTCTATACATGCTTGTTGTTACTTTCCGTTGCTATATACTCTTAGACTTGCATGTGTAGGGTGTACTTGACTTGCCATGAAATGCTAAAAAATGGTCAACCCTAAAACTTGGTATAGGCAAAACTTTTATTTGATCAAGTAGTCTAATCACCCCCCCTCTAGACATACTTTCGGTCCTACACATGCCAACAATATGTCATCAACATATAGGACTAAAATTGTGAACCTAGTGCCTTTAAATTTAACATGTATGCAGTTGTCCACAACATTTTCGGTGAAACCGAATTTTCAGATAACCTTATGAAACTTGAGGTACCACTCTCTTGAAGCTTGCCTCAAGCCATAAATTGATCTTTTCAAACGATAGGCTAACTGTTCCTTTCCTTCCACAACAAAGCCTTCCGGCTGAGCCATGTATACGTTTTCTTTCAGGTCACCATTTAGAAATGCCATCTTAACATCCATTTCGTGTAGTTCTAAATTATAATGAGCTACTAATGCCATGACGGTTCGAAAAGAATATTTGGTCAATACAGGGTAGAAGGTTTGTTTATAGTCAATTCCTTCTCTCTGTGTGAAACCTTTCCCCACAAGCCTTGCCTTGAATCATTCAACATTCCCTTTGGAATCATACTTGGTTTTGTAGATCCACTTGCGGCCTACTTTCTTAGCTCTATATGGAATTTCTAATAAGTCCCAAACATTGTTTTATTCCGTAGGTTTCAACTCGTCTTCCATGAAAATCAAGCACTTGGATGAATTTTCACTTCTAATGGCTTTCTTATTAGACGTTGGATCCTCCATCTCTCCTATATCAGTTATATCCTCCATTATGAACGTGATATTATGATCTGATATAGCTTTATTTATCTCATGCCATGGCCTACCCACAGGCAGGGGCGGAGCCCAACATTTTTTGCAAAACAAATTCAGTATATAAGCTGCTATATGGCTTTATATAACGTATGGGCATCTAATTGTAAGTAGAGACAAGAGAAACGTAGAAAAGAACGTTCAGCATCACTTGGGCCGATATTGGGCTGCTATTGTTGCTAGTTAGTTCGAATGGGCCTCATCCTTGAGCCTCTTAATTAACATGGCCGATTTGACAAAGGCAACCCCCATGCTTTGACTAGTCCAGCCACCATGCCTTGAGCCTTCGATTCATGATTCCGCACATCACCGTGCCACATGCTTGCATCAGCCACTGAAAGCAACACACGCATCATCTCATCTCCATGCCGCCGCCGATCGTTCTCATGCGCGCCTGTTCGTAGCTACGCCTACAGCATCACGACACGCACCGACACACACACATCTGCTATCTGGCAGAAACGTTGGCAACGGTGGCGGCGTGCTCAATTATCTCATCGTCTGATTGTTTTTTGCTTGTTCGTGAGTTTTTAATATTTATTTCTCTGATTTTTAGTTAAGAAGAGAGGATTTTCTTCATTCCCTAATTTTGTTTTGATTAATCTATTGTTGCCTCTAGTCAACTTTGGGTGATGTTTACATTGGCTCACTGTAAAATTTGTGAAGAAGTGCAAGACAAACAAGGTAAATTTCATGCATATATATTTCTAAATTATGGACAATCCTTTATCGCTTCTAAAAGGGTGATTGCAGAGTTAATTTTGTCATTCTCCTTGTTGTTGCTGTGTAACTAAATTATTGGAGACATTGTTGCTACAAAGAATACTTAGTAGTTTCATTTTTATTGTTATGAACTTTTTAAGTCTTATATTGTTGTGAAGAACAAAAATCTTTACGTCACATACCCAGGTCGGAAATCCTAGCTCCGCCACTGCTCACAGGAGGTGGTGGTGGTGGTGCATCGTTATTTTGAGCATCATTATCTTGATCGGGATCCTTATTTGTTTCAGGATTTTCATTATTAATTTCTGGATCATTATTTGGTTGAGGATCCAAACCATGAGATTCAGGATCATCACATGCCATGTTTCTTCATATTGGAAGGACAACCTCTTGGATAATCGAGGATGGTGCACAAACCCGCTTCTCGAGAGGTCGATATTCCTTAATTTTGTGACCTCATTATCCTCAAAAAATACCGCTTGCCGAGTCTCCACAAACTTGGTCGTGTGACTCGGACAATAGAAATGATGTCCCTTTACCCTATGAGAGCATCCAACAAAGAAACAATCAACGGTCTTTGAATCCAGTTTCTTAAGTTGTGGATTGAAAACTTTAGCTTCAACAAGGCAACCCCCACACACGTAAGTAATTCAAGCTCGGTTTCTTTCCTGCCCACATCTCGTATGGTGCGTTCGGTGCTGACTTAGTTGGAGCAGGATTTAGTATGTGTGCGGCTGTTTTTAATGCCTCTGTCCAAAGGCTTACTGGTAAACTCGAGTGACTAAGCATGCTCCATACCATATCCATAAGGGTACGATTGCGACGCTCAGCTACACCATTTTGTTGTGGTTCACCAGGCATAGAGTATTGAGCAAGGATTGCATTTTCAGATAAGAACTTGGCAAAAAGTCCAGGAATCTGCCCATAAGGAGCATGCCTACCGTAATACTCTCCCGCACGATCATACCGTACAACTTTGATTTTTTACATTCATTTGATTTTCAACTTCAGCTTTATAGACTTGGAATTTCTCCAAAGCTTCCAATCGTTCATGTATGGGGTAAATATACCCATAGCGGGAAAACTCGTCTGTGAATGTAATCAATGAACCAAAACCATCCACGAACTTTACGTTAAAGGGTCCACATATGTGGGCGTGAATTAATTCTAAAACCCTTGTGGTTCTTACTACTCCTTTCTTAATTGTTTTTGCGAATTTTCCTTTATTGCAATCGACACATTTATCTGCATCGGAGAAGCCTAATGGTAGAAGTAGTTTATTTGTAACTAAGCGTTCCATTCTCCCCCTCAAAATGTGGCCCAATCGAAAGTGCCATAATTTCGACAAATTACTAACTCGTTTCCATTTCTTCTCAACATTAATTTCATCACTCACATGCATAACTGAATCATTATAAAGCAATACCATGTGTTGGTTGCCTCGTCTAACACCGAGGACAACAATCTCATTACATTTATTAAGAGCAAATTGTTTCTTGCCAAAATGCCACTCATACATATCATCATCTAAACGAGAAACTGATATCAAATTCCTACTTAAGGTATGCACATAAATGACATTTTTCAATCTAACAGTGTGGCCGGTGTGTAGCTCCAGCGTGAGAGATCCCACAACTTCAACATCGGCTTCAACTCCGTTTGCTACGTTGAGACTTCTTTTTCCTCGACTTATAGTTTGGATTGTATCGAATCCCTGCATAGAGTTAGTAGCGTGAGTAGTTGCACCTGAATCAATCCATCATAACTGTATAGAAAAATCAACATAAAGAGATTCATCTACAAAAGTTATTTCACCAGTACCTTTTTTGTACATCCATTTTATAAAACCTGCACAACCCTTTGGTAGTGTCCCTCTTGCGTGCAGAAGTTACATGCATTTTCTCGAGGAGTGGAGCTGCTAGGAGCAGAAGAAAAGTTCCCGGCTTCTTTACGCTTGGAAGGCTTAGTGTTAAATGGCTTAGGGCTGAATGACTTAGGGGCTTCTTTCTTGAATTGCTTTTTCTAAAGCTTAGGGAAGCCTTGTCCCTCATGCTTTCTCTTGTTAGAGTCATCATGAAAAACTTGGTCTTTATTCTGCCTCATGATCCTCGCTTCCTCCTAGACAATCCTTGTGGTCATCTCAAAGAGTGGTCATTTTTCCTTCAAGGAATTATTATAATTATTCTTCAATTGCTCAAAATCACATGCAAGTGACTCAAGGATCATTATGACAAGAAGATTCTCACTTAAAGAGCACTCCAAAGTTTCAAGCTTGTTGTAAGCATTCACCAGCCTTAATATGTGTTGTCTAACATTTCTATCAATAGTGCACTTCTGAAGTAGCTTAGAAAAAAGCTCATGGGCGTACACTTTGTCGGAGCCTTTGAATTGCTCCTCCATTGCAGCAAGGAATTCTTTGGTAGTGTCTTTCTTAGGGAGTGCCCCGGAAATGTCTAGTGAAATTGTCGCATTCATGATCAGAAGCGCAATATGGTTGGACTTATCCCATTTCTCCAACTTAGTGGCATATGACTTCTTGAGGTCTGCATACCCTGTAATATCGATGGCTGGTGCTATAGGGTTTTCTTCCCTCGATGCAAAATCAAACTCATTACAACCCAAACATAATTTGAGTTGGAACTTCCAACGTGGGAAGTTAATTCCCGTAAGTGGTTTGATCGTGTCGTACCGGAATGGAGCAGAAGGTGAAAGTATCATAAAAATATATAAGTAAAATTGCATGATTATAAATTTACGTTGGTAAATAAACAAACATGCCTAAGATCTAATTTCAATCCCATGTCAAATCACCGTCAGGCAGAAAAAACATGGAACTAAAATGTCGTAAGTGATGACCCATAACAATAAAACAACTTTGGTCTGAAATTAATATTAGAGGTATTTAATATTCAGTTTCAACATAAACATTAAATGCGCATAATGCATTTTTATGTCAAAAAAGAAAATTTCATCATGCAAAATACACATTATAAATTCGGAACAAAATATCTCGTTGGTTCAATTTTATCTAGCATAATAACATGTACATAATATTTGTAGGCATTTGTTGCTTTCACCATTGCAATGACATAATTATTAGTGACTTAAACGCACATCAAAATTATAGGAAATTGCGAAATAGTTTTTGGCCCAAAGTACCCATTGTCAACCAAAACCCGGCCTAGTCCAACGCAAAAAACATAAATAAAAATAAAGCTTAGCGGTGGCTAGGCAATCTGGACTTAAGTCCGTTGCCATATTTGGCCAATTCCCTGCTTGAAGGCCCGGTCGGTTTAGTGGTTCGGTCTCAGACGTTGGATCGAGCCAACGGCTCCGATCGACCCAGAGCTGAGAAAATCGGGGCAAGGGCTAACCCTAGCCATTTCTTCCTCTCTCGCCCACATTTCATGGTCCCGAGCGGGATGGGCGACACCGACAACGGCGACAGGCCTAGTGGCTTGAAGGCACGTCGACCATGGTGGTACAGCGGCTTCGCTTGTCGGAGGAGCATCCAAATGGGTTGAATCCCACATGTTCCACTGTCGAATGTGGCCTTGGCACCCATGCACATGGCGCTTAAGTGGGGGAGGAGGTACGCTTGCCACCGCGACATGGGGAGCGACGGCGACCCACGCGGCGACAGCCGCGCCGCTTCGGCTGGAGGCGACGGCGTCGGGCGACACTACCCTTGCACCGCGGTTGTCATAGGGCAGGCCCTGAAGGGAAGAGGCGGCTACGCGGTGCATCAGGTGATAATCCCTCTCATTCTTCCATTAATTTGTGTGTATAAGTGCTTAATTGGGGAAGAACAACCTAATTGTAGAACTTAGGTTCTTCGAAATCTGGAGATTTTCTTCTGCCTTCGACTAGGGTTCTAAGCATGTAAAATAGAACCCCCTTAACTTCTAATTGCTAGCATCAGTAAGTTGACACAATTGAAATTAAATATAGCAGTACTATAGGCATTGATTCTTAACTAAAATTAATTAAAATTGATTCGCATAATGAAAAATACTTAGACCATAGCAAATAGAATTATGCACAATGATTAATAGAGGGAAACTATAGGAGAACGGCAAGTAGTAACATGCATATAGGGCTAACGAGAGACTTATATCCAAATTTTAGCCATGAGTCCCTAATCAAGCAATTGATCTACTGATCAAATTTGGGGTCTACTGCAATCAAAACTTGGCGATTGATACCATTGTTGGAATATTTGCATAACTAAGACGCCATGAATCGAATAGGTTGCATCTAGATCACCGAAAACAACATGAATAGAGTTTTTTTGGATCATTACAGGTCATGGATGTTGACATGATCGCTTGCTTGGTGCAGGTGAGGTGGGTGAATGATGTAGTATCAGACCTCCTGGACGTCTTGATTCCTTTAGGGCACCACCGGCATTGCCCAGGGATGGCAGTGGCAGCCTGGCAAAGTCTTCCCATCCCTGCAACGCTTCCCCCGATCAGAGGGGTGAGTGGATATAGGGAGGAGAGTTACCCGTACGTGAATAGTGTTCTCGTAGGTTGCTTGCTCTCTCCCGTACCCATTTCAATATAGCGCTGGCGATAGGGGACCTAAACCATGAGTTGGTTAGGGTACCCCCGATCAGGGCTCGTAAGTTGGGGTAAGGCTCACATATGTTGGCACGTGGGCCTCTTTGTCTTTATTTTCTATTACATCAGGGTATTAGATCCAATAGGCCCATTAAGCCTTTTAGATCAAAGCAACACTATTCTCTCATAAAATTGAAGACCCACGGCCTAACCAAATTAAATTCCAATTGTCTCATTCTGTTTGTGTGGGAATAAACTATATGAAACAATATCCCACTTAATTATATTTAGATGACAATGTTTTAAAGACCATCTTTCTATTAGGTTAGGAACTTAGGATATCCTTTTTAAAGTTGATTTTTCTAGGATATATTTTGATCAAGCAGAACAACATTCAGGTTCAAAATTATATATATTTTAGGTATAGGGTATAATTGTACTGGCTACAAACAAGAATGTTCCAAGTGCATAAGAAAATCTCCTATGTTTAGAAGAAAATATATTCACTACAAGAAATAAGCTATCTTGTGACCTTTTGTCAGTGACCTTGGAAAAAATGGTCGTAAATCTATGACCTTTTGAGGCAAATTGGTCGTAAGTTGTCTGGAAGGGTCCTAACCCTAAACACCAACGACCATTTTGGTCAGAAAGTTCGTAATTTCATTACACCAGAAGGTCATAAAGCAGATGGCACCGGTCTGGTGCCTTATTTATAACTGATCATGACCAATATAAAAGGTCATTGCACTTGAGTTCGAATGCATTAAGATGATTAGGCAGCCACCTCTGCAATCTCGCTGATGTGTCAATGTCTATGTGTCATTTTTGCTGACAGGATCACACTCTGACAGGCGGGACCCATTTGACAGATGCCTTAATTCGTTTATTCGCTCGTTAAAAAAGAAGCGTAGCGGGGACTCGAACCCGCGACCTGAGGTAGTGGGACGGCGCTCCCAGCCACTGGGCTAGAGAAGCTCTGTTGCTCAATTGGCAGTAGTATTGTATGTATTACATATCCAGTAGCTGCCTTAACTCATTGACAAGTGGGACCAATTCACTCCGACGGCAACATCAAGCGGAGACTAGAGTGGCAGCTATCTCCAACACTTAGCAAAAATTCCCCCCTCTCATTTCTTAGGTCTAGCATAGGCGATGACGGAAGCCACCGGCGGGGGTGACAGGGCCGGGGTCAGCGGCGGAAGCAACCGACGGGGAGGCAGGACCATGGGCCATCGACGCTGGTGTTGCCTCGGCACGTGCCTTGCCCACAACGGCGAAAGCAACTGGCAGGGGCCGCTTGGCTCGACAGGAGCGGCTTGCCAAGCATGAGGGACTCTCCTCCGCTGCCGCCGCCGCCTCTGCCGCAAGAAGGCCTCCCGGTATGCTCTCCCCCTCTCCTACCCCTCTCCTCTCCCCCTCTCTTCTGATCTAAATCTGTTAAAGAACCCTAGATGCGCACTGTTAGGAGTTAGGAGCTAGATGCGCACTGGTAGAAACTGCATAGATGAATTTTGTTGATGCAGATTGTTAGGAGCTAGCTAGCTTGGTCTGCAGATTGTTAGGAGTTAGGTGTTCATCAGCTTGTTTGTCTGCAGATTGTTTGTGTGCAGATTGTTTGTCTGCATAGTAATTATTAGGAGCTAGCAAATACTTAGACCATAGCAAATAGAATTATGCACAATGATTAATAGAGGGAAACTATAGGAGAACGGCAAGTAGTAACATGCATATAGGGCTAACGAGAGACTTATATCCAAATTGTAGCCATGAGTCCCTAATCAAGCAATTGATCTACTGATCAAATTTGGGGTCTACTGCAATCAAAACTTGGCGATTGATACCATTGTTGGAATATTTGCATAACTAAGACGCCATGAATCGAATAGGTTGCATCTAGATCACCGAAAACAACATGAATAGAGTTTTTTTTGGATCATTACAGGTCATGGATGTTGACATGATCGCTTGCTTGGTGCAGGTGAGGTGGGTGAATGATGTAGTATCAGACCTCCTGGACGTCTTGATTCCTTTAGGGCACCACCGGCATTGCCCAGGGATGGCAGTGGCAGCCTGGCAAAGGCTTCCCATCCCTGCAACGCTTCCCCCGATCAGAGGGGTGAGTGGATATAGGGAGGAGAGTTACCCGTACGTGAATAGTGTTCTCGTAGGTTGCTTGCTCTCTCCCGTACCCATTTCAATATAGCGCTGGCGATAGGGGACCTAAACCATGAGTTGGTTAGGGTACCCCCGATCAGGGCTCGTAAGTTGGGGTAAGGCTCACATATGTTGGCACGTGGGCCTCTTTGTCTTTATTTTCTATTACATCAGGGTATTAGATCCAATAGGCCCATTAAGCCTTTTAGATCAAAGCAACACTATTCTCTCATAAAACTGAAGACCCACGGCCTAACCAAATTAAATTCCAATTGTGTCATTCTATTTGTGTGGGAATAAACTATATGAAACAATATCCCACTTAATTATATGTAGATGACAATGTTTTAAAGAAACACAGGTACTGAGGCACTTTCCGTTGATACCAAGGCTGCAGCAGATGTTTATCTCAAAGAAATCATGCTGGAGGTAAAATGGCACAAGCTGAAGCGGCAACCTGTGGACAATGAGCTGAGCCATCTAGCGGACGGAGATGCATGGAAAGAATTTGACAGTAAACATTTGGATTTTGCTGCAGATCCAAGGAACATAAAAGTCGGCATTGCCATAGATGGGTTTAATCCATTTGGGAACATGAGCACGTCTTAGAGCATGTGGCCTATTTTTGTGGTGCTGTACAACCTGCAACCATGGGCATGCATGGATCAGTCCAACTTCATGATGTCGTTGCTTATCCCAGGTCCAGAGTCTCCAGGAAAGGATTTTGATGTCTTTATGGAGCCCCTCATAGAAGAACTGCTCCAACTCTGGGCTGGTGTACCTACATATGATGGCTATAGTCCGGAAGAAAAGTTCAATCTATGTGCTGCAATCATATGGTCCATCCATGATTTCCCGGCGCTACACAGTCTGTCTGGGAGGATCGCAGCAGGTTATCAGGCATGTGTCCATTGTGACAAAGACCCTTGCCCAAAGAGACTAAGGAACAAGATCTGCTATATAGGGCACCGCCGCTTTCTTCCCCAAGACCATCGTTGGCGAAGAAGCAAAGATTTTAATGGTGAGAATGAAACCCGTGACAAGCCAGCTGAATTCTCTATAGAAGAGATGGAGCAGCAACTTCAAAAGGTGAAATATGTGAGACCAGGAAAGCTTTCCAAGAAAATAAAGTGTGAGGAAGGTCAATGTTGGGACCGGAGGTCTTATTTGTGGGACCTGCCATACTAGGCTGATCTGAAATTAAGGCATAATCTCGATGTAATGCACATTGAGAAAAACATATGCGAGAATCTGCTAGGGACGTTTTTGAAAATTGAAGGGAAGACAAAGGACACGGTTAGTTCTAGGATTGATTTGGAGGACATGGACATAAGAAAAGATTTGCATCTACAGCCTAATGAAGATGAAGATTCATTTGAAATGCCACGAGCAAGGTATAAAATGACTAAAGAACAAAATCTTGCATTCTGTGAATTCATAAGAGCGGTGAGATTTCCAGATGGTTATGCTGCTAACCTAGCAAAGTGTGTTACTTCTGATGGATTCAAGCTTTCAGCACTAAAAACCCATGATTGCCACATCCTCCTCCAAAGGATTTTACCGATGGGCCTCCGAGGAATCATGGACAAGGATATATATGAAGCGGTTGCTTAGCTAGGAAATTTCTTTAGAGAACTGTGCTGCAAAACACTCAAGGTAACTATTCTGAAAAGACTTGAAAAGGAAATCCCAATTATTCTTTGCAAGCTTGAGAAGATTTTCCCTCCAGCTTTCTTCACTATGATGGTCCATTTGGTGGTGCACTTACCAAAAGAGGCAATGCTCAGAGGCCCTGTGCAATACGGTTGGATGTACCCACTCGAAAGAAGGCTGCTTACTGTAACCGTTATGTGCGAAACATGGCAAGACCGGAAGGTTCGATTTCTGAAGCATATGTCGTTGACGAGTGCTTGACATTTTGCTCTACATACTTTGAAGATGTGGAAATGAGATGGAACCGGCCAACCAGAAATATAGAGAGGTCTGATTCACAAAGTGGTGCTGTCTCGGTTTTCAGCCATGGTGTGAAACTTCTTGGAGCCTCAAAATACTTGGAGGCTGGTGATGAGTATGACAAGATGGTTTGGTATGTGCTCAGCAATTGCGCCGAGGGTCTACCATATATCGAGTACGTTATATCTTGTGCACTCATTATATTTTTTTTGCTTGGGTTGGCACCAGCCTAATGTTTTAATTCACATGTTTTGTTGGCATTGCAGGAAATGCAAGGAAGAGTTAAATCAGGAAGGAAGCCATATTCATGTTGATAAAAGGGTTGCCAAGGGATTTGCTAAATGGTTGAAGAACCATGTGAGATCTTTAGCCACATGTTTTATGTTTTCTGTCTTATTCACCAACTGTTAAATACCATTGTTGCTAAATGGTTTATTTGTGCAGATTCGAAAGTTGCATGAGGAGAAGAAGGTCAGTGATGATTTATTTTCTTTCGCATGCTTACCGGATAAGCGAGTGAGAGTGTATTCAACATGCATTGCTGACGGTGTCCGGTACCACACCATTGACCGCGAGGAAAGAAGGAAGACACATAATAGTGGAATCATCACCGAGGGGTCACATGATGGTGAGAACATTGACTTCTATGGTCAGCTAAGAAGCATCACAGAGTTGTAGTACAACTCTAGTGGAGGCATCCATTGCTCGGTTGTCTTATTTTGTTGTGACTCGTTTGAGCTTGGTAGCAAGAAGAAGAGAAACTCTTTTGTCAAATATGATGGCCACTTCAGAAGCATCAACACTGGAAGGTGCTGGTATAAGAATGATCCCTATATTCTATCAGCACAAGCAACAATGGTCTTTTATCTGCCACACACTCTTTGGCATGGAAAATGGCGAGTTGTGCAAACCTTTCAACACAGACACTTGTGGAGTGTGACTGAAACTGAAATGGAAAAGGGCCCCGGTGGTAGTGGACTAACATACCAGGATGATGACTCTACGAAAGTTCCGATGCAAGCTGATGATGACTCTACGGAAGTTCCGGTGCAAGTTGGTGACTCTATGGAAGTTCCGGTGCAAAGTAGAGTGCGAAGGGACCGGGAACATGTGCTCGTTGATGCTGCAACAGTTGAAGGCATTAAGAAAAGAAGAAAGGTGGTAGAAGATGGGAATGAGAGCGAGGATGAGGATGAGGAAAACAGGATTGATCATACCATGCTGCAATATTGTAGTGACGATGTGGAAAACACATAGAGTTCCTTTGGTTGGTATTGACGACGATGAGTAGTGAATGGACATGAAGGTGATTTTTGTCTCCTTGGTGACCTAATACTATTACTGCATGTTCCTTGTTTGATTAGTGATCAACCTTCTCTATAGTTTTTGTTGATGTGATCCTGATGTAGTTTTTCCACTACAATTCTCTCCAGGTAGCAAAATGCATGAGACTTTGTTGATGAAGAGGTAGATGGTGAAGATACCATGCAAAATCATGTAGTTTTGGTGCCATTTTGGCTGATGGTGAAGATGGCTATAGTGACTCTGGTGCCATTTTGGCTGATACTTTGGTGCCATTTTGTGATGTAATATTGGTTTGGTGACCCTGGTGCCATTTTGGTGCCATTTTTGGATGGCTACAGTGACTATTTTGGATTGAGAAAAATATGGCTGCAGTGATCATTAATTTTAGAGCAAAATATTATTTTATTTTGTTTCAGAGCTGAAGGAGCAAAATATTGCTTTTTTTGTTTCAGAAATGGCCGGAGCATGCGAGAAGGCCATTAAATGAGAAACCATGCTTGCGAGAGAAGGCACACTGGCGCTTGGGCGGTTGGGTTTTTGAGCCAACCACGCACACATCGAGGCCACCAACCCCACGTCTCCCCTCCACTAGCAACTCCCCATGATGCCAGACCGGAGTTTTCTTCCAGGTAACTCCCCTCTGCCTCTCCATTGCCGTTCTGTTGCCGCTCCCTCTGCCTCCCTCTACTGCTCCATCTGGCTCCACCATCAAGCAACTCCCCTCTACTCTATCTCAATCCCTCCCCTCTCCTCGCTCTGCTCTATACAGGAGGGCAATGGCGAAGGAATCGTCGTGGAGCAACTCCCCTCCGTCTGGCAAGCAAATGGCATCGTGGAGCAACTCCCCTCCGTCTGCCAAGCATCACCATGGTGATGAGGAGTCTGGCGAGGAGCCGCTCGTGGTCGATGATGACGTTCCGGTCCTCGCCGGGCAGAAGCTGGACTACACCACGGATCTCAAGGTTGAAATCCACCTGAAGGAGCCATTGTATGTCATCTGCACCAGCAATCTAGAAGTCGCCGACAAGAGGATCCACGAGATGAGGATGAAGCTTGGAGGCATGTTGAAGCGGAACGTCGGTGTTGATGTGGAGTAGACCAAGGAAGATGAACCTCCGCGGATCACAACAGTTCTGCAGTTATGCGTTGAGGATCTCGTCCTGGTATACCACATCATCGCGGCAACAAAATGGTAAACCATCCTACTCATTCAATCTGAACATGCATCTGTCTAATTAGTAGTATCTGAAGTTTCTGTAGTTCTGAAGTTTCTGAAGTTTCTGAAGTAGATGTAATAGTTCTGAAGTAGATACGATAGTTCTGAAGTAGATGCAATACTAGTTCTGAAGTTCTAAAGTTGGTTTCTATTGGATTGGATTAGATTTTGATTAGGGTGGTTGGATTAGGTTTTGATTAGGATGGTTGGATTAGGGTTCTTGCCGCACGCTGTTGATTGTATTGGATTGGATTAGGGTTCTTGCAGCCCACTGTACTAGTGTAGTTTCTGAAGTAGATGAATTTGATGCACCAGATTAATTTATGAAGTAGATGCACCAGATTAATTTCTGAACTTGATGCAGGCCCAAGGAACTCCGCCCGTTCCTGCAGGAGAAGAATCTGTACACCTTTGTTAGCTTCTGCATTGGAGGTGACAAGGAGAAGCTGGAGTTGTCTGGTTTGGAGATCAACCCCGACAAGTACATCGATCTGCAGCGCAAATGGAGAGTTCCAAACACTGAAAGCAGTATCAAGCTTTGTCTGAGTTTGCAGCCAGCCTGATCCACCCACACTTCAGGGCAATGAAGCAGAAGATCAATAGGCAAGAGGACCACAAACTATGGGGGATCATCCCACTGCCAAAGTACCTCATCGAGTACGCAGCAAAAGATGCGTACGTCACCTATGAGGCATGGAAGAAAATCAAAATCATCAAGCAAGGTTTGGAGCTATGGCAAGAGACGGAGGAGAACTGGGATAACCCCTACTACTGGGGGGGGCAGTAGTTGCTTGCACTTGTGCTTGTGCTTGCCAGACGACGACGCCACTACTCACGCAGTTTGCTTTTGTTATGTTTGATATTATGTGTCTCAGTTTGTAGTTATGTGGTTGAACAAGTTTGCTTTTGTTATGTTTAACAAGTTTGCTATTATGTTTATCCATGTCTAGTTAAAGATTGCTATTATGTTTATCCATGTCTAGTTCCTGATGGAGCTGTTGTTTATCCATGTCAAGTTGAACAAGTTTACAAAAATGGTTCCTGATGGAGCTGTTGTTCATCCATCCATCATGTTAAGTTGAAGATTGCGCAAAATATGGCTGCACAGAGAAATGGATTTTGATGGAGCTGTTGTTTTAGAGCTGTTTTTTTTGTCAATTTTGATGTTCAAAAAAAGTTGATCAGACAATGGATGAATTCCTGATGCAAAAAAAGTTGATCTTGTTTTGATCTTGTTTTCATCAATGGTTCCTGATACAACACAGAGAAATGGCAAAAGAATATGCGCGAGTGGGGACTCGAACCCACGACCGTGCGCTCATTTCTCGGTGTTTCCACCACTGGGCTAAGAAGACGCTACTGGTATGTAATCTATGCCATCTCTTTTGAAAGCATCAAACCAGTCAAGTATCAAACACACAACTTGCTGACAAGTTGGCCCCACCCCCACCCCCACCGCAGTCATTTCCCCCACTCCCACCGCAGTCATTTCCCCCACTCCTCTCCTCCTCCCTATCGCCGCCGCCGTCTCATCCCCACAACCACCGGGGGATCAGCCCACCGCCGCCAACGACTCCTCCCCACAGCCGCCGCCGACTCCTTCCTCTCCCGCAGAGGTATGAATCCGCCGCTGACTCCTTCCTCTCCCACGATGGTTTTCTGCTTCTGTTTAGATTAGGGTTTGATTCCATTAAATTAGGGTTCTTGCCGCCGCTGTTGTTTTCTATTGGATTAGATTAGGTTTTGATTAGGGTGGTTGGATTAGGTTTTGATTAGGGTGGTTGGATTAGGGTTCTTGTGGCCCGCTGTTGATTAGAGTGGTTGGATTAGGGTTCTTGCGGTTCTTTTAGAAATTTATAGTTCTAGCTGTGTTTGCCTTTTATAGTAGACATTTATAGTAGATATGGTTCTAGCTGTGTTTGCCTTTCATAGTACACATGGGCACATGGGCAGATATGGTCCAAAATTAGAGTAGTGATGTAGATAGAGTAGTAGCCATGTTAATGTTGGAAATATTCCCTAGAGGCAATAATAAAATGGTTATTATTGTATTTCCTAGTTCATGATAATTGTTTGTTATTCATGCTATAGTTGTGTTAACCGGAAATCGTAATACATGTGTGAATACATAGACCACAACGTGTCCCTAGTGAGCCTCTAGTTGGCTAGCTCGTTGATCAATAGATGGTCACGGTTTCATGACCATGGACATTTGATGTCGTTGATAACGGGATCACATCATTAGGAGAATGATGTGATGGACAAGACCCAATCCTAAGCATAGCACAAGATCGTGTAGTTCGTTTGCTAAAGCTTTTCAATGTCAAGTGTCGTTTCCTTAGACCATGAGATTGTGTAACTCCCGGATACCGTAGGAATGCTTTGGGTGTGCCAAACGTCACAACGCAACTGGGTGGCTATAAAGGTACGCTACGGGTATCTCTGAAAGTGTCTGTTGGGTTGACACGAATCGAGACTGAGATTTGTCACTCCGTGTGACGGAGAGGTATCTCTAGGCCCACTCGGTAAGACATCATCATTATGAGCTCAATGTGACTAAGGAGTTAGTCACGGGATGATGTATTACGGAACGAGTAAAGAGACTTGCCGGTAACGAGATTGAACAAGGTATGGTGATACCGACGATCGAATCTCGGGCAAGTACCATACCGATAGACAAAGGGAATTGTATACGGGATTGATTGAATCCTTGACATCGTGGTTCGTCCGATGAGATCATCGTGGAGTACGTGGGATCCAACATGGGTATCCAGATCCCGCTGTTGGTTATTGACCGGAGAGGTGTCTCGGTCATGTCTACGTGTCTCCCGAACCCGTAAGGTCTACACACTTAAGGTTTGATGACGCTAGGGTTATAGGGAAATAGTGTACGTGGTTACCGAAGGTTGTTCGGAGTCCCGGATGAGATCCCGGACGTCATGAGGAGTCCCAGAATGGTCCGAAGACGAAGATTGATGTATAGGAAGTGACGTTTTGGTTACCGGAAGTGTTCCGGGTGTCTCCGATAGTGTACCGGGACCACCGGAAGGGTTCCGGGGGTCCACCAAGTGGGCCCACCTGCCCCGGAAGGTTCCATGGGCCAAGAGTGGGAGGGAGCCAGCCCCTAGGTGGGCTGGTGCACCTCCCACCCCAGCCCAAGGCGCAGCAAGGGTGGAGGGGGCAAACCCTAGTCTTAGATGGGCCTTAAGGCCCACCCTAGGGCGCCTCCACCTCTCCCTGCCCTGGCCGCCGGCCAGATGGGCTCCTGGAGGCTGCCGCCACCCCTAGGGTGGAACCCTAGGGCGCAGCACCTATCCTCCCCTCCCCCTATATATAGTGGAGGTATTTGGGGCTGCACAACACATGAGTTCATCTCCTCCCTGGTGCAGCCCTACTCCTCCCTCTCCTCGTTCTCCGTAGTGCTTAGCGAAGCTCTGTCGGAGTACCACGCAGCTCCACCGCCACCACGCCGTCGTGTTGCCGGAGCTCTCCCTCAACCTCTCCTCCCTCCTTGCTGGATCAAGGCGTAAGAGACGTCACCGGTCTGTACATGTGTTGAACGCGGAGGTGCCGTCCGTTCGGCACTTGATCGGATCTACCGCGATCTGAATCGCTGCGAGTACGACTCCATCAACCGCGTTCTAGCAACGCTTCCGCTTAGCGATCTTCAAAGGTATGAAGATCCAATCTCTCCCCGCTCGTTTGCTGGTTTCTCCATAGATAGATCTTGGTGACACGTAGGAAAATTTTGATTTACTACTATGTCTCCCAACATTTAACAGAATTGTTCTCTGTTCAGCATGAATTGTTTTGCCATTTATAGTAGTATTCCATATTGTAGTACTACATAGGTGTTCTTGCCATTTATAGTAAATGTTTGCTACATCGTTGCTTTTCAGATGGCCGACTTGGAAGGTTTCGAGTTCTTCGCGATCATACTTGAGATATCCTCCAGCAGCAGGTTGGTAAATAAAAGAAGAGATCTCCCCGTCACCCGTCTCTTTATCATAACTCTACTGTTTGCTAAATCACTGCTTGACACTCACTGCATAGGCTGCCTGACACTTTTATGAAGATGCTGGATGGCCGTCGGCCATAGAAAGTGAACTTAATTATCATGAACTTAGTCTAAAATTGCCTTTAATATCTATATTGTAGATCCAATGGCCAACGCAAATGTCAACCTCAATGTCAACGCGTTCCTAGAGAAAACCAAGCTGAAAGATGATGGAAGCAACTATGCGGACTAGGTCCGTGGCTTGAGGATCATCCTCATAGCTTCCAAGAAACTGTATGTCCTTGATGCACCGCTAGGTGACCCACCCCTTCTCCCAGCAGAACAAGACGTTGCGAACGCTTGGCATTCTCGCTGCGATGACTACTCCCTTGTTCAGTGCGGCATGCTTTACAGTTTAGAACCGGGGCTCCAAAAGCGTTTTGAGCAACACAGAGCATATGAGATGTTCCAAGAGCTGAAACTGGTCTTTCAAGCTCATGCCCGGGTCGAGAGATATGAAGTCTCCGACAAGTTCTTTAGTTGTAAGATGGAGGAGAACAGTTCTGTCAGTGAGCACATCCTCAAGATGTCTGGGCTTCACAACCGCTTGACTCAGCTGGGAGTTAACATCCCGGATGACTCGGTCATTGACAGAATCCTCCAGTCGCTTCCACCTAGCTACAAGAGCTTTGTGATGAACTACAACATGCAGGGGATGGAGAAGTCCATTCCTGAGTTGTACTCGATGCTTAAATCAGCAGAGGTCGAGATCAGAAAGGAGCATCAAGTGTTGATGGTAAACAAGACCACTAGTTTCAAGAAAGGCAAGGGTAAGAAGAACTTCAGGAAGGACGGCAAAGCTGTTGCCGCGCCCGGTAAGCAAGTTGCCGGGAAGAAGAAGAAAAATGGACCCAAGCCTGAGACTGAGTGCTTTTATTGCAAGGGTACCGGTCACTGGAAGCGGAACTGCCCCAAGTATTTAGCGGATAAGAAGGACGACAACGTTAAAGGTATATGTGATATACTTGTTATTGATGTGTACTTCACCAGCGCTCGTAGTAGCTCCTGGGTATTTGATACCGGTGCAGTTGCTCACATTTGTAACTCCAAGCAGGAGCTGCGGAATAAGCGGAGGCTGGCCAAGGACGAGGTGACGATGCGCGTCGGGAATGGTTCCAAGGTCGATGTGATCGCCGTCGGCACGCTACCTCTACATCTACCTTCGGGATTAGTTTTAAACCTTAATAATTGTTATTTAGTACCAGCTTTGAGCATGAACATTGTATCTGGATCTCGCTTGATGCGAGATGGCTACTCATTTAAATCCGAGAATAATGGTTGTTCTATTTATATGAGAGAAATGTTTTATGCTCATGCCCCGCTGGTCAATGGTTTATTTTTGATGAATCTCGAATGTGATGTTACACATGTCCATAGTGTGAGTACCAAAAAGTGTAAAGTTGATAACGATAGTCCCACTTACATGTGGCACTGCCGTCTTGGCCATATTGGTGTCAAACGCATGAAGAAGCTCCATGATGATGGACTTTTGGAGTCACTTGATTTCGAATCATTTGACACATGCGAACCATGCCTCATGGGCAAGATGACCAAGACTCCGTTCTCCGGAACAATGGAGCGAGCAACTGACTTGTTGGAGATAATACATACCGATGTATGCGGTCCAATGAGTGTCGAGGCTCGCGGTGGCTACCGTTATGTTCTCACCCTCACTGATGACTTGAGCAGATATGGGTATGTCTACTTAATGAAACACAAGTCTGAAACCTTTGAAAGGTTCAAGGAATTTCAGAGTGAGGTCGAGAATCAACGTGACAGGAAAATAAAATGCCTACGATCTGATCGTGGCGGAGAATATTTAAGTCACGAGTTTGGCACACACCTTAGGAAATGTGGAATTGTTTCACAGCTCACGCCGCCCGGCACACCTCAGCGAAATGGTGTGTCTGAACGTCGTACTCGCACTCTATTGGATATGGTGCGATCTATGATGTCTCTTACCGACTTACCGCTATCATTTTGGGGATATGCATTAGAGACTGCCGCATTCACTTTAAATAGGGCACCGTCTAAATCCGTTGAGACGACACCGTATGAATTATGGTTTGGAAAGAAACCTAAGCTGTCATTTCTGAAAGTTTGGGGATGCGATGCTTATGTGAAGAAACTTCAACCTGAGAAGCTCGAACCCAAAGCGGAAAAGTGCGTCTTCATAGGATATCCCAAAGATACTATTGGGTATACCTTCTACCTACGATCCGAGGGCAAAGTCTTTGTTGCCAAGAATGGATCCTTTCTCGAGAAAGATTTTCTCTCGAAAGAAGTAAGTGGGAGGAAAATAGAACTTGATGAGGTAATTGTACCTCCACTCGACCCGGAGAGTAGCGCAGCACAGGAAGTTGTTTCTGTGGAGCCTACACCGGCTAGAGAGGAAGTTAATGATGATGATCATGAAGCTTCAGATCAAGTCGCTATTCGAAGGTCCACTAGGACACGTTCCGCACCAGAGTGGTACGACAATCCTGTCCTAGAGATCATGTTGTTGGACAACGGTGAACCTTCGAACTATGAAGAAGCGATGGCGGGTCCGGATTCCGACAAATGGCTTGAGGCCATGAAATCCGAGATAGGATCCATGTATGAGAACAAAGTATGGACTTTGGTGGACTTGCCTGATGATAAGCGAGCCATTGAAAACAAATGGATCTTTAAGAAGAAGACTGACGCGGACGGTAATGTGACCGCCTATAAGGCTCGGCTTGTCGCTAAGGGTTATCGACAAGTTCAAGGAGTTGACTACGATGAGACTTTCTCACCCGTAGCGATGCTAAAGTCAGTCCGAATCATGTTAGCAGTTGCCGCATTTTATGATTATGAGATCTGGCAAATGGACGTCAAAACGGCATTCCTTAATGGCTTCCTCAAGGAAGAACTGTATATGATGCAGCCGGAAGGTTTTGTCGATCCTAAAGATGCTAACAAGGTATGCAAGCTCCAGTGCTCCATCTATGGGCTGGTGCAAGCATCTCGGAGTTGGAACATTCGCTTTAATGAGGTGATTAAAGCGTTTGGGTTTGTACAGGTTTATGGAGAACCCTGCATTTACAAGAAAGTGAGTGGGAGCTCTATAGCATTTCTTATACTGTATGTGGATGACATGCTGATAATGGGAAATAATATAGAACTCTTGGAAAGTATAAAAGCCTACTTGAATAAGTGTTTTTCAATGAAGGACCTTGGAGAAGCTTCTTACATATTAGGTATTAAGATCTATAGAGATAGATCGAAACGCCTCATTGGTCTTTCACAAAGCACATACCTTGAAAAGATATTCAAGAAGTTCAATATGGATCAGTCCAAGAAAGGGTTCTTGCCTATATTACAAGGTGTGAGATTGAGTACGACTCAATGCCCGACCACGGCAAAGGATAGAGAAGAGATGAGTGTCATCCCCTATGCTTTAGCCATAGGCTCTATCATGTATGCCATGCTGTGTACCAGGCCTGATGTGAACCTTGCCATAAGTTTGGTAGGGAGGTACCAAAGTGATCCCGGAGCGGAACACTGGACAGCGGTCAAGAATATCCTGAAGTACCTGAAAAGGACAAAGGACATGTTTCTCGTATATGGAGGTGCCGAAGAGCTCGTCGTAAAGGGTTACGTCGATGCTAGCTTCGACACAGATCTGGATGACTCCAAGTCGCAAACCAGATACGTGTATATTTTGAATGGAGGGGCAGTAAGCTGGAGCAGCAGCAAGCAAAGCGTCGTGGCGGCATCTACATGTGAAGCGGAGTACATAGCTGCTTCGGAAGCAGCAAAGGAGGGAGTCTGGATGAAGGAGTTCATCACCGACCTAGGAGTGATTCCGAATGCGTCGGGCCCGATGACTCTACTTTGTGACAACACTGGAGCTATTGCCCTTGCGAAGGAGCCCAGGTTTCACAAGAAGACAAGACACATCAAGCGCCGCTTCAACTCCATCCGTGATTACATTCAGGAGGGAGACATAGATATTTGTAAAGTGCATACGGATCTGAATGTCGCAGATCCGTTGACTAAACCTCTCTCACGAGCAAAACATGATCAACACCAGAATGCTATGGGTGTTCGATTCATCACAATGTAACTAGATTATTGACTCGAGTGCAAGTGGGAGACTATTGGAAATATGCCCTAGAGGCAATAATAAAATGGTTATTATTGTATTTCCTAGTTCATGATAATTGTCTGTTATTCATGCTATAATTGTGTTAACCAGAAACCGTAATACATGTGTGAATACATAGACCACAATGTGTCCCTAGTGAGCCTCTAGTTGGCTAGCTCGTTCATCAATAGATGGTCACGGTTTCATGACCATGGACATTGGATGTCGTTGATAACGGGATCACATCATTAGGAGAATGATGTGATGGACAAGACCCAATCCTAAGCATAGCACAAGATCGTGTAGTTCGTTTGCTAAAGCTTTTCAATGTCAAGTGTCGTTTCCTTAGACCATGAGATTGTGTAACTCCCGGATACCGTAGGAATGCTTTGGGTGTGCCAAACATCACAACGTAACTGGGTGGCTATAAAGGTATGCTACGGGTATCTCCGAAAGTGTCTGTTGGGTTGACACGAATCGAGACTGGGATTTGTCACTCTGTGTGACGGAGAGGTATCTCTGGGCCCACTCGGTAAGACATCATCATTATGAGCTCAATGTGACTAAGGAGTTAGTCACGGGATGATGTATTACGGAACGATTAAAGAGACTTTCCGGTAACGAGATTGAACAAGGTATGGTGATACCGACGATCGAATCTCAGGCAAGTACCATACCGATAGACAAAGGGAATTGTATACGGGATTGATTGAATCCTTGACATCGTGGTTCATCCGATGAGATCATCGTGGAGTAGGTGGGAGCCAACATGGGTATCCATATCCCTCTGTTGGTTATTGACCGGAGAGGTGTCTCGGTCATGTCTACGTGTCTCCCGAACCCGTAGGGTGTACACACTTAAGGTTCGATGACGCTAGGGTTATAGGGAAATAGTGTACGTGGTTACCGAAGGTTGTTCGGAGTCCCGGATGAGATCCCGGACGTCACGAGGAGTCCCGGAATGGTCCGGAGACGAAGATTGATATATAGGAAGTGAGGTTTTGGTTACCGGAAGTGTTCCGGGTGTCTCCCATAGTGTACCGGGACCACCGGAAGGGTTCCGGGGGTCCACCAAGTGGGCCCACCTGCCCCGGAAGGTTCCATGGGCCAAGAGTGGGAGGGATCCAGCCCCTAGGTGGGCTGGTGCGCCTCCCACCCCAGCCCAAGGCACAGCAAGGGTGGAGGGGGCAAACCCTAGGCTTAGATGGGCCTTAAGGCCCACCCTAGGGCGCCTCCACCTCTCCCTGCCCTGGCCGCCGGCCAGATGGGCTCCTGGAGGCTGCCGCCACCCCTAGGGTGGAACCCTAGGGCGCAGCACCTCTCCTCCCCTTCCCCTATATATAGTGGAGGTATTTGGGGCTGCACAACACACGAGTTCATCTCCTCCCTGGTGCAGCCCTACTCCTCCCTCTCCTCGTTCTCCGTAGTGCTTAGCGAAGCTCTGTCGGAGTACCACGCAGCTCCACCGCCACCACGCCGTCGTGTTGCCGGAGCTCTCCCTCAACCTCTCCTCCCTCCTTGCTGGATCAAGGCGTAGGAGACGCCACCGGTCTGCACGTGTGTTGAACGTGGAGGTGCCGTCTGTTCGGCACTTGATCGGATCTACCGCGATCTGAATCACTGCGGGTACGACTCCATCAACCGCGTTCTAGGAACGCTTCCGCTTAGATATCTTCAAAGGTATGAAGATCCAATATCTCCCCGCTCGTTTGCTGGTTTCTCCATAGATAGATCTTGGTGACACGTAGGAAAATTTTGATTTACTACTACGTATCCCAACAGTTAACAGAATTGTTCTCTGTTCAGCATGAATTGTTTTGCCATTTATATTATTATTCCATATTGTACTACTACATAGGTGTTCTTGCCATTTATAGTAAATGTTTGCTACATCGCTGCTTTTCAGATGGCCGACTTGGAAGGTTTCGAGTTCTTCGCGATCATACTTGAGATATCCTCCAGCAGCAGGCTGGTAAATAAAAGAAGAGATCTCCCCTTCACCCGTCTCTTTATCATAACTCTAATGTTTGCTAAATCACTGCTTGACACTCACTGCATAGGCTGCCTGACACTTTTATGAAGATGCTGGATGGTCGTCGGCCATAGAAAGTGAAGCTGCGGCAGGCCGGCAGCGGGCTTTGCAGGCTGTGGGACGTGGAGGTGGTGGTCGACACCGACGACCACATGTACTTAGATCGTGGCTAGAAGCAGTTCGTCCGTGCCCATGACCTGCGCATGGGTACTTCCTTGTCCTCAGGTACAACGGCGACACCATGCTCACCATGAAGGTATTCAGCACGACTATGTGCCGCATTTGTTACCAGGACGATGATCCTGCCAGTACGCTCTGCCTCTTCTTCCTCTACATTTGGCTTTGTCTCGGACCGATTGTGAAATAAACCTGCTTGTTGCATTTGGTCAGGAAATAGGAGTAGCAGCAGCGACTCTGGCTACAACAAATGCATCTGCGAGGATGAGGAGGAGCAGAGCGGGGATGAGGAGGAGCATCGTGGGGATGAGGAGGAGCATCGTGGGGATGAGGAGGAGCAGAGCGGGGATGAGGAGGAGCAGAGCTGGGATGAGGAGGAGCATCACAGGGATGAGGAGGAGCAGAGCTGGGATGAGGAGGAGCAGAGCGAGGATGAGGAGGAGTAGAGCGGGGATGAGGAGGTGGCTGGCGATGACCACGCGATGGTGGTGGCTGACGATGGCCTCACGATGGTGGTGCTTGAGGATGGCCTCGAGATGGTGGTGGTGCCTGAGGATGACCTAGCGGTGGTGGTGCCTAACAATGGCCTCGAGATGGTGGCGGTGCATGACGATGGCCTGGTGTTGGCGCTGGCGATCCCACCGCTGGGCGACAAGACCATGCCAATTGTGGTAGAGGAGTACATCCCACAGCCTGGCCGCCGTAGGCCACTTCATCCAATTCGCCACTCTAGGCGTATCAAGATGATGAAGGAGAAAAAGAAGGAGGAGTGAAGATCTTAAGAAAATAAGTCAATGTTAAGTATGTCAGGTCATGTAAATCTAAACATGTCAATGTTAAGTATGTGGTAATATTAATCTGTCCATTATCTTCCAAGCTCAGTTTGGTAATTGATGGGAATCGAAATCTTGTGCATGCTCATGGATGAAAGATGAAACTTTATGTTTTTGTGCTTGCTCATGGAATCGAAATTTGGCACATGCCTCCATCTTTGTGATGGCAAACAGTGTTGCCAAAGAGAGGTTCCAGCTTGTTTCACAAAAAAAACATTTTTCATTTTCTGAATGCCAAAAACACATGTTTTTCGTGAAGCGGCTACAAAGAGGGACATTCCAAACGGCGCCATTCCATGTCTATCTCAAAGTAGACCCTATTCTACGGACGGTTGGCAAAAATCATGCATTTCCGACCCTCGTAGCTACTCCCGGCCATTCAGACAACCATCAGTCGATTCTGCTGGAACCGGCTGGAATTTGAACGGTGGTCCACCATAGCTTGCCCATTATTTTTGCTAAAAAATCATTTTTAGCTTCATAGGTAGGCATTTCATCATAGAATCACCAACACATATGCATGATCAAAGCCCTAGCCACGGACGACCGACGCAACAAGTTAGACCAGTTTTTTGAAAACACCATAAAAAATTCAAAAAAATGGGAGACTTCCGCGTCACATCATCAAATGTGGCCTACCAACTAGTAAAAATATTAAACTTGGAATACCGATGTTTTCTTGGAAAAGTGTTCTCAAAAACGACCAACCATGAATGAAGATTCATGGCTTTCAAGCCAAACGAGAAATGATATGGCCACATTCGTTGATAGTTTGTGATAATATGCCCAAATTTGGCACATGCCTCCATCTTGTGATGGCAAACAGTGTTGTCAAATAGAGGTTCTAGCTTGTTTCACAAAAAACCATTTTTCAATTTTTAAATGCCGAAAACACATGTTTTTGGTGAAGCGGCTACAAAGAGGGACATTCCAAACGGCGCCATTCCATGTCTATCTCAAAGTAGACCCTATTCTACGGACGGTTGCCAAAAATCATGCATTTCCGACCCTCGTAGCTACTCCTGGCCATTCAGACGACCATCGGCCGATTCTGTTGGAACCGGCTGGAATTTGAACTACAGGTCCTCCATAGCTTGCCCGTTATTTTTGCTAAAAATCATTTTTAGCTTCATAGGTAGGCATTTCATCATAGAATCACCAACAGATATGCATGATCAAACCCCTAGCCATGGACGGCCGATGCGACAAGTTAGACCGGTTTTTTGAAAACACCGTAAAATATTCAAAAAAATTCAAAAAATGGGAGACCTCCGTGTCACATCATCAAATGTGGCCTACCAACTAGTAAAAATATTAAACTTGGAATACCCATGTTTTCTTGAGCTATTCGACATGATCTTAACCATTATTTGCACAAAGTTTACAAAAAAAACCTAAAATTTTCTGCCTCAAAACCCAAAAGAATTTCCCTCCCACCCCAAAATTTTCCCTCCACTCTCCCAAAATTTCCCTCCCTCTCCCAAAATTTCTCTCCAAAACCTCTCCCACTAACAGGCGGGACCGACCACCCCCTCTCCCAATAACCCGCGGGATACCCTCTACTTCCTCCCAAAATTTCCCCATTCCGCTCCCCTCTCCTCCTTCCCACAACCATGCCGCCCTGTCGCTGCTTCGCCGCCCCTCCCCCTGCTCCGCGCCACCCCGTCCCTCCCCTGGTCTTCGCCGCACCGCCACTCCTCCCCTCTCCCCGACGACGGCACCATCGACGAGATAGCCCACCTCGTAACCCTAGGCCACCACGATGGCGGCCACATTGACGATGACCACCGCTTCGTCATCGATGACGGCGGACACATCTACCGCTACATCATCTACCAGGTACTTCTCCCCTCGCTCCATCTCCCCTCGATCTGCTAGGGTTAGGGTATATTTTCTAGGGTTCGATAGATCCCTGTCATGGGTTCTTCTATGGTACATGGGGATGGATCGATGGGGATAGGGATGGTTAGGTAGATCCATGGGGTTAGGGTTAGGGTTCATATCTGGTACACGTTGCTCTCTGGGTCATGGGGTTCTGGATGGGGATGGATCTCGTGCTTTTCATGTTCATGGGGAAGGATTGATGGTGATTCTTGTTCAGGCTGGATCTCCTGGTTTCGTGTATTTATGCAGCATGGCTAAACTATTGATAGGGTTAGGGTTCTTGTTGCACGCCATGGGTTAGGGTTCATGTTGTTGCTGCTCATGTTATAGATAGAGTAGAAGTTGCTGCTCATGTTGTAGATGGAGTAGAAGTTGTTGTGGCTGCTCATGTTGTTATTGCCTACTCAAATCTTTTAAGGCCTTGTTATTTTACTACAAGAATTTGTTGTGGCTGCTCATGTTATCCAGTACAAGCCTTCCATGCTCATATTTTCCATGAACAACTCCTGTTGCATGTAGTTTGCTAGCTCTAAACATTGCATCATGAATCTGTTTTCTGCCATGAACTGTGTTTTTCACTAAGTCTGGAAATCTGTATCACTTATCAGTTAGCCATGGTGTTTTCCTAATGATATAAGAAGTTTTAGAAATAGTTCAGTAAGCCTGTTTTGTACTCAATGTTATCAACTATCATTCCATTTCATTTGTTTCCGTGTTTGAGTTCTTCATCATAATTAAATGTTGCATATAAATTGCCATGTTGATGTAGTGAAGATATTAAGAGATGCTTCATATCTTTCCAATGTACATGCATGCTTGTTTAGTGCACTTACATGTTTGCTTAATTAATAACACTACATCACTACATTGTTGACCCATCAAGTTTGCTTCACATGTATTCCATGTATGTGCATGCTGGTCCAAATTAATGCTTTCCTTTATTAATACAAGTGCATCATTTTACTTTATCCCTCTTGTATCTGATTGTTGTTTATCCTTTTTTTGCAAGCACCACCTCAAGATCATCCACGGCAAGGATGACAAAGTCAAGTAATCGGCCAACCGTTGGTATGCAGCTTGCTCCTTGTGGTTATACTGTTAGTTTTACAAAATATGTGTCTTAATATGATAAGTGAAATGTATTGTTGCGATCTGAATAAGCTATCTTAATTGTGTAACTAGGATTAAATATTTGTTGTCTTAATTGTGAATAATCTGAATAAGCTGTCTTAATTGTGCAACTAGGATTAAATGTTTGTTGTCTTAATTGCGAATAATATGAATAAGTTGTCTTAATTGTGCAACTAGGATTAAATATTTGTTGTCTTAATTGTGAATAATCTGAATAAGCTATCTTAATTGTGGAACTAGGATTAAATGTTTGCTGTCTTAATTGTGAATAATCTGAATAAGCTGTCTTAATTGTGAATAAGATGTCTTAAATGTTTGCTGTTAGTCTTCTGTACCCGAATAACTAGGATTAAATGATAATAAAATCTTATAAGATATGTTTGGCTGTCTTTCCTTGCATTCCAACCATTCACCTAATAATTATGTTTCCTTTATCATGCAAAGAGGATCTTCTCACCGAGTACGAGAAGGTTAGGGCTAGAAATATCACGAGGAACAATCGGATGTTCCAATCTCTTGGCATCGGTGCAATAGCATTGATGATTAGGAATTCGAATGTTGTACAAGAAGGTAGAACTGAAGAGGTTCAAGAACGTAGTGGAGTTATCAATGATGACCCAGAGCACAATCCTAAGGAGGATGGAGTTATTGATAGGGAGGAAGTGGACGATGTTGTAGTGCAGAAGACTGTTAAGGTGCAAACTCTGTCTTGCTTGGAGGGTTGTGGTTCTTGTATGCTCTGTGTTTCCTTGTGCTCACATATTTGTCTTGTGATCTAATGCTTTTTTCCGTGCTATTTATACGAGGCACTAAAGTCTCTGAAGAAGAGGCCTACTATTAAGAAGACAGTCAACAAGAAGAGGAAGAGCTCAGAAACATCTGTTGCAATGCCTCCAGGAAGGGTGATGGCCCCATCTCCAGGACAAACAAAGAGGATCCTGGAACCTGATGAACCGAACCCTACTAGATTCACGAGGCAGAAAGCAAACATGCCGGCTGTGATGGACCATCAAGAAAGAATGCTGCGCATGCGCATGTACTCTAAGAGCTCGGTGCAAATGGGTGATGAGTTTCTGCCCATGGATGATGAAACAACTGTCTGCATGGATGAAAGAGGCACTGTCTGCCCAGATGAAGGAGAAGCTATCTGCATGGATGAAGCAGGCACTGTCCACACAGACCTCAGCCCTATTGCACCTTCTATTGGCAGGACTGCTATCATCAGTGAAGAAGAACACCAGCTTGTGCTTCAATCAGGCAAGTTCACCTTTGCAATGCTCTCTTTTACTAGTGCATTTTCCAAATGGAAGTGATCATGTATGGTTACCTATTTAGCAAAACCATTCCTGCATTTGTCGATTTCTCTTCAAATTTATGAGTTCAATTTCATTCTCAGATGCACTGACTACTAAGCTTAGACAGAGAAAGGGCAAAGGGCTAGAGAAAATCACCAAGTCGCTTGGTAGCAAGGTGCCTATCCAAATTGCCGAAGGGTTGAAGCGTCCAGATAAGCCCCTGCAGCCAGCTAAGCTTGCTTCTGAGTGTGGACTCGTTGCAAGAATCCATCTGCTAGTTCTTCCTCACTTCAAGGAATATAAAAAAACTCTAATCCAATGGCGGACTACATTGGGAAAGTTGATGTAAGCTACTTGTTTTGTAGTTGATGTGCTATCTTTTTTCTGTTACACCTATGTATGATCACTAATATTGTTCCTACCTTGTTTGTTGTCTTGGTAGGCAAATTTTGAGATGAACACCAACTCGGAGATCATCAAGACCGCTTGCAAAGATATTCTGTAGAAAAATTCAAAGAACAGACGCCATCATATCAAGAAGAAGTATTTTGATACCATAGCAGAAAACAAAGTCAGCATCAAGTCTCCGGCGTCGGATCTAACAGACCGTGAATGGCAAGCTCTGGTGGAGATATGGTCTAATGCCTTGTTTTGATTCACAGCCAGTTCAAACTTCTATCATGCCCTGTTTGATGTTGTTTGACTGGTTTGTCCAGCCAGTTCAAACTTCTAGAGCCTAAGACAGATTTGATGCTATTTGACTGGTTTGTCCAGCTAGTTTAAACTTCTGTCATGTACTATTTGATTCACAGCAAGCAAGAACACAAACTATGTTCCATGTTTTGATGCTGTTTGCTATCTCAACAAAGATATCAAAATTTGTTGTATAGTTCTAAACAAAGATAACAGAATTTGCTGTTGCTATTTGTTGCATTTTTTATGATATGGTAAAATATCTACGTATAGATTTTGTGTGCTGGTTTGGTTACTTCAAATTATTCATTTTGTGTGCTGGTTTGGTGGCATTCTTGTTTGGTTTCTCTTTCTTGGTTTGGTTTGCAAAATGTGAAATAGATCCGCCACTATTGTCTATCATTTTCCTCCATATGCTAGCTTGAGATGGAGAAAAAGAAGGACGCGCCGGTACCAGATGGTGAAGAGCCAAAGTCTGCTGTTTAAATTGTTGACGAAGTGCTCAAGACCGAAGTAAAGCGAAGCACATTCCTCAGGAATGTTGGGATCCTGTCATCTATGAACAACTCGGCCAAAGCAAGTGCTGTTGTGGCTACTCATGTTCATGATCTTGAGCAGAAGCTAGAGAGGTGAGAGCTTCAAGAAGAATTGATGCAAGAAGAAGTGGCGACAATCAAAATGAAGGCGGAAGAAGCTGAAGCTGCACGCGACAAGTAACTTGAGCAGCTACACAAGAAGGCTCAAGAACATGATGAGAAGTTAGCCCACTTGATGGCTCTCTTTGGAGCTAAAGCATTATGATGGCTGAAGCATCGTCGAAGCTCTATGCTCATTTTGGTGAACATGTGAAGTTTAACGTGTCATAGGACCTGTTTTAGATAGATGGCTCATTTTGGTGATGCTAAACTGGTGAAACTGTGAAGTTATGCAGTTTGATAACCTGTGAAGTTATGCATTTTGTGAAACTGTGAAGTTATGCATTTTGTGTGAATTATTTGAGTTTTGTTTGGACCATTTTGTTAAGCTCAGCACCTGGTTCACAGGATAATTATTGAATTGGGCTCTGACCTTAGTTGGACCACAAAAAGGCCGAGGCCCAAACAAGAATTAGACGAAAATGGCCTGGTCCTAAAAAAAGAGTTGACTATAAAAAAAACCTAGTCTGTAAAGGGTTGCATCCCATAAAATAAAAGGCCAAGGCCCAAACAAGAACTAGACAAAAAAGGCTGTGGCCCAAAAAATAGTTGACTAGGAAAAAAAGTGGACTACAAAAGGCTACATCCCAGAAAATAAAAGGCTAAATTATTGGGCCAGGCCCATGCAGCTAAGCAAAATAAAGAGGAAAAAAACATAAAATGGGCTGAATTATTGGGCTTGGCCCATGTAGGCGGTCAAAATGGACCGGGCTGATTCTAATTTCTGACCTTCTCATTTGGTCATAATGATGCCACGTTAGCTTGCCACGGTGGATCCGACGTGGCGTGGGGGGACAGCTAGTGACCAAAAAACTTGGTCGTTGAACCTATGACCTTTTTGGTCATAAACTTCTACGACCTTTTTAGAAGAAAGGTCATTAATTTCCATTCTTGACCCTCAGCTTTTGACCATCAGTTTTTGGTCACAAAAAGGTCAGAAACGGAAAACAGTGACCATTCAGTGACCAATAGTGAAGGTCACAAGATAGCATATTTCTTGTAGTGATTCATGACCATCTTTCTATTAAGTTAAAATATCCGTTTTGTAGTTCATTATGTTAGGATATCTTTTTATCCAGCAAAACAACATTCCAAGTTTAAAATTATATAATTCAGGTACAGGGTAAAATTTTACTGGCTACTAAGAAGAATGTTCCCAGTCCACAAGAAAATCTCCTAAGTTTAGAAGAAAATATATTCATGTTTTGAATTCATGGTCAACATGAAATTATTTGTCCTTGTGTGTCTCTCTCATATGGACCAGCATATGGTGTTCATTGACTTGGAGAAGGCCTATGATAAGATTCCGCGGAATGTTATGTGGTGGGCCTTGGAGAAACACAAAGTCCCAACAAAGTACATTACCCTCATCAAGGACATGTACGATAATGTTGTGACAAGTGTTCGAACAAGTGATGGCGACACTGACAACTTCCCAATTAAGATAAGACTGCATCAAGGGTCAGCTTTGAGCCCTTATCTTTTTGCCTTGGTGATGGATGAGGTCACAAGGGATATACAAGGAGATATCCCATGGTGTATGCTCTTTGCGGATGATGTGGTGCTAGTCGATGAGAGCCGAACGGGGGTCCACAGGAAGTTGGAGTTATGGAGGCAAACCTTGGAACCGAAAGGTTTTAGACTTAGTAGGACTAAAACCGAGTACATGAGGTGCGCTTTCAGTACTACTGGGAACGAGGAGGAGGAGGATGTTAGCCTTCATGGGCAAGTAGTGCCTTAGAAGGACACCTTTCGATATTTGGGGTCAATGTTGTAGAAGGATGGGGATATCGATGAAGATGTGAACCATCGAATTAAAGTCGGATGGATGAAGTGGTGCCAAGCTTCTGGCATTCTTTGTGACAAGAGGGTGCCACAAAATCTAAAAGTCAAGTTCTATAGGACGGCAGTTCGACCCGCAATGTTGTATGGCACTGAGTGTTGGCCGACTAAAAGGCGACATGTGCAACAGTTAGGTGTGGTGGCTATGCACATGTTGAGATGGATGTGTGGCCACAAAAGGAAGGACCGCATCCGGAATGATGATATACGAGATAGAGTTGGGGTAGAACCAATTGAAGAGAAGCTTGTGCAACATCGTCTGAGATGGTTTGGGCATATTCAGCGCACGCCTCCAGAAGCCCCAGTGCACAACAAACAACTTAAGCATGATGATAATGTCAAAAGAGGTCGGGGTAGACCGAACTTTACATGGGAAGAGATCTAAAGGACTGGAGCATCACCAAAGAACTAGCCATGGATAGGGGTGCGTGGAAGCTTGCTATCCATGTGCCAGAACCATGAGTTGGTAACGAGATCTTATGGGTTTCACCTCTATCCTACCGCAACTTGTTTGGGACTAAAGGCTTTATTGTTATTGTTGTTGTTGTTGTTGTTGTTGTTGTTGTTGTTGTTGTTGTTGTTGTTGTTGTTGTTGTTCTTATGTGTGTGTGTGTGTGTCTCTCAGCCATCATTATGTGTAGGGGGAGAGCTATGTTGGGTGTCGTGGCCCACCCAACCCATGGAGAAAACAGCCTAACAAGTCTGTCGAGCGTAGCCTGACCATATTATTATTGTATGCTATCCTATGGCCTGGCTCACCCAAACTTGCGACTGTAGCTCCGCCACTTATTATGTGGAAGGACAACACCTAAAATAGTGGATATAGAAATACAATAGGAAAGCCACAAAATTTAAAATGCATATACTCCCTCTGTTTCCAAATATAAGTCTTTTTAGAGATTCTAATATAGACTACATATGGATCAAAATGAGTGAAGTACCATCTGGATGTGGTCCATGTTGAAACTTCTAAAAGGACTTACATTTAGAAATGAAGTATTTGTTTTCCATTTTGTAAAGATAGTCTAGCTGAAAGCACGTTACTGTTCGTATTGCAAAAAATCGATGCAGGCCATAAATGAAATACTCTCTTTGTGTTTAGGCCACATTTATTCGTCTAGGGAGTGCGGTAAATTTATATCCCTTTGTTGGAACGCACGGGCAAATTTGCTAGTACTCTAGAAATTTCGATCAACTTATTTGCCAGACTCATAGTAAAATACCCTACTAGCTTATTATATATTTAACAAGACAATGCAAGATAAATACAAATTTTGTCACACTATAATACATCATGACACAAAAAATTAGTTCTTGGTCATGGTGATACTATTCATGGGCTCGTATTTGGGGTAAAATCCATTGAAGAGGTTCTACTTTATAAAATTAAATATGTTAGGCCAAATGTGAAAGTTGAACATTTTTGCAACAAAATACAATTTTAGTTCCGCATATAAAAATCGTTTGTGTATTTTAATATAAAGTCTTGATTGCATTGCTAGTCAACGTGCGTGTTATATATAATAAATAGTATTCCAAATAATATATTAAATAATGCTTAAGTACTCATGAAAAAACTATAATGGGTAAATTCAAAAATAACAAATGTGTTGTTGCAATATTAGTTGTGATTAAGTAAAAAAGATCAATATAAATATGCAAGGCCGAATTTGATCCCCTAGCTCCAACTGGACCCTCGTCATGTAACTCAGTCTTGAGGCCACTACCTCCATTCCCACGATTTATTGGCTACAACCTCGGGCTGAAGGAGGTGAGACTTAGCCTGGTGCCGGGGATATAACCCCGCGGTATAACCTTCCCTATTGAGCGGCTCAATATATTAGCGGCTTATGAATCATACTCAAGATGGGCCGTGTCGTTGAATACAAGGCAAACAAGGCTGCTTAACAAGTTGGTATGAAGTGGAAAGACTGCCTGCCATTTGCTGAGTTTTCACACAACAACAGTTTCCAAGCAAGTTTGGGCAAGACCCCATTCGAGATTCTCTATGGCAGGAAATGCCGCACCCCACTCAATTGGTCTGAAATCGATGAGCGCCAAATCCTTAGGAATGACATGATCACTAAAGCAGAAGAAATGTGTCGTGTCATTAATGAAAATCTCAGAGCATCTCAATCCCGTCCGAAGAGCTATTATGATAGCAAGAATCATGACATGACCTTTCAGATAGATGATTTTGTATATCTCAGAGTGTCTCCCATGAAGGACACTCAGCGCTTTGGCATCAAAGGAAAGCTTGCTCCTCGCTTTGTGGGTCCTTTCAAGATTGTGGGCAAGAGGGAAGACCTTGCCTACCAACTCGAGATTCTTCCCAATTTCTCAAATTTGCATGGTGTGTTTCACATCTCTCAGCTCCGGAAGTGTTTCAAGACTCCAAAGCGCACCGTTTATCTCCAAGAAGACCTATCCTATCATGAGCATCCAATTGCTATCCTTGAAGAGACTGAGCGTAAGACTCACAACAAGTCAATCAAGTTTCTTACGGTGAAGTGGTCACATCACTCCGACAAAGAAGCCACTTGGGAACGTGAGGACCACCTCCATTCCGAATATCCGAATTCTTCCATTCATAGATCTCGGGACGAGATCCTCGTGTAGTGGAGGACAGTTATAACAGACCAAGTGCATTCCCTTGTATTATTCCATGTGTGAACCTTCAATGATTGCCATCATGTGGGTTGAGTAATAATATATTGCTTGATGTCATTTTGTATCATGGCATAATATCATCATTCCATAAGTTGCATCATGCTTTGTTTGAAGTGTTATGTGGAGTGTGAGTGTGTGATGTGGAAATCTGGTGTGCTTGGTAGCAAGATCATTGCCTTGGTGAACCTCTCCCAAATGTTTTTATAATACTATGCCTAAACCCCTTTTTAATAGCAATTCTATATGATGGGCTAGGGTTTTGTGATAATGGCATTATCCCAATACACATTGTAGAAACGAATGTTTAAACTAAATGTAGTACATGAAAGGGGCGTATATTTTATAGATGTTTCACTCATTAAAATCAAATGATTATATTGAAGAAAATAAAAGGCTAACGTGTTTATGACAATATCAAAGGTATATTAATCTATCAATATTGAATTCCAAACACCAAAGTCATATAGAGATTTTAAATTGTTTCTATTATATGAATTCTTAATTCCAAAGGGTTATGTATTTAGTTTTGCATTCCATTTCATACATGAGTAACATATATAATCATACATATAAATGCAAGAAAAGGAAATGAAGTGAAACTTTGAACCAAAACATTGATTTCCAATAGGACCAAAATAAACTATTTTCCATGCATCTCCAACAAATGACATGAAGACAATTAAAATAACATGTATGTCTAAGATCACGTAGAGGACGAAAACTATTTTCTAACATTGACCATTCATCTACAATATAATGGAACAAATAAGTTCAAATGTACACTTGAAATAGTAGTTTACATTGAAGCTAGTGCCAATCTGTAAGAATAAGGCAGCACATTATGTCTATTCAACAAAAAAATCATAAACTGCACACATCAATGTAATATAAATTGGTAGCAATATTCACACAAACCATTGTATTTTGCTAATTAATTAAACTTCTTGGAGCTATTAAATTTATGTACATGAACCAACATCATATGGTTATATCAAATATCTCATGCTTTAAGCACCCAAGTAATATGGTCTAAAAAGTGAAACACCTCAGCATAATCCATGGATAAACTAACCTCTATGGATCAAAGTAGGGTTGGCACCATTAGTTTGAGTAGCAACAGGTAGGCAGGCATGTCTCATTCATTACATGCCATTAGAAGCCAATAGTTGAGCATGTAAAAGAATACATAAATTGGATTCCATGTTTATTTACGAAGGTGTTGTTACCTTCTTCACGCAAAACAAAAAGAGCAGACGTTGCCTTCATGAACAGAAAGGTATATGAAGAATCCGGTTTTGTTTATTCGAAGTGTCACTATGCAGAACGAAAAAGTTTGCCAGCGAATATGAGGTTGAACATGTGATCTACTCCACGATTTGATTAGTAATCGTATAGCTTTATGCTGGCATGCATATCAAATACCTTATCTGAATAATATCCTCAAATAGACATCCATATTCTTTGAAATGGAAAGAAACAAAATAGTCGGAGTGTTGCAAATATAACAAGAGAACGTACATTTTCCTCGATATTTAGTTTTATATTAGAGGTAATAATTGCATGAATATGAGGTATATAATTAGTCATTATTTAGTTTTGTAAATGGAGAGTGGTTCATAGATATATAAACAAGTTGGTTATAATCATACAAAGACACGTTCAACGGCATGTCAACACACCCAAAATATGCTTTCTCCTAACTAAGCTAAAGCATGAGGTACCTTGGTACTCCCTGTTATTGTTATGGAAACTATGAAACATGATTTTTGCCATATGTCCAAATTAGATTAACATTGACATATCAACGCTATTTAATAGTTGATGATGAACTTACGAAATATAAGAAACTAGTAATCGGTTGATACTGCGATGTTGAATATTCCTAAACATATGCTTTCGTACATACATCACACATATCAAATAATTGAGGCCTCATGGTAGCAGGACTACATATGGAATTGTTGAGTACAACCTACATGCTATCATGATGAGATAGACTATTCTATGAGTAGTTATCTGTAAAGAAGAGCCAAGAATTTATCAAGAAATGTCAGAAGTGGTTACAAAGTTACAACAAATCCAACAACCGGACAACTATATTTTTAAAAGAATAATTGCACTGTAGCACTCAACATCTCATAGTATCTTAAATAGTAATGGGTCATCGATAAGACATGTACATGAACTATGCTAGCAATGAAACATAACAGATAGACAAAAAATTATTGATTTTACGTCAAAATGATATCGTAGAAGGTCCATATAATATTTCTGCATCAGCAATTGTGTTACAACTCAATTCCATCGGTCCTAAAAGAATATGTGGTCTCAACTTTTCCTGATCGAATCAACACATGAACCAGACACGAAATAAAATATTATGTTGTTTACATGAGATCAGTGAATCTTGTTGTGGTGTAGAGTATAGGGTTGCGGCCAACACGACGACTACGCAAATTTGACATGGATGGTGGAAACTTTGGCCATTTTTGCAGTTTCCTATGGATCCCTGGAGCCGTAAAATCTGTATCATGCATCAGAGAGGCCTTGGGGAGGCAGTGGCAGCTTCAACATCCCGGTTTGGCTAATTCAGTCAGATGCGGTTTGCTGGTTCTTAGTCTCATCGGAGGAGACGACATTTAGATTTCCGATTGGACTGGAATAGAGAGAGGACCCCTCTTGCGTACTGTTGAAAGGAATTGGTAAACAAACGAGAGAGACAACAAATGATTCAACCAACACTTTATTGATGATGTACTCTTGCTTATATACAATGGGAAAGGACATGACAGTTTGCTAGGGGTGCCTCCACGGGAGGCAATTGCCGTGACGGTTCCGACAGATGTGGAACCGCACATCCAATGAGGAGCGGGAATTATCCCCCTAATAACCATCAGAGTTATTATTTCTAACACTCCCCCTAATCACCGCTTGTCATAAGAATCCATCATCTTGATTAAGTCTCCTCCAAAAAACCCGTGGAAAAAAATATGAGGAGTAATGTAGGATATGTTGCTAAAAACTCCTTCAAACCCAGTGGGAAAAATAAGGAGAAAATGATGCAACATATAATGGTAATTGTCAATTTTAAATCAATACGAGAAAAACTCATAGAATTTAGACAACAATAAATATGTCGTATATACTTTCCTAAAAAAACCATGGGGAAAATAGAAAGTATGACATATGATCTCATGTTGATATTACCTCATTAAAAACCTTTATGAGAACCTGTAAAGTAAACCCATGAAGGGAAAAAGAGTATAATATGATGCATTGAACATGAACAATTTAGGAAGATACCCCCCCCCCCCTCATTCTTGCAAATTTTGAAGTTGTCACATACCAACTCCATGAACATATTTCTAGAATGTAAAAGTTTGTAGAGACTTCATGAACAAATCAGTCACATGATTTAACTTGCAAGATATGCAATATAGCGATATTGCTTATTACGTAACCTGTTTGCATCCAGGCAACACAAGAGACATTATCGTTGAGATAATGGTCGGTGGATGTAGCCTAAGGTCTATTTCAAAGACTCTTCATGAGAGGGCTACCACACCTAGTAGGAACACTAAGCTTGTCTACGATCCGACATATGGGGATTTGATCGATGTATCCAATGATATCGGTGTTCACATTTCTGTGAAATTGAAAATCCGGGACAAGATGTTTGATGCCTTGGAGATATCAAAAGATATTCTTGAATACCAACCAATTGTGTTTGGTGGATCCAATGGCATTATGGAACGTTGAGTCACAATATCTCATTTCCATCATCTCTTGGTCTATATATAGATCTTTCTCTACGTATAGAGAATGACCTACCATGAGAGTTATGGATGGATAAGATTTGTCCACAATGAATTTTTCCAATATATAATGGATATAGACAACATAGTATACCATAATGTATCAATGAAGGTGCTCAAGTTGTAGTAATGAGTGGTATTTTAGTTTACAAAATCCTTCATTTTAAACTCCGTCATTTAGATGATTACATGTGACGTCATCACAGACATGCAAACATGAATAATCGTCATTGTAGGAGTAATCCTTGTGTATAAGGAACTCACTACGTTGGTTGTACCATATGTACCAACAACAATAGTCATATGGTGACTTACTGATTTTACACAATGTATGTTGCGTTTTGCATTTCGATTTAGAAGTGAGATTCCATCGGGAATAAATCATATGTATCTGAATCTAGTGATCCACATGGATATGTGATCACTACATCTATCAGCTGCAGAGGTAGATGATTTTGTACTGCCAATGATATAAGTTATCGGAAAGATATTCCACCTCTGGAGAATAGTTGGGTATCTATGTGAACCCTTGTGCTACAATACTTCGTCTTTGTTTCACCACCTCGTTGTTCTCAATTCTTTTTCCATAAGAAAACTGGTGTGTGTATTCCTTATGAATAACTTTTCATTATTGAGCAAGATTATTTCTACCTAAATTATACCCTTTGCTTGAGATCAGTCCAAGTGTTGTTCACACTTTTCCATTGCCATGGTCTTTGGATCTGAACCATTTGAAAGCTTTTTGCAATCTAGTTTGAGAAATATATGTCGACAATTGTAGACTTCCGGTTATATGATTCTCCAGAATCTATATATCAATATAGACATGATGGCAATATAACCCATGGTGACTGCTCGCGATTTCCCAATGCGGTTGAGTCAGGTATTCCGATGTCCCGGTCATTTTGTGCACTATGACCTCGGTTGGTGGAGGTTTCCCATCCACTGGGTACACTACCCATTAGGTGTCTATCAACGTGAAGTTGACTTGCATTTACTGATTCATAGGCCTTGATATCCTTGCTTGCAAGAAGCTGAATCCTGATATACTTTTGCCATACATCTCCCCCTGTTGCATCGAACGGGGAGTTGAGTGGTTTTTGTTGGTACCTCCACTCTTTTAGGCATACTTTTACAGGATTTTAGGATTGGGTGACACCTTTATAGTCAATAAATGAATCTGGCAGGTTATTTGCAATGTGATGCATATCTTTTGAACGCGTGATTCAGATCTTCGAGTACGTGGATTTGAGGCAGAAATGTGTTGTACATTCCACTAATTTCCTAGCATTCTTTATGGTACGTAAAATCTCCCCCTAATGCCTGGAAATGTTCCTCATTGAATCAGCATAATGGCCTTGAATAACTCCCCATGCGACGGGCTTGAGGTATTGACGGTAATACAATTATTCCTCACATAGATCCCAACTATATGTTGAGGGGCCAATGATGTATGTCGGGTGGTGATATCTGTATGCAACCAAATTACCGCAGATGGGAAATACTTGTTATATTTCCACGTATCAAAGATAGAGGGGGATAATAGTATGCAGTTCACTCATGAGCGTGTAAAACTGCATGACTCCAACGTAAGGTTGGTAAGTTGCAATTCCAAAGTAAAGATAATGCAATAAGCTTAACTCTTTGGGTAAAGGATTCTACCAAACAATTTTGAGTCTAGATATTAGGACAAATTGCTAAACTTCAATCCGAGAACCATAGAGAAGGCACTCAAGAAGAATTCTACAATGTTATCCATTGGATTTGCTTGAAATCGATGTCAGGATAATGAGACAATGGTTTCGTGTGGATAAACCACACTTGATACCATCGTATAGATGTGCCTTTTATAACCATGGAATACTTGAATAGTCTAGTCAATGGATGAGAAGAGCCACTTACCTCAACTTGATACATTCAAGGAGTCTGAGTGGTTCAGCATAGACTTTAAGGTGCACGAGCCCTAAAATTAGCTTCCATATGTCACATGTAGTGCACACAAAATCCAAATATTGTTAGAATTTAGCATCATAATAATCATAAACTATTGGATTTGCTGATAGTTTCTGTTTCAACCCAATGTCTCGATGACCAAGGCAAGTATGCCAAGTTTGTCATGTACAAGAAATTTTGGAAAACTTTCTCGTACGCAACATGTGCTACGGGTTGTGTCATGTGTGTAGTACAATCCAAATGATACATAGAGAATGTGCTTGCCATATCCGTTGCATATGGTAAAGAGAATATATTCCTCTTTATTGTCATCATAAGTTTCGCTACAGAAACTAGTTTGACAGATATATCTATGGTTTAGTAGGGTACGAGTTAAACCGGAAAGCAATAAAGCATCCTTACGTTACTCGGGTACCCATAGGGATGGTACATACAACTCGAGTTGAGCCAACAAATACCTCATCGCGTCTAGTGATTTTAAAATATCTCCTTTCTCTCAATGAGAGTGGAAACATTGGACTTCCCTGAATATAGAGTTTGTGGTGCATATGTCCACAAGTCACATATCATCTTTTATCGGATTGACTCCCGTAGAAATCTATATATAGACATGAAAATTCTCAATATGAATATCACTGTCAGATATATAGAATACATTCAAATGTATTTGTACCAAAGTGCTGATACAATATATTATGATATAAAATATATGATGACAACAATATTTATGTTATTGTTACAATCATCATGAATGGACATAAATTATATTGACCACTTGGGACACTGGGAGACTATTTATAGTCTCCAAACATGTCGGTGGAGGCATATTCAACCACGCGTTCTTCGTGCCCATAGGATCCCGTCATCACTAGTGATGTTGGGTTGAAGGTTGAAGTGAGCTTGAAACCTTTGCCCTTGAGTTCATTGTATCCAAGGAATTGCTAATTCAGAATAATCACATGCTGAGATCTGAATATACCTTATACTTGTATAAGACAACATTTTTCTGTTAGCGCTGTGGTCCTGACCAGAAATGAATCCTGGATTGCAAACATTATCCCACGAGAGACAAGAGCGATCATGATGTCCATGGCCCAGATAGGGAAGTGATGGCCATTGAGAGAGAATGCCTCAAATTCTATAGCCATATGTTACCTCTATGGGTAAACCATAGATAATTAATTTACAGTTAGTAAATTAAAGACCATCATGATTGGTCCGGAGGATTGGCAATGGGAAAAATATTTGCATATGACAGGACAGGTGGATTAATAGAAATCCTACATGATGCTTGATCACACAAAAAGGCAAATGGAGATTCAAGTGGGTCTTTGAACTGTTGGGCCTAAATGGAAACCGGGACACTCAAAAACTGCACAATTCTTCCTACTGGTGGATGTGTGCGAGATTAGGAAGGTCCGCCCTTGTGCGAGAATGGATGATAATTTTTGACTTGGTCCTCGTAGAAGAGTGGTTATTTGTTTTCGTTTGTAGCACGTATCGATTGGCCTATGAAGAGCTATAAAATGCCTAAACGACATCTTTGACCAGTAGGGCTGACGGCACACGTGAAGGATGGAAGGTAATTTGGGCATGCCCTACGCCACTGAAACTTTTGTCCTTTGCCTGGAGGTTGGCATCTAACTCCCTTGCTACATGGGATAACAAATGCAGTCGAACGCTTTAGGATAAATCCACTTGTCCGTTCTGTGGGCGTGAAGGCGAAGACACTTTCCTTGCATGCACCACCGCAAGAGCTCTTTAGCGAGTAATGGATGATGTGTGTAAGCTCCCTAGTCTAACGGATATTAAACAAACTAGAGTGTAGTGATTCATACATCTTATTTGTGTGATAGATGAAGTGATGTGAGTTAGACTATTGATGCTTCTATGAAGGGCATAGCATGAGTGAAACGAACTAGTCCATGCAAATCATGTGCCACCAGTGGAGGTATCCTCGAGGTTCTTAATTAGCAATCTTGACTCTTTGTACTGCATCATAATTGGTCCACATGTCGATCGGGTTAAAGCGAAGACAGTTGTTTCTCCATGCTTCCCACGTGTAAAGCTCATTTGCAATATTGGTGCAGCCCTAGAAGTGGGCTCATGGTCACCTCATTCTTAGGGTTTATAAAGATCAACACCGATGGTTCCTTACTTGATGGGTCAGCGGGCACCAGAATGGTCCTTAGGGGTCAAGATGATTACATCATTTTTAGCTCTTGCAGGCACTGGACGATTTGTGGTGATACTCTTGAGTTGGAACTTCATGCAACCAGGGAGGGTCTCATGCCTATTTTGCAATGGAGTGGTCTTCCGATGGTGTTGGAATCAAATAGCTTCGAAGCGATGACAATGATCAAGAGCTCCTAGACAAACAGATCGAAGTATATGCCTTCTTGGGTGCAGAGATCAAGTAGATGTTTGTGGGGATGAAATTCTTGTATTGCTCATATACGTCGTAGTGATAATGATGCTAGCCATTTTCATGGCTAAATACGGTAAGTTGCAAGGCCACACAGCCATGTAGCTTGGGTCTGGTACAGAGGCGGTCGTGGAAATTCGCAGGCAAGATTGCAATCTTTAAACTTTGAGTAATGCAAGAATTTATTTAGGACAATCCACACACATGATTTAGACACATCTAATCGAAATATTTGTAAATATATTACTGGTCAAAATTTCAAGAAAAGTAAATTGAATACTCTTGGCTGCAATTATAGCTTGCACCGGACCGAAGGGGGTAGCATGTACGGACAAAACATCGCTCTTGAAGTACTCCGCTTATTTCCAAGTCCGAAAGCCACACCAAAATTATTATGGTTTTCCTTAGAAAGAGTGACAGACACAACCACTTGCCGCATGGGTCAGATCGTGTTCACACACATCAACATATAAGACCATACATTTTTAAATAAGAATTACTCTCTCTGTAAACATATATAAGTTTAGTGATGTAAAACATTTTATGTTTATTGACAAAGGAAGTCCCAGCTAATATAGCCTCTCCCTTTCTCATCCTAAATATATATACATCAAAAACCAAATTAATTCGTTTTCATTTTATTGATGACGTCAATTAGTGTACGTAGAACATTCAATATAAACAACCATAATCGTTGACAAATCTGACAGAGATATCAGATCTGTTAAACAACATTAGCACTCGAATGATCTAACATGCCCTTGTATCACACAACTGACAGCACAAAGAAGCCAACCAAAAGCTATAGTACAATAGTGTATCTGTACGTTCAGCCACATGGTACCTGCATTTTAGTTAATTATCTCACGACATGGCGACCATCGTTTTCTAGCTAACTGATGAGGGGGAAAGAAAGCTTTCCAAAATATGAAAGTCAACAATAATCCTCTTTAGATATGGTGAGATACTAAAATTAATGTTGGTCTCGTGTGGCAGTGTCGCTTTCTCCTACTCTTTCAGCTGTCCAGCTCCTCGTCTCTTTTGTTTACAAGAAAACCAGGGTCATCATTGGCGATCAACTTCATGCCCGATGACAACTCACAGGCTTAGCTGTAAACCAATGTAATCTCTCTAGGAAAATTTATAGGAAATGTTTTTCTTTATGACTCGACGTTTTTGTTTTAGGCGGAGTCGTTTAAAGAGACAAAGAATGGCTGCACCAATAACCCCGGTATATTATTTAGTCCATATAAGCGTGTTGCGCCAATCTTCTGATGTAAGCTAAAGAATTGGCTTGTTCACATGGTAATCTCAGTTTAGAACTTCAGACAGGGAGAGCAACTCCAACCGGACTACCCAAACGGACGCTCATTTTGGCTGTGCTTTGTCCTTGGATCGGCATGTCTGGCCTGTTTTTTGTCTGGGTCGGTTGTGCGTCCAACGCGTCGGCCAATTTTTCGTCCGCGCGGCAGCCATGCGGCCAATTTTAACGTTACATATAAAACATTGCATAGTTCAAGAACCACATAATAAATATCTCATAGTTTACAAGCCAAATTAACATTAAATTGTCTTAAATACATTTGAAAGAAAAGATTGCCAATACATCTATTGATTGCCAACATGAATCCACATATGCTCAACCAAATCATTTTGCAATTGCATATGAATTTCCCAATCACACACCTGATGATGAAACTCGGCGAACTGTGCAAATGTTGTCGGTCCTGCATGCTCAGACACAACATTGTCACCCTGAAATTGAAACCCTTGATCACAGACGTTCTAGGCGTTCATCCTCTACGATCAGAATATGCATGATCACACAAGCTGTCATCACCTTCCACAACTTTTTTATGCTCCAAGTTCTAGCAGGATACCGTACGATGCCCAATCAAGATTGAAAGACGTCAAAGGCACGCTCTACATCCTTTCTAGCACTCTCTTGCTCTTGGGCAATTTTTTTTCTCTTCTCTCCTACAGGGTTGGCGATTGTCTTGACAAGAATAGTTCATCGTGGATAGATACCGTCAGCTAGATAGTATCCATTGTTGTATTTGTGGCCATAGATCTCAATATTGACCCCCGGACAATTGCCTTCTGTCATCCTAGCAAACACCGGAGAGCGCTGGAGCACATTGATATCATTGTGAGATCCGTCCATGCTGAAAAAGGAGCGTCAAATCCAGAGGTCTTGGAAAACAACGGTCTCAAGTATGACAGTGCAAGCTCGGACATAGCCCTTATATTGCCCCTGTCAAGCAGAAGGGCAGTTTTTCCACTTCTAGTGCATACAATCTATGATACTAAGCATCCCCGGAAACCCCCTGCTGGCATTCATCGCCAACAACCGTGTTGTATCAACAACAGTTGGCTCTCTTGAGTACTCCAGCCCAAACACAACTATGATAGCCCTACAGAATCTATACATGAACTCAAGGCAGGTGGACTCACTCATCTTGACATACTCATCAAGGAGATCACCGGGAACCCCGTATGCAAGCATCCGAATGACAACCGTGCATTCTTATAAGAGGAGAAGCGAATCTTTCCAAGGGCATCCGTCTTGCATTCAAAATAGTTATCGTACTCAACCTGTTTAGGAACGTAGTAATAATTCAAAATTTTCCTACGTGTCATCAAGATCAATCTAAGAGATACTAGCAACGAGAGAGAGGGAGTGCATCTTCATACCCTGAAAGATCGCTAAGCGGAAGCATTACAAAGAACACGGTTGATGGAGTCGCACTCGTGGCGATTCAAATCGCGGAAGATCCGATCCAAGCGCCGAACGGACGGCGCCTCCGCATTCAACACACGTACTGCCCGGGGACGTCTCCTCCTTCTTGATCCAGCAAGGGGGGAGGGGAAGTTAAGGGAGAGCTCCAGCAGCACGACGACGTGGTGGCGATGAAGCTCATGGTTCTCCGGCAGAGCTTCGCTAAGCGCTACGGAGGAGGAGGAGGTGTAGGAAGGGGGAGGGCTGCGCCAAGGGAAGGGGTGTGGCTGCCCTCCCACCCCTCCCTATTTATAGGGGAAAGGGAACACTAGTAGAAAACAGACCTTTCGTCCCAAGCATTAGTCCCGGTTCGTGCCGGCTCCAACGGCTAGGAGCAGGGCGACCTTTAGTACCGGCTCGTGAGCGATCTTTAGTACCGCTTCGTGTCACGAGCCGATACTAAAGGGGGCGGGGCAGGCTTTTGGTCAGACTTGGGCCCCGCGTGCATCTTTAGTACCGGTTGGTGTCACCAGCCGGTACTAAAGACTTCCTACATATACGCTTCGTCCGCAGCCGATCGAAGGGGCTCTCATTTCTCTGTTTTCTCCCCTGTTCTTCTTCTTGATCGAAGCTCATCCTCCATTTTTCCAAGGATTTGTCAAGATTTAAAGGCACCCCATCTATCCAAGTGTTCATAAAGGTTAGCAACTTTGCTCCTTCATCTCTCATTGCTAGATTAGCTTGTGGTATGCTCAAAGATATGTGATTTGTGGGTTTTAGCTAGGTTTTGGAGGAGTGATCATTATGTGGGAGTTTATTTGATTTATATGCAATTTAATATCAAATTAACTTGTTAGGTTGCATATGTGTAGGTGTGGTTTATTTGGTGCCTTCCCATCCCCGTCCTAACCACCGTCGATCGTCCGCACCGTCTCGTCGCGGCACCGGCCACCTTGGTGAGCCTCTTGTTCTTCTTAAAACCTTTTTGTTAAAAAAATTACTTGTATGATTTAGATAGCTGCATGTACGATTTACTTACTTGTATTATTGTTAGTTATTCTATAGTGTCATGGTTATGGTATCTATCCACGTCGGCTCTCGTCCAGTCTATGATTCAGATGTGGTATGTCGTTATCTTTTATAACTATTTCACACATCATCTAATGTCTATGACAATTAATTATGCCACCAAATTGACGTATATGTTTTTACTTATAGGAAGTAGTTGAACCAGAAATTCCAACAGAGTATGCAATTCTGCTCGAGAAATTAACACAAGCTGAAAAAGAAATTGATCATTTGAAAGAAAAATTGAAAAGAACTGAAGATGATAAGATGGGATTAGAGTTGCATGTTGCCGATATCGTCGATGATCACAAGAACAAGATGGCTGGAATGCGCTTGAAGCTTAGAAAGATTAGAAAATATGTCATTGATAAAGAGGCTTGGTATCATTGTCATTGGCTCAATTGTTACCTTAGTTGCGATTATGATCGCATTTGTTGTTGCATTTACATGTTTTAGATAGTTGTATGTTGTTTTATGAGATGTATGCATGAACTATAAGTATCTATTATTTGCAGTAATAACATTTGGTCACTGCTAGCTCTACTTTGGTTGTAATGTGATGATGAAGTTGTATTAATTTGGTCACTTCGATGTTGTGTAGTGAACATGAGCCAGCAATGGATGTACGATGCCCGACTAAGTCCAGGGTTTCTTAATGGCCTGCATGATTTTATTCATGTGGCTGAGGCAAACAAGCAGAACGGTTTCATGTGTTTTTCATGTCGTGACTATAAGAATGATAGGAATTACTCTACCTCAAAAACCCTTCACTACCACCTGCTGATGTCCGGTTTCATGTCCGGCTATAGCTGTTGGACCAAGCACGAAGAAAGATGGGTTATAATGGAAGACAATGAAGAAGAAGAGGATGATGACAACTATCCTTTCGCCGATACAACAATGGGGAAAGTTGAAGAAGAGGCATCAATGGGGAAGCTGAAGAAGAGGCATCCGATGAGCCCGCTGATGATTTGGGTCGGATCATTGCTGATGCAAAGAGAAACTGCGAAAGTGACAAGGAGAGGTTGAAGTTGAAACGTGTGTTAGAGGATCACAAGAAATTATTGTATCCAAATTGTGAAGATGACCAGAAAAAGCTGGGTGCCACGCTGGAATTGCTGCAATAGAAGGCGAAGAATAGTGTAAATGACAAGGGATTTCAAGAATTGCTGATAATTATAAAGAAGATGCTTCCAAAGATAACGAATTGCCTGAAAGTACGTACGAAGCAAAGAAGGTTGTCTGCATGCCCTAATGACTTCATCCTCTACCGCGATGCAGAAGATACAGAATTGCCTAAAACTACGTACGAAGCAAAGACGGTTAGAGGTGCAGAAGATACATGCATGCCCTAATGACTGCATCCTCTACCATGGTGAGGAGTACGAGAATTTGGATGCATGCCCGGTATGCGGTGCACTACGCTATAAGATCCACCGCGATGACCCTGGTGATGTGGAGGGCGAACGCCACAGGAAGAGGGTTCCTGCCAAGGTGATGTGGTATGCTCCTATAATACCACGGTTGAAATGTTTGTTCCAAAACAAAGAGCATGCCAAGTTGTTGCGATGGCACAAAGAAGAACGTAAGAAAGACGGTATGTTGATAGCACCCACTGATGGGTCGCAGTGGAGAAAAACTGAGAGGGAGTTCGAGGACTTTGCAGCTGATGCAATGAACTTATGGTTTGGCCTTAGTACAGACAACATGAATCCTTTTGGGAGGTAGAGCTCCAGTCACAACACCTGGCACGTGACTCTATGTATCTACAACCTTCCTCCTTGGTTGTGCATGAAGCGGAAGTTAATTATGATGCCAGTGCTCATCCAAGGCCCTAAGCGACCCGGCAACGACATTGATGTATACCTAAGGCCACTAGTTGATGAAATTCTATAGTTATGGAAAAAACCAGGTGTACGTGTGTGGGATGCGCACACATAGAAGGAAATTGACCTACGAGCGTTGTTGTTTGTAACCATCAATGATTGGCCTGCTCTTAGTAACCTTTCAGGACATACAAACAAGGTACCTGGGACATCATCGATGATACTGAAAGTATGTATTTGGATAAATGTAAGAAGAATGTGTACCTGGGACATCATCGATTTCTACCGATCAAGCATATCTTAAGAAAGGCAGGCAACCATTTCAAAGGTGAGTCAGATAACCAGAAGAAGCCTGGCCTCCGTACAGGTGAATATATATTTGATATGGTCAAGGATTTACACGTAATCTTTGGAAAGGGTCCTGGCGGACAATCTGTTCCGAATGACGCCAACGGACACGCACCCATGTGGAAGAAGAAATCTATATTTTGGGAACTTGAATATTGGAAAGCCCTAGAGGTCCGCAACGCAATCGACGTGATGCACGTGACGAAGAATCTTTGTGTGAACCTGCTAGGCTTCTTGGGCATGTATGGAAAGACAAAAGATACACCGGAGGCATGGCAGGACAAGCAAAGAATTAACGAAAAACACGGCATGCCTCCAAAGCAGTGTCAAGGTCCTACCAGCTACGCTCTTATGAAAGAAGAGAAGGAAATCTTTTTTGAATGCCTGCTCAGTATCAAGGTCCCGTCTGGCTTCTCATCGAATATAAAGGGAATAATAAATATGGCAGAGAAAAAATTGCAAAATCTAAAGTCTCATGACTGCCACATGATTATGACGTAATTACTTCCGGTTGCACTTAGGGGGCTTCTACCAGAAAATGTTCGATAAGCCATTGTGAAGCTATGCGCATTCTTCAATGGAATTTCTCATATGGTAAACGATCTAGAAATCCTAGCAAGGTTACAGAATGACCTGGTCCAATGTCTTGTCAGTTTCGAGTTGGTGTTCCCTCCATCCTTCTTCAATATTATGACGCACGTTCTAGTTCACCTAGTCGAAGAGATTAACATTCTGGGTCCTGTATTTCTACACAATATGTTCCCCTTCGAGAGGTTCATGGGAGTCTTAAAGAAATATGTTCATAACCGTGCTAGGCCAGAAGGAAGCATCGCCAAGGGATATGGAACAGAGGAGGTTATTGAGTTTTGTGTTGACTTTGTTCCTGACATTAAGCCGATTGGTCTTCCTGAATTGCGACATGAGGAGAGACTGGGTGGAAAAGGCACACTAGGAAAGAAAGAAGCAATAAATATGGACAGACATTCTTTCACTCAAGCACGGTTTTACAAAATTCCACCTTGGTGACTCCATATATCGAGGAACACAAGGATATTGTATGGTCCAAGAACCCGGAGCAGTCTGACCCCTGGATTGAACGTAAACACATGGAGACTTTTGTCGGTTGGTTGCAAACAAAGCTTATGAATGACAACAATGTTCCAGATGAACTGTACTGGTTGGCCAAGACATCAAGTTCGACTGTAACGACTTTCAAAGGGTACAAGATAAATGGGAATACATTTTACACGATCGCCCAAGATAAAAAGAGCACCAACCAAAACAGTGGTGTCCGCTATGATGCAACCAACTTTCAAGACACATATTATGGTTACGTAGAGGAGATATGGGAACTTGACTATGGACCTGATCTTAAGGTCCCTTTGTTTCGGTGCAAATGGGTCAAATATACTGGAGGCGGGATACAGGTAGACCCGCAGTACGGAATGACAACAGTGGATCTCAACAATCTTGGGTACACAAACGACTCATTCATCCTAGCCAATGATGTGGCTCAGGTTTTCTATGTGAAGGACATGTCTAGCAAACCGAGGAGAAAAAAAGATAAGGAAGCGAATACATCATACGATGAGCCAAAGCGCCACATAGTTCTTTCAGGTAAAAAAAACATTGTGGGAGTGGAGGACAAGACACACATGTCAGAAGATTATGAAAAGTTTCATGAAATCCCTCCTTTTAGAGTGAAGACTGACCTAAGCATCCTGTTAAATGATGAAGATTCTCCATGGTTACGGCGCAATCATAAGAAAGGGGCAAACATGCATAAAAATTCTTACACCGCGAGATCCCACTCTAGGATGTGACCGGCTTCACCGTCATCACTTTCTATGTGAAGGACATGCATGCATTTTCTAGCATGGTATCTTTGTAACAGTTTGTACACGAAGTGCATCTAGTTTTTGCCGTAACCCTCTCAATTCTTTAGAAGTTGATATGTTGGTGAAATTACGATGTCATGCCAAGTTACAACCTTTTTAGAGTTCATGTATACTGCTTTTCAAATTTATGGTCATTTAGTTCAAAATAAATCATTAAATGCATGAAAAATGTCGAATGAAGTCAGAAAAGGTTGAAAATTGATGATATGCCTTTGAATGGTGCATATTGATCACACAAAAAGTATGGAGTTATAAAAAGTTATTAAAAATAAAATCCCTTTGTAATAGATAAGTTTTTGTCCGAAACCCTCTCACTTCGAAAGTTTAGGTTAGTTTATTAGGTTATTAGGTTTGTTTAGGTTAGTTTAGATTAATTAGTTAGGTTAGTTAATTAGTTAGGTTATTTTAGTTAGTTAGTTAGTTAGGTTCTTAGGTTATTTTAGTTAGTTAGGTTAGTTTAGTTAGTTAGTTAGATAGTTAGGTTATCAGGTTAGTTTAGTTAGTTTAGTTAGTTAGTTAGTTAGGTTCTTAGGTTATTAGGGTATGTGTTAATTTTGGTAATTTTGTTAGATGCTAAGTGTTATTTAACTTGTTAAGTGTTATTTAATTTATTAGATGCTAAGAGTTAATTTTGCTAAGTTTTATTTAATTTGTTTTCATAATTAAGTGCTTCTTCTCGACATCGACGATGCCGATCCCGCATCCTCGTCGTCGAGTCGGCGAAGGAGGTTACTTGCTTGAGCCGAGGGGCCCTGGCAGGGACTGGGCTCCGCCGGGCTGGTACTAGGAGGTGCTGCCTTCCGGGTGGCGCAGCTTCGTGAGGAGCCAGCCCGTCGTCGACCCGAAGGTTCTGTGGTGGCGGCCGCATGGGCCACGGACGATTCGGAGGCTTGAGTCCCCCACGGAGATGGTACAGTACCATGTCAGCAAGGAGAACGCGCACGTCCGTCGCTACATGGCAGCTTTGGAGGCCAGGTCTGACAATACGTGGCAGATTCTTTAGGGATCTCACTAGAGCTATGTTCATATGATGGTTCCTTCTCTTTGGGTGTCCACCGCCCGCCTCGATATCCGTCGGGCGCTAGGGTTCTAGCTAGATCGATACATTAGCTACTATATATGTATTATTATGATGTATTAGCTAGATCGATGGATTAGTCGATGTATTAACAATTATCCGAGATTATGAGATGAGATCTTTTCTAAGAACTACTATATATGTATTCGATGATGCATTATTAATTAACTATCAGTTATTTTGCTTCTTGAATGCATGCTAATTTGAATACTAATTTGTTTTATCTATATTATTATGGATTAGTTATTAAGCTATCGACAATACCGGTAAAGCTCATGAAGAGGACATCCTCGACAAGATACGCTCCTTCGAAAACCCAGCGGACCTTCTGGGTGAATCACATGATGATGAAGGCTCACAATATCTGAACGATTACGGTGATGGATGTGAGGTCGAGGAAGAACAAATTATGTTTCAAAATCCGGAGCAACTAACAATGTCCGGCGAGGTATATACACATATTAGCCTCTGGTGATCATTACATGTGTATTAATTGATTTGTATATATATATATTAACAAATCCTTTTTATTTTAATTATCAGCCCTCCGGATCGAGCCAATCTAGTAGAAAGGTACGAAGCAGTGCCAAAATATTGGACGACAACGTAAAGCTCAATCTTGACGCTTTCAAACATGATGGCGCACCGACTCACCCTAAAGCCAATGCCAAGACATTTGTGCGTCAATGTGCAGTGGTTGTTAGGGATGGAGTCCCGATCACAATGCAAGAATGGATTCAACCAAACAACCTAAAACCAGGAGTGAATTATGTCGATACAAGAATTAAATATGCCCTTTGGCGAGATCTCATGGAGCATTTCATCCTACCAGATTCTCTCTCGGAGCGCCAAAGGGACAAAGTCAAGGAGTTTGCTCTCCATAAGATGGCCGGCGTGTTCGAGACTTGAAAGAAAAGATTATGGACCGAGTACAACGCTAGAGTCCAGAAGGCGCCCGAATTGAGAGGAATATACGAGAAGGCAAGGAATCACTGGGACACATTTATCGAGTACAAGACATCGAAAGCTGCTATGGAGAAGTCGACAAAGAATAAGATAAATGCGGAGCAAAAAAGTATCACCATAAACTAGGGACAGGTGGATACAAGTCAGCCATTCCTAAGTGGGATGCATTAGAGAATAAGATGCATGATGAAGGGATCACTCCAGTAACCTTTAACTCGCCCCAGAGGTGCAGGAATTGTTTTTTTGCGCATGGGGGAAAGTTGGACCCAGCAACACGGAAGATTATTGCACTGGCCAGTCTGAAGCATGCATCAGATGAGTTGATTGAAGCAAGAAAAGCTGCCCAAGAAGGATGGTTTCAGCTCGATAGAGAGAACGATGAGCTTACACGCGCCCTCGGGAATCCCGAACACAGAGGACAAACACGAGGCGTGGGCGTTGTTCCGTGGTACGAGGGGTTTGCGGGATGGAAGGACAGTTATAAAAGCCGTTCGTGAAAAAAGAAGGTGGAAGCAGACCGAGTTTCAAAGTTGGAACGGAAGTACAAGCAGCAGCAGCTGCAGATACAGGTACTGACCCAACAAAGGGAAACTCCACAGCAGGAGGCATCGAAACCCGTCTCGTCTACACTATCGAAAAGCAGCGTAGGTTCCATGGGGGCACCGCTGGGTCACACCCCCGTGGATGATATCACCGAGAAGACATCTTGTGAGCTAATCCAGAAAACGAAGAACATACCCATACGGGTCGCGACGGGCTATGCTTTACCAAATACACCTGATGTTCTCTGGCATTTCAATCCTGTTCCAGCTGGGTATGCTCGTATAGCGGTGGACGCAATAGAGCCAGGATATGATGAACTATAGCTTGACATCCCTGGAGGTGAGGGGGAGTCCACACTGGCAGAAGCCAGCCGTGGTCTCATTCTATGGAGTAAGGACTTCATCGTCTTTCCACACTCGGCGCTAAGGCCACCGTCTCCTCCGAGTATCGATGTGCAGCGTGAGGGATCCTAGCCAAAGGCATCACAGCGCCAGCACTCCTCCTCACCACGCCAGCAGTCCTCCCCACCTCGCCAACAGTCCTCCCCACCCCGAGAGGCGTCCCACTTCGATATGGATCCCAGCGCGAGTCCACCCAACCTCGGGACGGAGCACGACACGAGTCCATATTGTCGATATCGATCTCCGCCGCGTGAGCCGACTCCACCCCGGCAGCGGTCCCGCCAGCAGGGCTCCCAAAAGAGGAAGGCCATCAGCAGTCCTCTTCGGAAGAAAGCAAAGAAGAAACCCGAGCCTCCGGCCAAAAGGAAGCTGCCTTACGACATGACACCAGAGGAAACCAAAATTGAAAGCGATCGCCAAGTGAAAGCTTTTTTTGCGAAGAAGACCATGCCGCCAAAGAAGGTAATACCCAAGGAAGTCCAAGAGCACTTTATGGAACACTTTATTGATCGACCCCCGGCATATGTCAAGCGTATGCTGACAGACTGTGAGCGACAGATTTAGAAGGCAAGTGAGCAGAGAAGTCGGCCCAGCCCAAGGAAGAAGTCAGGAAGTACGACATCAATGACAGGTGGTACTACTAGCGGGAAAACAGTTCCCCAGCTCGGAGAACAATCCAAGCAATCGATCTCTCCGCTCAAGGTGAGTACCAATCCAAGCAAGCAATCGATCCAAGCAGTCGACGTGCAAGGCAACCCAATCGACCTCGAAGAAGTAGAGGCTGCAGGTCTCACTCTTGGCCAAATCCTTGGCACCGAGGAAATCCGCGGGTACGGTGCAGATGAGTACGCAATGCAATATGCCGTCGGAAAACCACTTGTCACACTTGAGCAGTACAAGGAACTACCAACTGCGATGCGACGGTTGCATGATTGGTACCTGCGTGAAGCAAAGCAAGGGGAGGCGGCGGTCATGGTCGAAGTAAGGAAAGAACATTACATCAATGGATGTGACATATGTCTTGAATTCTCAGAACTTTTCCAGTTATACCACATGGACTCTATCGACAAAACTCTCATCAATTGCTATTGTCTGTAAGTGATTTATATCTTTAATAATTGAAGTCTCTAGCTAAGATATCGTTCATTGGCTTATCCTCACTATATATGTTCTTTTCTACGCTATTATGCAGATTGAAGATGTGGGGATTGAAACAAGAGGGAATCGATGACATTGGGTTCATTGACCCAAGTACCGTTCATGGTCATGTGGTAAAACATTATGCCAAGGACACAGAAGATATCTTGGAAAATTTTCTTGAGGCACTAATGAATATCAAATCTACTATAATATTTCCTTACAACATGGGATGAGTGTTTACTCTCTTGTATACTATAAATTATATTTTTTCTTAGTAGCTCACTGTCAAGTGTAGTTGATGAGTTATATGTATGTCTGCTTAATTATATAAACTACACAGAGACCACTATATCCTCCTAAATATTATCCTCACGGATGGACTTGTTCAAGTGTACGACTCACTAGATACATTAGAACAATCATACGTGGATTTGTATTTTATGATAAAACGGTAATTTCAATCTTTATCGACCTCGCTTTCTTTCATTATTTTCTGATATTAAAAGTAATTATAATAACTCTTTCATTCTTTTTCTTTGCAGCGTAGTGTTTGGAAAAACATGATAGAAAAAATCATCACAGTCGTCAATGGAAATCGAAGCTGAAGTGGAAAAAGATGCAGGTAATTAAGTAGTACTACTAGGTCCGCGCATCTTTTTAATTCTAGTTTCAATACCATTATCATGCTTGATCATTAATTATCTTATTGAATTCTATTTTTTTGCAAAGTGCGCGAAGCAACCACAAGGGACAAATTTATGTGGATACTTCCTCTGCGAGAACATTCGCATCCAGACCGAAGGTCGTATACGTCATAGAGGAGCACGTGAAAGACAACTCCAGGTTTGGCAGATGATGTCGAAGCTCTCACCTGAGAAACGCTTTGTAGCACTTCAAGAGGAATTTGCGGCATTTCTTCTTCGACATGTCATTGATCTAAATGGAGAGCACTATTACTTACCGCCGCCTCAATAATGCCAGCAAACCAGTAGTAGAAAACTGAGATTTCATCCGGAGCACTAGCTAGCTAGTCCCGACCGGGTTTTGGGCCTTAAGTTATAAGTCCAGAATATATATGGATGTGTAATTCCATTTGTATATATATTGTGTATGAGATATTGTATATTATATTATATATATATATAATATATATATATATCAACTTGTGTAATGTTTCCAGTATGTAGCACCGTAAAATAAATTTGAAATGAATGGAAAACACAATAAATAGAGAGAAAAACTAAAACCTAATTAAAAGAGAAAACAAAAAAACAGAACACTTAGTACCGGTTGGTATCACAACCGGTACTAAAGGTCCTCCACCACCAGCCCACGCAGGTAGCCACGTGGTGGGCCTTTAGTACCGGTCCATGGTCCAACTGGTACTAAAGGTCTGGACCTTTAGTCCTGACCCTTTAGTACCGGTTGGGGAACCGGTACTAAAGGCCCATCCTGACCGGGACTACAGATCGACATTCTAGGCGCCATGGGCCCTTGGGGGGCGCACCAGCCCACTAAGGGGCTGGTTCCCACCCAACCTCAGCCCATTAGGCCCTCTGGGGTAGATGGACCCTCCCGGTGCACCCCCGAAACCCCTTCGGTGGTCCCGGTACAATACCGATAAACCGGTGACTGAAACTGGACTCCCATATATAAATCTTCACCTACGAACCATTCCAGAACTCCTTGTGACGTCTGGGATCTCATACGGGACTCCAAAAAACTTTCGGTAACCACATACAATTCCCATTACAACTCTAGCTTCACCGAACCTTAAGTGTGTAGAACCTACGGGTTCGGGAACCATGTAGTCATGACCGAGACACCTCTTCGGCCAATAACCAATAGTGGGATCTGGATACGCATATTGGCTCCCACATGTTCCACGATGATCGTATCGGATGAACCACGATGTCGGGGATTCAATTAATCCCGTATACAATTCCCTTTGTCCATCGGTATGTTACTTGCCCAAGATTCGAGCATCGGTATCCCTATATCTTGTTCAATCTCGTTACCAGCAAGTCTCTTTACTCGTTTCGTAACACATGATCCCGTGACTAACTCCTTAGTCACACTGAGCTCATTATTATGATGTATTACCAAGTAGGCCCAGAGATACCTCTCAGTCACACGGAGTGACAAATCCCAGTCTCGATTCGTGCCAACCCAACAGACACTTTCGGAGACAACTGTAGTGCACCTTTATAGTCATCCAGTTACGTTGTGACGTTTGATACACCCAAAGCATTCCTACAGTATTCGGGAGTTGCACAATCTCATGGTCTAAGGAAATGATACTTGACATTAGAAAAGCTCTAGCAAACGAACTACACGATCTTTTTCTATGCTTAGGATTGGGTCTTGTCCATCACATCATTCTCCTAATGATGTGATCCTGTTATCAACGACATCCAATGTCCATGGTCAGGAAACCATGACCATCTATTGATCAACGAGCTAGTCAACTAGAGGCCCACTAGGGACATGGTGTGGTCCATGTATTCACACATATATTACCGTTTCTGGTTAATACAATTATAGCATGAACAATAGACAATTATCATGAACAAGGAAATATAATAATAACCATTTTATTATTGCCTCTAGGGCATATTTCCAACATAACCACTCCCTCCTGAATACAGTTGAACACATGCCTAGCCATATGAAAATGGCATCAGAACATGTGATGTTTGAAGGGCGAGTTTGGGGTCTCGAAGTAGTCCTTCCAGAGTAGGAAATGACCACTCTCCCGGTTGCGATTCAGTACCGGCATGTGCCCCGGTATGGAGCCCCAAAACAGTGGCCACTCCAACTTAGGTGGTCATGGAAGACAAATGCAGCTGCCACAAAGAACGTTGTAGAAAAAAAACTCATCATCAGAGTCCATTGGTATCTTGCCGGGAAAATATCGAACATCTTGCGGACGTCGTGGAAGAAGTTGGCCGGTGAAGAGCCTCGTGCCCCACCAAGAGAAGGTAGCGGAGCTAGACGGCAGCGGGAGATGAGAAGGTCGGCGGGGAAGAAGGAACTAAGAGGGAGTGGGTGGGGTTGGCGGAAGTGAGCGGCGACGGCAGGAGGTGGATTGCCCGGGTGAGTCAGGGAGAATCAAGGTAGAGGAGAGTGGCCTGCGTGCCACCGACTGGCGGGCCAGGTTAAGAGAAGGGCGGGCGTCGCGAGCGTCAGTTCCGTGTCCGTGCCGACTTAAACGGCCCAAATTTGGGCCTAAAATGGGTCGCGGTCTGGCAAAAAACGGACGCGCGTCCGTTTGGATCCCCATGTTAGGTCCAGTTTTATGTCTGCCTCGATCCAAACGGACATGTGCGCATAAAATGGATCGTCCGGTTGAAGTTGCTCCGAGCACCATGTAGGTCGATTGTACACTTCGGTACTTCAGTTCAGCCTTGCATCAAACAGAGAGTAGAATTCAAGCACAACTCGTCAGCTTGTGACGAACCACGCAAGAATCTGCGTGACTTTCTATAATGCCTACTGGCTGGTGAATAATCAAATGGCAACGATGTTTGCGTGCACAGGTTATTTAATCGACCACTACGTTGATTAGCCTAACTACCTAGCCAGGTCACACATACGTACAACACATGCATCTTCTCTATATTTGCTTAAACAAAAACTGGTTTACCTACCCCGGCCTGGTGTTGAACCAGCTGGCAGTATTACGTAAATCCTCCATACACCGCGTAGTTTGATTCGCCAAAACAATATTTTGATCAACAATTACTTTATTCATTCACGCTTTCCGTGATGCGAACTATACAATATTACTGTTTGATTTGTTTTTCCTTGTTCTCGAGACAAAAAATGATTATTGATTTCTCATGTCGTCGATTTTTGTCATGAGTTTTAGCTACATTTCGATGATCCAAAAATGCGTAGATGCGTACCATTTACTTGAATATGATACTTTCTCCGATCCATATTACATGTCGGTTAAAGAATGTATCTTTAGATATATTTCAATACTAAATACATCCGTTTATGCGACAATAATATGGATCAGAGTGAGTACATTCCTCTTCTTAACACTCGTCACACCAACCCATTTGTTGCACGGCTCAGCTGGCCAGTCATCACCTCTTGGCCACACGTAAGATCTTGCTCAGTCCGACGTGTTCACACATTAACATATAAGACCCCACTAGTCCGATTGTTTAACTACTTTTATAATACCAAACTAGTCTCTCCCATTCTCATCCCAACCATACATGTACCAAACTGAATGAGTTTTCACTTTACTAATGATGATAATTAGTGTAGAATTATCACACACGATCAGTAACGAAATCGTTGACAGAAATCTGTCAGGGGATCCGGGATCTCATAAACAACACGAGCAATCGAATGACATAACATGCAACTGTGTCTGGCAGCTCACTGCAAGAGGACAAATACCTGCAGTATCTAGGACGTGCAACCACACAGTGTCTGACCATGTCGATCATGGTGATCATCTTTGGAGAGATAAAATATATACCGTTGGTGACTCACCATGTCTCATGACAGTATCACTTTCTCTTGATCTTTCAGCTGTCCAACTCCTCGACTCCTTTGTTTACAAGAAAACTAGGGTTGTCATTGATGATTAACCTTCTTATACTATGACAACGCACATCTTAGCTGTAATCACACACTAGTAAATTTCTCTAGGACAATACATAGAAATGTCCAAGTTCCATTTATTATTATAGTTTCTCTAACAAAGTGACAAATACACAACCACTTGTCTCATGGGTCAGACGTGTTCACACACATTAACATATAAGTAAGACCCTACTAAAGTACTACTCCGACTGACCAATTCCTTGTAATATAACCTCTCCCATTCTCATCCTAAGTGTATGCATCAAGAACCAAATTAATTTGCTTTCATTTTAGAGATGACGTCAATTACTGTATGTAGAACATTCAATATGAACAGCCATAATCGTTGACAAATCTGACAGAGATATCAGATCGGATAAACAACACTAGCACTCGAATGATCTAACATGCCCATGTATCACACAACTGACAGCACAAAGAAACCATCCAGAAGCTATAGTACAATAGTATATCTTTATGCTCAGCCACATGATAGCTGCATTTTTGTTTATTATAATCTCACGACGATGGCGACCATCGTTTTCTAGTCTAGCTAACTGATGAGGGGAAGGTTTTCCCAAATAATAAAGTCGACGGTAATCCTCTTTGGATATGGAGAGATACTAAAATTAATGTTGGTCTCTTGGCAGTGTCGCTTTCTCCTACTCTTTCAGCTGTCTAGCTCTTCATGTTTAGTTTACAAGAAAACTAGGGTAATCATTGTTTTTTTTTGCGGGGATCATTTTTATTTAGAAAAGGAGGATTATCCTGGCCTTTGCATCTGGACGATGCATGCAGTCATTTTTATTAATTGTTTACAAATACCCTACAAAATAGTTAGCAACAACTCTCGTTATTCCTATCCATTTGATGAAGTGATGCCGATAGTCCGAACCTAATACCAAACAGACATCGCATCAAAGGCTAACATCTAATGCCGGAGGCCCCAACCAAGCCACATACTTGGTTTCAGCTAAAAACCGGTCCGACACACTCTCTTGTGTCGTCGTCGCCGTCTTCCACCAACCCATCCTTAGAGCAGAAACTAACGCATCGACCTTGCTAGCTCTCTCTACCATCGACGTCATCATGACGCCAAACAACGTCCTCCTCCCACGCTAGTCTATCTTTGCGCATCGGACGCCAAGTCTCCACTGCTCCATGCCATCGAGATCTACCGCCATTAATGTGTAAGAGGAAGCACCGCTCCACCAAAGAAGTTGTCCGCTGATCCCTCGAGCCCGTGTACTCCTCCAAGAATGACGGCCTCCAGTGAGGCCTCCCAATTCAAATTTATATTTTTATCGGAATTCATATATTTACATTTCAAAAAATTCCGAAAAAAATACAGATATACATGAAGACATAACACATATATGTGTAAATTTTTAGTTCAAAATACATTGAAATGAGGGCTACGCAAAAAAGACAAATCTGGGGTTGTTTAACACATGATACTATTTATCCTCTCAGGCCATGAATTTATCTTTTTTGTATAGGTCGCAACTCAAGGTATTTCATCATGAATTTTTACACATGTGGGTTACATCCTTACATACATGCATATTTTTTTTCAGAATTTTTTGAACCATAAAAATTTGAATTTGAATTTTTCAAAAATAAAGGCCTCCATGAAGCTTGGTCTCCAAAACGCCTCTCTCATTATTTAGTCCATATATATGCGTGTTGCACCAATCTTCTGATGTAAGCTGAAGAATGGGCCTGTTTGCATGTTGTTTTTTCAAGATCACACAAGAGAATTGCGTGCGTTTTGTGGCAAGGAAGCTTGGTCACATCCTAATGTCAGTTCAGACCTTGAGACAGTAAGCACAGAGTACAATTCGAGCACAGCGCACCTTGTGACGAACCACGCGGCTTTCTTTATTGCCTATTAGTTGGTGAATAATAGAATGGCAACGCTGTTTGCGTGCACATGTTATTTATAATCAACCAATCGATCTAGTGCGACTTCTGCTAGGTCGATTAACCTACCTACCTAGCCAGGGCACACATACGGTACAAGGCATACGTAATCGCCGTAACATCTTGTAGGCGCAGAGGCTGGATGTAATTGACATTTACACGATATTAATATATTCTTTTTTGAAAAAATAACCAATCAATCTTTTATGTCTTCCCGGTTATCCTACGTACCTGCCAGTCAGGTCACACATACATATACAACGCATGCACCTTCTTATATTTGGTTGAAAGCAATAAACAAAAACATTGATAATTGCTAAGTGTTTTGCTGACGTTACTAAATTGGTCGAGGCTGCCCGTCAGGCTGAGTTAGCATAAAAAATGTCACGTGGACATGTTGACTTGGTCTTCTTCTTCTTCCTACTCTTCTCTCTCGGTATTTCACCAAGCACCTCATGTGCAGCAGCCAACTACGTTGCCTCTTTTAACGGATCTATGTTGTCCGCTGAGCCAGACAGATGGACTCGATCAACTAGTGACGTCAGCGATACACTTACATTTACCGTTGATGTATTTTGCATGTGAACTTTTCGATGCGGTGATTTTGGCCATAAAGTGGTGGTTTACTGCCAATGATATCGTTATTGCGGTGGTTTTTTGTATTTCACTCGACACACCGAGTACTCAAAAAATGCATACATTCCCCTACCCCAATCATCAACCCAGCCAATTTATTCAACAACTCAGCTGACCAGTCATCACCTTTTGGCCACACGTAAGATCTTGCTCAGTCAGACGTGTTCACACATTAACATATAAGACCCCACTAATCGATTGATTAACTACTTCTTAATACCAATCCAATCTCTCTCACATATGTTCCAAACCGAATTTGTTTTCATTTTACTAATGACCTGAATTAGTGTAGAATCATCACACACACAATCGGTAACCAAATCGTTGACAAAGATCTGTCAGGGGATACGGGATCAGATAAACAACATTAGCAATCGAATGATCTAACATGCAACTGCGTCTCACAGCTCAAAGCAACAAGACAAACACCTGTAGTATCTAGGACGTGCAACCACAAAGTGTTCCTGAATTTACCCGATTAATTAACTCCACCACATGGCAACCATCATTTTCTAGCTAGCTAATTGACAAAGGGAAAAACGATGAAGAAACTTTTGCTTGATGATAAATATATACTGTTGGTAACTGACCATGTCTAATGAGTCATGACAGTGTCACTTTCTCCTGCTCTTTCAGCCTTCCAGCTCCTCGACTCCTTTGTTTACAAGAAAACTAGGGTTATCATTTGTGGTTACAATACAAACTTCTTACACTATGATAACGCACAGCTTAGCTGTAACCACATACTTGTAATCTTCTCTAGAAGAATTTTATACATAGAAATGTCCAAGTTCCATTTATTTAGTACGTATTATAAGGAAACATTTCTCTTTTGCTAATCGACACATTGATTCTGTGTTAAGCGGAGTCGCATACAGAAGACCGAGACAAAGACAGTTTCATTTATTTAGTGCTCATAGGAAGGCCAATCGTGTGATGAAAACCTCTGACTCCTCAACTTCATATTTCCTCTGTTCCTAAATATTTGTCTTTGTAGAGATTCAACTATGAACTGCATACAAAGCAAAAATAAATGAATCTACATTTCAAATTATATTTGTCTATATATATCCATATGTAGTTCATAGTGAAATATCTAAAAAGACAAATATATATTTAGGAACGGAGGGAGTAGATGATATACTCCAAGGAATACAGCTGAGTTCGGTTAAACTCTGTTGAGCAGAAGAACATCAAAAACAAAATCATGTCATCTCACTGACAGCATGAAAACAATTCGTTTGCTTTTCAATGAGTGGAAAACAAAACAAACTGATGTGGTTGGTGGTTGGTGGTTGCTCAGTTGAGCTCATGCAAGAAAAGTTTACTAGCCTTATCTTGCTCTGTACTGTACTGTACTCCATTCTGAACTGAAGAACAAGAAACGAACGTGTGACGGACAAGTGGGCCATGGTGTAGGTAGGGTGCCCATCATGTGCACTTGCTTCCAGGCAATCCCTATCTCACTCACATCACATGTTAAACGATCTTAATTTGCCATGTTATCTCTCTCTCTCTCTCTCCCTCATCCTGCGAAAGTCAAGCCGCATCTCTGCATTTGACAACGCCCATTGATTTCATCAGCATCAGTAGATTAATCCCTTCTTCCCCACACCGCACACCGGGCAGGGCTGATAGCATCGAGGTTGAGGCTGCGCCAGACCAGTAGTATAAAAAGCCCAGCTCCTCCCTGTGGCTGTGGGCGAGGCAGAGCAGAGCAGGACCTGGGCTAGAGACAAGATCTTTAGCACTGTGAGTGCTTTGTGAGGAGGAGAGGGGAGAGGATGATGGAGGTGGCGGTGGAGAGCCCGCAGCCGGCGGCGTGGGACCAGTTCAGGGAGGAGGTGGAGATCGTGGAGGCGGAGGGCGGCGCCGCCGTCGCCGTCGTTGCTGCTGCGGGGGAGTTGCTAAGCAGAGAGATGAAGAAGAGGCTGCTGGACCACGCCCGTGAGAATGGGAATGGCCATGGCCATACCAATGGAGAAGGAGAAGTAGCAGAGGAGCTCGAGGCTGCTCCTGAGGTGGATGAGGAGGCTCAAGGCCATGTCAATGGAGGAGAAGCAGGGGAGCTCAAGCCTCCTCAAGCAGAGACGGACAAGGCTCCTCAAGAGCCCAAGGTTGCTCAAGACGAGCAGCGGCACAAGAGCATCTTCTTCGATGCAGCCAAAGGTAACGCCTGTCTCTCAAGTCTTGTCCATCTCCGATTACTATCTTTCTTTGCACTATTTTAGATGGTGAACTTGCTCCTCTTTGATTAATTAATTTCTCCTGGTCCATTTCCCCTTGCTTAATTAGCTGTTTAATGTGGCCCCCTTTGTTGATGGATGTGGAGGCTGCATTATTTCCCTGCAGGAGAGAGCTCCTGCTGCTGCAGTGATTTCAGGCTCCACCTGCTTCTCATTCCTTAACTTGTCCATTTCTGGAAAGCAATAATTCTCCAGAAACCAATCCACATGTGCTGTGCAAAACTAACTTTGTCATCTTGCAAGAGCTCTAGGCAGTGTCTGGGTGGTGAAAAATGTGACAAAATCTAATTACTGCTGCTCCCTCATTTTATTTACCTGGGGTCAACAGGATGCTGTGATTCTTGCACTCAATATCCTTGAGATCTTATTCAGAAACCAGACAAAAAAGGACACGCGAAGCACATGCTAAAAGGGACAAAACCTCAATGAAAGTGATATATGCCAACATCCCTCTCATCTGATCTAGGCCTCACCCTCACTCTGAATGATTGGAAACCTTTTGCTGACCACTCAATTCAATCATATGTAGCCTTCCTTGGCAGATGCTGACGCCGACTCGGAGGCTCCCCCAATCCGCAAAGCCTTTCTTACAAGTTATCATTTTGATTAGACACTAACTATCTCTTAAAATTAGCTTTCTATTGCTTTACTGGAGGGTTAACTTTGTGGTCGTTCAATAATAATATAGTAAAGCTAGCTTTGTATTGCTTTACTGAAAGGTTAGCTTTCTATTGCTCTACTGAAGGACTATGGAAGTGCCGGCACTGCGATTGGACGTACCGCTTGAGTAGTCCGTGTGGAAATGGTACCGTAGATCATCGAGGCTATCGCCACCGAATCGAACGGAATACCGAATCGTTAGTTGAGAAGAAAGGATTGTCCGACGGTTCACCGAACAAAGGTTAGTGCTGAGACCGAGCAATACGGCGATAAGGAGATTTAGGACTGCTGTGATTAACTTCAGTTTATCTAGCATGCCTGCAATTCTGGCTTGGTTTATTTGCTCCCCTTATCAAAACTTCCAAAGTTGTCGTTGCACAAACATGAAATAAAAAGCTGGTTCACATTTTTATTTATTTAGTACTGATATCTGCCCTTTTGTTTTTCAGTTCCTGGTATCATTACTGAGGTAAGTGCCAGATATCTTGTCACGGGAACAATGCGATCTGGTGGCGAAAAGGAAGACAGAGATGAAACTCCGAGTACCAAAGGCAAGCATCTTGAAGCACATGAAAATGGCAATGTTCAAGAAATCAACCATGGTCCAAGCAACGGCAAGTTAGAAATTGGATCACCCTCGAGTGGTTCGCATCAGGCCCCCAATGGCGCTGAACCTAAGACAGAGTACCTATTTGAAATCAACAAGACTGAAATTTACCCAACTGAAGTTGACAAGGATGAACATGTCACCAAGGCTCAACTGAAGGTTGAAGAGTACGACCTCGAGAAGATTTTGGACAAGCAAGAAACTCATGACCTTTTCTGTCCCAACTGCAAGTCGTGCATAACTCGGAGGGTGATCCTGAAGAAGAGGAAAAGGACAGTAAGGCCATCAACCCCCGATGGACCGTCAAAGAAACCGTATACTGAAGTAGTGCCACTGCCTTCTGCTACTGAAGTTGATGAGCAAGAATCACCGGACGTATTCAGATGTTTGTCATGCTTCTCCTTCTTCATTCCAACAGGTGTCGATAACATTCCTAGTTCATTTTTATTACTCGATTGTTTCGTTACAAATGGACTGGCTTAACTTTTGTTCTTGTCACCAGGGTGCAGTTTCAACATATTCCGTATATTTGGAAGGCGGGGTTTGGACGGACAACATGATGTTCTGCCTCCTCCTGCATCAGAGGACACACCTACTCGGTCTGAAAATTGCACCAGCTGGCTTCTGTCTTGTTTCCAGCCAGGAGATAGCCCAAACCAAGCTGCTGCTGCTGCTGCAGGTATGTCACCCATATATGTTCTCCTGCAAACTTATAAAGGAAGAAATATGTGGAACTATTAATTAGCTTGCAATTGATGATCTACTTCATCAGCTGAACAATTCAACATGTTGCAGATCCAGCAACGATGCCACTGCTGTCCGGTACACAGAGCTCCGACGATACAACTACAGTAACAGAATCTAGCACATCATATGTTCATCATAGTCATGGCACAGTTGTAAAACCAGAGCACTTGGCAGTTGAATCACATTCAGAGAACCAAGCTGCTGAAGGTCTGTAACTTATGTTCTCTTGACCCTTTTAAATGCAACTGATGCTCTGTTTCAACAGCTGAGAATTTAAATACGACATTGCAGATCAAGCCACGATGCCACTGCAGTCCGAGACGCAGAACTCGAACGATACAACCACTAAAACTGAATCTAGCACATCGTATGTTCATCATAGCCATGGCACAGTTGTGAAACCAGAGCATTCGACCGTCGAATCATCGTCGGAACATCAGACCACCAAAACCACCACAACTACAACCATGAAAGGAACAGCCACGTCATCCTCTACAACCACATCAAAAGCAGCTAACACATCATCTCACACACAGTCTGCTACAGGTACGCCGCGTGCGACATTGTTTCGTTTTATGGATTCGCAGATCTGTACTTTACCGTAGTGGATCATCAAGCTAGATCATGAAGCTTAACTTTTCCATGTTAGTTGCATCATTACAGTTTATTTAGGACTAGTTTGTCAGTCTAGTGGACTAGAGTAACAACAAAAATAGCAACGTCGCACGCAGGGATCTTCCACACAGACACACTGGAAGTGATAACCGGTGAAATGCCTCCGCCGAAGCCTGTCGTCGGTGCTATCATGGATGCAAGTCATCACCTACTTGGCCATGAAGGTGGGTCTAATTAAAAGTGATCGGTTCGCATCAGCTACTGTTTTTCAGAGATGCAACCTGATAGTATTAATTTTATTTGCTCAGATGTTCACAGAACTGCAACGACTACCTTTGAGAATGGCTTTACAACCCATTCAGTTCACACATCAGGAATGAAGGTCAATGGCCCGAATGTGACGAATATCGCGAGGGGCGACATATCAACCTCGCCGATTCCTCAAGCAACAGATCCACATCATGTAGCGGTATCAGTCCCTGAAGAAGAGAATCTGGTTGCTCCGAGACCACAACAGAGGGATGACTGGGATGTGCTGAAAGCCATAGTGTATGGAGGCTTAGTGGAGTCAGTCACCAGCCTCTCCGTTGTTTCGGCAGCAGCATCAAGCGGCGCCAAAACATGTCAGTTACTTTCTCACTTCTTTTCATTTTCAGATGTTTGCCTCATCAAATCCAATGTTTGGGCACTGACATAATATATCGTTTCATTTTGATCCTCCTCGTGAAATGAAAATTATTTTCTTCACTTGCAGTGGACATATTCATCTTGGGCATGGCCAACCTTATTGGTGGACTTCCTCTCATTTTTCACAATGTAACGAACTTCCCTCAACTGACCTAGTTTTTACACTGTTTTTACTGATCATTACAGCAATCCCACCCCGAAAACTAACGTAACCTTTGTCGTCGATGACAGATCGCTGATCTGAGAGACATCCGTGACGTGGACGGTGACAACGAGCGGGTCGGCCACTACTGGCTGCAGCTCGGGAGGCGGTCTAAAGCCCGATTGCACATGATCCTGGCACTTCTGTCATACATCGTGTTCGGTCTACTTCCACCGGTCATCTACGGGCTGTCGTTCCGCGAGAGCAACGACAGGGAGAACAAGATGATGGCCGTCGCCGGTGCTTCGCTGGCCTGCATCGCTGTGCTAGCACTCGGAAAGGCGCATGTGCAGACAGCACCCAGGACATACTTCAAGACCTTGATGTACTACCTGACCATCGCTGTGAGCTCGTCGGGGCTGTCGTACGTCGCCGGTGTGCTGATTGAGCGGCTCCTGGTGCAGTTTGGAATCATCGAGGGAGGTGGGTCGGCTCCTCCTGCTCCTCCAGACCTGTCATTCCCTCATTCAGAGGGTGCACAAACATCTGCATGGTCCTCATTCTGAACTCTGATGTCTGATGTCTGAACTCTGAAGTTCATGGCAACACTACTGCAAAAAAAAAGAAGCCATGTATGAGTCCAAAGAGCAATTGCATGAAGATATGTAGGGGGTGCAGCCTGAACATCTACTTGCACACTAGGAGAAGTAGCACTAGCTAGATTACCTTGTGCCACATTTCCCAGTTGGGCTTCAGTTAGTACTAAAACATGAAGGCACACATTAAGATGGTAGAAACATACAATATAATTAAAACTGATGTATCATATTTATTTTCAAGAATTTAATATTCCATTATGGAAATGGATCAGACGCACAAAAAATGGAAGAAAAACACACAATAAGGGCTCCTTTTCATTCAAAGGAGTTCTATAGAATTTTTGGAGTATATTGATCCTTTGATTCATAGGATTGGATACCATAGGATTATTTCCTATGAAATCTTTTGTACTAGATTTCATTGCAAATCTAACATCCACTCCAACCTTTTTTTTAAATTCCTTTGTTTTTCCTATGACATCAAACACTCTTTGCTAATCCTATAGGGTTAAACTGGACATGCCACTCCAGCCTTATACTTTTCTATTCGTGTGTTTTCAAAATCATGCGAATCAAAGAGGCCCTAAACTGACATTCGAGCACTTCTATATCATTGCATTGTGTAACCATACCAAAAAAAGGTTGGGAACTTCTACATGAAATTCAAGGGAAAATTAAGTCGGCAACTCAATACATGTAAAGTAAGAAGAGCAACTGTCAAATATCTGATGTTGCTTCATGGCACCGACTAACAAATAATGCTGGCAAAATTACATATGTCAAGCAGTTGGTGCACAGCTCAAACCAACACTGAAGACTTGATGCCATGATCAAATTCAACATTATTTATACCGCAAACAAAGGAAATATAAGAGGGTTGAGAGAGGGGTGGTATACCTCACTATGGGCAGCCCGGCCCGGACGGCCCGAAAAAGCCCAACCCAACCTTGCCCACGGGTCGGGCCAGGGCCTAGATTTTCAGCTCAATGGCTGGGCCGGGCTGGGTCCGAGCCCGTTGAATTTACAATTTAAGGAAGAGGCCCGACGGGCTTTTCGACAAATGGACTGGCTTGGGCCTGATTTTTAGGCCCGACGACCGGGCTCGAGCCTAGGTTTTTTGCGTGGGGTTTTGATAGGCCCGGCCCGGCCCGGCCCGACGGATGGCCAAGTATTTACTTGAGAGGTAAGCATGAGAGCCAAAGGTCAGAATACTTCACCAGCCCATTTATTGTGCGGCTCAGCTAACTAGTCCTCAGCTCTTGCCTCTCCCTCAAAAGAAAAATATATATTCAGCTCTTACCTCTCCCTCAATCAAAAGAAAAATATATATTCAGCTCTTGCCTCCTCGCCAGTCCAACGTGTTCACACACACATATAAGATCTTGCTCAGTCTGGCAACACATTAATATATATAAGACCATAGCAGTCCGATTGGTTAACTACATTTTAAATACCAGCTAATCTCTCTCATTCTATATACTCCAATCAAACCAAATCCGTTTTCATCCTATTAATTTAATGGCATTAATCAGCGTAGAATAAGATTTCTGAATCAACAACCAAATTGTTGACAAGTGTGACAGAAGGATACCCGATCTGATAAACACCATTAGCATCCGAATGATCGAACGTGCAATTGTGTCTGAACAGATCAAAGCAACAGGACAAACACCTGTAGTATCTAGGACGTGCAACCACAGAGTAACTGAATTTTAACGGATTAATTAATTAACTCCACGGCATGGCAACTATCGTTTTCTAGCTAGCAAACCGACAAATGAAAGGAGTTTTGTTTTCCAAATTATAATAATCCTCCTAGAGAGAGATAAACTAGATAATAATAATATTGATGATTTACGATGGCTCAACCCATGTCACTTCCTCTTACACTTTCAGCTGTCTAGCTAGCTCCTCATCTCTTTGGTTTACAAGAAAACCAAGTTGATCATTGGTGATCAACCTTCTTAAACGATGACAACTCACAGGCTTAGTTGTAAACCATGTGATCTTATCTAGAGGGTCTTTTCCACATGATAATCTTTCAACTCATCAACCACATATGCGCGAGACACTGAGGACCATATTGATGGTACAGCACAGTACTACAATTCAGCTCTGCCTGCTATTTGCAACAAGCAAAGTACTACAGTTGATCGATTTCAAGTCAAGCACATGCTCCAACTGAATCCCACTGACATCTCGTGGGAATAAAAAAGGAAAACAAAATACGTATGGTTGGTTTCCAGTCAGAGCTATGTCATCCCACTGACATCATAAAAGAGTTATTTGTGTTTAGTGACTAATTGACAAAATAATAAATTGGTAATGGTTGGTGGTTGCTGGTTGGCTCTACATTCAGTTCAGTTCATCTAGTCGTGTTAACATGCCCTCTACTTAAAAGCAGGAGGAGCCCATGTGATAAACGGACAGGTGGCCCAGACTGTGTATGTAGGGTGCCCATCATGTACTTCCGGGCAACAGTAATCTCTAGCACACATGATACACGATCTTCTACTCTCTCGTCATCCAAAAGTCAAGCCGCGGTTCATTTCTACTTTGCCAGCAACCATTTGATTAATACTCCATCCGTACCAAAATAACTGTCGAATTTTATACTTCCTCTCCTAAAATAAATGTTGTTGCTTTAGTACAAAATCAGTTAGTACAAATTTTATACTAGAGCAACGATACTTATTTTGAGACTGACGAAGTACTAGATTTAGTACAAAGTTGTACCAAGTTTAACACACTTATTTTAGAACGAAGGAAATACGCCCTTCATCCTATAATATAGAAGGGTTTTTTACACTACGGAGGGAGTATATTACTACTCCCCATCTTGGAATGAGCTTGGTTTGTTTGCGTGTTTCGTTAGGGTTGTGCCCACATTAATTAATTGGTGTATTGATTATCATACTCACCAGTAATATTGATTAATTAATTATATGCCACTTGCTCAGTCGAGCGTGTTCACACGGACGCTGCAGACAACAACACATAATTATTTTTGATCCCTCTTTCACTAACCTGTGTGGGAGGATACAAAAGTTCTAGTTTACTTTTAGGTAGTCATTTGATTTTTTTTTTAATGAGGCTTTGATGTGCGCTCCATCATCTTATAGAGCGAACTCTCATGCACGATCGATTGAGGGATCCGAGTGGATGAGAGGGAGACTGGCCAGCAACTCGACGACTGGAAACAAGCCACCCTGTGAGTTCGCTAAAACTAGAGCGTGTGAAATGTCACAAATTGTGTTGGCCCCTCTACTCTATTCGCTCTCCAATGGCAGCAGTGCATGTCTGTATGAGGAGGTCGATGACGAAGTGGGAGAAAGAGGGGGCACGAAAACAATGTGGTTAGGGAACGGCATATGCACACTAACGATGTAAGGGCGAGTGGTCACGGGTGACATCTGTTCCATGAAGACATTGCACAATTTTCAAGATGTGACCATCCATTTATTTTTTTGCAAATATGTTTAAAAAGTAACAAAAGGAAACACAAAAGCACTCATTTTACAATACATCTAGTGATAACAAGATGTTGGTCATTCTCTCTTTACCCATCGGCAAGCTAAGAAATAAGAAATATATTTAGTTGCCGAAATCGTAAAAGGATTCATTATATTTTGGACCGGGCATAATGTCAATATAATTAACTCTCATTTCATCCATTCTTGTCATTTTATTCCTAACTCTAATTTTTTTGGGTGCCATTTTAAATATACTCCAAAACAATTTCGTTTTTGTTTTGATGATAATGTTTATCTAGAGAAGAATGTTTGTGATTAGCTGCCAGACCGTTAACAAGATCTTAGAGGGAGATGCCGGATCTAATAGACAACGGTGACAATAGAATGATCTAACATTCATGCATGCATATCTTAGTAGTTATAGTGAAGTTGATTGATTAATCAACTCTATGACATTACAACCATCCCTTTCTCCTAGCTAATTAGTTCACGAGGAAGTCTTTACCCAAATAATAATAATAATAATAATAATAATAATTCTCTTTTGTTGGTCATGCATGTCTCATAAAAAATCACTTTCTCTTACTCTTTCAGCTATCCAGGTCTCCCTCCTCTTACTAATCTTCCCTCTTTTTTACGAGAAAACCGATGATCTTCCTGTTGGAAATATGAGCAATTTACCATATGATTTTATTAATAGGTAAAATAAATAAAACATCATGAAAAGCATGACTATTATAGTAGAGATGAAACAAGTCATGTTTTCTAAAAGAAAGAAGGCAAATAGCATGCACACATGTGAAGAAGAACAGAACATATGTGGCACAAAGGGTAGTACAAGATAAACTAGAGAAAGAAATTGAAACATGATCTTGAACAGAGAGAACACGAGCACGTACGGAACAGTGGCAGAAGCCCCGGTCTTGGGGTCGGTGTCGTCGCCAGCCATGTTGTCGAAGAGGTCGTCGACGTCGGGGAAGAAGTCGTCGTTGGGGAAGTGGTCGTCGATGTCCGGAGCATCCGTGATGAACCGGTCAGTAGTCGCACAGAGCGCTCCCCAAAAACCTTATCACCCTTCTCCCGTACAGGACTCAAAGGGGTGCAGTTTCGGAGGCCTACTGTCCCGACCTGCGGTGCATGCCACAAGCCGGGATGGAGAAGATCGTAGCAGCAGCTCAGTGCTCAGGAACCGGTGGCGAGAGGAAGAAGTAGTTCTGGTGCATCTCTCTGAGAGGAGCGACCTCCCTTTTATAGGCGCAAGAGAAGGAGGCGAGAGGGAAGCGACGGGAGGTGAAAAGGAGAGGGAGACGAAGCGAACGGACTTCAGCCAAAGAGGCGTGCCGTTCGGATTCAGTGTTCACTACAGAAAAAAAAACGTTTCAGCTCCCGCGTGACCTTTCGTATACCCGTCGTGTGTGGCAAAAATTTAGACATCGGCTCGGCTCATTCCCGCAACCCGCGGCGCGTCGTAACGAGGCGGGCGACGGAGTAGGAGCGCGCGTGGATGTCCCTCTTGTTCTCATCCTCATACATGTGGCGAAAGAACCTCCCTTATAAACGGGCAATGTGGGACTAAACATTAGTTCCACCTCTTTCCTTGCACGACTGGGCTGCGTGGGCATCTAGGATTTATTAGGAATTTCTGAAACTGCTATTGGGCTTGGCCCATAATAGACAAAATTCCAGCACTTCCTACACGACGACAGCTCACGGGCTTAGCTGTACTGCACATGTCTATGCTAGCAAACATGTTCAAGAAAAAATATAAAAACAATGTGTAAATGCTGTTTATTTAGTTAAAAAATCGAATGTTTTTACAGATGTGCAACATATTGTTTGATCAGACTCATCAAAGGAAGACCGATGCCATTAAGAATATATATTCAGCCATACGTACCTGTTCCTCCAATATTCTGAAGCTGTGGCCAGCGTGGGTCTACATTTGCTCAGATGAAAATGTGAAAAAAAATTCAACCATATCTTCAGCTCTGTTCAGACTACGAGACAACGGAACACACATCCACGCCTAGTTTCAGAAAGAAAGAAAAAGAAAAAAAAGAAATGTATGCTTTTTTTCTTTTTTTACACTAGAAATACAAAGCACATCAAACATAATAATAAGAAAATTGAGGTCCTTAGACCATCTAGCGACCACCGCCATTATCGGAACAAGCCGCCAAATGATGTTCCCTTTGTTAATCCCGTTGAACCTCTATGTTAAGGATTCAGTTAATCCCGTATGATGTTTCCTTTGTTTTTCGGCATGTTACTTGCCCGAGATTCGATCGTCGTTATCTCCATACCTAGTTCAATCTCGTTACCGGCAAATCTCTTTACTCGTTTTGTAATACAAGATCTCGTGACCAACACTTAGTCACATTGCTTGCAAGGCTCATTGTGATGTTGTATTACCGAGTGGGTCCTGAGATACCTCTCCGTCACACGGAGTAACAAATCCCAGTCTTGATTCATACCAACTCAACAGACACCCTCGGAGATACCTGTAGAGCACCTTTATAGTCACCCAGTTACGTGGCGACGTTTGATACACACAAGACACTCCTCTGGTGTCCGTGAGTTGCATGATCTCATGGTCACAGAAATACATACTTGACATGCAGAAAACAATCGCAATAAACTGACACGATCATATGCTACGTTTGTAGTTTGGGTCTTGTCCATCACAGCATTCTCCTAATGATGTGATCCCGTTATCAAACGACATCTCATGTCCATGGCTAGGAAACCTTAACCATTTTTTGATCAACGAGCTAGTCTATTAGAGGCATAATAGGGACATGGTTTTGTCTATGTATCCACACATGCATCTAAGTCTCCGATCAATATAATTATAACAAGGATAATAAACGATTATCATGAACAAGGAAATATGATAATAACTAATTTATTATTGCCTCTAGGGCATATTTCCAACAGTGTCGGGGGTGTCGTGTCGGGGGAGGGGTGTTGTGTCGTGGTCGGGAGAGCCGTGTCGGGGTGTCGGGTCGGGGTCGGGGTGTCGGGGGGTGTCGTGTCGGGATCGGGGTGTCGGGGGTGCCGTGTTGGGGTGTCGTGTCGGGGGTCGGGGCGTCGGTGATGTCGTGTCGGGGTCGATTCTCGACTCCTTTTCCCCTCGATCCTCGACCCCCGACAATCTAAATAAACCTAAACTAAATCTAATGGGGGGGCTAAACTAAACCTAAACCTGAACTAAACCTAAACCTAAACCTAATTAAACAAAATCTAAATCTAACCTAATTTAAACAAAATCTAAATTAAAAAAAGAGAGGGCAGACTCACCTTGGGCGACGACGGCAGGGGCTAGGGCGGCCGGCGGCAGGGGCGGGGGAGACGGTGGCAGGGGCGGGGGAGACGGCGGCAGGGGCAGGGGCGGGGGCGGCCGGTAGCACGGGGGGCGGCGGCAGCCGGTGGCATGGGGGGCGGCGGCCGCTCAGGCACGAGGGAGTAGGGGGTGCGGGGGCGGTCATCAACCAGCTGCAAGGGCGGGGGCGTGGGCGGCCGGTGGCACGGGGGGCGGCGGCGGCTCGGGCACGAGGAGTGGGGGTGCGGGAAGGGAGAGAGAGATGGGAGAGAAAGAGAGGGGTGGGGCACGCTGACAGTATACTAAGGCTCTTTGCCGTCTGCTAGCAGACGGCAAAGAGCCTTAGTTAGTGGGGTGGGGTCGGAGGAAACGGCCGTTAGATGGCCACTCTCTTTGCCGTCCGCTAGCAGACGGCAAAGAGAGTAGCCGTTAGCTGGTTCTCGTTGTGGGCCACCCTTCCTCTTTGTCGTCCGCTAGCAGACGAAAAAGAAGAGGCTGGCGGCAATGAAGTCTTTGCCGTCAGCTCTTTTTTTACCGTCAGTTTTATTTAAGCTGATGGCAAAGACCTTCTTTGCCATCAGCTGGTAGACGGCAAAGAGTTGGCGGACGGCAAAGATCCTGATTCCAGTAGTGTAAGGGTAAACCTGTCGAGTGTGACACAACTACTTTTTTCTATTTCTGGTTGCTGTCGATTGATTTGAAAATTATTGAACCTGTCAAAATGTGAATCAAATCTAGAATTGTATGCCTCACTCAAATGGGAGAGCTCCATATTTAAGAAGCATGGTGAAATTAAAAGAATTGAATAAGAGAGCTCCTTGAAAAATTGTTGTCACGGTCAAAATCAGATAATCCAATTTCAAATTGATGACCTAAAAATCCAAAGTTGCATACCTCAATTGAATGGAATAGCTCCATAATTAGGAAGCATGGTGAATTAAAAGAAACTAAATGAGACATCTCCTTGAGAAATCGTTAACCCGGTAAAAACCGAATGACCCAATTTTAAGTTTAAGTTGGTGATCTCAATTGATGGTGAGGCCTTAAAAATTACTTATATGATAAGTGCCACGGGTATGGCACGAAGTAACACCAGCCTGGCGTTTTTACAACTAAAATTGCAATCGAAAAAACAAAAAGAAAACTGAAATTTACCATCAAACAGAAAGATACCATGCTTTACAACTAAAGTTACCATCCTTGGGTAACTAAACTTGGCATCAAAAAACGTCATGGTGGAATTGCTTCGTGCCACATGTGTGGCACTTATCAGGGTCCAAAAATTAAGAAACATAATGTATAGTATATATATGTACCAAACCAAACTCTTTTTATTGAATGATGTTAATTAGTATAGAATTAGCATTCACAATCAACAACCGAATCATTGAGGAGTCTGACAGAGAGATATCTGATCTGATAAAAAACCTTAGCATCGTTATGATCTAACGTGCACTGGCTTCCGACAGCTCAAAGCAACCAAACAAACATCGTTATGATCTAATGATGTTTACCTCTCCAAACATTATTATGTCAACCAGATTGTGCCTGAATTCTAACTGATTAATTTAACCCTACGACATGACAGCTACTCTCTCCCCTTCATAATATAAAAGCGTTTTTGACATATCAAAAACGTTGTTATATTATGGAATGGAGGGAATTTCATTTTCTAGCTAGCAAACTGGCGAAGGAAAAAAATATTATTTTTAGTTTATAATTATCCTCCTATTTGGAGAGGTGCATAATAGAAATGTTAGTGAATTACCCTGCCTCAACACATGTCACTTTCTCTTACTTTTTCAGTTGTCCAGCTCCTTATCTCTTTTGTTTACAGGAATCCAAAGTTGATCATTGGTGATCAATCTTGATACGCAATAACAACTCAGACTCTCAGAGACTTAGCTGTAAACCATGCAATCTTCTCTAGAAGAATTTATACAAATGTCTAACTTCCATTTATTTAACGGAAGATTTTTTTTTCTTTCTTTCTATGAATTAGCAATTGATTTTGTTTATTAGCGGAGTCATCCAGAGAAGACAGAGACGAGAATAGTTTTATTTGTTTATTTAGTCCATATACACTCCGTTCCAAAATAAATGTCGTAAAATTAGTACTAAGTTAGTGAAAAAATTGTATTAGACCAACGACACTTATTTTGAAACGGAAGGAGTACGTATTTCAAAGAAGCAAAGTACAATTGATTTCAGGTCAAGCACATGCTCCAACTATGCGAAAGTCAACTTTTATGTACGGTGAACCGAAAGCACATGAGAGGTATCATATGTGGAATATGCTAAATAAATGCACCTGAATTTCAGAAGAAGAAGAAAAATGAAGGCAAAAAAGAAATACACACGCGATCTCACTGTCAGAGCTATGTCATCTCGCTGACATCATAAAAGAGTTATTTCCTTTAAGCACTAATTGACAAAATAATCTATTAATAATGGTTTGTGGTTGCTGGTTGGCTCTACATTCAGTTGAGTCCATCTAGTGGTGTTAACATGTTCTGTACTTAAAAGCAGGAGGAGCCCATGTGATAGACGGACAGGTGGCCCAGGCTGTGTATGTAAGGTGCTCATCATGTACTTGCTTCCGGGCAACAGTAATTAATCTCTAGAACACATGTAACACGATCTTCTGCTGCCCATCATCCAAAGTCAAGCCACAAGTCATTTGTACTTTGACAACAACGATTTGATTAATATACTATAGTACACCCCATCTTGGATTGAGCTTGGGTTGTTTGCGTGTTTCGTTGGGGAATAAACAGCGGCAAATGCTGTTGGGGTTGTGCCCACATGAATTATTTGGTTGATTAATTATCATACTCACCAGTAATATTGATTAATTAATTATGGCACTTGGTCAGTCAAGCGTGTTCACACGGACGCTGCACGCATCAACACATAATTCGCTTCAATCCCTCTATTTCAGTAACCTCTATCTTGACGAGAGGATACAAGAGTTGTTTTTTCACTTTTTAGTTAGTCATTTAATTAATTAATTCTTAAAATGAGCCTTTGTTGTTCGCTCCATTATATTATGGAGGGAAGTCTCAAGAACGATCGATTAAGGATCCAACGGCTCGACGGCCGGAAACAAGCCACCCAGTGGGTTTCCTAAAACTCGCGCCCGTGGGGGTGTCAAAAAATGTGTTGGCACCTCTACTCTATTGTTCCCTCCACGATGAAAGCATTGTGCATGCCTATATGAGGAGATCGATGACGAAGTGGGAGAAAAACGGGGTATTGAGAACAATGTGGTTAGGGAAGGGCGTATCCACACTAACGTGTAAGGGCAAGTGGTCAGGCCAACTCCAGTGCGCGACCCCATCCGGACGTCCGTTTTGTCCATTTGGGGCTAGCAATAGGGCCGTGTCCGGAGCTTTTTTTGGATGCGTCGATCGTGCGTCCAATTCACGACCGCATTTCGACCGCATCCCGTCCGCATAGACATTTTCAAGCACATATCATTGATTTTTGATACATGGTAGCACATCATCGAATCTTGACTAGAATAGCAAGACCAAAAAAAACAAGAACCACAAGAAGACATTTTAAAATAAATCCAACTTCCATAACTGCTCCCATAAGTTGGATTAGTGCCTTCTCGATGCATTCATTGTTGATCTGTAGAGGCTCGATCTTGCATGCTTCTATCTTCTTCGAGTCTAAAGAATTAGACGTTGCTTCCTCGCATCTACTTTTATCTCTAGCATCTATTATATCAACAAGTGCATTAGTCTTATTTCTAGCCTCTATTGTAGCTAGAAGTGCACGAACATCTACTAATTTGCGTTCTGTCAAAATATCGATGTATTCTCCTTCCCAATACCAAAAGTCGCGTCCATTCTACACAACAACAAAATTAAGTTAGCATAAGTAGTCAAATCCGAGAGCACAAATGATGCTAATCAAGTAGCAGATACCTCCCCATCGTTTGGGCACTTGATGAACATCCATCCAGGATGTTCCGACGTTATAGACATGCGGCGCTAGACCTTCCTTGGGCAGTCGTCGCACTTAATAAGTGGCAATGGCGCGCCGACGCTGTTCTTGTATCTGCTTGAGAACCATCGACGGCGTAGATCCGAACGGCTAGAGCATGAGTCAGTACCTGCATGCGGCATTGCGGCCTTGCCGGGAGGTCCTGGCCCGGTGCCCGGCCAGTTCATGGCACGACGTGGCCTCCCCACAGCCGGGCGAGCCCAAGTCCGGCCAGATCTGCTCCAAATCCTACCTATGGGAGCGCAAGTGATCATGGTTGGGTAGCTCGGGGGCGTCGAGGAAGCGGGGCCTGCGACAAGGTTTGGGCCGAGAGCACGTCCGAGCTGCACAACGCCAAATGGTAGCGGCAGCAACGGCAGCAGCGAGGGACAACAACGGTGGGGGGTGCGGCTAGAGGGCTCGATGGGTGGGGAGGTGCGGGTGGGGGATAGAAAAAGGAAGGCTTGTGCCACCGACGGGCGGGCCATTGGAGGACAAGCGTGCGCGTCCGTTCTGTTCGTGCACTGTCCGTTTTACCCCAAAGACGGCCCAAACTTGGGCCAGGATGGGTTGAAAGCGGACAGAAAATGAACAAAAGTCTGTTTGCGCCCGCGCACTGGGCCGCCTGGTGTGTCCGTTTTACTCCAAACGGAGGCGGGCGGACAAGATAGGGTCGCGCGCTGGAGTTGCCCTCATAGGTGACATCTATTCCACGAAGGCATGACACAATTTTGAAGATGTGACCATTCATTCTTGTGCAACATGTTGAACAAAGTAACAAAAAATCACAATAGCACCCATTTTTAAAGTGATAACAAGATGTTGGTGGTTCTTTCTTTACCCACCTGCAAGCTAAGAAATAAGAAATATTTATTTAATGTAATTATAAAATAATTTATTTTATTTTGGACCGGACACAATAACAATATATTTAATTTTCACTTCCTTTATTCTTGTCATTTTATTATTAGCTCTCATCTTTTTGTGTGGTTTTAAATATACTCCAAGACAATTTCATTTTTGTTTTGATGGCAATCTTAATAGAGTAGAATATTTCTAATTAGCGACTAAACCGTTGACAAGATCTTATAAAGAGATGTCAGATCTAATTTATAATAAACAACGGTAACAGTTAAATGGTCTAATATGCGGACATGCATATCTTAGTAATTGTAGTGAAGTTGATTAATTAATCAACTCTATGACATGACAACCAACCCTTTCTTCCAACTAATTAGTTGATGATGAAGTCTTTACCCAAATAATAATAATAATAATAATAATAATAATAATAATAATAATAATAATAATTCTCTTTTGTTGGTCATGCATGTCTCATCAAAAAGTCACTTTCTCTCATTCTTTGAGCTATCCAACTCTCCCTCCTATTAATCTTCTCAGTTTCTCTACAAGAAAACCGTAGATCTTCCTACACGACGACAGCTCACGGGTTTAGTTGTACTGCACATCTCTATACTAGTAGGTTTAAGAAAAAAAATTAAAAAAAATGTGCAAGTTCTTTTTATTTAGTTTAGAAAATAAAATGTTTTTACAAATGTGCAACATATTATTTAAACAGACTCATCAAGAGAAGACCGATGCCATTAAGAATATATATTCAACCATACGTACATGCTTCTCCAATATTCTGAAGCTGTGGCCAGCGTGGGTCTACATTTGTTCAGATGAGAATGTCAAAAAAATACTCAACCATATCTTCAGCTCTGTTCAGACTACTAGACAGCGAGGAACACACATCCACGCTTAGTTTGAGAAAGAAAGAAAAAGAAAAGGAAGAAAATGTAGGAGCCCACGGTTCGTCGTATGCAGCTGCATCTTTTTGCCGTGGCGTGTTCCCGGTTGAGCCCCTAGTTGCTCTTGTACTGCTAGAGATGTTGTTGTTGCGATCATCGCCTATGTATAATGTCTTGGTTGTGTGTGTGTTTTGGGGGTGACGTGTGTTTGTATCAGAATGTTGTTAATGGTTGCTTTATATATAAAGCGGGACGGAAGCCTTTTTCGATAAAGGAAGAAAAAATATGTTTTTTTCTTGTTTTTCCGCAGGCAAAATGTTCTTTTTCTAATCACGACTTTGATCATAAAAGTACACTAGAAATACAAAGCACACCGAACATAATAAAATATATCGAGGTCCTTAGACCATCGAGCGACCACCGCCGCTATCAAAACAAGCCGCCAAAGCTTCGTTGTTGCTGCCCCCCTACTGGAGCTGACCCGACTTTGTTAATGACAGCTGAGAAGTCTTCGTCTAGCCACACATGTGACCCTAAGAATCAGTGCCTCGAAGCGGTATTCTTCACTGTTGAACTCTTAAACTGATCTGATGAACATGACATCAAAACTCACCGTCGCGTACACACGACGAGACACCCAAACCTCGATGCCTTGAGAAGCTGGCAGGAATCTACGCCAGAGCTCTGTCTAATTCGTCCCGAATGAAGAAATTGAGAAGGATTGTAGACCTAAGAACCAACTCAAAAAAGAAGCGTCGACATCCATCCAAACACCGCGTCTACACAGCTCGAAATCCTAACCTATCTACAAGCCGGAACCGAGGCACTAAGATTCCCCACTCCTGGCCGCCGGAGCAACAGAGGCAAATCAACGGGCTAACGGGTGAAGATCCAAGGCAGGAAGGCTTTGCCCTAGTCGCCATGCAAGAGGACATAAAAATCGTGAATGATCGGTTCTAGGAAAAATGTATGTTATCCTCATTACAGCCATGAATGACTATGGACAAAATCAAATAGTCAAGAACAAGACACACTAAAACCAAGTGGTTGGTGGTTACTGGTTGCATTCATCAAGAGAACTTTAGCACCACAACAATCCGCTATTACCATGTCTATCATGTTCTTCCCCTGAATCAAAGAAATGAGATGGATCCAGTGTGACCGACAGGGGGGCTAGGCTGTAGGTAGTTTATACGCTTGTTCTCATCTCATCATCAACAATTTACTCACTCACTCACATGATAAACAAGTCAGGGTGCTCTCCATGGATGCAACCATCTCCAACTCCGACGGCGACGCCGTCGATTGATCTCTCCAGTGGAGACTGAGTCGCGGAGGCGTGGGAGCAGGAGGACGAAGAAACATAGGACCTTTCTTGGTCCTTTCCTAGCCTAGCCCAGACGCGGGAAACGAAGGGGATGGACGATGGAGGTGGTGGCGGAGGACGGCGTTCAACAGCCCAATCGTTGATAAGATCTTAGAGGGAGATGTCAGATAACAAACAAGCAATCTACTTCATCTATTTTTAAATTTAATTCCTTTTAGAGATTTCACTACGGACTACATAGGGATGAATATGAACATACTTTAGAGTGTAGATTCATTCATTTTGCTCTGTATGTAGCTCGTAGTGAAATTTCTAAAAAGACTTATATTTTGAAAACGGAGAGACTAACATACATGCATGCATATCTTAGTAATTGTGGTGAAGTTGATTAATTAATCAACTCTATGACATGGTAACCATCCCTTTCTCCCAGCTAATTAGTTGACGAGGAAGTCTTTATCCAAATAATAATAATAATAATAATAATAATAATAATAATAATAATAATCATCTTTGGTTTGGTCATGCATGTCTCATCAAAAGTCACTTTCTCTCGCTCTTTGAGCTATCCAACTCTTCCTCCTCCTACTAATCTTCCCACTTAATTTGTTTACAAGAAAACCGAAGATCTTCCTACACGACGACAACTCACAGGTTTAGTTGTACTGCACATCTCCATGCTAACAGCCAGGTTTAAGAAAAATATATTAGAAATGTGCAATTATTGTCTATTTAGTTTTTTCTTTTCAAATTCAAATATTTTTCCAATGTGTAGCATATTACTCTAATAGACTCAGCAAGAGAAGACCGAGGCCATTAAGAATATATATTCAGCCGCATGTACTTGTTCCTTTAATATTCTGAAGCTGTGGCCAGCATGGGCCTACATTTGGTCAGATGAGAATGTAAAATATTCCTCAATCATATCTGTAGCACAGTTCAGACTACGAGACGGTGAGGAACATACATACACGAATAGTTTCAGAAAAGAAAAGAAAAGAAGTAAAAATAAAAAATATGTATTCTTTCAATTAGGACTCAGATAATAGAACTACAATAAAAGAACAAATTACCTCAAACATAATAAAAATTACAACAAGATTCATAGACCATCGGGAACCACTGTCACCGCCAGAACAAGTCATTGGTGTGCCGTTGCTGCCATTCCCATACCGACCCTGACCTTGTATGACAGCTGAGAAGTTTTTGTGCATACGGCCGTAAGGACGAGTGCCATGAAGCCACAATCCTCAAGACCGAACCACCGAATCGATCTGCAAAACCTGACATAAAAAATTATTTTGTGCGCGATGAGAAACCTTAACCTCGCCGCTCCGAGGAGCTGGTAGAAATCTATGCGATGAGAAACGTTGATCTTGCCGCTCCGAGGAGCTGGCATGAATCTACGTCGAAGCTTCGTCTAATCCATTCCGATGGACGAACCTTAGGAGGATTGAAGCCCAAAAGACTGACTCGAAGATCGGTCCGAGAGCTACATCCGAGAGGAGTAAAATCCTAATTTATTTACTAACCGGAGCCAAGGTACAAAACCCCCCTCCCCGCCACCGACAGTCACGCGACGTGGCAACGGCGAGGGGGATGGGGGATCCACGGGCTCTCCCACGAAGATAAAAGGGAGAAAAGGCTTTGTCGGAGTCACCTTGTGAGAAGGGAATGAAAATCGTGATATATGGGCTCTAGGAAAAATATGTTATCCTTCTCGGAGCAACAATGAATGACAAGGAACAAAATCAAACAGTAAAAAACAAGAGATGCGCTAAAGCCAAGTGGTTGGTGGTTACTGGTTGCCTTTGCATTCATCAAGAGACCATTAGCGGAAGTGTACTTAAGCTTCATTTGTTCCATGTAGAATGTCTTATATTATATTTCCTTTGTTTCAAAATAAACAATAAAAATTAATATTAAATTAATATAAATACTGTATTAAATCAACGGACATTTATTTTCGAATTTTTTCAGAACTAGTACGGATTTTGTAGCAATTTTGAAAACAGGTGAGTGAGTTGAAATTTTTTCAATAATAGTACCATGTCGGCCAATAGCCGGCCGAACAGGGACCTGTCGGCCACCACCAGGCCGACCAGAGACCAGTCAGCCACCTGTAGGCCGAAGAACCCCTGTCGGCCATTCAGAGGCCAGGGGAGAGGCCTGTCGGCCAAGGGTAGGCCGAGAGGCACCTGTCGGCCAGTGGGAGGCCGACTGGCCCCTGGCTAAGCACCGGCCCTCTTTTCTTCCTCCTCTGACCAGTCGTTTCACCCTCCCCCATCTACTAGCCTTATCCTCTTCCCCTCTCACTCCCGTTGCTCTCCGGTGGTTTTCACCGACCTGCCGATCTCCTCGCTGGAACACCCATTTTGTTATCCTACCCGCTTAATGAATAGATCAGGGCGTTCTCCACCGGCCTACGGTAATTTTTTTGCTTCCAACTCAATCGAATGAGAACTGTCAAGTCGGTAGTGGATTTAGTTCATATTTGTCACCGTCCGTCTGCAGGTAATGGCTTGCCCATTTTGCCGAGCTCCAGGTGGCCCTTGTGCTGCCGTTGATTCCGGTGCGTCTGTATTTACTGTTGTGCTGGATCGTCGATGTGCAAGACGTGTTGTAGGATTCTATGTCTTCATTATCTGACTGTGGCATATTCGAATGCCTTTGTTTATAAGTCTATGATCCTTGCTTCCATTCTTGTTGTAGTATGTTCCGTGCAGTGTTAGATCACATCTTGCTCGGTACATTGAGGAGTGCAAAGCTTTAGCTATTCGGAGAGGTGACACAGATATCGATCTTGCTCTGCACAACACTGAGGATAAATTCCATGGTCCTTCGTGGGAGGAACTCGTGATTGATTATGGTCTCCGCCACAGTGACATGATGACTGTTATGCTTGAGCACGATGGAACTTATATTAGTGTCGAATTCCACCGGGATGGTGTTATGTTGTTTCCTTTACCCCATGTTGGTAAGATATTTGTTTGACTGACTTTCAGATTTGATTCACCTTATACGTTTTGCGGTTCATCTCAGTTAGTGATATCATTTTGTTGTAGCTCTTGAGGATCTGAGTGAAACTCAGAGGGAACTTGTTGACAGCTGTTTTTATAGTCGTGGTGTCACTCTGAATTATCATCAAATGTATGTCATGTCGTGCCAGCTCTTCGATGACAACTACATACCATGTACTCCTTTTGTTCATAGGATGGATCGCATGAATGTTATTTCTCAACATATCGTAAGATTTGGTTTATGGTTTTTATTATTTGTTTGTTCTTTGTTGGTTCATAGGATGGATCATATAACTCGCTTGTTTTTCTCACGTTATTCCTACCATGGTTGTTAGGAGTTTGATGGAATTTGTGGCTATTCCTAGGACTGGTTCTTTAACTCTTGAAATTACATTGGATTCAGAAGATGACGAAATATTTGTGAGCATTCCTTGTTCCTACTTCATTGGCTTGGGTGATCGAATGGTGTTGAAGAAGGAAGGTTTCGGAAATATTCTGCTGGCATCGTCTATCGAAGTCAACAATTTGGTGCTTATAACATTCAAACAACGTGAACAGGAGGTAGCTGTTGTTTTCAGCTATCTGCCACAGTGAGAAAGAAAGAAAGGTCTCGTGCAGCCCAGGCAGCAGAAGAAGCTGGAGATGGAGAAGGAAAATATCCACATTGGACTCAGTAGATTTATATTCTTGTAATTCAATTTCAGCAAGTTGTTATCGTAATTTCAGTAGGTTGTATCTTCATTTGAGCAAGATGTATCTTAATTTCAGCAAGCCGTACTATTGCCGTTTTTATTTGCCGCCATACTATGGCGCCACCTATGTCCGACCAATCTCTGCCGCCACTTTCCTTCCCGTCATTCTCTCCCGGCCTTATCTTTCCTGCCATTCTCTCCTGCCATTCTCTCCCGCCATTCTCTCCCGCCCGATTTCCCGCCATTGCGGTTGTCATCTGCCTATAAAAGGAGGCATTGTATCTGCCTTCCTCCATCGGCCACCAACACTCGAAAAAACCAGCATGGTAGTCATTATGAGTTTGCCTTCTTCGGATCAAAGCATAAGGCCTAGCAAATGGAAGAGTGTGAAGTTGCCTCAGGGGGTGGAAGCAGTTCGTTGTTGGTTCAGGGATCTCTGCAAGGTGAAGGAGGTGACGGATTTTTTAGATTGGTTGGGCATGAAGTTTTTCATGTGCGCTAATTATGCGGAAGATCCACCCGTTGGTCCTTCACCGTACATCACGCCTCCGGTATGTTTTAGTCACACATATTAAACACGTTGTTTGTATTGTTGTTTATTTCATTTTCATATTTGTGTTTCTTTTGTAGTCTCCTCCGCCCCTGTGCTAGTACTATCGTTGGATAGACACGAAAATGCCGGACTGGGCGGTGACTGAGATTCATGATAGAAGTCGTCGTGCATGGGCAAGTTTGGACTTGAGGAGCACCGCGAGAAGGCGGCAGTAGAGGAAAAAGCAGAGCAGGAGAGAGCTTGGCAAGAGCACTATGTGGAGTAGAGGGATTTTCTTGCTGGGATGAAGAAGAAAACCAAGAAAACCAACTTCGACTGGCGGAGGTCTACCGGCAGCGAGAGGAGGCCCGTGAAGCTGAGAGGCAGAGAAAGAAAGAAAGGGCTCGTGCAGCCCAGGCAGCAAAAGAAGCTGGAGATGGAAAAGGAAAATATCCAGGTTGGACCCACTAGATTTAGATTGCAGTAACTCAATTTCAGCAAGTTGTATCTTAATTTCAGCAAGATGTATCTTAATTGCAGCACATTGTATCTTAATTTTAGCAAGATGTACCGCCAGTTCCTCTCCTGCTAGTTCCTCTCCCACATTAAGGAGGGTGAGCAGGCTTTACGGCTCTCCCTTGGGCCAGCTCACGAGCCATCAACATGACCCGGAGCCTCAAGGGCAGGTCATATTGTGGGGTTATATCCCCAACAGCTTCTGTCCAAAAGTGTCTTGGCATCTTGTATTCGTCAAGCACCGTTCTTGCCATCTCAATGAGGGTTCGGTTCTTCCTCTCAACAACTCCATTTTGTTGAGGCGTTTACATAGGCGAGAACTCATGTGAAATAGCCTCATCGTCAAGAAAGGTATCCACATGGGTGTTCTTGAACTCCGATCCGTTATCGCTTCGAACCTTTTTGATCTTCACATCAAATTTGACCATCAGCATCAGCAACAACAACAGCAGCAACAACGGAATCAGTCCGGCTTTCAGAGTAATCCAAAGCAACTCAGCTCCGGGCAGTACCATGTCTTCACGACTAGTCTCAATAGACGGGACCAGAAGTTGCGAAAACGGGCAGTCAATGCGGTCATGCCGGCTATTCCACAGTATCTGAAGTGGTCTGAATATGACATCACATGGAGCCGTGAAGACCACCCGCCGCGTATTGATGACCCAGGGCGGCTGGCTTTGGTTGTGGCCCCCAAGGTGGGTGGATATATGTTGAACAAGGTGCTCATGGGTGGTGGCAGCAGCATAAACATCCTTTATTATGACACCTTCCAGTGGATGAAGTTGTTTGACAAGGACTTAAAACCTTCGTCCACTATTTTCCATGGAGTAGTGCCGGGTAAGTCAGCACGCCCGGTGGGCAAGATTTCTTTGGAAGTGGCTTTTGGAGATGAATACAATTATAGAGTAGAGTCCTTATGGTTTGAAGTGGTCAAAATCAAGAGCCCATATCATGCCTTGTTTGGACGGCCGGCTTACGCCAAGTTAATGGCCCGGCCCTACTATGTTTACTTGCAGCTCAAGATGCCCGACTTAAACGGCACCATCACCGTTCATGGTAAGCGAAAAACGACTATTGAGTGTGAGGAAGGAGATGCGGCTTACGCAGAGTCCAGTTGCGCTCAGGAGGAGCTTAAGTTCTATAAATAAAATGTTGATCCGGAGGACATGACCCCCCTGAAAAATCCAACCATGAAGGTTGAGCCGCCCCTCAACTTTTCAGCGGATGATACCAAGGCAGTAGATTTCGCTCCGGGCGACTCATCCAAGCAGTTCATCATTGGAGCTCATATGGATCCCAAATAGGAAAGCGCGCTCATTGAATTCATCCGTGAGAATCGGGACATCTTCGCATGGATACCTTCTGACAAGCTGGGTGTATCGGAGAGTTCGCTGAGCACAACCTTAATGTGGATCCGAAGTTCAAGCTGATTAAACAGTTTCTACGGCGGTTCAATGAAGAGAGGCGCAAGGCTATTGGAGAGGAGGTTGCCCGGCTCTTGGCAGCGGGTTTCATCATTGAAGTCTTTCACCCGGAGTGGTTGGCTAACCCGGTGCTGGTGCTTAAAAAGAACGACACGTGGCGCACGTGTGTGGATTACACGGACCTTAACATGGCTTGTCTGGCTGATCCGTTTGCACTCCCTCGTATTGATCTAATAATTGATGCGACGACGGGGCGTGAAAGTTTGTGTTTTCTGAATGCTTATTTGGGTTATCCTCAGATCAAGATGGCGGTTAAGGACCAGGAGAAGACGACTTTCATTACGCCCTTTGGGGCCTTTTGTTATGTCTCTATGCCTTTTGGGCTCAAGAGTGCCCAAGCGACTTACCAACGATGTGTGCAGAACTGCCTTCACAGTCATATTGGCCGTAATGTTCACGCTTATGTAGATGACATCGTGGTTAAATCCAGAAAGAAGGAAACTCTTTTGGAGGATCTGAAGGAAACTTTTACAATCTCCGGGTCTACAAGATGATGCTTAACCCGACAAAGTGTGTTTTTGGTGTTCCAGCAGGAAAGCTTTTGGGTTTCTTGGTCTCCGAGCGGGGCATCGAGGCTAATCCGGATAATATTAAGGCTATCACTTCTCTAGGAGATCCAACTTGCATCAATGATGTTCAGCGCCTTGCAGGACGGATTGCTGCGTTTAGCCAGTTCATAAGCCGGCTTGGAGAGAAGGCTATTCCCTTATATCAGATGATGAAGAAGACAAACAAGTTTGCATGAAGCAAGGCAGCGGCTGAAGCACTTGAGGCGCTTAAGAAGCAGTTGATTGAGCCGCCAGTGTTAGCTGCTCCAGCTGAGAAAGAACCGTTGCTCCTTTATGTGGCGGCTAACAACAGGGCAGTCAGCGTTGCAATTGTGGTTGAGCGCAAGGAGGCAGGGAAAGAGTATCCTGTGCAAAGGCCGGTTTATTATATCAGTGAGGTCTTGACAGAATCAAAGCAGAGATATCCTCATTGGCAGAAGCTGGTATACGGAGTTTTCATGGCCAACCGCAAGTTAAAACACTACTTCCTAGGGCACCAGATAACTGTGGTCAGTTCTGCCCCGTTGGGAGATATCATCCAGAACAGAGAGGCCACGGGGAGGATTGCCAAGTGGGCCTTAGAGCTGGGACCTCTTAACGTCAAATATGTTCCTCGTACGGCGATCAAATCCCAAGCTTTGGTGGATTTCATAAATGATTGCACGGAGTGTCAAGATCCCGAAGAGAAGCCGGATAACACGTACTGGACTATACACTTTGACGGATCTAAACAGTTAGAGGGGTCCGGAGCAGGGGTTGTTCTCACCTCCTCGAAGGGTGACAAGTTTTGTTATGTGTTCCGGCTGATGTTCCCCTGCACTAACAATGCGACTGAATATGAGGCCTTGCTTCATGGTCTTAGATTAGCCAAAGAGATGAATTTGAGCTGGGTCAGGTGTTTGGGCGACTCAGATCTAGTGGCTCAGCAGGTGTCTGGCACTTGGGACTCTAAAGACCCAAGGATGGCGGCTTACAGGCAGGCGGTGGATATCATTGCAGGTCACTTCAAAGGTATCGGGTAGATCACATTGATCGTCGCAACAATGAGGCGGTTGATGCTTTGTCACGACTAGGTTCCCAACATAAGTCCATGCCGCCTAATGTCTTTCTAGACGTCTTGTACCATCCGACTGTCAAGATACATTCAGAGGAAGATTTGGCTATTCCTAGCCCGGAGGCAGAGTTGGTGGCGGCTCTACATGCTATCCCAGATTGGACTATTCCTTATTTGACCTATTTAACCCGGGGCGAGTTACCAGAAGATGAAGACCTGGCCAGAAAGATCACACGTCATTCTAAGTCCATGACGATAATTAACGGTGAGTTACATAAATGCAGCGTGACAGGGGTTTTTCAACGATGTGTTTCGCCAGAAGAGGGCCGGCAGATCTTGAGTGAAATCCATGCCGGTGATTGTGGACACCATGCCGGTTCGAAATCTTTGGTGGCCAAGGCTTTCCGGCACGGGTTCTTCTGGTTGACGGCTCACAAAGATGCAGAGGACTTAGTCCGGAAGTGTGCCGGCTGTCAGACATTTGTCCGGCATGCTCATGTTCCGGCTCAAGAATTGAGGATGATACCAATCACTTGGCCGTTTGCGGTCTGGGGGCTGGATATGGTAGGACCTTTCAAGAGGTCTAAGGACAAGAAAACGCACCTCCTGGTGGCGGTTGACAAATTTACCAAGTGGGTAGAAGTAGAGCCAGTCAACAAATGTGATGCAGCTACAGCTGTCCTGTTCATCAAGAAGCTGATCTACCACTTTGGTTACCCGCATAGCATCATTACTGATAATGGTACAAATTTATCCAAGGGGACTATGAAGAAATTATGTGATGAGGAGCACATCCGGCTCGATATTTCAACCGTGGCACATCCGCAGTCCAACGGTCAAGCAGAACGCACCAATCAGGAAATTTTAAGAGGGATCAAGCCACGGCTTATGGTTCCTTTGCAGCGAATGCCCGGGTGTTGGGTTGAAGAGTTACCCTCTGTCTTATGAAGCATCAGAACTACCCCTAATAGGTCTACGGGCTTCACACCTTTCTTCATGGTGTATGGTGCCGAGGCGGTTTTGCCCAGCGACATCCGGCACGACTCACCAAGGGTGGCGGCTTATGTTGAAACGGACAATCAAGTGGCACGCCAAGATGCGTTGGACGCCTTGGAAGAAGCGCGATAGCTAGCAGCGGCTAGGTCGGCGATTTATCAGCAAGACCTACGACGTTATCATAGCCGCAGGGTGAAGACCCGGATGTTCCAGGAAGGCGACTTGGTGCTCCGGTTGATTCAAGAACAATCGGGCATGCATAAGTTATCTCCACAATGGGAGGGGCCTTTTGTGGTCAGCAGAAACCTTAACAATGGGTCATATTACCTCATTGATATCTGGGATGAGTCGGACACAGCGGGTCAGGAGACCCAGCGGCCATGGAATATTGCACATCTGCGACCTTATTTCACTTAGCAGATGTTGAGAACCGTTATCAATGTACATATCATATTTATGTGAATAAAAGTTAGCATCCCTACAAAGACTGGGGCCTCTGCTCTTATATACATCCTTGATCAAGCAAGATGAGTTTTTCCAGCTCAAAATTTGAGCTGAAGCGGTTTTGACTGCCAACGGCTGAGCCGTCATCCGGTTGAAAGCAAGTTAATATTTGTCGCAGGGGGATTCTTACCTTTAGGTATAGCTTTATCTCACCCGAAACAACCGGCGTTCGCGCCATGCTATTGTAAGGAGGCTTCTTACCTTCAGGTATAGCTTACATCACCCTTACACAGCTGGCTTTATGCCCAATTTGGTTTGTACATTAAACGCGGTTGTCGATGGAGGCTTCTTACCCTTTGGGTATAGCTTACATTACCCTAAGGCAAACCAGCGCGTACACCAAATTCCAGTTGCTTATCAACTGCGGCCGTCGAAGGGGGCTTCTTACCGACGGGTATCGCTTATCTCACCCTAACGGCCGGCTTTATGCCACTTCCGGTTACTTATTAACCATGGTTGTCGAAGGGGGCTTCTTACCAACGGGTTCACTTATCTCACCCTAACAACCGGCGTTTTGCGCCAAAATTCAGTTGCTTATCAACTGTAGCTGTTGAAGGAGGCTTCTTACCTTCGGGTATAACTTACATTACCCTAAAAACAGCCGGCTTTAGGCCGCTTCCGGCTTATCATGAGCCGCGGTTGTCCATGGAGGCTTCTTACCTTCTGGTATAGCTTACATTACCCTAAGACAACCGGCGTCCGTGCTTATAATATTTGCTGTTAACAGGAGGCTTCTTACCTTTGGGTATAGCTTACATTACCCTGCAAACAGCCGGCTTTATGCCGCGTCCGTCTTATCATTAGCCGCGGTTGTTGACAAGGATTTATCATGGCAGATGTCTGGGATACCGAACTTAGGTTCGTGGCCGTCGCCATTGCGGTGGACTCAAAGGGGTTGATCGGGACAAAGGACACGGGTTTACCCAGCTTCGGCCCCTCAAGTCGAGGTAATAGCCTACGTCCTGCTTGTGTTTCTATTGCTTGTTCTATCGATTACAAGGAGCTAGAAGATTGACCTAGTTCTTGATAACCTACCCTCTAAGTCGCCCCGGGTCTGCCTTTATATAGGAGGTCAGGACCACCGGGTCTTTACAATTGTGTAACCGAGTCTCTCTCTATCTTCTTGTCCAAGCTGTCTCGGAGGCGGTTTACACGGTCGGGTCTTCTCCGTCCGGGCCACCTTACGGCCCACTCCATGAGCCGTCTATCTTCTTGGGCCATAGGTTTTACGGCTCTCCCCTGGGCCGGCTCACGAGCCATCAACATGACCAGGAGCCTTAAGGGCGGGTCATATTGCGGGGTTATATCCCCAACATTAGGTGCTAGGTGGAATTGAGCTTGCTCACTTCATCCTTCTCTTTTGCTCTTGGCGAGTTGCTCGGTGATGACCCGGCGTGATGTCATGAGATCCCCTGACGTACCACCAAATCTTTCATTAAATAGTTAGCCCGAGAATCGAGGCGTCCGCCTCGGTCAAACGGTTTCGTCGCCTGGATTTTCATGCCTACCTCATTCCCTCTTTAAATATGACCCGTGCAGGCCAAAATCTTTCCTCCTCCCGCTCATTCATCTTCTTCTTGTTCCTATCGTCACCGCTCCAGCGTCCTTGTCGTCCGGCGCCGTCTTCGTAGCTACACCGACCAGGCCGCTGCATCAGCCTGATTCGTACCAAAGCCGGTTCCGTACCCGCTTCTCCATCGCCGGTGAGTTCCATCTCCGTCTTTTAGATCCGCTGCCGCCATTAGCAGGGTCCGCATGAATGTCCGCCGCTATTAGCAGGGTTTGCATGAACGTCCGCCACCGCCACTCGGGCTCCTCCATCGTTAGGGTTTCCGACGCTGTCGACGCCATTATTGCGCTTCCCCGCCGCGCCGCCGCGTATGGGGCGGACGAGCGCAATGCGCGGGCTTTCGCGGCTCCGCTTTAGTCTTTCTCTATTCCACTGTTCTTGCTAGGTCAGAATTAAGATCCTTTTCTCTGCTTTTATAGATCCGTAATCTCCGCGGTAGTTTGTGAAACTTGTTTTTCAGGGCTTAGCCAATTTTCGGTCTTCCATTCCTCTGTTGAGTCGCCATGGTTCTCCGGCTCTCATCAGCCGGATCACAGCATATTATTGTAGAACACTTAGAATTACGAGCCGCCGCAGACACCTACTTGCTATTAACTCGCCGTTAATCCCCTTTGCACAGCCGCCAATTGTCTCGTGCATCCAACTCATGCAACTGGGTTGGGTCTTGTGTCACGGAGGAGTACCTAGCAGATTTTGTCAAAGCGGGTACTCTCCCTCCGAAAGAGGTCCTCCATTGGCGGGTTCCGGGTAATGAGACCCAGCCCTCTCCCCAAAAAGGAGAGGTGGTAGCCTTCACCGACCACATCGAGCGAGGGTTCATGCCACCCGGCTCTAAATTTTTCCGGGACATTTTTCATCTGTACAAGCTTCATCCTCAAGATTTGGCCCCCAATTCTGTTTCAAACATCTGCAACTTCCAAGTACTCTGCGAGCTTATCAGCAGTCCAAGCCGTCTGTGTGGTTTTTCTCCGAGTTCTTCTATGCCAACCGCCAAACCGAGATGAAGGGCGGTCCGAGTCTGGATCTAGGCGGCATTTCTATTCAACGTCGCCGAGACATCATCTTTCCGGCTGTTCAAATGACGAGTCATCCAAAGGACTGGAACAAGACATGGTTCTACTGCCAGGACACCTCTCCTGAGAAAGAACACCCATTGTCGGGTTATCGTCCCTCCTGGCTCAAGACAGGTTCAGAGCTTCTTGGCCGACTCTCACCCTCAGAGCGCGCCAGGTTTGAGTCGGCTCATGCCAAGATGAAGGTGCTCATGGCCAACGGATTAACAGGAATAGATTTGATCCGCTGCTGGATTTCTTGGTGGATCATGCCCTTAAGCCGCAGAGGCCGGCTCATGTGTGAGTATGAAGGCAAGTACGATAGCTCTTGTGCTTCAGCAAGTCAATTCTGACAGAGGACGATATTACTACTGCCATCCGGAGCTTGGTTCATGAAGCTTCCGGCTCATGCAGCGCCATCGGCCTGGCGCCTTTCTGCATCAACAATCTGGCTCCAGACGTAAGTTAATTTCTTCCCATCCGCCTCTTAGCTGTTGCTTGTACTTTGCTGATCTATTACTCTTCTCCGGGTCACTCCTGCAGGCCGACTCAGACTTATGAAAGAAGGAGTATGTCCCTCCTCCAAAGAAGGCCAAGAAGAAAGTTGTAGGCAAGAAATCAAAGAAGGGCGCTCCGCAAGAGGACTGGCTCGAACAGCCACAGTCGTCCGACTCCGAGGTGAAGTCTTAATTTGTTTGCTTGACCCTTTGCTTTCCGGCTTTCTAATGCTTGTTTTACTCGCAGGATGAAGTGGAAACTAGCTGTGCCAATGCTCCTGAGGTAAACTATATTTCTTCCGGCTCAGAATGTTTTGTCCCCCGAAAATCGCGGCAGGTTGTCAAAAAAGTTCCTCTTTCTCATCCTCTCGCTTACCTGGCTTCCGACTTTCTTTTGAAAAAGCAACAACAGGCTGAACGCCGCCAGACCCGGAGCGTAGGCTCTACTGAGCTTATGTCCGGCTTACCGAACTCATTGGCTTTGAAGAAGCGCCCTGCTGAGGTATGTGTTCCTATTTGACTTGTCTTTCTCTATGATCTTTGGTGCCGTCTCATCCTTTCGGACTCTTGTCTCAGAAATCCCCTTCTTCCGGCGACTCTTCGGCGTCGGCTCTACCACGGCCCAAGATCAATCCGCTGTAAGTATTTCTTACTATGACATCCGGACATCCGGCTCTTAATACGATAGTAACATCTTCAAATGCTGATCCTTCTATTTTGCAGTGCTCAAGCTAAGCATCGCAAGATCAACAAGCCCTCCCCCGACCCTGTTTTCCAAGAGCCGGAGCTCGAACAACCGAAGGAGGCTCAACAAGAAGAAAATCCACCAGCTGCCTCCACGGAGCCAGCCGCTGAAGATGTCATCATGGAGAGCCCTCCAAGGGCTCCTTCAAAGCTGCCAACTCCTGCCAAGACCCTTGCCACTCCGGAGGTTATTATCACCGGGTCTGCTCACTAAACTCCTCCGGCCCATGTGCTGACCAGGCATACAGAGCCGGCCGAAGCCTCGAAGAAGCTGAACTTTGACTATTCCTATGAGAAGATGACGGCCGATGAACTTCATGCCGGGTACATGAACCGTCTCAACACCAGCCGGGATTTGGAGCTTCGGCTGGTGACCCTGATGAAGACGAAAGATGATGTACTCTTTCTTCTTACCATATCCTTACTTAGCCCCCAAGATCCGGCTTAATCTAGTTGAGAGTTGAACTGGGTCTTTCTTTAACTTCTATAGAAAATCGAATGCATTGTCCTCAAGGTCCGGCTAAATTCACTAGAGTTGATTTGGATCAGCAGTGTAGATATAGTGAACCGCCAATCGTAGACCCCAAGGGCCGACTCAAATTTTATTTGAGTCGGGTCTTTAGTGTAGATAGCCTGAAGATCTAATTGTAGCCCCCAAGGGCCGAGCCAAATTTGATAAAATTGAATCGGGTCTTCCATCATAAGTAGTTTTGAAGAGCCATATCGTAGCCCCCAAGTTCCGAATTAACTTTTATGAAGATGACCCGGAACTGTTTAAGATCAAATACACATTAGCCCCGAAGTGTCAAATATATTGCTTGCAATCTGTTTGAGACTTGCATAACCTTGCTTTTAACACTCGTCCTTTTATACGATTTCCACTTTGGCAATTTATCATGTATTTTGACGTGTCACGGGAAGCTTTAAACGACGCCGGGTCACAATTGATGGACCTGAAAACCAATTTGGCGGCTCAACAAGAGGCCCGCAGTGCTGCTGACGAAAAGTGCCGGCTTCTTTCTAAAGAGTTGTCCACCATCACGGCTAATTTTGCTGCTTCCAAGGAGACGGCTGAATCTGAGAAGACCGCTCTGACCCAACGGGCAGATGACGCCGACCAGCGGCTTATAGCTGTGGCGGAGGAACTCCAAGGCCGGAAGCGCCACATAGCGAAGATGTCAGCCGCCCTGTTTGGTAAGCTTCTGACCACTTTGTACTTCAACATATTTATTGAAATTGGTGACTCATCAGCCTTGTCCGGTTTACAAAGGTCCTAGGAGCCGGTAGTTGGCTTCTGATAGCCTTCTGTCATTGAAAGCCATTTATACTCTGACGGAACAACTGTATTGCGGAGCCATCTGCACCATGAAGGCCGTGCAGTACAAGGATAAGATTCCGGCAGCTCTCAAGGGCGTCTTGGAACTCTTCTCGACGATGCCGAAGCAGATTGCTGAGCTCAAGAAATCAGCCGCCCGTCAAGGGGCCATTGCCGGCATCAGTCGGTGTTGCGGATATAACCCCATGATATGACCCGGCTGGAAGGTTCCGGTTGATAGCATTGGATGTAAGCCGGCCCACGAAGACATGTATCAGCTAGAGGCCCAAGAACTTTGGCGGCTCCTGATGTGGGCCGGACGGCGGAGACCCGGACACGCAAGACCTTCCAAAGGATAACTTGGCTGGTAAGATAGAGATAGATTCGGAGATGTAAACATGATCCAACTGTACAATTGTAAGACCCGACGGTTCTGACCTCTTATATAAAGGCAGAGTCGGGGCGGCTTAGAGGTAGGTTATCGAAAACTAGGTCAAGCTTCTAGCGCGTTGTAACCGATACAACAAGCAATAACAACACAAGCAGGACGTAGGCTTTTACCTCGACTTGAGGGGCCGAACCTGGGTAAACTCGTGTCCTTTGTCTCAACCAACCCCTTTGAGTCCACTACCATGGCGATGGCTCCGAACTCAAGTCTGGTAACCCGGACATCTGCCGTGACAAAACCACGACAGTTGGCACCCACCGTGGGGCTCGCGTTCGGTGGTGTTGAGTTCTCAAAGGGCTCCCTTCCAGAGCTCGAGGGATACGTAGTTGGGAGGATGAGCAAGAGTCACCGCGGCCGGTTCTACATCGACGACGCCGACAGGGAGGCCGACGCTGCTTCCGTGGATTATGGTTTTCGGGTTCCGTTCGGCGGGATCCAGGTGTTCATCGGAAAGATCGACGGGTCTACACCCGGGCCGGATGTCTGCACCAGCATCGTCGAGCCAGCTCGGCGTCTCCAGCCCGCACGTAAGGTAGGTCCTGTCCGTGTTAACCCGGATCAGGAGCATGTCTTCGTGGGCTTCACTCAAGGTATGGATCTGGAAGCATCCGGATCGCAAGGGACTCTTGTGCACTCCAACGATGAGTCATCGAGTGGGGAAACAAAATCTGTGTACCAGCTCAGCAATGGTGGCCTTGGGGGCTACGGTGACACTCGCCCCGAGTCAGAGCGTGGTGGAGCTAACCCTCCCCAGCCGCCGGCTCAGGGCCTTGTGGAATTGATGGATGAACTTGAGGCTTTGTTGGCTACTGAGGTCACACTAGATAATCAGGCGGCTCGTAACGCGGAGATCGCGAGGATCAAGGGTCGGATGGCCGAGGAGCGTCAGAGGATAACTGATTTAAACACCCAGATGGAGGCAGAGGCAGCACGGCTCAAGGCCGACGCTTTCCGTTTGGGGCTGGAACAGGTTTCAACGGCAGCTGTGCACCGCAGGAGGCATCAATCTCGTTTGCCGGAGCGCTATGAGGCGAGGAATCTCTTCAACACCCCCGGCTCTGGGAGAGCAGCGGCTGCCCCTGAAGAAGGGTGAGCAGCGGCTCACATGGCCCCACCCGGAGGGTTTACAACACCGGCGGGTCATTATTCTAACCCGGCGGAGAACATGGTAGCAGCAGCTACCCAGCTTGGAACGATCCCTATCCCAGATGAAGCACCCTTTGTAGAGGAGGTAAGGAACGCTATCGGATATTTACAGACGTCCGTGGCTCAACAGGACAAATATACTCACAGCCGGAGCCGGGTCCACTGCACCCCTCTCCATAGTCGAAGTTTCAGCCGGCGCTATGAGTCGCCGGTGGTTTCCAGCAGTGGTCCGCGTGATGGGCCAGAAGGGGGACGCACAGCGTTAGACGCACATGCCTTGGTAGACCGGGCAAGAAACAGGCGAGAAGAAGAGGCAGCAATGGTTTCTCCGGGTCTTGGGCCCTCAGTGTTGATAGAGGCCGGAGCGGCTGGTAGCGCTAGAGCCGTGGGAGTTCCGTGCTTAACTCCGGCTCTACGGAGCGAGAGGTTGCCTAAGGATTTCAAGGGGCCCCGGAAGGTTCCAAATTACACGGCGGATCTCCCTCCCGAGGCTTGGGTCGAGAGCTATGAACTAGCTATGGAGATGCTAGACGTCAATGAAGCTGTTTTTGCAAAATATTTTATCATGATGCTCGAGGGTCCGGCTCGCACATGGTTAAAGGGTTTGCCACCCAACACTATAAGTTCTTGGGCCGAATTGAGGGCAAAGTTCATTAAAAATTTCCAAGGGACTTGCAAGCAGCCTATGACCATTGTGGATTTGGATCATTGTGTTCAGCAGGAGAATGAGTCGGCTCATCATTGTGTTCGGCGGGTGTCGACCATCATTCACTCGTCGGAACAGATCACGGCGGCTCAAGAGGTGCTTATTTTGGAGAAGAATTGTCATTTCGTTCCACTGAAGAAGAATCTTGGCCGGCTTAAACGTACGTGTCAAGACATGGGAGAGCTCATGACGGCTCTCACAAAGTACGCCGATTCAGACAGCACCAAAGATCCGGGCTCGGATGAGGAGAAATCAAATCAGGGAAAGAAGAACAACCAAGGCAAGAGTTTTGGGAACAATGGAAATCAGAACAGGCAGAAGAACGCTGGCGGCGGGTCAGAGTTGGTGGCAAATGCTAACACAGGGCCGAATGTTCCTAAGGGGAACGGGCGTTACAAGCCGTACCAGCATGGTAACAGGCCCCCTTTCAATTTGGAAGCGGCGCTTAGGAAACCCTGCGCAGAGCATAGCACACCTGATAAGCCATCAATGCATGCGTGGGGCGATTGTTTTATCATGCAGAGATTTAAGAATCAACACTTTCAACCACCTAATAATCAGGGCGGTGGGCCGCCCGGCGGCTCAGGGCCTGGCGGCTCAGGCCACAGCGGCCCAGGTGCCGGCTTTGGCGCTGGTGGCTCAGGAGCAGGTCATCCGGGTCACAATAATCAGCAGCATCAACAACACCCTAGCAACAACAATCATAATAATAATCAGCAGCAGTGCAATCAGTTTGGCTTCCAGAGTAACCCAAAGCAGCTCAGTTCAGGGTAGTATCATGTGTTTACGACTGGTAACAGCAGGCGAGATGACAAACTACGGAGGCGAGTGGTTAATACGGTCGCGCCGGCTCTCCCACGATACCTGCCGTGGTCAGAGTATGACATAACGTGGAGCAGGCAAGATCACCCGCCCCGGGTGGATGACCCGGGCCGGCTAGCTCTGGTAGTGGCCCCTCAGATACATGGTTATGGATTAAATAAAGTGCTCATGGACGGAGGTAGCAGTATCAACATCTTATATTATGACACCTTCCGGCGGATGAAGTTGCTAGACAAGGATCTCAAAACTTCGTCTACTGTGTTTCATGGTGTGGTGCCTGGTAAGTCGGCGTACCCGGTAGGTAAATCTCTTTGGAGGTGGCTTTCGGCGATGAGTATAATTACAGGGTGGAAACCATATGGTTCGAAGTGGTCAAGATCAAGAGCCCTTATAATGCATTGTTCGGGCGGCCGGCTTACGCCAAGTTCATGGCTAGGCCTTGTTATGTTTATCTGTAGCTTAAGATGCCCGGCTTAAATGGCACGATTACGGTTCATGGCAATCAAAAAAGGGCAATTGAGTGCGAGGAAGGTGATGCGGCTTATGCGGAGGCTAGCTGTGCACAGGAGGAGCTGAAGTTCTATAAGGAGAACGTTGACCCGGAGGATATGACCCCGTTGAAGAAGCCAAATATAGAGGCAGAGCCACCACTCAAGTTTTCAGCGGATGATACTAAAACAGTGGACTTTACTCCGGGCGACTCATCCAAGCAGTTCATCATCGGGGCTCACATGGACCCCAAATAGGAAAGCACGCTCATCGAATTCATCCTTGAGAATCGGGACATCTTTGCATGGAAACCTTCTGACATGCCGGGTGTACCGAGAGAGTTCGCTGAGCACAATCTTAATGTGAATCCAAAGTTCAAGCTGATCAAGCAGTTTCTGCGGCGGTTCAATGAGGAGAGGCGCAAGGCTATTGGGGAAGAGGTTGCCCGGCTCTTAGCCGCTGGGTTCATAGTTGAAGTTTTTCACCCGGAATGGTTGGCTAATCCAGTGTTGGTGCTTAAAAAGAATGGTACTTGGCGTATGTGCATAGATTACACGGACCTTAATAAGGCTTGTCCGGCTGATCCCTTCACACTCCCCCGCATTGATCAGATCATCGATGCAACAGCCGGTTGTGAGAATTTGTGCTTGTTGGATGCTTACTCAGGGTATCATCAGATCAAAATGGCAGTCAATGATCAAGAGAAGACATCGTTTATTAGACCTTTTGGGGCATTCTGCTACATCTCCATGCCTTTCGGGCTCAAGAGTGCCTAGGCGACTTATCAGCGGTGTGTGCAGAATTGTCTCCACAGTCAGATTGGTCGTAATGTTCATGCCTATGTGGATGACATAGTGGTGAAGTCTAGAAAGAAGGAAACCCTCTTGGAGGACCTCAAGGAAACTTTTGACAATCTCCGGGTCTACAAAATGATGCTTAACCCGGCAAAATGCGTTTTTGGTGTTCTTGCAGGAAATCTTTTAGGGTTCTTAGTCTCTGAGCGTGGCATCGAGGCTAACCCGGATAAAATCAAGGCTATTACTTCTCTACGAGAGCCGACATGCATCAATGATGTTCAGCGTATTGCAGGGCGGATTGCTGTGCTGAGCCGGTTCATAAGCCGGCTTGGGGAGAAGGCCATCCCTTTGTATCAGATGATGAAGAAGACAGACAAGTTTAAGTGGAGTAAGGCAGCCGCAGAGGCGCTTGAAGCTCTTAAGAAGCAGTTGACTAAGCCGCCAGTACTAGCCGCTCCGGCTGAGAAAGAGCCGCTACTCCTCTATGTGGCAGCTAACAGCCAGGCGGTCAGTGTGGCGATTGTGGTGGAGCATAAGGAGGCAGGGAAGGAGTATCCCATTCGGAGGCCTATTTATTACATTAGTGAGGTCTTGGCCGAGTACAAGAAGAGGTATCCACATTGGCAGAAGCTTGTATACAGTTTTTTATGGCTAATCGTAAGCTGAAGCACAACTTTTTGGGCCATCAAATAAATGTAGTAAGCTCTGCCCCGTTGGGAGATATTATTGAGAACAGAGAGGCTACGGGGTGGATTGCCAAGTGGGCTTTAGAGTTGGGGCCGCTTAGCGTCAATTACACCCCTCGTACAGCAATTAAGTCTCAAGCATTGGTGGATTTCATAAATGATTGGACAGAGTGCCAGGCGCCTGAAGAGAAGCCGGACAACACATACTGGACTATACATTTTGACGGGTCTAAACAGCTTGAGGGATCTGGTGCTGGTGTGGTTCTTACCTCCTCCAAAGGTGAAAAATTTTGTTATGTGCTCCGGTTGATGTTACCCTGTACTAATAATCCTACTGAGTATGAAGCCTTGCTTCATGGTTTGAGAGTTGCTAAGGAGATGAATTTGAGCCGGATTAGATGCCTGGGCGACTCAGACCTTGTGGCTCAGCAAGTTTCAGGTACTTGGGATTCTAAGGACCCACGAATGGCGGCTTATCGACAGGCGGTTGATATTGTTGCAGGTCATTTCAAGGGCTATCAGGTGGATCACATTGATCGTCGACGGAACAAGGCGGCTGATGCATTGTCACGACTCGGGTCTCAGCGTAAGCCGGTGCCACCTAATGTTTTTCTCGATGTGTTATATCATCCGACTGTCAAGATGCCTTCTGAGGAGGATCTAGCAATTCCTGACCTGGAGGCGGCTCTTGTGGCGGCTCTACATGTTATTCCAGATTGGACTGCTCCTTATTTAGCGTACTTGACGCGCGGCGAGTTGCCGGACGATGAGAGCCGGGCTCGGGAGATCGTTCGCCATTCTAAGTCCATGAAAATTATCAATGGTGAGTTGCACAAATGCACAAATGCAGTGTGACAGTGTGACAGAGGAGGGTCAGCAGATCTTAAATGAAATTCATGCTAGTGACTGTGGACATCATGCCGGGTCAAGATCTTTAGTGGCCAAAGCTTTTCGGTATGGTTTTTTCTGGTTGTCGGCTCACAAGGATGCAGAGGACTTGGTCCGTAAGTGTGACGCTTGTTAGAAATTTGGCCGACGCGCTCATGTTCCGGCTTAGGAGTTGAGGATGATACCTATCACTTGGCCGTTTGCGATCTGGGAGCTTGATATGGTAGGACCCTTCAAGCAGTCCAAAGATAAGAAAACGAACCTCTTGGTGGCGGTTGACAAGTTTACCAAGTGGGTTGAGGCTGAGCCAATAAGCAAGTGTGATGCGGCTACAACGGTTGAGTTTGTCAAGAAGTTGATCTATAGTTTTGGCTATCCACACAGTATTATCACTGATAATGGTACAAATTTGTCCAAGGGGGCTATGAAGGTGTTCTGTGAGAAGGAGCATATCCGGCTTGATGTTTCAGCCGTGGCACATCCGTAGTCCAATGGTCAGGCTGAGCGGGCTAATCAGGAAATCCTGCGAGGGGTTAAACCTCATCTCATGGTCCCTTTGCAACGGACGCCTGGGTGTTGGGTTGATGAGTTGCCTTCCGTCTTATGGAGCATCCGTACTACACCTAACAGGTCTACAGGTTTTACACCTTTTTTCATGGTTTATGGGGCTGAGGCGGTTCTACCCAGTGACATCCGGCATGGTTCACTAAGGGTGGCGGCTTATGTTGAGACAGATAATGAGAGAGCACGCCAAGATGCGTTGGATGCCTTAGATGAAGCATGAGAGTTAGCAATGGCCAGATCGGCGATTTATCAACAAGGCCTACGACGCTATCACAGCCGCAGGGTGAAGACCCGGACGTTCCAGGAAGGAGACCTGGTGCTCTGGCTCATTCAAGACCAATTTGGGATGCATAAGCTTTCTCCGTCGTGGGAAGGACCCTTTGTGGTTAGCAGAAACCTCAACAACGGGTCATACTATCTCATTGATATTCGTGATGAGTCAGATACGGCATGTCAGGAGACCTTGCGGCCATGGAACGTGGCACACTTGCGGCCATATTATACTTAATAGATGATACAGATCCATTATCATTGTACATATCATATTTATATAGAGTAGTACTATTACCAAAGACTAGAGCCCCGGCTCGTATGTGTATCTTTATGATTTAAGGATGAAATTCTTCAATATCAGCAAATTTGCAGTTCCTGTGGTTCTTTGACCCGCCAAGTCCTTGCTAGTTAATCTTGTTTCAGAGACCCTGAACTAGTTAAAATGACCTGTTAAGTTTATTCCAGTCAATCTCGCTTTAGAGACCCTGAGCCGGTTCACAGAGTTGACGGCCAATCTCTCTTTAGAGACCCTGAACTGATGTCAATACAATAAGCTCTTATCAGTCAATCTCGCTTTAGAGACCCTGAGCCGGTTCACAGAGTTGACGGCCAATCTCGCTTTAGAGACCCTGAACTGGTATGATGCGCAATTGGCTTTTTGCCCTTTCAAAAACACCGTTGGCAGGGAGGCTTCTTACCTTTGGTATAGCTTACATCTCCCCTGTGTGGTCCACTTTCTATACTGTTGCAAGGAGGCTTCTTACCTTTGGGTATAGCTTACATCTCCCTTGCGCAGTTGGCTTTATGCCTAGTTTGAGTACATTAAGCGCTGTTGTTGATGGAGGCTTCTTACTTTGGTATAGCTTAAAAAATTCCCCTAGGGCAACAGCGTGTACATCAAATTCCAGTTGCTTATCAACTGGGGCCATCGAAGGGGGCTTCTTACCGACGGGTATCGCTTATCTCACCCTAATGGTCGGCTTTATGCCACTTCCGGTTACTTATTAACCGCGGTTGTTGAAGGGGGCTTCTTACCGACGAGTTCGCTTATCTCACCCTAACAACTGGCGTTTACGCCAAAAATAGTTGTGGAAGGAGGCTTCTTGCCCTTAGGTATAGCTTACATAAACCCTTCACACAGCCGGCTAGTACAATTACTAGCCGCGGCTGTCGAATGGATGCTTCTTGCCATACGGTATAGCTTACATAAAACCATCGGCAGCCGGCCCTATACAACATTGATTGATTGGAGGAGGCTTCTTGCCTTCGGGTATAGCTTACATCACCTTCCAACAACAGGTTCTTATTTTGAGTTGCGGTTGTCAGTAGAGGCTTCTTACCTTTGGTATAGCTTACATAAACCTATTGACAACCGGTGTTGGCATAAAATGGAAAAGGTATTTACTTTTAAAAGGAGGCTTCTTACCATCATGGTACAGCTTACATCACCCTTCATACAGTCGGTTATAGGCCGCTTTTAAAGTTCTCAACAGTCGTCGTTGTCACATAGAGGCTTCCTACCGTCAGGTATAGCTTACTTTATCCTATGACAGCAGGCTCTTCCATGGCATTTCATTATAAAAGAGGAAGTCATGCTGCTCCGGTTGATGGAGTAAGTTTCCCGGGTCTAATGACTCCGGGTGAAGGACAGACATTTCGGAAAGATTACGTGTTAGCTTATCAACAGCCGCGTATTGTTCATGGAGGCTTATTACCAATAGAGGTGTTATCCGGTTCTAAACAGCTTTGAAGACTTACAAGTGCCTCTCATGAATCATTGGCAGATCTATCAAAGATGGAAGTAAGAGCTGAGAAAGATGGTTGAAAGCAATATGAGATAAACAGCCGGCAAAGGTGTCCTTAGAGATTACAAGGCTGTTACAAAAGACATTCTCAGAGGGAACACATAATGTTTCTAATAAGTGTTAACACGCCATTGGCGGGTAATTACAAGAGCCGCTCTTGCTCTGAATCTTATAAAGTTATCTCACTCGGCCGGCTCACCCTGCTCCGGATCTCCTGCGGTTTGGATCTGAAGGTTGCCGATTTCCTAGTTGTAGTTAGAGACGGCAGCAAAGGTCCCTTCAAAGAAAGGGGAGGCATCGAGATCACCAGGGAAAAGATCTTTGCTTCGGGCGTGTGTTAGGTCTTTACATTCGTAAAGAGGCCCGTGGATCCGTTTGTCTTCCTGGTCGTATGCTGCTTGGTAGCTCTTCAGATCCTCCGCCGCCTCATCAGCCATGACAGACGCCAGGTAGCGAGAGTCCTTGACGACTTTGAAGTAGTCTTCGTCAAGAAACTCTGAGCCGTCCACTTTTTTCGAAGGGTACCCGCCCATCATTTCGGCTGCCGTAAGATCCGGCGCGAATGCCATGGCCCGGCTCAAGCCCGCGACGGCTCCAGAGCGGAAGGCTGACTTCTTCAGCTCTTGTATTTGCTTGGGCACCATTGAGAACAGCTCTAATACCCCTTTCAGGGCCTTGGGAATCTTTTCCTTGTATTGTATGCTCTTGATGGTAAATATTGCACCGCAATACAGTTGCCGGAAGAAACATGTGAGTCGTCAGTTATTTCATGAAAGATGATCAGTAAGGAGTACGGTACGATTGAATTACCAAATAAGGCGGCAGACATCTTGGCGATGTGCCATTTGAGCCCTTGGAGCTCCTCAGCAACGGCGATGAGCCGCTGATCGGCATCATCTGCCCGTTTTGTCAGCGCGGCTTTCTCCGACTCAGCCGCCTCTTTTAAGGATGTTAGCTCGGTGGTGACCTTTGATAATTCTTCGGCTAAGAGCCGGCATCTCTCGTCAGCAAGGCTTCGCGCTTCTTGTTGAGCTGCCAAGTTTGTTTTAAGATCCGCCAACTGAGAGCCGGCGGTGTTCAGAGCGTCCTGTGCATATTAAAACAAAGTATAAGCTATTGCAGCAGCAAGAGTGTTCATATACATAAGGATCCACAGTTCAAGTTTTACAAGTCTCAAACAGATTGCAAGCAATCTATTTGACACTTGGGGGCTAATGTATATTTCATCTGTTCAAGTCTACAGTTCCAGCTCAGCTTCCTAGAAATTGACCCGGAACTTGGGGGCTACACATTGGCTCTTTTCTGATCTCAAAAGTCCCAACTCAAATAAAATTTGAGCCGGCCCTTGGGGGCTACACTACGCTTCTGTTCAAACTAAGAAAGTCCCGACTCAAATAAAATTTGAGCCGGCCCTTGGGGGCTACATTTGGTAGTATACAAGTGTTGACAGTATCTAAAGCAGAAGTGTTTTCTACATAACCTTCGAAAGAAGACCCGAATTCAACTCTATGTTAGATTAAATCCGGCCCTTGGAGGCTGGGGAAGGTTATGGCTGAAGGAAGGTAACATACCTCATATTTTGCCTTCATCATGCTGACCAGCCGAAGTTCCAAGTCTCGGCTGGTATTGACCCGGTTCATGTAGCCAGAGTGGAGTTCTTCGGATGTCATCTTATTGTACGACGAGTCAAAATCAAGTTTCCGTGAGGCTTCAGAAGGCTCAGTATGCCGGGTTAAGACATGTGCTGGCGAAGGAGACTTCTGGGCAGACCCGGTGATGATGACATCCGGAGTCGCAGGAGTTTTGGCGGGTGTAATCGGCCTTGAAGGAGCAGCTGGGGAGGGTTCCATGATAACGTCATCTGCTGCCGGCTCAATGGAGGCCGCTGGTGGAGCTTCCTCTTCTACTGGAGTTTCCTCCGGTTGTCCAAGATACGGTTGAGCCGGGGCCGGCTGTTCAGGCTCTTGAGTGTCAAGGACAGGGCCGGAAGAAGGTTGATTGGTCTTGCGGCGTTTCGCCTGAGCACTGCAAAGTAAAGGGTCAACATTTAAAAGGAGACTGGTATTTCATTAAAACATCCGGATATTTTGATACTTACAGAGGAGTGATCTTTGGTGGAGGTATGACTGATGCAGAAGAGTCACCGGAAGAGGGCGTCTTCTGAAAAAGCAAGACATGGAAATGATAAGACGCTTAGACATGAAGAGAAACGAAAAAGGGAAGTACGGATATTAACCTCTGCGGGCCGCTTCTTAGGAGCCGACGAGTTGGGTAGTCCCGATGCAAGCTCTGTAGAGCCGGTGCTTTGGGTCTGACGTCGTTCAGATTGCTGTTGCTTTTTTAAGAAGAAATCGGGAGCCAGATGAGCGAGAGGGTGAGATAGAGGAAATTTTCTAACGACTCGACGCGGCTTTCGGAAGAAATATTCTGAGTCGGAATACATGCAAGTTACCTCAGGAGCGTTGGTGTGACTGGTTTCTACTTCGTCATGTGAGACACGGAAAAACATTAATGAAGAACTGGCAAGACAAAGAGTCAAGTAAATAAAGTTACAGATCTTACCTCCGACTCTGAGGAGGCCGGGTGTTCGAGCCAGTTCTCTTGAGGAGCTGCCTTTCTTTGTTTCTTGGTGGCGACTTTATTTTTGGTTGCCTTCGGAGGAGGAACGTATTCCTTCTTCCAGAAGTCCGAGTCAGCCTGTGCAAATTGAATTGGAGGAAGGATATCAAGCTTTGAAAAGGAGTATGTAAACATATAACATACGGAAGAAAGATAAAAATACTCACAAGAGGTGCTGGGTTGGTCGCGCAGAAGGGCGCTAGGCCAATGGTGCTGCAAGAGCCGGAGGTCTCGTGCACGAGACTTCGGACGGTCATACAGATGTCGTCCTCAGTCAAGGTGGAGGCGCTGAAGCACAGCTCGCTATCATACTGTCCTGGATATTCATACATGAGCCGGTTCCGGCGGCTCAGAGGCATGATCCGCCATTCCACCCAGCAGCGGATAAGGTCAGTTCCAATGAGACCATTGGCCAGGTGGGCTTTTACTCTGGCGTGAGGCTTCTCATATCTGGCACGGTCAGCGGCCGGGAGCCGGTCGGGCAGTGAGGTATCGGTCGAGAGCCGGGAAGGGCGATAACCCAGCAGACGATGTTCCGTGTCAGGAGGTGTGTCTTTGCAATAGAACCACGTCTTATTCCAATCCTTTGGGTGGCTGGGAATCTGAATAGCCGGAGAGGTGATGCCCCTCCAGCGCTGGATGGTGATCCCTCCGAGTTCCAGACTTGGCCCACTCTTGTACTCAGTCTGGCGGTTGGCGTAGAAAAACTCTCGAAAGAATCCGACTCATGGCCTTGATTGAAGATACGCCTCACAGAGGACTTGAAAATGGCAAATATTTGATACGGAATTCGGTGCCAGGTCTTGGGGATGCAGCTTGTATAAATGGAGAATGTCCCGAAAGAACTTTGATCCGGGTGGCACGAATCCCCGATCGATATGATCCGTAAAGACTACAACCTCACCTTTCTTTGGTACGGGGCGGGTCTCATCACCCAGAACCTGCCAGTTGAGCACTTCCTTCGGAGGAAGGGTGCCAGCAGCTACTAGATTGGACAGATACTCCTCGGTCACGCAGGAGCCGACCCAATTGCAAGAATTGGTGGCGCGTGTCATGTTGGCGGCTTAAGAGTACTGGGCAAAAGGAAATTATGACTAGTCAGATAAGAGCAGATAGCAACAGCGGCTTACAAATTACAGGGTTCTAAAAATTGATGCTTTGGAAGGCCCGGCTGATAATAGCCGGAGGGAGTCTAGCGGCTCACTATGGACAGATGAGCCGGAAGTCAATCAAGACCCGGGCAAACAGGTTCCACAAATTGTTACTAAAGTTTTGGATCTACCGAAGCAGGAAAAAGAGTTCTATGTCGACCTAAGCGAAGAACAGTGGGAAATGAAAAATTGGCCTACAGCCCTAACAGCCCACGCATTGCGCGCGGACGGACCACGTTTGGCAGCGGTGGTGACGACACGACCTAAAGGACGCACGAGAGGGCCTAATACTTGGCCGTGCGGCCGCATCGGAGATCGGAAACGCACGGCGGAGGTCCGCCGGAGGAAACCCTACTTTCTATCGATCTAAGCTACGGGAAAGAGACACTTACCGGAGATGGAGACGGTGGAGGGCGAGATTCTGGTCCGAACAGGTCGATGCAATGGCCTGTGTTGGCGATGAACAAGCGGCGGCGCTGGAGCGAAGTGGATGAGCTCGGGCGACGGGCGGCGGCAAGAAGAAGAAGAAGGGGCACACGAGCTGGAATGAGTCATTTTGACCCGTGCGGGTCCTATTTAACAGGTGAACGGTGCGGAATCCCAGGCGTCAACACCGGTCTTGCCGAAACGGACGCCTCGATTCTCGGTAAGCGGTTAAATGCGAAAGATTCGGTGATACGTCAGCGTATTTGTGACGTCACGCCGGGTCATACGTGGCAACTCTCAGACAATTACAAGAGACGGATGAAATGAGCTGGCTCACTTCAACCTGGGGCCTAATGTTGGGGATATAACCCCATGATATGACCCGGCTGGAAGGTTCCGGTTGATAGCATTGGATGTAAGCTGACCCACGAAGACATGTATCAGCTAGAGGCCCAAGAACTTTGGCGGCTCCTGATGTGGGACGGACGGCGGAGACCCGGACGCGCAAGACCTTCCAAAGGATAACTTGGCTGGTAAGATAGAGATAGATTCGAAGATGTAAACATGATCCAACTGTACAATTGTAAGACCCGATGGTTCTGACCTCTTATATAAAGGCAGAGTCGGGGCAGCTTAGAGGTAGGTTATCGAAAACTAGGTCAAGCTTCTAGCCCCTTGTAATCGATATAACAAGAAATAACAACACAAGCAAGACGTAGGCTTTTACCTCGACTTGAGGGGCCAAACCTGGGTAAACTCGTGTCCTTTGTCTCAACCAACCCCTTTGAGTCCACTACCATGGAGATGGCTCCGAACTCAAGTCTGGTAACCCGGACATCTGCCGTGACAAAACCACGACAGTCGGGCTCTTGCTTTCGCTCCTGGTCTGACAGCCACCGAGATGATGGAGGGCTTTCCATTAACAAACGAAGACGGCTCGGAGTTCACTGATGCGGACTATAGCCAGTGCATGAAGGAATCCCGGGTCTTGTCTTTTGTTCTGGCGGAAGAGGTCGACTTATCCAGTTATCAGGCGGCTGACGACGCAGAGCAGAAGAGGGTCCGTGGCCCTTTGTATGAGTGCAAAGAGTTGACGCCGGCTCGGAGTAAGGATCTCTTTGCTCCAGAACTTGACCCGTCGCCTTTTTTCGAAGGCTCTTTTGCAGCTCTAACAAATTGCAATTGGGATTTGGATAACCTCTAGATCAAGGCCCCAGAAGAGTAGGCGCAGGATGACCCGGCCTCTCATTGAAGTTTTTGCTTTTAAACTTCTGAGAAACAGCACATGTAACGACCCTCCGTGGGCGGTAAAACTTGGCAACACCTTTTGGCTCCTGTTGAGAGCACTTTTGTAATAGCTGAGAGATAACTTTGCCCTATTTTGAATGCAGTGTCTTCGCGCACTTTTTAAAGTTCGGCTGTATATTTTTTCTTCTTTCTGTGCTTTATCTCATGCTTTACCGGCTCTACATTGGCTGATCACTCCTCTGTATTGAGCTTTTATGACGAGAGGTGCTTGTTCTTGAAGATGCCATGCCTTCTCCAGAAAATTAGATCCGGCCAATAACTTTGAAACTTGAAACTTGTCAACCGGAGCAGCATGACTCCGGGTCTTGTAAGACGAACTCATTCGAGAACCGGTTGTCGTAGGGTAATGTAAGCTATACCTGAAGGTAAGAAGCCTCCATTGACAACCGCGGCTAATGATGAGCCGGAAGCGGCATAAAGCCGGCTGTTTGAAGGGTAATGTAAGTTATACCCAAAGGTAAGAAGCCTCCTTTTAACAGCAAATGTTGTATGCACGGACGCCGGCTGTCGATGGGTAATGTAAGCTATACCCATAGGTAAGAAGCCTCCATCAACAACTGCGGCTAATAATTAACTGGAAACGGCATAAAGCCGGCTGTTTGAAGGGTAATGTAAGCTATACCAAAAGGTAAGAATCCTCCTTCAACAGCTACAGTTGATAAGCAACTAAGTTTTGGCGTAAAACGCCGGGTGTTAGGGTGAGATAAGCGAACCCGTCGGTAAGAAGGCCCCTTCGACAACCACGGTTAATAAGTAACCGGAAGTGGCATAAAGCCGACCGTTAGGGTGAGATAAGCGATACCCGTCGGTAAGAAGCCCCCTTCGACGGTCGTAGTTGATAAGCAACTGGAATTTGGTGTACGCGCTGGTTTGTCTTAGGGTAATGTAAGCTATACCAAAGGTAAGAAGCCTCCATCGACAACCGCGTTTAATGTAACCAAATTGGGCATAAAGCTGGCTGTGCAAGGGTAATGTAAGCTATACCCGAAGGCAAGAAGCCTCCTTGCAACAGCGTTTTAATGTAACCAAATTGGGTATAAAGCTGGCTGTGCAAGGGTAATGTAAGCTATACCCGAAGGCAAGAAGCCTCCTTGCAACAGCGTTTAACTTATATCGAACCGGATGACGGCTCAGTATTCGGCTGTTAAAGCCGTCTTAGCTCAAAACTTGAACCGGAAAGAACTCATCTTTCTTGGGAAAGGATGTATACGAGAGCAAAGGCCCCAGTCTTTGCAGGGATGCTAAATTTTATTCACATAAATATGATATGTACAATGATAGCGGCTTTCAACATCTGTTAAGTGAAATAAGGTCGCAGGTGTGCGACATTCCATGGTCGTTGGGTCTCCTGACCCGCTGTGTCCGACTCATCTCGGATATCAATGAGGTAATATGACCCATTGTTAAGGTTTCGACTGATCACAAAAGGCCCCTCCCATGACGGAGACAACTTATGCATTCCTGATTGGTCTTGAATCAACCGGAGCACCAAGTCACCTTCCTGGAATGTCCGGGTCTTCACCCTGCGGCTATGATAGCGTCGCAGGTCTTGCTGATAAATCGCCGACCTAGCTGCTGCTAGCTCTCGTGCTTCATCCAAGGCATCCAATGCATCTTGGCGTGCCACTTCATTGTCTGTCTCAACATAAGCCGCCACCCTTGGTGAGTCGTGTCGGATGCTCCTAGGCAAAACCGCCTCGGCACCATACACCATAAAGAAAGGTGTGAAACCTGTAGACCTATTAGGGGTAGTTCTTATGCTCCATAAGACAGAGGGAAACTCGTCCACCGAACATCCAGGTGTCCGTTTCAAAGGAACCATGAGCCGTGGTTTCACCCCTCTTAAAATTTCCTGATTGGCTCGCTCTGCCTGCCCGTTGGACTATGGATGTGCCACGACTAAAACATCAAGCCGGATATGCTCCTTATCACAAAACGCTTTCATAGCTCCCTTGGATAGATTCGTTCCATTATCAGTAATGATGTTGTGCGGGTAAGCAAAGCGGTAAATCAGCTTCTTGATGAATAGAACCGCCGTAGCCGTGTCACATTTGCTGACCGACTCTGCCTCTACCCACTTAGTAAATTTATCAACCGCCACTATGAGGTGTGTTTTCTTGTCCTTAGACCTCTTGAAAGGCCCGACCATGTCAAGCCCCCGGACCAAAAACGGCCAAGTAATTGGTATCATCCCCAATTCTTGAGCCGGAACATGAGCACGCCGGCCAAACTTCTGACAGCCGTCACACCTGCAGACTAAGTCCTCTGCATGCTTGTGAGCCGTCAACTAGAAAAACCCATGTCGGAAAGCCTTGACCACCAAAGATTTTGACCGCTCTCCTGAATCACCAGCATGAATTTCACTCAAAATCTGCCGGCCCTCCTCTGGTGAGACGCAACGCTGAAAGACACCCGTCACACTGCATTTATGTAACTCATCATTGATAATCGTCATAGACTTAGAACGCCGGGTGGTCTTCCTGGCCAGATCCTCATCCTGAGGTAACTCGCCACGTGTTAAGTACGCCAAATAAGGAATAGTCTAGTCTGGGATAGCGTGTAGAGCCGCTACCAACTCCGCCTCCGGGTCAGGAATAGCCAGATCCTCCTCAGAAGGTGTTTTGACAGTCGGATGATGCAAGACGCCCAGAAAAACATTAGGTGGTACCGGCTTTCATTGAGAACCTAACCGTGATAAGGCATCAGCCGCCTCGTTCCTGCGACGATCAATATGATCCACCTGATATCCCTTGAAGTGACCTGCAATGATATCAACCGCCTGTCGATAAGCCACCATCCGTGGATCCTTGGAATCCCAAGTACCTGAAACTTGCTGAGCCACAAGGTCTGAGTCGCCCAGACACCTGACCCGGCTTAAATTCATCTCTTTAGCGACTCTGAGACCATGAAGCAGAGCCTCATACTCAGCCGCATAATTAGTGCAAGGAAACATCAGCCGGAGCACATAAAAAAACTTATCACCCTTCGGGGAGGTGAGAACAACCCCTGCTCCGGACCCCTTTAACTATTTAGATCCATCAAAGTGTATAGTCCAGTATGTTTTGTCCGGCTTTTCTTCAGGAGCTTGACACTATGTCCAATCATTTATGAAATCCACCAAAGCTTGGGATTTTATCGTCGTACGAGGAACATACTTGATATTAAGAGCTCCCAGCTCTAAGGCCCACTTGGCAATCCTCCTCGTGGCCTCTCTGTTTTGAATGATATCTCCCAACGGGGTAGAACTGACCACAGTTATCTGGTGCCTTAGAAAGTAGTGTTTTAACTTGCGGTTGGCCATGAAAACTCCATATACCAGTTTCTGCCAATGTGGATATCTCTGCTTAGATTCTGCCAAGACCTCACTGATATAATAAACTGGCCTTTGCACAGGGTACTCTTTTCCTACCTCCTTGCACTCAACCACAATCGCAACGCTGACCGCTCTGTTGTTAGCCACCACATAAAGGAGCAACGGTTCTTTCTCAGCCGGAGCGACTAACACTGGCGGCTCAGTCAACTGCTTCTTAAGAGCTTCAAGTGCTTCAGCCGCTGCCTTGCTCCATGCAAACTTGTCTGTCTTCTTCATCATCTGGTATAAGGGAATAGCCTTCTCCCCAAGCCGGCTATGAACCGGCTCAACGCAGCAATCCGTCCTGCAAGGCGCTGAACATCATTAATGTAAGTTGGCTCTCCCAGAGAAGTGATAGCCTTAATTTTATCCGGGTTAGCCTCGATGCCCCGCTCAGAGACCAAGAAACCCAAAAGCTTTCCTGCTGGAACACCAAAAACACACTTTGTCGGGTTAAGCATCATCTTGTAGACCCGGATATTATCAAAAGTTTCCTCCATATCCTCCAAAAGAGTTTCCTTCTTTCTGGATTTAACCACAATGTCATCCACATAAGCATGAACATTACGGCCAATCTGACTGTGAAGGCAGTTCTGTACACATCGTTGGTAAGTCGCCTGGGCACTCTTTACAAGGAATATGCTCATACACGACGCTATTTTTTCATCGCTACATCGTCACGGTTTTTACGATCTCACGACGAAAAACCAAGCGTCGAAAACGAAGCGTCAAAAACGGACAGCAGCGACGTTTTGATCGAAATCGTCGTAACTTTTACGACGATTCTTGGATCGTCGTAACCTTTACGACGATCCTAAATCGTCGTTGGCAACCTAACCCAGTCCTACGTGGCAGTCCTACATGGTAAAATTACGACGAAATCAAAACGTCATGGTTGAAATCAGCCCAACCCATTTCAATTGATCACATGGGCTGATTTTATTTTTTTGGGCTTTTTCTTATTGGGCTTCTTTTTGGACCTTAGCCTATTTGCAGCCACTTTAGTATTTTTTTTCAAAAAAAATTTTGGGCCCTGGCCTTTTAGTGCCCATATACATTTGGTCCATTTTCAGTTTTAGCCTTTTTTCATTTTTGAATTCAGCAACTTTTTTTCTTTTATGCTGCCCATACAACTTTGAAGCCCATACACATAAATCTGAGCCCATACAACTTTGAAGCCCATACACATAAATCTGAAGCATCTCATCCCACATCACAAAGTTTGAAGCACAACCACAACTATATAGCCTACAGCATAAATCTGATAATATATAGCCCACACCATAAATCTGTAGCACAATCAAAATATGTAGCACAACCACAAATCTCAGCCAACACCATAAATATGTAGCACAACCAAAATCAAATACCAAAACCACCTAGTTATCAAGTGCACAAGAACTGCTACCAAAATCTAATTCCAAGATCTGTTATCAAGTACTGCTACCAAAATCTAATAGCAAAACCACCTAGTTCCCTGTTTTGGCTCCAAGCAGGGCCATCAACTGAGCGTACTTCGCATCGTTTTCTTCCACCTTCTTGAGCAGCAGCTCATATGACTTGTCGCGTTCAGCTTGTGCAGCTTCAGCTTCAGCTTCTGCTGCCTTCCTCTTCATGGCATCCATCTCTTCACGCATGACTTCACTTCGTTGATGCGACATCTCGAGCTGCTCTTGTAGATCCAGCACACGGGCATTGACAGCAGCATTTGACTTGCTAGACTTGTCAGTAGAGTTTGGCTGCAGACCAACATTCTTCAAGAATTTGCTTGATGGGCGATGCTTGGTCAGAACTTCCGCAACAACTGAAACAGAAGACTTTCGCTCTTCGCCTTCTTGTACAGGAGCAGTCATCTTCTCTTCCATCTCAATCTGAAAGATAATGGATGCATTGAGAAACAGTTTAAATCAATGAGAAAGAAAGCAAAATAAGCAGACAATAATGAGGAAAGCATGTATGAGCAATACTTATACAGAAACTAAGGTAGGAACATAAGCAGACATACTTATGCTTCCAGAAACTACATAAAACCAGAAACTAAAGAGATAATGAAACTACATACAGAAACTACTTATACAGAAATTATGTATTCATTATCTTTTCATTTCATGCAGGGAATATGATTTGCTAGAAGTTTTTCTCAGTGGAATAATCACATTCAGATCAGACATATACAATCATAGTCTATATATCAATAATCATGGAGATATTGATGGGGACGAAGAGGTATCTTGAAGTTGATTACGTATGAATTTCTATCACCCTTCAAAGATAAAAGATTTAAGTACTGATGTCATGCCTCTTACTTTTACATACTATTGGAAGCACACTCAGCAGCCCTAAGCACAAATTAGCTTCAAAAGACACAACAGACTTATTGTAATGTAAACCTATAGTTATGCAAAGGGGGTAAAATGAACACATTCTTTAATACTACAGTTATTTCTATTTGTAAAATTGTTTTTAGTTTGATACTGTAATTTAGCAAAGGGGGTAAAATGAACACATTCTTTAATACTACAGGTATTAGAACGCGGACACTACTGCTGCAGTGAACAGAAACTGTGGGAACAGTGCGACACTATTTTAGAGAACAGCCTTTTCCTTTGTTTCATTCATTTTCATCTCCGCGAAACCCGTCACAGGGTTCGAAGCACATACTGGAAGCAGGGACAGAACAGGGAAGCTCCCAGTGTGTTCTAGTTTCTCCTGCCCTTGTTTACTTATATTAATGTGTTGAAATTCAGCCTTTGCGCTTGCTCTCATGTTTCATTGCACTGGTCAGGCTCTCTTTGGATTGTTAACATTTTGTAAAAATGATACTATATACCAGTGATCTTTCTAACATAGTAACAGGCATTTTACTGGTTGATACAATAAAATGTTGGACACAAAAGGAGCTGATGCATATACTACTTATAGTGGCTCATTCAGAAACAAATCCATGTTTTTCACTCCTAGATCATACAACGGTATAGCACATGAGGCCAGAAACAAATCCATGGAAGATTACTTACTATAGCAACTTGAACATCCTCCGAGAATCCGTGTTTGGTGCTGTTGTGTGTCACCTTGAAAATGTCAAATGCAGACAACACTTCACCCTTTCTTTGCTCTTGCTGAAATGTTTTTCAACAACAACCCAACCATTAGCTTTTGCAACAAATTGATGCTTATGTCTAAAGGAAAACAACTAAAGGAACAACAGTGTTGATCTTACAGTTGCATGCACATGAGCAACATAGCATCTTGAACCAGTTCTCTGCGCAAACTTGACTTTTGTTCGTTTAAGCTTGTTATTGGCACATGTCTCCTACATATGTGCACATGAGATCATCATTTCCATACACTAAAGCAAATCACACAGTTTGCATGGGCAAGGTAAAGCAACAGTCAAGCATTTACATACCTTGTGTCTTGGACTTGACCACAGCTCGACCAGCCTTTGCCATTCAGTATCTGTTATGTCAGAAACAGGGGACTTGATGCTAACTTTGCTTGCTTCGACTTTGTCAAAGTACTCCTTGACATGATGGCGTCTGTTCCTCAACGAATTCTTCAAGATATCAGTGCATGCGTACTGAACGACACTTGATTCCGTGTCCATCTCAAAATTTGCCTACAAAGGCAGCAAACAAGAGAAGTACCAAGATTAACCATCATATGAGATGTATAACAGGGAATAAAGACCACATTCAGCAACAAGATAGTTAGCTTACAGATACTTTTCCTATATAATTCTCCACGAGACTTGGGTTCTTTTTATACTCCTTGAAGTGAGGAAGCAGCGGCATATGAGCTCTCGCAATGAGGCCACCCTCAGATGCTAGCTTCGCAGCCTGCACGGGCTTCTCCGGATGCCTCATCCCTTCAGCGATTTCAATTCTTACTTTTTCTCCCATTGCACGTGTCAAATTTTCTAGCCCTTTGCCATTCCTAGAAATCTTGACCACAGCAACAGCGCCTGAAAAGGATACATTCAAACATTAGTCGAGACTAATAGTCACCCATACATGCATTGCTTACATTTGGAAAATGAACTAGTAAGAAAAGAAAACTAGATGAACATGCCTTCATCACCCATTGGCTGCTCAGGTTCTCTAGAAAGGACTGCCAAGTTCAACTCATGGCCATGATTGCTGACCACAGAAGGTGCGACGGGGCTGAGGTCCATGCACATCCTGCTTCCTTCTTCCATGGAGGCCAACTCATCATCAGTTCGCAGTGGTCCTTGACCCTTCTGCAGCGGAATAAGACGACCGAACGACGGACACCTCTGATAGTGTTGTACTGCAGATTTATGATGCTTTTGAGCTGACCATAGAAGTCGATGTCGGCGCCTTCATGTTCTCCCTCGGTAAAAATTCCACTATTCTGTGACTTTCGATCTTTCTCGCGGTCAACAGTGTGGTACCAGACACCATCAACAATACACGCAGAATACAATCTCACTCGCTTATCCGGTTCACATGCCAAGGCAAAGAGATCAGCACTAACATTGTTCTTCTCATGTAATTTTCCAATCTGCACAAATAAAACCAGGGTGAATAACACAAATGAAAAATTACTTGTCAATTGATCAAATGCTAAATATCTCACATGAGTCTTAAACCATTGAGAAAATCCCTTCGCAAGCCATTTATCAACATTGATGATACCTTGCTGGTTCAGCTCTTCCTTGCACAAGCTGTAATGCCAACAAAATAATAAATTAAAGCATCAGGCCTAAATAATGGGTTCATTCCAACCAGAGAAAAATGATACAATTAAGTGCACAAGAGATGCCATACTCGATATAGGGTTGAACCTCAGGGCAACTTCTGAGGACATACCAAACCATCTTGTCATAGTCATCACCAGCAGGCACGTAATCTGAACCTCCAAGAAAGCTCACACCATGCTTGAAAACCGAGAGATCACCACCTTGCGAATCATCCCGCTCTCTGTTTCTACCCAGTCGATTAAATCTCGTTTCCACATCGTCAAAGTACCTCGAGCAAAATGTCAAGCACTCATCGACAATATATGCTTCGGCAATGGATCCCTCCGGTCTGGCCGTGTTCCGCACATACCGCTTCAGTGTAAGCAGCCTTCTTTCGATCGGGTACATCCAGCCGTATTGTATAGGTCCTCTAAGCATTGCCTCTTCAGGTAAATGGATGGCCAAATGAACCATAACAGTGAAGAAAGATGGAGGGAAAATCTTCTCCAGCTTGCAAAGGATAATTGGGATTTCTTTTTCAAGTCTTTTCAGAACATCTAGCTTCAGTGTTTTGCAGCACAACTCTTTAAAGAAATTCCCTAGCTCAGCAACCGCTTCATATATTTCCTTATCCATCAAACCTTGGAGTCCCGCCGGTAAAATCCTTTGGAGCTGGATGTGACAATCATGTGTTTTCAGGCCTTGCAGCTTGCATCCATCAGGAGAAACACATTTTTCTAGGTTCGCGGCGTACCCATCTGGAAATCTCACATTCATTATATATTCACAGAATGCAAGCTTTTCTTCTTTAGTCATCGTATACCATGCTTCTGGCATTTCGAATGACTCTCCGTCTTCAGAAGGCTATAGGTGCAAATCTTCTCTTATGCCCATGTCTTCCAAATCTAGCCTGGAGTTAACCGTGTCCTTTGTCTTTCCTTCAATATTCAGAAATGTCCCTAGCAGATTCTCACATATGTTTTTCTCGATGTGCATAACATCGAGATTATGCCTGAACTTTAGGTATTTCCAGTACGGGAGGTCCCATAGAATAGACCTCCGGTCCCAACATTGACCCTGCTGACGCTTTCTTTTCTTTCCATGCTTTCCTGGTCTCACATCTTTGACCTTGTCAAGTTGCTGCTCAAGCTCTTCTTGAGTGAATTGTGCTGGCTTGTCACGAGTTTCAGCCTCGCCATTAAAATCCTTGCTTTTCCGCCAAGGATGCTTGCGACTAAGAAAACGGCGGTGCCTAGTAAAGCATATCTTGCTCCTTATTCTCTTTGAGCAAGGGTCCTTGTCACAACGAACGCATGCTTGATACCCCCCTGTGGCCCTCCCCAATAAAGTGTGCAGCGCCGGGTAATCATGGATGCACCATAAGATCGCAGCACGTAGATTGAACTTTTTGGGACTTCCGGCATCATACGTAAGTACACCCTTCCATAGCAGGAGGAGTTCATCTACGAGGGGCTCCATAAAGACATCAAAATCCTTGCCGGGAGAATTTGGACCCGGAATCAGTAACACCATCATGACGTTGGACTGATCCATACATGCCCATGGCGGAAGGTTGTATGGAATCACAAACACAGGCCACATACTATAGGATGTGCTCATCTTTCCAAATGGATTAAAACCATCACCGGCAATGCCGAGTCTAAAGTTCCTTGGATCAACGGCAAATTCTTTATCTATTTTGTCCAACTCTTTCCATGCCTCCCCGTCAGCTGGATGGCTGAGTTCACCCTCCACAGCTTTCCGATTTAGCTTGTGCCATTGTACCTCCTCCGATTCTTTCTTTGAAATAAACATCCTCTGCAGCCTTGGAATCAAAGGAAAGTGCCTCAATACCTTCACCGGTATCCGCTTCTTCCCATCAGCATTTTTCCACCTGGAGGCATTACATTTTGGACACTCGTCGTAGTGGGCAAACTGCTTCCGAAACAAGACACAGTTATTCAGGCAGACATGAATTGAAACATAGCCAAGTCCCAATCTGCTGGTTATACTCAATGCTTCATCATAAGATTTGGGAATTTTGCTATCTGGATATTGCAAGGTCATGACACGGAGTAATCCGTTGAATTGAGCATTGGTCATCCGGTAGAAAGACTTGGCGTGAAGTAACTTCACGGTGAAGAAAAATCTGGACAATTTACCACCATTACTACCTGAGCGCTTCGCCTCCTCTAACAGCTCGGCAAAGATTGTCTTCTGTCGATCACCTTGTGGTTCTGAATAGTAGAAATCCTTTAACAGCTCAGGAATTCTGTCATCTTCATTTCCACCCTCCTCAAAACCAGCACCCGCTGGCGGATCATCTTGTACAAAATCATTGCCTTCATCAACATGGTGTGGGTCTGCATCAGGTTCAGGTTCAGGTTCAGCATGTAAATGTTCTCCATGATAGACCCACCGATCATATGTGCTTGCCATCCCATAAATCAACAGATGAGCCTCTACAGTTCCTAGAGGTTGTTGTGCACGGTTGAGACAGCTCCGACATGGGCAAAGAACGTGAGCATCCTCGGCAGCACTTGTGCGAACAAATTGCATAAATTCTTCGACTCCTTTTGTATGTTCAGCGGAAAGCCTTCTAAGTCCTCCTTTAATCCAGCTCCTGTCCATCTGCCAAAGACCAAAAAATGTTGCAACTTAGTATCAATCAAAGCTCAGAGACCAACAGTAGCTAGCAAAAAGCAAACCAAACCTAGATAAATCAACAGTGAGCAATATTATCAATATTGTTTGCATTCAAAGCTAGCAGTAAAAGGCACAATTTTACTACAATGGATTCAGGAGAGAATTTGTTCATCTGAGACAATGGCTTTTGAAATGAGAACAATTTTATTTGGGATATATCATATACTCCAGGAGCAAGGAAAGTGATTTAGGCTGATTTAAACAATGGATTATTAAAGAGCAATGCTAGAACCCACTACTGCAACATTCGTCCATGAAACAAAATACTTAAGCAAATTAATTTGGCCACGGACCATTCATCCATGTTCAGGAAGAAGCAACATTCATCCATGTTCATGAAGAAGCAGGGGAAGAAGTAACCTCATACCTCGAAGAAGCAGGGGATGAAGTGCGCGCCGCCGCCGCCGGACCAGACCTCCGCCGCTCAGAGCCCCACACCAGCTCCCTCCGCAGCTCCCTCCGCCGCTGCCCGCCCCCTCCGTTGGTCACAGCCGCACCAGCTCCCTCTGCCGCTGCCCGCCCCCGCACCAGCCCCCTTCGTTGGTCACGGCCGCACCAGCCACCGCCGCCAGTCTCCTTCGCATCAGCCCCCGCCACGGTCACCAGATCCGCCGCCGGACTCGTTTTCTAAAAACCGCATCCCTCTGTCTGTTAGATTAGGGAAGAGCAGTTGTATCTATCTAAATTTACTATATATAAATTTAGTTGTATCAACTAATAGAAGCAGAATGGCTAGCGCAGTGGTGCGGACCATGAGTTCTGGGCAGAGAGATCGTGAGTTCGAGTCCCATGGTGCTCGAATTTTTGCAATTTACCGGCGTGGTGCACACGATGTGGACAGACCACAAACAAGCGCATTAGCAAGCCCAATATAAAAGTAAGATGAAAAAAAAATAGCCAACAGAAAAGTGATATAAAAAAATTCAATACATTTTATGATGTTTTTATAATCGTCGTAAAAATTATGTTAGAACATGTTACGACGTTTTTATAATTGTCGTAAAAATTATGATGATTTCATCTTATGCGGTTACGACGTTTTTGACTCACATCGTCATAATTTATATGTAGATTTGATCCCCTCAAACGGTTTACGACGATCTCGGATGAAATCGTCATAGATTTATGACGAATTCATCAACGACATCTTAAAAAACGTCATCTATGAGCATATTTCTTGTAGTGCGCCGTCTTCTCCTGGTCTTTAACCGCCATCTTGATCTGATGATAACCCGAATAAGCATCCAGGAAACACACACTTTCACACCCTGCGGTCGCATCAATGATCTGATCAATACGAGGGAGTGCAAACGGATCAGCCGGACAAGCCTTATTAAGGTCCGTGTAATCCACACACATACGCCACATGCCGTTCTTTTTAAGCACCAGCACCGGTTTAGCCAGCCACTCCGGGTGAAAGACTTCAACGATGAAACCCGTCGCCAAGAGCCGGGCAACCTCCTCTCAAATGGCCTTGCGCCTCTCTTCATTAAACCGCCGCAGAAACTGTTTGATCGGCTTGAACTTCGGATCCACATTAAGGTTGTGCTCAACGAACTCTCTCGGTACACCCGGCATGTCAGAAGGTTTCCATGCGAAGATGTCCCGATTCTCACAGATGAATTCGATGAGCGCGCTTTCCTATTTGGGATCCATATGAGCTCCAATGATAAACTGCTTGGATGAGTCGCCCGGAGTAAAATCCACCGCCTTAGTATCATCCGCCGAAAATTTAAGGGGCGACTCAACCTCTGTAGTAGGCTTCTTCAGCGGGGTCATATCCTCCGGGTCAACGTTCTCCTTGTAAAACTTAAGCTCTTCCTGGGCGCAACTAGACTCTGCATAAGCCGCATCTCCTTCCTCGCACTCAATAGCCGTATTCCGATTACCATGAACGGTAATTGTACCATTTAAACCGGGCATCTTGAGTTGTAAGTAAACATAACAAGGCCTAGCCATAAATTTGGCGTAAACCGGCCTCCCAAACAGAGCATGATAGGGACTCTTGATCTTAACCACCTCAAACCACAAGGATTCCACCCTGTAGTTATACTCATCGCCAAAGGCCACTTCCAAAGAGATCCTGCCCACCGGGTATCCTGACTTACCCGGGACCACACCGTGAAAGACGGTGGAAGAAGGTTTAAGATCCTTGTCAAGCAACTTCATCCGCCGGAAGGTGTCATAATAAAGGATGTTGATATTCCTGCCTCCATCCATGAGCACCTTGTTCACCATATAACCATTCACTTGAGGGGCTACCACCAAAGCAAGCCGGCCCGGGTCATCCACCCGCGACGGGTGATCCTCTCGGCTCCACGTTATGTCATATTCAGACCACTGCAAATACTACGGGAGAGCCGGCGCAACCGTGTTGACCGCTCGCTTCCGCAACTTCTGGTCTCGTTTACTGTGACCGGTCATGAATACGTGATACTGTCCGGAACTGAGCTATTTCGGGTTACTCTGATACCCGAATTGATTGCGCTGTTGCTGCTGATTATTTGTTGTTGTTGTTGCCAGGATGCTATTGATGTCCCCCTTGGCTATTCTGACCCGGATGTCCGGCTCCTGAACCGCCGACGCCGAATCCAGCCCCTGATCTGCCTGGCCCTGAACCGCCTGGCGGGCCGCCGCCGTGGTTGTTGTGTTGTTGTGAGTGTTGGTTTTTGAGTCTCTGCATGATAAAGCAATCACCCCACGCATGCATCGCAGGCTTATCAGGCGTTATGTGCTCCGGACAAGGTTTCTTAAGTGCTTCCTCTAAATTAAAAGGGGCCCTGTTCCTGTTATGAAACTGTCTGAACTTTCCGTTCCCCTTGGGATGGTTCTGCCCTGTGTTGGTATTTTCCACTAGCTCTGACCCGCCATCAGAGTTTTTTCGCTTGTTCTGATTCCCATTGTTCACAAAGCCCTTGCCTTGACTGTTCTTCTTCCCTTGACTGACCTTCTCCTCATCTGAGCCTAGGTCTTTGGTGTTATCTGAGTCGGCATACTTTGTCAGGGTTGTCATGAGCTCTCCCATATCCTGACATGTGCGCTTGAGCCGGCCGAGTTTCTGTTTTAACGGAACAAAATGACAATTCTTTTTTAGAATAAGCACCGCTTGAGCCGCCGTGATCTGCTCCGAAGAGTGAATAATGGTCGACACCCGCCGGACCCAATGATGAGCCGACTCGTTCTCTGTTGAACACAATGATCCAAGTCTACAATGGTCATAGGCTGCTTGCAGGTCCCTTGAATTTTTTTAATAAACTTCGCTCTCAGCTCCGCCCATGAGCTTATCGTGTTACGCGGTATGCCTTTTAACCACGTGTGAGTCGGACCCTCAAGCATCATGATAAAATACTTTGCACACACCACTTCACTGACGTCCAGCATCTCCATGGCCAGCTCATAACTCTCAACCCAAGCCTCAGGGGGCAGATCAGCCGTGTAATTTGGAACTTTCCGAGGTCCCTTGAAATCCTTTGGTAGTCGTTCACTTCTCAGAGCCGGAGTTAAGCACGGCACCCCTACGGCTCTGGTACTAGCTATTGTTTCGGCTCCCACCGAGATAGAAAGCGCCGGCTCTGGACGGGTTGCTGCTGCCTCCGCCTCTCGCCTGTTCCTTGCCCGGTCCACGAGGGCTTGTGCGTCTAGAGCCGCTTGCTCATCCTCCGGCGGTCCCCGACGCGAACCACTGCTGGAACCCGCTGGCGACTCGTAGCGCTGGCTATTACTTCGACTAGGGAGAGGGGTAGAGTGAACCCGGCTCCGGTGTGAGCATATCTCTCTTGCTGGGCCATGGCCGTCTGCAAGTAGCCAATGGCGTTTCGCACGTCCTCCGTGGAGGGTGCTTCATCTGGGATAGGGATCGTCCTGAGCCGGGTGGCCGCCGCCACCATGTTCTCGGTCGGGTTAGAATAATGACCCGTCGGTGTTGGAAAACCTCCAGGTGAAGTTTGGTTATGCTGGGGCGGATGAGTCACTGGTCGTTCCATCGGGCGGCTCTCGGGCGCGCCCGCAGCTCGCCCCGCACCAGGGGTATTAAATAGGTTCCTCGCTTCGTAACGTTCTGGCAGACGGGACTGATGGCTCCTCCGGTGTACTGCGGCTGCTGACCTTTGCTCCAGCTCTAGACGGAAAGCATCTACCTTGATACGCTCCGCTTCTTCCTCCATCTGGATCTTCAGCTCAACCATCCTTTGCCGTTCCTCTGCCATCCGGGCCTTGATCCGTGCAACCTCTATGTTTCGGGCTGCTTGATTATCCGGTGTTACCTCAGTGGCCATGAGAGCCATAAGCTCATCCATTAGTTCCACAAGAATTTGAGCCGGCGGCTGGGGCTGATCCCGCCATGAACACTGCCGCATGAACCGGAGGTCTTGGAGCATCCGACTCAAAGCCCTCCGACTCAGAGTTGGCGTCGTCATAGCCCCCAAGGCCACCATTGCTGAGCCGATACACTGACTATGTCTCCCCACTTGAGGACTCATCTTCCGAGCAAACGAGAGTTTCCTACGACCCAGACGCTTCCAGATCCATACCTTGAGTGAAGCCTACGAAAACATGTTTCTGACCCGGATTGGCACGAGCAGGCCGCACGCTACTTGCAGATTGGAGACGCCGAGCCGGCTCGACAATGTTGGTGCAGATGTTCGGCCTAGGTGTAGATCATCTGGCTTTCCAATGAAAAACTGGATCCCGCCGAACGGAATCTCGGAATCCATACTCCACGGACTCAGCATCAAGCCCCCAGCCGGCATCGTCAATGTAGAGCCGACCACGGCGACTCTTGCTTATCCTTCCGACCACGTATCCCTTGAGCCCTGGGAGAGAGCCTTTTGAGAACTCAACACCGCCGAGCGCTGGCCCCATGGTGGGCGCCAACTATCGTCCGGGTTACCGAACTTAGGTTCGAGGCCGTCGCCATTGCGGTGTACTCAAAGGGGTTGATCGGGACGAAGGACACGGGTTTACCCAGGTTCAGCCCCTCAAGTCGAGGTAATAGCCTACGTCTTGCTTGTGTTTGTATTGCTTGTTATATCGATTACAAGGAGCTAGAAGCTTGACCTAGTTCTCGATAACCTACCCTCTAAGTCGCCCCGGGTCTGCCTTTATATAGGAGGTCAGGACCACCGGGTCTTTACAATTGTGTAACCGAGTCTCTCTCTATCTTCTTGTCCAAGCTGTCTCGGAGGCGGTTTACACGGCCGGGTCTTCTCCGTCTGGGCCACCTTACGGCCCACTCGATGAGCCGTCTATCTTCTTGGGCCGTAGGTTTTACGGCTCTCCCCTGGGCCAGCTCACGAGCCATCAACATGACCCGGAGCCTTAAGGGCGGGTCATATTGCAGGGTTATATCCCCAACAGTTCTCGATGGAGGCTTCTTACCTTCAGGTATAGCTTACATTACCCTACAACAACCGGTTCTCGAATTGGTTCATTTTGGAAGAGCCAGAGTCATACTGCTCCGATTGGCCGACTCTAAATTTCGGAGAAGACATGGCATCTTCAAAGGCAAGCACTTCCCAAAGCTCAAAGATACATTTTTACAAGGAAGTCAATGGAGAGTCGGCAAAACATGAAAATAAACAGAAAGACGCAAAGTATATACAGCTGGACTTTCAGAAGTGCGCGATGGCACTACATTCAAGAAAGGCAGAGTCATCTTTAAGCTATTACAGAGATGTTCTCAAGAAGAGCCAAAAGTGTTGACAAGTTTTACCGCCCACAGAGGGTCATTACACGAGCCGCTGCTCGGAAGATTAAAACAAAGGTCAGTTAAATGATGGCTCACCCTGCTCCGGTTCTTCTGCTGGCTCGATCTGGAGATTATCCAAATCCCAATTGCAGTCAGCTAGAGATGCAAAGTTTCCGTCTGTAAAAAAGGGAGACACGTCGAGATCGCAAGGAAAGAGATCCTTACTGCGGATGGGTGTCAGATCTTTCCACTCGTAAAGAGGCCCGCGGATTCTCTTCTCCTCAGCATCATAAGCCGCCTGATAGGTGCCTAAGTCGGCTTCTTCTGCTAGCACGGAGGCCAAGTAGCGAGAGTCCTTGACACACCAGATGTAGTCTGCCTCTGTGAACTCTGAGCCGTCGTCTTTCTTTGACGGGTAACCATCCATCATTTCAGCCGGCGTCAGCTCTAGGGCGAAGGCCAGAGCCCGGCTCAGGCCTGCGACCACTCCTTGGTGGAAAGCCGACTTCTTTAGCTCTTCAATTTGCTTGGGCATGGTCGAGAAAAGCTCCAAGACCCCTTTTAGAGCTGAAGGGATTTTGTCCTTATATTGCACTGTCTTGATGGTGAATATGGCACCATAGTAAAGTTGCTCCGCAAATGTATAAATGTCCTTGAGGGGCAAGAGACTGTCAGAGGCTAATTGCCGGCTCCTAGGACCTGTATAAGCCGGAGATGTTCATAATGAGTCACCAAGCTTAGAAGATTATGCAGAAAGTAAGAGAGGAATATCAGGAGCTTACCAAAGAGGGCGGCTGTCATCTTTGAGATGTGCTTCTTGACGGTTTGCAGCTCTTCAAACACAGATTTTAGCCCTTGTTCGGCATCATCCGTCCGCTTTGTAAGTTCTGCTTTTTCAGACAAGACAGATTCCTGGAACGCGGCGAACTCCGCCTTAACCGTGGTCAGTTCTCTAGAGAGAAGCCGACACTTCTCGTCAGCGATGCTGCGGGCCTCTTGTTGAGCCGCTACATTGGTCTTCAGATCCGTCAGTTGCAACCCGGCGTCGTTTAAAGCTTCCTGTGACACATTAAAATACAGGATAAATCACAGAAATAGAAGTCATATGCAAGTCTCAAGTAGATTGCAAGCAATATGTTTGACACTTGGGGGCTAATGTATGTTTGATCCTTGCGTATGCAATGCAGTTTCGGTTCATCTTCATCAAAGTTAATCCGGAACTTGGGGGCTACACTATGGCTCTTCAAATTACTTATAATGGAAGCTCCGACTCAACTTTATCAAATTTGAGTCGGCCCTTGGGGGCTACGATTAGTTCTTCAGGCTATCTACAATAAAGAACCGACTGAAATCAAATTTGAGTCGGCCCTTGGGGGCTACGATCGGCTGTTCACTATATCTACAGTGCTGATCCAAATCAACTCTAGCGAATTTAGCCGGACCTTGAGGACAATGCATTTGATTTTCTACAAAAGTTAAAGAAAGACCCGGTTCAACTCTCAACTAGATTAAACCAGCTTTGGGGGGCTAAGTAAGGATATGGTAAGAACAAAGAGTACCTCATATTTCTTCTTCATCAGGGTCACCAGTCGAAGCTCCAAATCCCGGCGTGAAGTTCATCAGCCGTCATCTTCTCGAAGGAAGAGTCAAAGTTCAGTTTCTTGGACGCCTCGGCCGATTCTTTATGTCTGGTCAGCACATGACCCAGAGGAGACTGGTGAGCAGAGCCAGTGATTACAACCTCTGGAGTGGCAGTAGTCTTGGCAGGACTTGGCAGCTTTGAAGGGCCCCGTGGAGGGCTCTCCATGACAACATCTTCAGCAGCTGGCTCAGTGGAGGCAGCCGGCGGATCTACATCCGGTTGTGGCTCCTCCGGTTGATCTTGCTTCGGCTCCTTAGCAGCTGGGCCGGGGGAGGGCTTATTGGTTTTTCGGCATTTGGCTTGAGCACTACAAGATAGAAAGATCAGAATTCAGAAGAAATTATTACCAGGCAAAGAACCGAATGTTATAATAGAAAGACACTTACAGCAGGTTGACCTTCAGAGGCGGCAGAGCGGTCGGCGAAGAGTCACCAGAAGAAGGGGACTTCTGAAACAAGATTCAGAAAGGGTGAGACGGCACCAAAGGTCGTAAAGAAAGACAAGTCAAATAGGAACACATACCTCAGCAGGGCGCTTCTTCGGAGACGGTGAGTTTGGTAAGCCGAACATAAGCTTAGTAGAGCCTACACTCCGGGTCTGGCGGCGTTCAGCCTGTTGTTGCTTTTTCAAAAGAAAATCGGGAGCCAGGTAAGCGAGAGGATGAGAAAGGGGAACTTTTTTGACAACCCTCCGCGGCTTTCGGGGGACAAAACATTCTGAGCCGGAAGAGATATAGTTTACCTCAGGAGCGTTGGCACGGATGGTTTCCACTTCATCCTGCGAGTAAAACAAGCATTAGTAAGCCGGAAAGCAAAGGGTCAAGCAAGCAATTGAGATTTTACCTCTGAGCCGGATGACTGTGGCGGCTCGAGCCAGTCCTCTCGCGGAGCGTCCTTTTTCGACTTCTTGGCCGCAACCTTCTTCGTGATCTTTTTCGGAGGAGGGACGTACTCCTTCTTCTAGAAATCTGAGTTGGCCTACAGAAGTGACCCGGAGAAGAGTAATAAATCAACAAGATACAAGCAAACAGCCAAGAGATGGATGGGAAGAAATTAACTTACGTCTGGAGCCGGATTATTTACGTAGAAAGGCACCAGGCCAATGGTGCTGCAGGAGCCGGAGGCTTCATGGACAAGGCTCCGGATGACCATGGTAATGTCATCCTCTGTCTGAGTTGATTTGCTGAAGCACGAGGAACTGTCATCCTTGCCTTCATATTCATGCATAAGCCAGCCCCTGAGACTTAAAGGCATGATCCGCCAAGAGATCCAGCAGCGGATCAAGTCCAACCCCGTTAAACCATTGGCCATGAGAGCCTTAATCTTGGCATGAGCCGGCTCGTATCTGGCGCGTTCTAAAACTGAGAGTCGGCGAGGCAGTTCTGAATCTGTTCTGAGCCGGGAGAAACGGTAACCCGGCAGCGCGCGCTCATTCTCTGGAGAGATGTCCTTGCAATAGAACCATTTCTTGTTCCAGTCCTTCGGATGACTCGGCATCTGAGCAGCCAGAAAGATAATATCTCTACGCCATTGAATAGAAATACCGCCAAGCTCCAGACTCGGATCGCCCTTCATCTCGGTTTGGCGGTTGGCATAGAAGAACTCTCGGAAAAAGCCCACAGATGGCCTGACTTGCAGGTAAGCTTCGCAGAGCACTTGGAAGTTGCATATGATGGAAACGGAATTGGGGGCCAAGTCTTGAGGATGAAGCTTGTATAAATGAAGAACGTCACGGAAGAATTTAGAGCCGGGCGGCATGAACCCCTGCTCGATGTGATCAGTGAAGACTACTACCTCTCCTTTTTGGGGAAAGGGCCGGGTCTCATTACCCGGAACCCGCCAGTGAAGGACCTCCTTGGAAGGTAGAGTACCTGCTTCGACAAAATCTGCTAGGTATTCCTCCGTGACACAAGACCCAACCCAGTTGCATGAGTTGGATACACGAGACATATTGGCGGTGGTGCAAAGGGGATAAACGGCGAGTTAAGAGCAAGCAGGTTTCTACAGCGGTTCATAATTCTAAGGGTTCTACAATACTATGCTATAGCCCGGCTAATGAGAGCCGGAGAAGCCTGGCGACTCAACAGAGGAACGGAACAGCGAAAATCGGCTAAGTCCTGAAAAACAAGTTTCACAAACTACCGCGGAGATTACGGATCTATAAAAACAGACAAAAGGATCTTAACTCTGACATAGCAAGAACAGTTGAAACAGAGAAAAACTAAAGTGGAGCCGTGAAGGTCCGCGCATTGCGCACGACCGCCCCGCGCGCGGCGGCGCGGTGAGAACGCGCCCTAAAGGTGCCGACGGCATCAAATATCCTGACGCTGCGGTGGAGGAGCCCGAGCGGCGGCGGCGGACATTCCCGAAACCCTGCTAATGGCGGTGACGGGATCTAAAGGGAGCACTCGGACGTACCGCTGATGGAGCGGTGGATGCGGAAGCAGCTCTGGTACGAATCAGGGTGATGCAGTGGCCTGGTTGGGGAAGCTGCGAAGACGGCGCTGGACGATGAGTGCCCTGGAGCGATGGCGATAGAAGGAAGAAGAAGAAGAATGAGCGGGAGAAGGAGGGTTTCGGCCCGCACCGGTCTTATTTAAAGAGGAGACGAGGCAAGCACGAAAATCTAGGCAACGAAACCGTTTGACCGAGGCGGACGCCTCGATTCTCGCGCTGACCATTTAATAAAAGATCCGGTGGTGCATCAGCAGATCTCATGACGTCACGTCGGGTCATCACCGGGCGACTCACCAAAGAGCAAAGAAGAAGGATGAACAGAGCAAAGCTTAGTTCAACCTGGGGCCTAATGTTGGGGATATAACCCCGCAATATGACCCGCCCTTGAGGCTCCGGGTCATGTTGATGGCTCGTGAGCCGGCCCAAGGGAGAGTCGTAAAGCGTACGGCCCAAGAAGATAGACGGCTCATGGAGTGGGCCGTAAGGTGGCCCGGACAGAGAAGACCCGGGCATGTAAGCCGCCTCGGAGATAGCTTGGACAAGAAGATAGAGAGAGACTCGGATGTATGATGAGACTCGGTTACACAATTGTAAAGACCCGGTGGTCCTGACCTCCTATATAAAGGCAGACCTGGGGCGACTTAGAGGATAGGTTATCGAGAACTAGGTCAAGCTTTTAGCTCCTTGTAATCGATACAACAAGCAATACAAACACAAGCAGGACGTAGGCTATTACCTCGACTTGAGGGGCCGAACCTGGGTAAACCCGTGTCTTTTCGTCCCGATCAATCCCTTTGAGTCCACCCCGTTAGTGATGGCCTCGAATCCAAGTCCGTTCACCCGGACATATACCGTGATAAATCCACGACACTCCCGCATCCTTCCTTCCGCTCTCGCCATTCTTTCGTGGAGATGTCTCATCCTCATCCTCACTATCCTTTTGATCGTAATTTTCACAAGGGTATGTCCGACCGTCTTCTTCGTCTAGCTGCCAATTTCAAGATGAATGACAGAGCAGTACTATGGGAGGAACTCATTAGCAGTGACTTGATAATGAATGAGTTGTCTCACGAATTAGCTAGGGCTGGGTGGCCTCCCAAGACTTTTGAGGAGATACGGAAAGAACTTCTGAGGTTGCACGCCAGATGCCAGAAGCAACTGCACAAGGGTGATGCTTATCTCAGGATTGCTGTTAATAATTCAGGTTTATGGTCAGCAGAAAGTGAGGACGAGGACGACCTCTTCATGCCGAGCAGCAAGGTGAAGAGTTCTGCATCGAAGGGCAAGAATTCTGCATCGACAAAGGGCAAGAGTTCTACATCGACGAAGGGGAATACTTCTGCAGCAACAGAGGATGAAGACGACGTCTTCATGCCGAGTACCACATATTATGAATAAAAACATAGTCCCACAGATTATGTCGCTTCTGAGTTATTCATTCCTCGTCCGCCCCTTCGGCCTCGAGAGCCACGTCCACCACGACTGCCAGGACCTCCTCTTGCAATTGTTGTTGCAGTCGTCAATGTGGAAGCACCAACTTTCTTTAGGTCGGGGCAATATTTCATCCCATGCACATATGCCGCACAGAGCAAACATTGCCTGGTTGCCCCACCAACTTCAGATTGGTCCATATCATTGCGGATGCGCTTTACCTTATGCCTGCCCCTGCTAGTTCGCCGTAGTGCAGGATCCGGGATGTTTACTCTATCACCATCGTTTACCTTGTTGAAATTGCCAACGACTCTAAACCCTGTCATCTCACCTGTCCAGACATTGAGTACTGCCTCCTTTGAATAGTATGGAGACACGAAGGAGATAGCGTCCAACTGAATCTGTCCACAAGCAGCCAACACATGTGAGCAAGGCAGGTGCAACAACTGAGGCGTGTTGCATGTACACTCACAAGTTGGATAAAATTCTACTCCAATTGTAAACTCATGCGTCTTCACCTCATTTGCAGAACCAAAACCATCAGTAGGAAGCTGAACCTCGTACCTCCTTTCCTGATTACCTATGAGTGTGACGCTATGCTTTTTTGCTTTCTTTATCTTCTCAGCCATGTACTCCATGACACGGCTGCAGTAAGGAGTGTTCTGATTATCTGTAATACGCTTCCTTGCTAACTCATGACTTTCTCTAAAATACCTCACAGTGCCATGGAATACACCCTCCACAATAGCTATCAGTGTCAATGCTCTATTCCCTCTAAGAACAAAGTTATAGATCTCTGCAAGATTGGTTGTCATGTGGCCATACCTAGATCCATGGGTGTCATGCAGCAAAGACCAATTCACTGAAGGCTCTTTCTCTATCCACTCAGAAAAATTCTTTATTGCCCTGCCCTTCTTTCGCTTCGTATTAGGAGGGTCAATTGCTGGCAAGTCACGAAGACCAACTGGCCCCTCCATATTCACAATGAGTGCTGTTAATTTAACCTGGTCTTTTTGTTGGAAATAGGAGGTGTCATCCGTTCGACGCTAGATCGGAAGGACCGTCATCGAGACCGCGAGATAGTTCGTGATGAGATCGCGGAACAGATCGTGATGAGTTCGCAGGGACAGATCGTGATCAAGTTCGTGAGACGGATCGTGATGAGATCGCGGGACGGATCGCGATGAGTTCGCGAGACGGATCATGATTGGATCGCGGGACGGATCGTGATGACATCGCGGGACGCTCGGCGATTTGGATCACGAAGATGTTCGACTACACCAACCGCGTTTCTTAATGCTTCCCGCTTAGCGATCTACAAGGGTACGTAGATCCACTCTCCCTCTCGTAGATGCTCATCACCATGGATAGGTTTGCGTGTGCGTAGGAATTTTTTTTGTTTCCCATGCGACGTTCCCCAACAATGGCATCATGAGCTAGGTTGATGGTTCGATGAGATCTCGAGTAGAACACAAAAGGTTTGTGGGCGTTGATGCTTAGATTGCTTCCTCCCTTGGTCGTAGTTTGGTTCAGCGGGATTGTGAGATGAAGCGGTTCGGACCAACATTACTCGTACGCTTACGAGAGACCGGTTCCCTCGACGCAACTTTTTGCCTAGATGGCTTGCAGGTGACAGTTTCTCTCACTTTAGTTGGATCGGATTCGACAAAGGCGGTCCTTGAGAAGGTTGAAAATCAACTAGTGTATCACCGTTGTGGTTTTTGCGTAGGTGAGAATTGTTCTTGCTAGATACCCGTAGCAGCCACGTAAAACATGAACAACAATTAGAGGACGTCTAACTTGTTTTTGCAGGGTATGTTGTGATATGATATGGCCAATTACATGATGTGATATATGTGATGTATGAGATGATCATGTGATGTATAGATTATCACGACTTGCATGTCGATGAATACGGCAACCGGCAGGAGCCATAGGGTTGTCTTTAATTATTGTATGACCTGCGTGTCAATCATTAAGCGCTATGTAATGCTTTACTTTATTGCTAAACGGTAGCAATAGTAGTAGAAGCATGCAGGGCGTGACAACCCCGATGGTGACACGTTGATGGAGATCAAGATGATGGAGATCATGGTGTCATGCCGGTGACGATGGAGATCATGCCAGTGCTTTCTAGATGGAGATCAAAAGCACAAGTTCATGGCCATATCATGTCACTTATGATTTGCATGTGATGTTAATCCTTTTTATGCACCTTGTTTTGCTTAGGACGACGGTAGCATTATAAGGTGATCCCTCACTTAATTTCAAGATAAATTGTGTTCTCCCCGAGTGTGCACCGTTGCGAAAGTTCGTCGTGTTGAGACACCACGTGATGATCGGGTGTGATAGACTCTACGTTTACATACAACGGGTGCAAGCCAGATTTGCACGTGCAGAACACTCGGGTTAAACTTGACGAGCCTAGCATGTACAGACATGGCCTCAGAACACAAGAGACCGAAAGGTCGAACATGAGTCATATAGTAGATATGATCAACATAATGATGTTCACCATTGCACCCACCTCAACTCACGTGATGATCGGACTTGAGTTGGTGAATTTGGATCATGTATCACTCGAATGACCAGAGGGATGTTAATTTGAGTGGGAGTTCTTAAGTAATATGATTAATTGAACTCATTATCATGAACATAGTCAGTAGTGCCTTTGCAAATCATGTTGTAGATTACTAGCTCGCGTTGTAGCTCCCTTGAATTCTTATATGTTCCTAGAGAAATAGAGTTGAAAGATGATGGTAGCAATATTGCGGACTGGATCCGTGATCTGAGAATTGTCCTCTTTGCTGCACAGAAGGCTTATGTCCTTAATGCACCGCTCGTTGCGCCACCCCCTCTATCGTCGTCTGTAAATGTTGTGAATATCTGACAGGCACGTTTCGATGACTACTTAATAGTTTAGTGTGTCATGCATTACGGATTAGAATTGAGGCTCCGAAACGTTTTGAACATTACGGAACATATGAGATGTTCTAGGAGCTGAGATTGTGATCTCAGGCTCGTGCCCGTGTTGCGAGATATAAGATCTCCAACAAGATTCTTTGCCTGTAAGATGAAGGAGAATAGCTCAATCGTTGAGCATGTACTCAGATTGTCTGGGTACTACAATCGCTTGAATCAAGTGGCAGTTGATCTTCCAGATAAGATAGTGATTGATATAGTTCTCCAAGTCACTGTCACTAAGCTACTAGAACTTGGTGATGAACTATAAATTGCCAGGGATAGAAATAATGATTCCTTAGCTGTTCGCAACGTTTGACACCGCGAAGGTAGAAATCAAGAAGGAGCGTCAAGTGTTGATGGTTAATCAAAACCACTAGTTTCGAGAAGGGCAAGAGCAAGGAAACTTCATGGATAGCAAGTCAGTTGCTGCTCCAGTGAAGCAACACAAAGTTGAACTCAAACCCGAGACTAAGTGCTTCTGTTATGAGGTGAGCGGTCACTAAAGCGGAATAACCCTAGATACTTGGTAGATAAGAAGGCTGGCAACATCGACAGAAGTATATTTGATATACAAGTTATTGATGTGTACCTTGCTAGTACTCCTAGTAGCACCTGGGTATTGGATACCGGTTCGGTTGCTAAATGTTAGTAACTCGAAATAAAAGCTACGGAATAAACGGAGAATTAGCTAAGGGTGAGGTGACGATATTTGTTGGAAATGTTTCCAAGGTTGATGTGATCAACATCGCGCGCTATCTCTACCTTCGGGATTAGTGACGAACCTGAATAAATGTTATTTGGTATTTTGCGTTGAGCATGGACATGATTAGGTCATGTTTATTGCAAATACGGTTATTCATTTAAGTTAGAGAATAATGGTTATTCTGTTTACATGAATAATACCTTCAATGGTCATGCACCCAGTGAGAATGGTTTGTTGAAATCTTGATCGTAGTAATACACATGTTCATAACATTGATGTCAAAAGACACAAAGTTGAATAATGATAGTACCACATACTTGTGCCACTGCTGCAAAATGTCATATTGGTATAAAGCGCATGAAGAAACTCCATGCTGATGGATATTTGGACTCATTCGATTTCGAATCGGTTGAGACATGCGAACCATGCCTCTTGGGCAAGATGACTAAAGGACCCCATTGGATGGAGCGGGCAAGTGATTCATTGGATATGATACATGCTGATGTATGCAATCTAGTGAGTCTTGTAGCGTGCAGTGGATATCGTTATTTTCTTACCTTCACTGATGACTTGAGTAGATATAGTGTATATTTATTTAATGAAACACAAGTCTGAATCGTTTGAAAGGTTCAAGCAAATTCAGAGTGAAGTTTAAAGATCATCGTGACAAGAAGATAAAAATGACTGCGATGTGATCGTGGAGATGAATATCTGAGTTACGAGTTTGGCATACAACTTAAGACAATGTGAAGTTTGTTTCATGGCTAACGCCACCTGGAACACCATAGTGTGATGGTGTGTCCGAACATCATAGTCATGCTCTATTGACATGGTGCGTGCTATGATGTCTCTTATCGTTTTACTACTATAATTTTGGGGTTATGCATTAGAGACAACTACATTCACTTTAAATAGGGCATCATCTAAATCCGTTGAGATGACACCGTGTGAATTATGGTTTGATAGAAACCTAAGCTGTCATTTCTTAGTAGTTGGGGCTGCGACATTTGTGTGGAAAATATTTTCACTTAATGAGGTCGAACCCAAGGCGAACAAATGCATCTTCATAGAATACCCTAAGAGCAGTTGGGTGAACCTTCTATCTCAGATCCTAGTGCAAAGTGTTTGTTGCTTGAACGGATCCTTTCTCGAGGAAATGTTTCTCTCGAAAGAATTGAGTGGGAGGAAGATGGAACTTGATGAGGTTGTTAAACCTTTGTTCAACCAGAGAGTAGCGCAGCGCAGAAAGATGTTTCTGTGAAGCCTACGTTAGTTGAAGAGGAAGTTAATGATGATGATCATGAAGCTTCAGGATCAAGTTACTATCGAACTTTGTAGGTCGACAAGGATGTGTACTGCTCCTAAGTGGTACGACAACCCTATCTTGGAAGTCATGTTGTTGGACAACGATGAACCTATGAGCTATGGAGAAGCGATGATGGACCCGGATTCCGACAAATGGTTGGAGGCCATGAAATCCGAGATAGGATCCATGTATGAAGACCAAGTATAGACTTTGGTAGACTTGCTTGTTGGACGGCAGGTCGTTGAGTACAAATGGATCTTTAAAATGAAGACAGACACTGATGGTAAATGTCACCATTTGTAATGCTCGACTTGTTACAAAGATGTTTGTGACAAGTTCAAGGAGTTGACTGCGATGAGACTTTCTCACTTGTAGCGATGCTAAAGTCTGTTAGAATTATGTTAGCAGTTGTTGCATTTTTTGATTATGAAATCTGGCAGATGGATGTCAAAACATCGTTTCCTTGACGGTTTACTTGAGGAACGGTTGTATGTGATACAACCAGAAGGTTTTGTCAGTCCTAAGGATGCTAAAAGGTGAGCAAGCTTGAGTGATCCTTCTATGGACTGAAGCAAGCATCTCGGAGTTGGAATATAAGCTTTGATGAGTTGATCAAAGTTTTTGAGTTTATACAAAGTTTACGAGAAACTTGTATTTACAATAAAGTGAGTGGGAGCACTATAGAATTTCTGATAAAGTATATGTGATGACATATTGTTGATCAGAAGTAATGTAGAATTTCTGGAAAGCATAAACGGTTGTTTGGAAAGTGATTTTCAGAGGAAGACCTTGATAAAACTACCTAATTGTTGAGCATCAAAATCTATAGAGATAGATCAAGATGCTTGATGAGATTTTCAATGAGTGCATACCTTGACAAGATTTTGAAAGAGTTCAAAATGGATCAGTCAGAGAAAGAGTTCTCGTCTGATTTGTAAGGTGTGAAGTTGAGTGAGACTCAAAGCTCGACAACGGCAGAAGAAAGAGAAAGGACGAACGTCGTCCCCTATGCCTTAGCCATAGGCTCTATATTTATGCCATGCTGTGTACCGCACCTGTGTGTGCCTTGCCATGAGTCTGTCAAGGGGTACAAGAGTGGTCCAGGAGTGGATCACTGGACAGCGGTCGATATTGTTCTTAATAACCAGAGGACTAAGGAGATGTTTCTCGATTATGGAGGTGATAAAGAGTTCGTCGTAAAGAGTTACGTCGATGCAAGCTTTAAACACCAATCCGGATGCCTCGTAGTAGCAATCTGGATACATATAGTGGAGTAGCCATTTGGAATAGTACCAAGTGGAGTGTGGTAGCAGTGTTTACAGTTTGACATAGGGATTTGCAAAGTACACACGGATCTGAATGTTACAGGCCCGTTGACTATAAGACCTCTCTCACATGCAAAGCATGATCGAATCCCAGAACTCATTGGGTGTTAGATTCATAACAATGCAAATCACATGGTGATGTGAACTAGATTATTGACTCTAGTGCAAGTGGGAGACTGTTGGAAATATGACCTAGAGGCAATAATAAATTAGTTATTATTATATTTCCTTGTTCATGATAATCGTTTATTATCCATGCTATAATTGTATTGATTGGAAACTCATTGCATGTGTGGATCAATAAACAACACTGTGTCCCTAGTATGCCTATAGTGAACTAGCTCGTTGATCAAAGATGGTAAGGGTTTCCTAGCCATTGAAATGTGATGTCATTTGATAACGGGATCACATCATTAGGAGAATGATGTGACGGACAAGACCCAAACTACAAACGTAGCATATGATCGTGTCAGTTTATTGCTACTGTTTTCTGCATGTCAAGTATATGTTCCTATGACGATGAGATCATGCAACACATGGATATCAGAGGAGTGCCTTGTGTGTATCAAACGTTGCAACGTAACTGGGTGACTATAAAGGTGCTCTACAGGTATCTCTGATGGTGTCTGTTGAGTTGGCATGGATCGAGACTGGGATTTGTTACTCCGTGTGACGGAGAGGTATCTCGGGGCCCACTCGGTAATGCAACACCACAATAAGCCTTGCAAGCAATGTGACTAATTTTTAGTTGCGGGATCTTGTATTACGGAATGAGTAAAGAGACTTGCCGGTAACGAGGTTGAACTAGGTATGGAGATACCGACGATCGAATCTCGGGCAAGTAACATACCGAAGAACAAAGGGAACGTTATACGGGATTAACTGAATCCTTGACATGGAGGTTCGACCGATAAAGATCTTCATAGAATATGTAGGAACCAATGTGGATGTCCAGGTCCCGCCATTGGTTATTGACCGTAGAGGTGTCTCGGTCATGTCTACATAGTTCTCGAACCCGCAGGGTCTGCACACTTAAGGTTTGGTGACGTTTCAATAGTGTAGAGTTATGTATGGTGGTGACCGAAGGTTGTTCGGAGTCTCGGATGAGATCCCGGACGTCACGAGGAGCTCCAGAATGGTCTGGAGGTAATTTTTCATATATAGGAAGTCCCAGTTTGGTCGCCGGAAAAGTTTCGGGCTCATCGGTAGTGTACCGGGAGTGCCGGTAGTGTACCGGGAGGCCTCCGGGAGGGGTATTTCGACCCCAAGAGGTCCATGGGCTGTGGGAGAGTATTAACCAGCCCTTAGTGGGCTGGGAAAACAGCCACAAAGGCCCATGGCGCAGGAGATAAAGTCCTAAAGAAAAAAGTGGAAAATCAGACAATAGGGAGCAATCCTAGTCCAACTAGGATTGGAGGTGGAATAGGATTCCACCCCACCCTAGCCGGCCGAACCAAATAGGCCCTTGGCCTTGCGCCAAGGGCTGCCTCTCCCTCCCTCCTATATATACTAATGGATTGGGTGGCTTTTGGACATAGTTTACGGCCACGTGCTACCCGTTTCACCGGTGCTCCTCTAGATCGGATTTCCGCAGCGCTTAGGCGAAGCCCTGCCGGAATAGCTCCACCACCATCATCACCGGAGCGCCGTCACACTGCCGGTGAACTCTCTCTCCTCTCCACCTCCTCTTGCTGGATCGAGACGGTGGAGATCGTCATCAAGTTGCACGTGTGCTGAACGCGGAGATGCCGTCCGTTCGGCACTAGATCGGAAGGACCGTGATCGAGATCGCAAGACAGTTCGTGATGAGATCGCGGAACAGATCGTGATGAGTTCGCAAGGACAGATCGTGATCAAGTTCGTGAGATGGATCATGATGAGATCGCGGGATGGATTGTGATGAGTTCGCGGGACGGATCGTGATTGGATCGCGGGATGGATCGTGATGAGATCATGGGACGCTCGGCGATTTGGATCGCGAAGATGTTCGACTACACCAACCGCGTTTCTTAACGCTTCCCGCTTAGCGATCTACAAGGGTACGTAGATTCACCCTCCCTCGTAGATGGTCATCACCATGGATAGGTTTGCGTGTGCGTCGGAAATTTTTTGTTTCCCATGCGACGTTCCCCAACACTTTTTTCCATTTTCTTCCTAGCAACGACCTCCTTCTTAGTGAACTCATCTAGTTTCGACCAAATAAAATCGTATTTGTGCCGCTGGTTCTGCTTGCATAACTTCTTGAACAAGTTCATCAACCGTTTGTTCTTGAACTGTGAGAAAAAATTAGCACCAAGATGGCGCATGCACCACCGGCTTTGCAAGTCCCTCCAAGGTGTTGGCTCGTCAGCAATTGGATTACTTAGTGTCTTCACGGCCTTCAATATACCGGGATGTCTGTCATGAATGAGACACACATTTGGTCTGTCCTTCACGATCGCAATTTTAATTTGACGGAAGAACCATATCCAGCTCGAAAAGTTCTCACCCTCCACAAATGCCATGGCTAGTGGGATGATTTGGTTGTTTCCGTCCATACCAATAGCAGTCAGGATTTGCCCTTTGTACTGACAAGTCAGGAATGTACCATCCACAAACATCACATGAGGACAATGCCTGAAAGCTTCGATGCACATACCGAAAGAGAAAAATACTCGTTTCAACACCTTGTAATTAGGTATGCTTTCCAACCTCGTGTGCTGAATGTTAACATAAGTGTTGGGATTCCTCTCCTTCAGTATGTCAAGGAAAAGCACAACATTATCATATGAGTCGAAAAACGTCCCAAACCTCTCCCCCATAGCCTTCTGCTTAGCTCTCCAAGCCTTCCCATATGGAATTTCATACTTCCATCTAACCTTCACTGCGGTCTGGATGTGCTTTGCTTCCATGTCTTTCTTCGTCACTATCTCAGTATACATGAGTTGCGCTATGAGAGTTGAAGTAAGGTTTGGATGACGAGCTAACATGTTTTTCCTAACACAATTATGCGGTACAACATTTGTCACAACCCAGTGGATGTGATACTTTGGCACGTGGGCGTGCACCTTCGCAGGACAACCTAATTCAGCACACTTGACGGTATATTTCGTTGGACTAGATTTGTGTGTCCGGAAAACCCTCTGGGTAGACATAGCCCACTTTATCACCGCATACTTCAATTTCTTCTTTGTGTCAAACATAGCCCCGATTTGGACTTGGTTCAGATTATATTGCCATGGAGTCTCATGGCCATCATTGACAGTAAAGCCGGCGGATATGTCCTGCTCCCATGCAGCAGGAATTGGTACCTCCTCCTCATCCTCGGAATTTTCAGAATCAAGTTCCTCTACAATCCCATCCTCGTCCTCTTCCTCCATCACCCTCTGCATTTCCTCGCCTTCCTCGTCCCCATCAGCAACACTAGAGGCAGCTAATACTACCGATTGAATACTCTGACCAGCATTAGCATAATCTGACTCATTGTCGGCTTGAGTATCATTCACATCCGGTGGCTGTGACCCGGATACATAAATCTCGTTAGCCACTTGACTACTCTGGCCTGGATCATACCCCACGGTTGGCGGTACGATGTTCTCCTCCTTCGCCACTGGTTGCACTAGGGCATAAGGATGGATTCTTTGGTCTCTGCAATGACTTAACAGAGACAACCAATGCTGGCTCCTATCTATCGGAATCAAATCCCACTTGACATTTTTACAGGATTTGGTCCACAAGGCATGAATACTGACGGAACAAACTTCAGGATCGAGGCCAAAACTAGTAGTCAACCAGTGCTTCAACTGCCTAATGTCCAGTCTGTCCAGGTCTGAAAGTGTCATCTCGCCTGTTTTAAAGTCGCTAAGATCAACCCCCAACTCATTATATCAAACAGTACCAGGGCCGTAATACACAATCAGATTTACGAATTCAGACATTTTAACCTGATCATACAATGTCAGCTCCTTGTTATTCGCAACGAATATATCGACACTAAAATAAAACTTACGCTATAATGTAACTAAAAAACCCTACACTAAAATGAGCTACACAAAAAATAACCGGCACTACTATGACTAAACTAACTAATCCTACACTACGAAAACAAAAATTAAAACCCGATAGTAATATGACTACACTAACTAAAACTACACTAATATGACTACACTAAAATCACTACACTAACACAGGTAACCTAAAATAACTACGCTACTAAAAATAACATAAACTAATTGTACGTATATTACAAAAAAACCGAAATTAACAGCAAAAATTTATACCTTCGACGCGTGAGTGCACTCCTTCTTCCTCTCCACCTTCTTCTCCCTCTCCACCACTCCACCTTCTCACCATTGCAAGCTCCACCACCACACCATCTTCTCCTCCACACGAACAAACCAGTACACCGTTGCGGAAAATAAAATCGTAGGGCGGGGGAGAAACACACGATCTATCAATTCATCGGATTGAAACGGGAAATGAGTGGAGGGATTGGGAGATCAAGGGCGGGGGTGATTTCGGCCTACCACTAGAGAAAAAAGGGAGAGCAAGGAGGAAGAAGGCAGCTTGGCCGACGATGGCTTATCTGGGAGCTGTCGGCCTCCACGTGGCCGAAAGGTGGGCCCTCGGCCTGGGGCTGGCCGACTGCCCTTCTGTCGGCCCAGAGAAGGCCGACAGGATACTAGTATTGAAATTTTTAAAACCCGCACACCTGTTTTCAAAATTGCTATAAAAATGGTACTATTTTTGAAAAAAATTCTTTATTTTCGGACGGAAGGCATAAGAGCAGAGAGAGCAATCACTTTTGACCTGACTGAAATGAGATGGATCCCATGTGACCGACAGGTGGGCCAGGGCGTAGGTAGTATCCAATCAATGCGCTTTGTTCTCATCTCATCACCAGCAATCCATTTCGGGCTATCGTTTGTGCATAAATATGTTTTATTTATTTGAGCTTAAAAGACTATTTAATCACTGACGATACGTCGAAATGGATTGAAATTTTCACATCATACAAAACGAAACATTTATGATTTGTTGGATTTTTTCAAAAAAATTGAACACTTTAAAAAATTAATTTAAAATATGGATCAATCTGATACGTTGAATCCTTGATGGATGATTGATAGATAGGACTAAGTTACGGTGAGACTTGGCTTGATGAAGTCAGTGAAGGTGCGTCCACCAGCAATGTACTTACTCACATGATAAACAAAGTCAAGGCGCTCTCCACGGACGCGGCCATCTCCAACTCTGACGGCGACGCCGTCGATTCGATTGATCTCTTCAGCGGCAATAATTTAATGGCGAGAAGAAGGAGAGGCAGCAGCTTCTTCCCCACATGGCTGCTGTCAACGCCGGTATAAAATCACCTCCTCTTCTCGGGAGCGGAGGCAGAGTCGCAGAGGAGGTAGGGGAGGAAGAAGACCAAGAAACAGAGGAGCTTTCTTGGCCCTTGCCTAGCCTTGGCTAGGCTTGCTGCAGGAAAGGAAGGGGACGGGCGATGGAGGTGGTGGCGGAGGCCGGCGCGCAGCAGCCGTGGGACCAGTTCAAGGAGGAGGTGGAGATCATGGAGGAGGAACACGGCGGCGGCGGCGGCGCTGATGCGGTGGAGGAGCTGCTGACGAGGGAAATCAAGAGGAGGCTCGCGCACGACCACGGCAGCAGCAATGGCAACGGCAACGGCAACGGCGCCCACCACGCCAATGGCGGAGAAGAACAAGAGGAAGAAGAAGACCATGGCAGTGGCGGAGACGAGGAGGACCACGCCAATGGCGGGGGAGAAGAAGAAGCGGTGGAAGAGGAGGTGAAGGTGGAGGAGAAGCAGCAGCACAAGAGCATCTTCTTGGATCCAGCCAAAGGTGAGAGCTTTGCTCTGCTTCTCCATCTGCTCTCATCCCCCCTTCCTTCGATTCAAGGCAGCAGCTCAACTCTTCTGTCTGGGTCAACTGACCCCCTGCTTAACTAATTTTTCCTAATGGGGGGGGGGGGGGGGGGGGGGAGAACAAGATAAGGATGAACCAAAATTTCGATTAGTAATTGATTGATAGATGGAGGCTGTTCCCCTTTCCCTCTTGCCTAATTTTTAGCCGTTCCCCATCCTTGCTGGATGTAGCATTATTTTTCCAGAGGATTAGTTGGGAAAATCCCTCCTGTTGCATTATAGGCTCTGCTTCCAACCTCTTCTGCCCAATTCTGGCAAGCACATGATCCATGTCTATACCTGGCTAGGAAGCAATAGTCTCTTAATGAAAATTGTGGGGACATTTAAAAAAAAATAGTGGGGACTTCAACCGTACTGTTTCTGCCTGGGATGCAGTGGCTGCATCATTGCCTTGAGCGCTACTGTAGAAGAATAAAACAAGAGAAAAAGGACAGCAATAGCAGATGGTATGTAATGTAAGGATCAAGGGAGGGTAGGGCACAGATAATGATAGATGGCTACACCCCCTGAAAAATCTTGGTTTGATTGATTTGGCTACAGGATCCCTCTCGGTCAAAATTAAACGCACACTGTTCTTGACCACAAACCCCATCTGTAGCCTTCAGGGGTAGATATGACTATGACTTTAGTCGACACATAGTTGAGTACTTGAGATAGGAACTAAAGGGACTCTCTCTGTTTTCTTTGATTTAAACGTTCATTTTCTCTCCAAGTGCAAGTACAAGTAGCTTTGTATCGGTTTACTCAAGGACGGTTCAAGTGCCCGGCATTGCGATTGGATGTAGCGCTTGGCTAATCCGTGTGGGAACGGAACCGTAGATCATCGAGGCTATCGCCGCCAAAATCGAACCGGGTCCCAAACTGTTACTTCCGAAAGGATCGATTTCTGAATTATTTTCTGCAGGAGAGAACCTCTGTTGCATTTCAGGCCCTACTTGCAACTTCTCTTCTTTCCATTTCTTGAAAGCAATTTGGGGTCTTCTTAAAATATAACCCATGTGTGCTGGGAAAACTAACCTCATCTTGTCTGATTTGTGGTACTTTCTATGAAAAAATGTGCAAAAATTTACTGGTGTTGTTTCTGTTCCCACAGTGTTACCTGGGGATAACATTCAGTGATTATATTGCCTTCAGTACTCTTTAGATCTTCTTCTTCTTTAGAAACCAGAAAAAAAAGGACGTAATACCTGACATGGGAAACACATGCTAGCTTGCTAATTAGGGGCCACATGGTGGGTAGGGCATTGATGGTGATTGGTACCAACATCCCCTGCCTGCCTGCCAACTCTTGCTTTCATTGGGTTACTTAAAATCACTCTCATCTAATCTAGGCCTCACTCAAAACTATCTACGAAACCATTTTGCATACCACTCAAAACAATGATAGGTATACCCTCTCGGCGCTGATGATGACAGTGACTCCTTGATGCAAAAGCTTTTCTTACAAGTAATTATTGAGTTGTGAACTAGAAAGCTCTGCTTTCTTCCATTAGACCTGGACACCAGTTCTCTCTTAATTTGTATAGTGAAATTAGCTTTATATTGCTTCACTGAAGGGCTATGGAAGTGCCGACACTGCGACTGGACGTACCGTTTGGCTAGTCCGTGCGAAAATGATATCCTGGACCATCGGGGCTATCGCCACCAAATTGAATGGAACCCCAAATCATTAGTTCAGAAAGAACTATTTTATGGTTCAATGAACAGAGGTTAGTGTCAATATCCAACAATATGGCGACAAGAAAATTTTAGGACAGCAGTGAGTAGCTTCAGTTTACCTAGCGAACTTGCCAGTCTGACCTGGTTTCTTTGCGCTTCTTGTCATATTTTTTCAAAGTTCTTGCTGCACAAAATAAATAAAAAAGTTGCTTCACAGCGTTGGAGTTAGTACTAATACCGCTCTTTGTTGTTTTTTCCAGTCCCAGAAATCATTACTGAAGTAAGTGCCAGATATCTGGTCACGGGAACGATGCAATCTGGTGCTGAAAAGGAAGACACAAATGGGACTTCGACTCCAAAAGGCAAAGGGCTTGAAGCACATGAAACTGGCAATGGTGAAATTAATCATGGTCCAAGCAAAGGCAAGTTAGAAAATGGATCGCACTCGAATGGTTCACATCAGGTCCCCAACGACGGTGAACCTAAGATAGAATACATATTTGAAATCAACAAGACTGAAATTTATCCAACCGAAGTTCACCAGGACGAAAATACCGCCAAGGCTCAACCGAAGGTCGAAGAGTACGACCTCGAGAAGATTTTGGATCAGCAAGAAACTCATGACCTGTTCTGTCCCAACTGCAAGTCATGCATAACTCGAAGGGTGATCCTGAAGAAGAGGAAAAGGACAGTACCAACATCACCCACCGGCGAACTGCCAAAGAGACCGAATATTGAAGGAGCGGTGCTTCCTGTTACTTTGCCTGATAGGGTTGAGGAAGAATCACCGGACGTATTCAGATGTTTGTCATGCTTCTCCTTCTTCATTCCGACAGGTATCAGTAACTTTCCTATTTCAGTTTTATTGCTTTAATATTTTGTTGCAAATGGGACTGGCTTAACTTTTGTTCTTGTCACTAGGGTGCAGTTTCAACGTATTCCGTATATTTGGGAGGAGGGATGTGGGCGGACAACCTGATGTTCTGCCTCATCCTGCATCAGAGGACACGCCTCCTCACGCTGAAAATTGCACAAGCTGGCTTCTGTCTTGTTTCCAGCCAGGAGATAGTCCAAACCAACCTCATTCTGCTGGTATGTTTGTAACCTACCTATGTTCTCCGGACCAACTTAAAGGAAGAAATATGCATATTTATTGATTGTCTTTGTAATAGGATTTCCACTTCATCAGCTGAACAATTTAACATATTGCAGATCCAACGACAGTGCCATTGCTGTCCGGTACACAGACTTCTGACAATACAAACACAAGAACTGAATCTCAATCTAGCACATCATATGTTTATCATAGTGAAGGCACGGTTGTAAAACCAGAGCATCCGACAGTCGAATCACCTTCGGAGAACCAAACTGATCCTGCAGGTACGGAACATGTGTGTGTGTGTGTGTGTTTTCCTAGACCAAGTTAAAAAATATTATACATCTCCGTTGATGAGTTTGCAATAGATGCTTAATGAGAGTTGAACACATTGCAGATTCACCATGGACTCCACCATTACCTGGAATAGCAACTCCCAGTGGTGCAACCACAACGACAACTGAAACTGACGAATCGTATGTTCAACATAGTCATGTCACACAGCAGCTGACAGTTGACTCATCTTCCCAACATCAGAAAACCACCACTACAGTTGAAGACAACGAAACTACAACTACAATCACATCAGAAAAAAACACCACATCTTCTAAAACCACAACAGGAGCACCTAGCGCATCATCTCAAACATCATCCTCTACAGGTACTACCGGGAACCATATCCATATTTGCAACTTAGTGATCATCAGTTAGCAGGACCACAAAACAACAGTCTTCTTAGAATAATGGCGAAGGCACCACAACCCTTTGACATCTGTACTTGCAAATTCTGAACTTTTGTTGAAACCGTGTCAGTAGCGCTGTGAAAAATGTACAAACACTGAATATGCCCAAAAAATGCTAGTATAGTCTGATGGAGCATACCAGCCAGGCAATAGATCAGAAAGCTATACACATAACTTGCCATACTTTAACTACCGCATCACAGTTTATTTAGGATCAGTATATGCCAAAGTATTGGACTAGAGTAACAGACAGTAGAAACATCACATGCAGAATATTTCAAGCAAGACGTAACTGCAGTGGTAAATGGTAAAATGCGTTTTGGAGGAGCTATCGTCGATACAACTCACCACCTGATTGGCGACAAAGGTAGGCCCGATTAAGTGATCAGCATGCATGCATGAGCTATGTACTGCTATTCAGAGATACAACCTGACAGCAGTAACTTCACTTTCTCAGATGCTCACGGAACTACAGAGAATGGCTCATTTCCCAGCTATGCAGTTCACACACCAGACTTCAAGGTTGATAGCCCCATTTTGACAAATATCACACAAGGTGTGGGGCATTTTCCTTTTTGATTTTCTATTATTCCACACTGCCTATCATCTTTAAGTTATGCAATGAACAAACAAATCTCCAAGAGCAACCAACTCTGAAACTTGCTGCCTCTGTTTTCTGTGCCACCTTTAATCTCTCTTATGTATCTGATCACCAAGTTTTTGTCCCTGTACCAGGTTTCATCCCGAGGGGCGATATACCAACTTTGCCGAATCCTCAGCCCGCAGAGCTACCTCATGTAGTCTTTTCAGTCCCTGAAGATGTGAATCCGACTGCTCATAGACCCCAACAGAGGGATGACTGGGATATACTGAAAGCCATAGTGTATGGAGGCTTAGTGGAGTCAGTCACTAGCCTCTCCGTTGTTTCGGCAGCCGCATCAAGCGGCACAAAAACATGTCAGTTCCTACTATCTTCTTGCTTTGACATGTTTCCTTCATAAACTGCACTATTTTGACACTGTATATACTTATTTTGTTCCATCTGGATACTCCCTCATGCTAATGAGATTCTTTTCTTCACTTGCAGTGGACATATTCATCCTGGGCATAGCCAACCTTATTGGAGGACTTCCTCTCATCTTCCACAATGTAACAAACTTCTCCCCCTCCGACTGAATTTTCACTGTTCTTACTGATCATTACAGAAAAAAAAACTTGCACTCCGAACTTAAGAATTCAAATGCTAACACATCATTTCCCTGTCGATAACAGATCGCCGACCTGAGAGACATCCGAGACGTGGACGGGAACGACGAGCAGGTCGGCCCCTACTGGTTGCAGCTCGGGAGGCGGTCCAAAGCCCGGCTCCACATGGTCATGGCCCTGATCTCATACATGGTTTTCGGGCTGCTCCCGCCGGTCCTCTACGGGCTGTTGTTCCGCGAGAGCAACGACCGAGAGAACAAGATGATGGCGGTCGCCGGTGCTTCGCTCACCTGCATCGCTCTGCTTGCGCTCGGAAAGGCGCATGTCCACACCAGGACCTACTTCAAGACCCTCATGTACTACCTGACCATCGCCGTCTGCTCGTCCGGTTTGTCGTATGTCGCTGGCGTGCTGATCACGCGGCTTCTGGTGCACTATGGAATCATTGAGCAAGGCGGGTCGGCTGCTCCTGCTCCTCCAGGGCTGTCGTTGCCGTTCGCTTATGGTGCTGGTGCAGAGTCGTCTGGATGGACCTCATTCTGAAATGTCTGAAGTTCTGGGCAGCACTGCTGGTATATAAAGAAAGAAGACATGAGTGAGTTCAAGAGAAAGTGCCTGCATGAAGAAACATCTGAAGGCTCTTAGAGTTGCTGCTACCTGCTATAGCTGTTTTGTTGTAGTTTTGATGTACATCTGAAGCTTTGATGCTTCTCATGGTACTCTGGTGATCTTTGTCAGCATGTTTTTGAGCAGGAAGAACAAGAAGTTCAGTGTAACATACTATAAAAACATGCCATGTTTTTGAAGATTGTAACTCACCTGTTCTGGATGAAGCAAAATATGCCAAGTTTGAAATCAGCGTTTTGGCTCCCGGGCACAGATGAGCCCGGGAGTAAACAGTAACACATTTTAAAACAGGAAGCCAATTCAAAAATTTTCATTTTTTTGTGGTGAAAGTTGTTTCAGTGCGTGATGTCCGTGCCAAATTTGGAGAAGTTTGAACATTCGAGGAGCTCGTGAAAAAAAAAACTCAGGTATGAGAGAAACATTTGAAAAACAACATTGTTCACGCCTGGATTTGTCTTTTTTGCCGCGCGCTAATTGAATGTCCAAACATCACCAAATTCTTCATGAACATCAGGCACATACACATCTTGCTTGCAAAAAAGGATTAGATTGTTTTGAAAAAAAAATCTACTTTAAATCTTGTTATTGTTCACCGGGCTGAGCCCGGACACCAAGTTCGATTTTCAAGGAGTTCATTACGCTTTTGGTACATGAACCAAATTAATCCTCACTATACCAATTGAGAATGCAGGAGTATTTCTTTTCTTAATCAGAAAGATAAAATGAGTACCGTAACCCAATCTAACGAGTTTTTTTCTTTAAATAATTTAGCTTGCTTACCACATATGTCATTTATTCCTTTTATATATCTAATAAAGTACGAACAGTGTCTGGTTGTCTGTCCTTCAAATTGCCCCTGAAGCTGGTTAAAATTACCCACCAATACCACTTGTAAGTCATAGAAACGTTTCACACAGTAAAATCTCCAGACTGGACCGGACCATGTTGGAACTATATTACACTCTGCACCCTGCTGAGAGAAGATGGAGCACACACGTTTTTGTGCCGGCCCATGCACGGACACCTGTTTTTTTAGTTTTGTTTCAAATAATTATTTTCAGTTACATTTTGTTTTTCTACTTTAAATCATTTAGAACTTAAAATAAGTTTTCAAATTTTTAGAAACTGAGATATTTGAAAAAAATAAATCAAAACAACATAATTTTTTTGTGAATTCAAAAACTCGGGATTTTTGTTAAAATGTCCGCATAAACAAAAACAATATTTGCAAATTTGGAAAAATGTTTGTCAAATAATAAAAGTCCATGATTTTAAATAAAAGTCCGTATATTAAAATTATCAACGAAATTTAATAAAATGTTTGCTAATTCCAAATATTTTCATACATTTTAAAAATTTCCTAAATTTTTAAAAACAGTTAGTGCCTGTTTTTTTAGCTTCATTTTTTATTTTCATTTTTCTGTTCCATATTTGTTTTTTTCTACTCCTTCCGTCCAAAAATAAGTGTCGATGATCTAGTACCAAAATGGTACTAGCTTAGTACAAAATCTGCGACACTTATTTTGAGACGGAGAAAGTACTTTAAATAATTTAGAACTACAAAAAACTTTCGCAATTTAAAAAAAACTGGGAATTCCGAAATAAAGTGTTGATGAAAACATAAAATGTTCGTGAATTCAAAACATGCTCCGGATTTTTATAAAAATGTTTGCATATTCAACAAAATATTCGCAGTTTTGAAAATAATGTTGATGAAAACAAAAAAAGTCCATGATTTTGAAAAAAAACGTTTGTGTATTATTTTTTAATACAATTGAACAAAAAGTTTGCTAATTAAAAAACCCAAATACTTAATAGTGCAGCTACACTATTAAGCTGAAACGAGCGCATCCTCACACAACATACAACTCACAGATTGACTGCATGCATGTGATGATGTCATTCCACGTTATTTCGTCTCATTTTTTTCAAAAAACTATAACTTTTCAACTGAGTGTCAGAACGACGATCCGTTTTCACTGTTAGGTTTCTAGCGATGAGCTCTTCAAAACTAGATTCCATATGGATATGTTTCGACAAACATTTTTTTGGGGCAACTTTGGCACTAGACGAAGCAACTAAGTGCTAAACAGAAGCAACTTCCTTGCATCATGTGTATTGATGAATTTACGTAGCAAGTATATCATAGACAACATAAAAATCATGACAAACAAATTTTTACTGTATATAGGCAATTGAGCATCACCCGTAGGCAACCTTGGCATTACATTGAGGCAGCTTTCAACACTAAATGAGGCAACTCTCGTTATGAAGGTGCATAGTTTGTTAGTTATGCTGGCAACATGGTGGTGAATCTAAGCCACTTTAGAGTATTTGAAGGCAACTTAGAAAAAGAATGATAAAAAGCTTAAGCAACTATTTTACAAAGTTAGGCAACCGAGCCACAATTATGACAACTAATTACCAATAGCAGGCAACTGGGCATCAATGATACACAACTGAACATCAACCGTAGGCAATTGACCATCAGTAATAGGCAACTAAGCATCAAAGTACATCAATTTTATAGTATTTGTAGGCAACTGAGCATCACCCATAGGCAATTGATCAACATTAATAGACAACTAAGCATCAATGTTTGACAATTTCACAGTATTTGTAGGCAATTAAGCTTTCACTGTACACAACTAATCATCAATGACAGCAATAGCACCAACAATAGGGAAGTTGAGATTTGCAAGATTCACAGGTACACATAGTGCAGTGAAGTTACTTGTATATAGCACTAAATGCGTCTCATGTTTGTGTGATTTTCTCATTTTCACAAAAATCAACCAAATTGGCAGTCCTACTGGCCAAATGAAAAAAGTTGCTTTCCTCTAACACTAAAGTTGTCTCAATATCACTAAAAGTTGTCAAAAAAAAAAAGTTTGTCGAAACCTATCCATATATGATCTAATTTTGAAGAACTCGTCGTAAGAAATCCAACCATAAAAACGGATCTCAATTCTGACGATCGGTTAAAAAGATGTAGCTTTTTAAAAAAGAAACAAACATAATTAATTAATCTGGAGGGAGGGAACCCAGTCACACAGGTTTCTTTTTCTGACTGTCCGCACACACGGGGCTGGTGCTGCCCTTTTTAATATGTGCGGCCGCGTCCTTAAAAAAATGTTCATGCATTTGAAAAAATGTCCTAACATTTTAAAAACAGTTCGTGGATTACAAATTAGTTTTATTGATTAAGAGAATGTTTGTTGATTCACAAAATGTTCATGCATCTCAAAAAATGTTCGTAAATTTCAAAAAAAAAAAATAACACCAACTTAAAAAAATATGTTCGTCTAACAATTGTTCGCCAATTTAGAAGAAAATATTTAAAAACCGTTCGCAATATAAAAAAATGTTCACAATTTTATAGAAAAGTTTTTTGAATTGTGAAAAAAGTTCCCGATTTTAAAATTGTTCCCATATTTAGAAAAATGTTCACAAATGATCGAAGGTATGTAGTTAAATAGTAATGCTTCTGAGTCTTTGTGACAATATAACCGTGTGAATTTCGAAGGATTAACTGCCCGGATGGATCGGAATATTATAGTATGTTTTCTAAAAAAAGTTTCTTGACATTCAGAATAATTCTGTCAATTACCAAGCTTTTTCACAACCATGATATTTTTTCAAAAATGTGAGCATTGCTTCAACTTGTGAATAAATTTAAAAGAAGAAACATTTTCTTGCATTTGTGCATAAAATTTCAAAATCATGCGATGAGATGTGAACATAATGTGGTCATTGTCATTGGAGATTACGATTTTTTTCCTTCCGTTGCAATGCATGAGCCCTTTTGCTAGTATTATACTGTATAGAAGAAGAAAAAACCCAGAGATTTAGTAGTGCTGGAGAGCAAGAGTCACCTGCGTGGCCAGCCAGTTGGAATTCTTTGTTCCCTTCTCGAGCTATCTCATCCAATATCAACAACTGACGCGGGTCGAATAGCCAAACAAGTTCTATTCCTTCCCTTTGACACGTCTTCGTGCACTTTACTCGATGTGCGCGGCGATTGGTGCCAATTAGTACATTGGCTGGCCGAGGTACTCTGCTTCAGCCTTCGTCCCGGTTCGTCCATGGAACAGAGACCACAAATGATGCGGGAGAGGGGAATGATTCCGCCGGTCGTGGCACGCCTCGGAAGCTGACGCCTGTTCGTCTGGGCATTGGCATTATGTCGGCATAGTTGGAGTCATGGCGGCAATCCAAAGATAGCATCAGCTCGTCTAGGTCTGCCTGGGCCTCATTCTCAACTCTGAAGCTCCTCTCTGCAGTGCTGTCAAAAGAGAAGACATGGATGAGTTCAGGACAAACTGCTTAAACAAACACCCGATTTTTTTTCCTGAGTTGCTAGCTGTTTTTTTCGTTTTAATTTGGAGCATGTATTAAATTTTAGTGCTTCTCATGGTACTCTGATGTTCTTCATCAATCGAGTTTGTGTAGCATCACATGTTACTATTAGGAAAACAACAGATTCAGTGTTGCTTTCCTTTTTGTGATGAGGATCGAGGAGAGTAGCTGACATAGCATCAAAATATGCCATGGTTTTTGAAGATCTCAAAGAAAGGAAATAATTCGTCTACTTTGGGCGAGGTACTTTGTACGTAATGATAGTAAATCATTTTTGTCCTGCTGGCTTAATTACATCTGCATATTAAAATATGACCAAAACGCTCAAGCTATATTTTGTTTCCAGTAAAAGCCACATTAGTTTTTGTGTTTTGAGATGTAATACTTTCGACAACTCCATCGTATCATGGTCCAGCCAGTTACTTTATCCTGAATTGATGAATGGAGGTACGCAATATATTTGAACACCATCAACTCCATTCTGAGGGTGTAGCCAGCATCAAATCAAGATGGGACCTACATGTAATTGCTTTCTACTGTACTATTGAGCATCTTGTAATACCTTTTGTTTGCATGTCTACCACTAGCCCTATAAGACGTCGTTTCACACTGTCAAATAATAATTAAACACATCCTTTTGCATTAGAAGGACGCCTAACTACAGTCATTCAGGGATTACTATCCATACTAGCTAGGCAAATCAAAAAAGCGAAAGAAGAAGGAAAAGGCGAAGGAAAAAAGAAAGGAAGGAAATGCAACCCAACGGTTTGCTGCCATGCCTGCTCGAGAACCCTTCGAGTTATATGGTTGACCAAGCTTCCCTTGAAGATCATGATCTTTTTGGCAATGGATTCACGGCCGTGTTCTGTCCGGCATTGAGGTACTTAAGCTGAACGGCCCGGGCGATGGACTTCGTCCCCTATGTGGGACAGCGGACGACTCTAATCACATCTTCTACTCATGCGTGTCCGGCCAATTCCTCTAGAGCTGCCTCCGGGAGACCATTTGTGGGCGTTGATGTAACACCCGAGTTAAGTTTCATAGCGTCGAGCAAGAGTGACATGATACTATTGCTAAGTGTTTTTGATGATGATCTATTAAATGAACGACATTATATTATTCATCATATTGATAAGTTTAAAAAGAAGAAGTCATTTGAGAAGGTTGAGCGTTTTAATACTCGTTATTTTGCTGCCCAAAATGATTAAGGTTGTTAATAACAAAACAAAATTATATGCACATAGGCAATATTTCATGAAGGTGCATATGGCACTATACTTGCGTCCGTATTAAATAAATATAATTTATACTGAAGTTTTTATACTTCTTTAAGAGTCATCTTTAACATGTTATGGTCTTAATGAGTAGTTTTTAGGGCATGTCTAGTTCTCATCTAGATGAGAAATAACTAAGTCCCATCTAACTCCTATACCGTTTGCTTTTACGCTAAGATTCATGTAGATATTTTCTTTTATTTTCTTGTTTGATTAAGTAGATTATGTGGGAGTTAGATGAAACTTTGTTAATTCTCATATAGATGAGAATTAGCAAACTGTACTTTGTATTACTTATTTAGAATAGTTAACACATAACAAAGTTTATAAATATTAGCTATAGTGCTTTTATTAGAGAATTGTTATGTATATAATAGCAAAATCACTTGTCGTCATGCATAATTAAATTTTGTTATGTAATAAAAATTCATTGTTAAATAATTTTTGATAGTTTGATACATCATATAGTTTGTGCATATTTATCGTAGAGATCTCTAAAGCGTTGTTTTCTGACAAATATCTTAATATTCGTAATCGTGATGATCAGGTAAGCATATATGCAGAAACTTCTAGAGTATAAATTGAATCGTTGCCTTGATATTTTATACCTTATTTCATGGTCAAATGGCAAGTTATAGTGGGTTTAGTAATAAGTGCATTGCTTTGTGCTTGCTATTGATATGGTGTCGCTACTAATAACCTATAAATGTAAACTAGAGTGGATTCTATTGTCTTGCATGATTTAATATTCAATATGCTCACCTACAGTGCAATTGGTAGCAAGTGCTCGTGCCTGTTTCTGAAATAATGATTTATAGACGAAATCAAACATGAAAACTTTATTAATGTAGCTTTCAACACAAGATCTTAGACTTCCATCTTAGTACTCTAGCAATCTATCTGAACTTGCTGACACTAAAATTTTGGTTTAACTGAACTTGCTATTGATCTATGATGTGGATCTGCTGTAGGTATGTAACCTATATATCTTCTCCTAACGAACTTAAAAATAGATATGCATAGTTATTAATTATCCTGCAGCACATGTTCTAATTCATTAGCTGAACAATTCAACACCTTGCAGATTTGGTGACGGAGCCACTGCTGCCCTATAGGCAGAGCTCCAATGATACAACCACAAAAACTGAACATATGACATCATCTGTTTATCATAGTGAAGGCACCTTTGTACAACCAGAGCATTTGACAGTCGAATCACCTTCGGGTAACAATGCTGCTGCAGGTGTGTAACTTGTGTGCTCCTGACAAATTTACCTGCTATTCATGCTCTATTTCATCACTTGAACAAAGTTATAAAAAACATGCATAGTTATTATTGTTCTTGCAATAGATGTTCTCCTTCACCAGCTGAATTATTGAACATATTGCAGATTCACCAAGGATTCCACCGTCACCTGGTACAACCACAATGACAACTATGAAGATTCTTGAGATGGTACTCTGGTGATCTTTGTCAGTATCTTTTTGAGCAGGAAGAACAAGAAGTTCAGTGCTACATACTATAAATATATGCCTTGTTTTTGAAGATTGTAACTCACCTGTTCTGGATGAAACTAAATATATGCATTTGTTTTAAGAGGAGTTCATTCCACTTTTGGTACATTACCTTGCCCATTAGGTGCAAATTCATGCATAAAGTTGAAAAAAATGACACGAATAGGTCACTGAACTAGGATTTTGGGTACATTTTGATAAGTTTTCCGTCAAAACTAATGGCTGTTGCCACTTGCTGTTGCCAAATTAGTAATCAAGTTAAGTTATTTTGGGATGTCAAATTCAGTGTTTGCCCTCTTTTCTGTACCTACCCTGAATGAAGTACATGGGCACACAGCTCATTGGCAAAGTACTACCCCAAATAAGTACTTAAATGCCCCACATTAGTTTAAAAAAATGCTTACAGTTCTTTGTTTCCTGAGACTGATGGTCGCGCCAAATTAGTCCTCACTATACGAATCGAGCATGCATGGGTATTTCATATCTTCTGAAATGAAGGATAGAAAGAGCAAAGTTCCCCAAACTGACGACGTTTATTAGAGAGAGAAAACCAAGAGATTTAGTACCAGTACAAGAGAGCAGAGCCACCTTAGTGGCCATTCGATATGCGCTGCGATTTGTGCTAGCAACATTGGCCGGCTGGGGTCCTCTGCTTCAGCCTTCGTCAAAGTTCGTCCCCGGAGCAGAGGAGTTGAAAGAGGAGAGACCACAAATGATACGAATGATTCCGACATCGGTTGCGCACCTCGGAGGCTGCCGGCCTCCCCGGCGTCGGCGTTCTATGTCAGGGGGGCAGAGTTGGAGTCATGGCGGCTTGATCTGTAAGTGCTCTGTTCTGTACCTAGCCTAGGCTAGGGTCTCAGGTTTCTCATGTTTCTGAATTGGGCCGGCGTGGATGGTAGGTAGGAGATGTGGCACCCGAAATGGAGCTGCTGGTGGCAACCCAAGATGAGTCCATAGCTGTAGCACATTGGCATCACTGAGGGAGGAGCATCAGCTCCTCTAGCTCTAGGTCTGCCTGGGCCTCATTCTCAACTCTGAAGCTCCTCTGCACGCTGCTGCAAAAAACAGAAGACATGGATAAGTTCAGGACAAATCGCTTTAAGAAACACCCGGCTTTTTTGAGTTGCTAGCTGTTGTTTCGTTCTAATTTGGAGCACATTTTGAATTTCGTTGCTTCTCATGGTACTCTGATGATCTTCATCAATCAGAGTTTGTGTACCATAGCATGTTACTGTTAGTTACTTATTTGTGAGCAGGAAAAAGCAACAAGCTCAGTGTTGCTTTCCTTTTTATGGTGAGGAGAGTGGCTGACACAATGTCAAATATGCCACGGTTTCTGAAGATTTGGTTCCGCAAACGAGCCCCTCCCATAAAGGGAGGGAGCTCAGCCTCTGCCTCTCGATCTCCCTCCTCCGGCCACCTCCTTCACAATAGAGGCCGGGTACAAAACCCTCTCATCATCGTCTCTCCATCCTCACGCCCCCACGTCGCCTCCGTCTCGGGCGACTCGGATGGATCCTCAAACCCTAGCTGCCAGGGTCACCACCACCTCCAGTCCTTTCCTCCGCCGCCGCCAGAGGACCCCGTTGGGCTAAGCCCGGCGGTCGACGACGGTGGCGGGGGTTCTCCTCCTTGGCTTGCATAGAAGGGTGTTGGGCGGAACCTCCTCGCATGAGACGATGTGGCCGCGATCTTATCCATGGCGGCATTTCGGCGTCCTCCGTGCTCCGGCGTGGCTGCCTGGTGGCGGCCTAACGGCGACGGCATGGAAAGGGTGTCGTGGAGGTCCGGATTGACCATATCGGGTCGGCTGCATGCATACATCTCTTGGTTTCCTGACCTGGATTATCAGGCGGCGACCTTGGAATGTGGCAGTGGGTGAAGCTCCGACGAACCACACCGACATGGTGTGATGTCCCTGTCCAAGGCGGAACTCTGCCGACGATATGGTGGCTTTGGCTCCGCATTTGACCGGATCAGTGACGGTGACGGGCACACGCGGGATCCTTCCCAGCGGCTCTCACGGTTTGGTGAGGTGGGGTGGCTGTCGTACCCCCCGAACTCCAGTGATGGCACGCACAGGTAGTGGCCGGTGTGCCAGGGCTCCCATGATGGTAGTGCTGCTATGGGTGGTAGTAGGATCTGGGAGGACAGATCTGGGGCTTTGAAGGTGGTTTGGTCGATGCACAAGATGTCGTGTTTTTTTTCGAAAAGGGGAATAAAATCCCGGCCTCTGCATCATGACGATGCACGCAGCCTTTTATTTAAAAAAATCTCATAGTATCAATAAAGTATTACAATTCAAGGATCGTTCAAAGTTGATACAAATATCAACCAGCAAAAGAAAGTGGCTAAGTAGACATATAGTAAACTAAGCATCCTGTAGTCGACTAATATGCCGCCATCCAGTTCGGGACAAGATATCCTGTGCAACCGTCAGGAGGTGGGTGCATCTAGAATCCATAGCATCCCGTTGCGCCTGGGGAGAAAGGAGTGCCCATAGCTGTACCCAATGCACCACCATATGGATAACCTGCAAGATATTAAAAGATTTTTGTTTGTTAAATACTAGATTATTTCTGCATCTCCATATTGACTAAAGTAAGGCCGAAACACTTATGCGAATTCGATCCTTAGAACTTTTGTCAACTCCATTCAACCAATTGCCAAACATATTAGTAATATTCATTGGAGGAGGGAGATCATATGAGAAATAAACGATTCGCCATAAAATCTTAGCAAAAGGACACTCAATGAAAAGATGCTCTACCGTCTCCTGTTCCCCCGCAAAAGACACATTTTGTACAAGATGTCGGGTGGATAGTCGTGGGACAAGATCCAGGTGAAAACTTTTTCTTCAAGAGAAAGAAAGAACGACTACCCCTCGCTCGGCCGAAACCCTCCATCAGATGCCGCTGAAGTGATCCATACGTGCTCCTCAACCCGATCGAATAGCTGTTTCCTGAGCCGGCACTAGGTAATCGGGCTGACAAACGTACGCACAGGTGTCCATCTCCTGGGAAGCAAAAAGCTATCGGTATCCACCCAAATTATTCCCCTGCTTCCCAGGAGATAGATTTTTGCCCTTATATATATCATCCTCGCTTCCCCGCTATCCCCTAACCCTAGCCCCTCCTCCCTGCCTGCCGGTTGCGGTGCTGTGGCCGCCTCCCGAGGTAACTGAAGCTCCACCCTACCAAGAAACCAAGGTGTGTTGTTGCTCCTCCCTACCAATTGGCAATTGCTCCCTACCCTGCTTGATGCTGCTACTTGCTACTCCTCTCCTCCCTCTCCACGGCAAGAGATGTCCTGCTGCTGTTGTAGATTGGCATCTGTATGCTGCTGCTGTAAATTGGAATATTCGTAGCTTTGTGTGCCCTGCCGCCGCTGCATGCAGCTGTAAATTTGATTATGTGTTAATAGCTTCGTATGCATGCCACCGCTGCTGCTGTATGCTTTGTATGCTGCAGCTGCTGTTGCCGGTTTTGAATATTTGTTTCTAATTTGCAGATTTGTTGCCACCAAGTCAAAGATTCTACATCAGATGATAAATATGTTTTTCGTTGCTGTTTTTTCTTTGTTCAGTGTGCACGAAACATAAAACAAGATCTCCAGCTAAGATTGGTATATGTTCCTTTACTCATCCTATATGTTGGTTTTAGTTGCTTCTTTTCTTTCTGGTTACTAATCTATTACAACATGTCTGTCTGTTTTGCACTAATCCTATATATATATGTGTGTCAAATCTGGCCGTTGACTTAACAAGCCCATAGTTTGGGAATGCAGTTCTGTTAAGATGTTGGAATTGCACTAACAATTCTGTCTAACACACCACCATGGCATTGAACTCATGAGGCTATGAGGATCTTGCCATTTAATTACTCTTGTCTTTAAGAGCGATTCCTTTCTTAGTTTTTCGTAGTCCCTTATATTATCAAGGAGTATAAAAGCAGAGGTCTGCATGGCATAGTTATCTTATTTATAGTATTGTAGAAAAAATGCACTAATTCGCTTTATTGCACTATTTGTTACTTTCTCTTTATTATATCATCTGTCACACCATTCTGCATATTTTACAGTGTCGTGTTAAATCTGCCATGATCTTGCACTATATGTTCTTATTTTAGCGCTAGGAATAAACTTTTTTTTTTCATAATATGAAGTTCCAAGAATCTGTGTTCTAACTCCATCATCCTCGAGTCTGATATTATGGTAGATACTTAATAATTTCCTTATGAGACTGTAACATGTCTAAAGCTATTAAACATCATGGTTAATGCACTGTTGTTAATTACTTACCTACCAATATTAAGCTGGCAGTTTCATCTTTTCCTTCACCTTTGGCCTGGTCGGTGTAAATTTGATCAGAAAAAGTTGTGATTGTAGTAATATAATTTTAAATTTGTGTGCTTTTTTTACTGGCAAATGATATGGTATCTCTGTAAATCATCATGTACAAAGAATAACTACAATATATAGTAGATTAACAATATTAAGGGGATCTACATATGAATTTGTTCTCTTCGTGAACTAGTAGATAAATATTCCCTAAAAAGGGTAAATAAATATTCCAAAATCAATCTTGGTGTTCTGTACCAAAAACAGGCCAAATTACAATGCCTATCCAATGAGAAACGAATGTAGACATTTTGCAAGTGCCTTCACAACTTATATTTGATCCTTGCACCAAACTGCTTTGGTTGAAATTGTGAGACACATTATTTCCACTCAGAATATAATCTGTTGGTAATCTGATGGCTCTATTAGTTTTGATACACCTATTATTTTTCTTTTCTTTTATGTAGCCAAACCTATCTTGGATTTCTCGACTTAAATGGGGGCTCTTACTTTTGTGTACATATTGATTTGTGAATTTCTTCTCCTTCTGAATCTATTGCTCTTTTAGTGAAGTGCACTGCACCACATGAGAAAAGCTTAGTGAATTTGAGTAATCAATTCAATTTTCAGAGTGGCAGCATCCGGACTCTAAACTCAACTGTGCTTCCTTGAAGAAAGTACAAAGAGAATGGATTTTAGCACTAACAACTCAGAGCCAATTATCGAGGAGCAACTAGTCCAACATAGGAAGAATATGCAAAAAGTTTGGAAATGATATTGGAATTTATGATTCAGATACTGGATAAATGCTTATTGAGCAATTTTGGTTCGTATTTCAGCAGTATATGGATCATAATCTTCAATATCATTTTCCAAAGTTTCTGGATGTTATTCCTATGTTGAACTTGTTGGCTCCTCGATAATTGGCCCTGAGTTGTTAGTGCGAAAATCTTTTTCCTGTGTACTTTCCTCAAGCAACAAATCAGACAGTAGAATTCAGAGTGGGCATGCTACCACTCACTTCATCAAAAGGAATCGAAAAATACAAGAAAATAAAGAGCACGAATATCACAAGTCCTTAAGTACACAAATATATGAGTTCCAAGTTAAGACCAAGAATCCAATATCAGTTTTAGTTGCACAAAAGAAAGAAAAATGATGTTTATCGAAACTAATAGAATCAACGGAGTAAGTACTAACACGATGTATTCTGAGTGGAACTAATATGTATCTCACAAATCTCAATCAACATAAGGCAGTATGATGCAAGGATCAATATAAGTGCGAATGTCTTTTAATGCCTACATTCACTTCTCATTGGACAAGCATTGCAGTTTGGTTTGTTTTTCGTATAGAACAACTGCATTGATTGTGGAAAAATATTTAGTTATCATTTTTACGGAATATTGCTCAAGCTAGATTTGACCTTTGTTCCTGTCATGTGTGGATGTGTTTCCCTCGTAATTTTGTGCATCACTCATGAATTTTGCACATATATGCAACGAATTGTGTCTGCATTTTCCTCCGTATGGTAAGAAATATATGTTCACTTTTTTATTGCATAGCACCTTGGAAAAATTTACTCTCTACTTTCTTTTTGTATATATGCTTCCAAGAAGTTTAGTCTATTGTGCACATTATGTTGCTTATGTTAGTTGTTATCTACATACATGTTAATGCATGTCTTCACAAGATGCACCGACATCCCAAGGCTCGACTAGCTCGCCCCTGGCGCTGCCTATCATGGCCATGCCCTTGCTGGCAGGTTCGACTGCCACGTCTAGAGCAAGGCCGACTTCGTCACGTACTAAAAGGACGTGCCCATCGGGCGCCCCATTAAATGGGTCTTCTACACAGGTAATCATCAATCGATGAATCCTCCTAATTTGTTGCTTGTTGTGATGAAGGCCACAAATTTGTGAAAGTAGGCAGTGATTTGTGATTCCGTTTATGATCTAGGGCATGCTTCCATTGCAACATGGAAAATTGGGGATACATTTAGATGTAGTAGTATAGCATCGAGTTGTTCTATTCGTCTAAAAATACATACATGACTTTTTCATTGATGTTTGCAAAATAAACTTGAATTCGAAGGATCTCACTAACATTTATGCGACCCACAGGGTGGATAGCACATGTGATGAGCTTCATGCCAAAACCGGTGCTGGAGGTCCTGGAATGGCAGGTGCCTGCCTATTGTTTTGCGAAGACGACGACATACCGACCAATAACACCTACATCTCTAAATCTGATGGTCATGACAACAATAGCTTTATCACCAAGGTCAAAATGTATGTTAGAGGCTAGTCTGTCTCGTAGAATCATGACCTTGTATGGTGAATGCGTTCGTCTTAGCGTCTCTTGACACTAAATGCGTGTGTGTAACGACATGAGTGTGCTGCTCGGTATTTTGCAACGAATAAAAAGAAATTTGAAAAAAAAGCCAGATGCTAATGTCTAGCACATGCCAACCCGGAGGATGCAATTGCGCTTTTTTCTTATGACTAAGCCCTCATAGGGGATCTTTTTGCTGCATTTGTTTTGATCCGTGCGCACTTATCGGTGCTGGGTCACGGATGGGCTCGGAGGCCATCTTTTTGTCCGTGTGCACTATTTGGTGCTGGGTCACGGGGTTGGGCTCAGTGGCCTCTTTTATTTGTGCTCTTTGGCATCTTTGGCAGCTGACAGCCAGAGTCCATCGAATAAACTGGTCACGTCCCTAGTTAAACTTCCGGTATGGTACTAATCTGCGCAGCGGTTCGCGCCGTGGACTTCGCGTCCCGCGCCGCCCACTCTGAAAAACGCGGACGAGGCCCAACTGGAGCTGGGCCCGTTCCCCTTCCATTCTCGTGCCGTCGCCGCAAAAGTTTGGGCCCGTTCCCCTTCCACCTCTCGTCATCATGCGTTGCCTCGGTCACTATTTTATTTCGACATGGTTAACAGCGGCTACTCCAGTATTAGATTCTGATGCTTGAAACCGAGGCTCTCCGCAGCGGCGTCCACGACGGTCTGCACCAGGGACGGCCACTGGAGGCCGAGGTTGCCGTCGGCGATGCCGGGGTTGCGGACGGAGCAGTTCCGGCGGACCCTTGATCTGGCCCATCTTCACCATGGACACGCCGAACTGGCTGAAGAAGTTGCGCTGGCTGCCCGCGAAGCGCTCGACGATGTGCCGGGTGGCGTCGTTGGTGAAGAGGTCCTGGTCGGACACCAAGAGCCTCTCCCGGTTCACCAGGTTGACGTACTACTTGTTGTCGAACATGTCGGGCGTCCGCACATCCAGCGCGGTGCGGCGGTCGGTGCCCTTGGCAGGGCACGCCCGCTTCAGCCTTCCGAGAAATTCGGGGTGGCCGAGCACGTTGAGGAGGGACGGAACCGTGGAGGTGGGCGCCCATGATCTCATGCATGACACGCGCACCCATGGCCATGGATGCATGAACCAATTAACGGATGGACGGGAGGGAAGGCAAGATAGGTACCTGGACGAAGCAGTCGTGGAAGTGGAGGCGGATGAGGCCGACGTCCTTGTGGACGGCGTCCCGGACGAAGTGGCGCACGATGGTCTCCGCCCTGGGGCAGCTCCGCTTGTACAAGTCGAACGACATGCCGCGTGTGATCGGAGGCTGGCTCAACCTCAAGTCGTTCCCGTCGGCGCCGGCGGCCTCCTGCTCCGCCGCATAAGCCCCAGATCCCAGCGAGCAGGCCACTGCCACCGCCGCTAGTACTGCTGCAGCGAGCAGAGGAGCACTAGTCGTCCTGACATGAACCATCTCTCGATCTGCCACCTACCTCTACCTCTACCTCTCCGCGTGTGTGTTCGGTGAAGTGTGTCACGGACTGATGGACGTGGTTTTATAGACGAGGTTCTTGTTGTGTGTGACACGTAAGTGGGAGGTAGCACGACACATGAATGCATGGATGGACCGACATGCATGATGATCATGGAAGTGGGTAGGCGCAAGGATCGATGTATCTATCTACCTTTTCTTACATGTTTCTTATTATTCAATTCCCTTCCTAAATAATACCAGAAATCTGTTCGTTGCAGCAGAAAAACAATATCACATGTTTATATATAGCCTAATAAGCATGGTCAAAGTAATCCAAAGATCAATGCCCTTTATTTGAACACTATGCCCCAATATTGTCTATGGAGCTCGGTTTTGAAAAATAGATTTTTTTAGGTTTGCATATAAATTTAATCAAAGTAAAGCTTTGTAAACGAGGTTCTTCTTATGCTTGACACGTACGTAGGAAGTAGGACGACACATGGATCGTAGATGAATGGACGAACGTTTATTGTAAGAAAATTTTCAAACTTTTTCTATGGTTATTTTTTTCTCTCATAGAAGGTATATATACATCCAAGAACCAAAGGGTACGTCCAGGTTTCTTACTAGTACTTGTTAAACACACAGATTCACTGCCGGACAACACCCTGTGAATCGACTTTTTCACTTGTACTTGTTAAACACACAGATTCAGTGCCGGACAACACTCTGTGAATCGGCTTTTTTACTAGTGCTTGTTAAACACACAGATTCAGTGCCGGACAACACTCTGTGAATCGGCTTGCAAAGACGTACGCCAGTAATCCTAAGTCAAGTCCCCAACCTAAGGAGCTAAGAGTCAAGCGGTGGACAAGATGAAAGTTATAGTCTCTCAGCGAAGGTATGACTGTCTCTTGCAAAGATGTGCATCCAATTAACCGTCGGACGTCGATCCAACGGCCGACCAAAGTCTAGTCTTGGAACCCGAGGATTGATTCTTGTCCATTGAGGTTGTCCATTGAGGCATGGGCATGTGGCGCAACCAGCCGTCCGCCTGACCGTCGCATGTGTAACTGAAGCACTGACGATGTACACATGCATGACATCTACACACACCATCTAGAAACAGTAAATTATTCAAAACCACCACATATGGAGACCAAATTATACAAAACCATCACATATGGGGATAGAGTATCAGGTCGATACTACTTACATTAGGGATAACTCATGATGAGCATCTAACCACTACCATGTAGCACTTATAGGTGCATAAGGTAGGGAAAACAACCGATCTAACCATATGGGCCCACATGTCGGGCTGATGTGGTGTGCGTGGACCGATACCGCTAGGCGGTCGTCGGTTCGCTGTCATTTAGGTTAGATGCGGTCTTTTCTCCTATCCTAATCTTTAGTTCCCTCCTTCCCTATGCACGAGTAACTCCATGGCGATGTCAGTCGACAACGGCTATGCTACCAACGGGGGCGGTGAGGGCCCCCCACGACCTTGTACCAGAAATATTGACCTATTTGGGTCTGACTCCAGCGGCGGCTTCCACCAGGACTCTGAATCCGATGTGGAGAAGACACAAGTGTCGCCATGCAGAGTAGACAAGGGTTGGCAGCGGCGGCGAGAAGCTCCGGCATTGAGGAGCACCCCCAATCCTCTTTCCAAATCGGGTAAGTCGCTTTGTTACCATGCATTTTATGGATTTGTAGGGTAAGCTTAGTGTTGGCTGCATATTGGGAAAATTTGACTTGGTTTATTTTTGTTCGAACTGTTGGCTTGTAGATGATATTTTGGACATTTACATGCAATTTGATGGCAAGAAATTCATGCCTACAGAGATAGCCTGGCAGAATGTCAGATATTATACGCTGAAGTGAACTATGCTTGCAAAATGGCTATGGATTATGTGAGAGAGGAAGGGATAGGATTAGAAGATCTAGCTAATCTAGACAACAATATGAAGGTTGATGAGATGTTTAGGCTGTATGAGATCACAAAGATCATGTATTTGCCTGCAATGAAGGGCGGTTGTGCACAAAACATTCGATGATTATATTGGATCATCAAATAATTGGCGCACAACAGAGTGTCAATTTTGTGCGATTGAGGTCACTTTCTCCACCAGTTCAAGAGTGCAAATTTCATAGGTATATAGTGGATAGGCTATATGTCAAGATAACTAAAATAACGGGGATACATATTTTAGGTATATAGGATGCATAACAAGTTATCAACTAACTAAAATTTGTATAGCTGTGTGAGGCTTGCTAGCAACTATCAAAACTTGTAATCATAACGACCAGTTAATTAATTAATTACTACTCCCTCTGTAAACTAATATAAAAATGTTTAGATTACTAAACACTTTTATATTAGTTTGCCGTCTGCCAGCTCTTTGCCGTTTGCTAGCAGCAGACGGCAAAGAGTGTCTTTGCCATCAGCTAGCACAAAGCGGACGGCAAAAAGCTGGCGGATGGCAAAGAGGGGCTTTGCCATCTGCCAGCTCTTTGTCGTCTGCTAGCGGACGGCAAAGATTTTTTGCCGTCAGCGAGCGGACGACAAAGAGGTGGGTGGGGTCCAGTTGACGGCAGTACTGTAACGGCCCATCACCCCACCTCTTTGCCGTCCGCTAGCGGACGGCAAAGAGGTGGATACCTAAACCGCTAACGGCGCACCCCCACGCCTCTCATCTCTCTCCCCCGACCCATCTCCCCGGCCCCCACCCCCCACCGCGCCCCCACGCCGGCCGCCGCCCCGCCCCCGTGCTCTCGGCCCCGTCGCGCCCCCGCCGCCGGCCCCCGCCCGCGCCCCCACCGCCCCCACCCCCGCCGCCCGTGCCCACCGCGGCCGGACGCCTCCCCGCGCGCGCCCACCGCCGTCCGCGCCCCCCCGCCGGCCGCCCCCCCGTCCGCCGCCGCCCGCGCCGCTCACCCCCCACCGCCGCCGCGCCCCTCACCCCACCGCCGGCCGCCGCGAACGCCCCCCTGCCGGCCGCTGCCCCACTCCGGTGAGCCCCCTCCCCCTCTTTTTTCATTTTTTAGGTGTAGTTAGTTAGTTAGTTGTAATTTAGGTGTAGTTAGTTAGTTGTAATTTAGGTGTAGTTAGTTAGTTAGTTAGTTGTAATTTAGGTGTAGTTAGTTAGTTAGTTGTAATTTAGGTGTAGTTAGTTAGTTAGTTAGAAGAAAAGGAGGAGGAGGAGGAGGAGAAGAAAAGAAGAAAAAGAAGAAGGAGAATAAGAAGAAGAAGAGGAGGAGGAGGAGGAGGGGAGCGTCGGCGCCGACGTAACTGGGTCGAGGATCGCCGACACGATACCACCGACACCCCGACCCCCGACATGACATCCTGACACCACGACACGGCACCCCCGACACCCCAAACCCGACATGACACCCCCTACACCACGACCCCGACACGACATGCCGACACCCCGACCCCCGACACGACACCCCGACACCACGACACGGCACCCCGGACCCCGACACGACACCCCGACACCCCGACACGCCACCCCCGACCACGACACAGCACCCCGACCCCGACGCGACACCCCCGACACCCCGACCCCGACACGACGCCCCGACCCCAACCCCGACACGACACCCCGACACCCCGACACGGCACCCCGACCCCGACCCCGACACGACACCCCGACACCCCGACACGGCACCCCGACCCCGACCCCGACACGACACCCCGACACCCCGACACGGCACCCCGACCCCGACAACCCGAGACCCCGACACGGCACCCCGACCCCGACACCCCAACACGGCACCCCCGACCACGACACAGCACTCCGACCTCGACACGACACCCTCGACACCCCGACCCCGACACGACACCCCGACCCCCCGACATGGCACCCCCAACCCCGACACGGGTCATATATTTGTGAATTATGAGTTAGGTCATATATTTTTCGATTTTGTTGTACAGAACATCATATTTATGTTGATCAGGTGGATTTAAATGTGTAGTTGTTTCATCGCTGCGAGGGTCTGGTGTTCGACGACCACCCCGTGCGTTCGACGAGCTCCTCCCCTGCATTCGTGGGTGAGCACAAATGACATCTCCTCCTGCACCCTTCATTTCCTCTGTTCCGGTCTTCGTGCCGATGAAACTTGCTAGCTATAGGTGTCTTCAATCATCAGTATGCATGACCACAATGCGTCTCCCGTTCGAAAGGGTTACATCTATAAATATGCATTCATTAGCATATTTATAACCGCGATTCTTTTGAATTGTCCAACGTTATCCATGGACAGCCCGAGTATGTGTAGATTGGGTTCGTTTTCCCATATGCTCTGCTCTGGATCCGATGCAGAATTCCATCAGTGCCTCCCTGTTGTTCTCCGGGTACACATCCTCTCTGTTTATTGTCGAGACGTGTATCAGGAGAACATCGGGGAGGTCTGTCGTATTTGTGATATTTTATCAGTATAATGCGTGTGTGACTTTCGGTTTGTCATTGCTCCTTGTGTGACTTTCATGTGTGTTCTTGATGGAGGAATCCCGACTGTTGTCATGGGGGGCGCCTCATCTTTCTTCTTTTCTTTGCGATATACTTGTCGATATATTGCGCACGAAGAGAAGAGGTGGGGCGTCCATCACCGACGGTCGAACTATTACTGTGAGAGAGTGCCCACCAACATATATACACCACCATATCAGTGTGAGAAAGAGCGCACCAACACACCATGAGATATGAGAGTTACTTAAGGAAAACCTTGACGCACCTAAAGTCACACACACATTAGGATCCAAAGAGTGCCGTAATTCTTGAACTGGATTATTCGGGATGATGTATTAGTGATATTATATTCGAGTTCATTATAAATGTATTTGTGATTTGCAAGTCATTCCGGTAAAACATAGTCACTGGAACGACGCGTCTCACCGGGCCCTATACGAGCTTCTCGTGGTAAGTTTCTCCTACATATTAGCCAAATCATGCACGTAATGTTCGTTTCATCACTAACTAATATGAATGACTCATGAAAACAAAATGTGCAGACCCCTCCGTCGATGCCCCATATTGCTATAGCACCCACGGTGAGTTTCATTTAAATGATCATTAGTTACTAGTATTCACATTTGAGTTGCATCATGCTAAGGAGACATTGCAAATGATCTTTGGTGCAGCGTGCCTCCCGACAAGCATCGACCGATCCTTCTGCGTCTGCCGCAACCCTGACCGGTCCTTCTGCGTCTCACCCTGGTCCAAACCCTACTGGTCCTTCACCTTCGTGTTGATGGTAAGTTTTTCCAAGTGTTTTGATTAACAAATGCATACTTAGCTTAAGAAATGACCTACTTAGCTCCAAAATGACTTATACTTAGCTTATTTTCCTCAAAAATGACTTGATTTGCTTAGTTAGCTAGAAAATGGTATATTCTACCTAGGATAGCTAGAAAATGGTATATTCTACCTAGGATAGCTAGAGGAGAGGAGAGGAGAAAAAGAAAGAGAAGATAAATTCTTCTTCTTCTTCTTTTTCTTCTTTTTCTTCTAGCTAGTTTTCTTGTTCTTCTAACTATCATCTTTCCTACTTTGCAGATTTGCTATAGATGAGGAAGAGCACATTGATGGACTGTACTCTTCTACTTCTGCTACCTTTATGTTTATGGAAAACTTGTTTTGGATATGTATGTATGGATATGTTGTTGGAAACCAGATTGTGTGTTGGAAACTTTTATATATATTGGACTTGTATGTTGAAATTTATTGTTGGTATATGCTTGTTTCAATTTATTGTTGGTATGCTTGGATATATATGTGATATTGTTGGATATATATGTTTCAAATTGAATGATTTAAAAAAAACAGGGGCTATCTAGCTACTTTGCCGGGCAAACGACAAAGAGCTTTGCCATCCGCTAGCGAACGGCAAAGTGGCCACGTGGCAGCTACCTATGCAACCTGGGACTGGCCTAGGTTGGTTCTTTATCGTCCGCTGGCCGTTAAGCCCCCTAACGGAGGTAAGTTGCCACGTGTGCCGTCCAGGCCCTTTGCCGTCCGCTGGCAGACGACAAAGATTCAAAGGTCTTTGCCGTCCGCCAGCGGATGGCAAAGCGCCCTTTACCGTGGCTTATTCAGTCGGACGGTTGGCCGTCTGCTGGCGGACGGCAAAGCCTTTGCCGTCCGGGATTCATGCCTTTACCGTCCGGGATGGCTGACGGCAAAGTGCCTGATTCCTGTAGTGTAAGAAACAAAAGAGAAAGCATTGCATTCATTGATTCATATACTTTTGAAGATAGAACGAGTTGCTTGTTGCACACATAAGAAACAACGGCTGAAAAAACAAAAATACTGCAACGGACTAATCTTATATTACTAAGGCTTCAGAAAATATGGGGATAGAGAATCAATTGTCTGAATCAGTATCCTCTTGAGAGGCTTGGACAAGAAGTTCCTGAAGCGACAATTCACCGGACCTGAGCTGCTCAACAAGATTATCTTCCTCCTCTAGCACCTTCGACAATGTACGAGACTACGAGTTCAAAGTGTAGACGGAGAGCAGCAAAATGATGGTCCAGGGATGCGCCCTCAAGGAATTACAAATAAAGGTGGGCTGGTCCTCAAGCAACAGTTCACCGGACACCATTTTATCTAGCATCTTTGTATTCATCACGCTCACGCTGCTCTGACCTTGTACCCCATACTGGAGGTGATATATTTCAGTGTACGGCCAGCGCAGATGAGACGTGGAGTATGTGCAATTGGCTTCAATGGATGGAAACTTATCGACGTCTCGAGAGAGACACCGGGAACCACCACTCATGAAGATGGCGCGGCCACCGATGATATGGATATTAACAAAGCAATCACAACAATGATAAGTATAACAGTTGGGTTACCAGCACCAATGCTTCCCCCAAACGCGTGTGTACCTAAATGATCGTCGTGTGTAGCATGCATGTGTGCAGCTTGCTAGATGCAACAGTTTGTGCAAAATCGATCATACGGAAAGTAGAATCCAAATGATCTTCGATCAGTGGAGTTGGAGACAAAGGGAGTAATGGACCTTGGGAATGGTGTTGCTGAAATCGTATTGGAGAGGTAAAGGGGAGGCAGTGAGCCGCCTGGGTGTATGATGTTCATGTTCTGGGCGCGTGGAGCGTATGATGTTGAACAGAGCATCTTCTCCTTCTTTACCGGAACAGTTGCTTGTTGCACACATGTTGAATAGAGCATGCAATCAATAAAAAAAAGTGAATCATAGTACATAATATGCATCATCGAATATAATCTCGAATAAAGCGTCTCGAATATTATCGAATATAATCTCGAATACATCTCAAATGTTATTAGTAATACATCTCAAATATTATTGATTATATAATATCAGTACCACAGATCCAGTTGACGTCTCGCGCGGCAGGCGGTGGACACCCAAAGAGAAGGAACTATGACAGGATCATAACTCGGGTGAGATCCCTGAAGAACCTGTCAGGTATTGGAGAACCTGATGACCAACGCATCCATGTACCGGACATGCTTGTCCTCCTTCCTGACACGGCAGCGTACCACCTTCGGCGGGGCCGGCTGCCTCCGCACCGAAAGTGCCCCATGCGAACGCCACCAAAGAAGCTCCGGGTTGACGACGGGACCCGGGTTCCTCACCAAGCTGCGCGCCCCTGAAGATAGCACCTCCCAGTGCCAGCCCGACGGGGCCCAGTCCCGGACATGGCGCCTCTGAAGCAGGACGTCGTCGCGAACGAGTCGACGACGAGGATGGGGGACAGGCATCGTTGACTCCAAGAAGAAATTCTTATGATCTTTTTCCTCTAACATTTAATTAACATTCAAAATTCATCTAATTAAAATTCATCTAACATCTAATTAACATTAAAAATTCATCTAATATACATCTAACATCTAATATACATCTAATTCATCTAACATCTAATTAACATCTAATTAACATTCAAAATTCATCTAATATACATCTAATTAACATCTAATATACATCTAACATCTAATTAACATCTAATTCATCTAACATCTAATTAACATCTAATTAACATTCAAAATTCATCTAATATACATCTAATTAACAACTAATATACATCTAATCCTTGCAAATCTATGGCCCCCGTGTCTACTTTCCATACTATCTTTTCAGATCTATAAATCAAAAATACCAAAAATACCTTGTTGTAATTTATTTATCTTTTGCTCGTTTACATCTATCTTTATCAGATATAATCCTTGCAAATAACCGTGAAGGGATTGACAACCCCTTTATAGCATTGGGTGCAAGAGTTTGATTGTTTGTGTAGGTGCATGCATTGGTGACGTGCTTATTCCTCCTACTGGATTGATACCTTGGTTCTCAACAACTGAGAGAAATATTTATCTACTTTGCTGCATCACCGTTTCCTCTTCAAAGGAAAACAACGCAGGCTCAAGAGGTTGTTGGGGAACGTTGCATGGGAAACAAAATTTTTCCTACGCACACGCAGATCTATCCATGGTGATGAGTATCTACGAGAGGGAGAGTGGATCTACGTACCCTTGTAGATCGCTAAGCCGGAAGCGTTAAGAAACGCGGTTGGTGTAGTCGAACGTCTTCGCGATCCAAATCGCCGTGCGTCCCGCGATCCAATCACGATCCGTCCCACGAACTTGATCACGATCCATCCCACGAACTTGATCACGATCCTTCTGATCTAGTGCCAAACGGACGACACCTCCGCGTTCAGCACACGTACAGCTTGATGACGATCTCCGCCGTCTTGATCCAGCAAGAAGGAGCGGAGAGGAAGAATAGTTCTCCGGCAGCGTGACGGCGCTCCGGCGATGGTGATGAAGCTATTCCGACAGGGCTTCGCCTAAGCACTGCAGAAATCCGATCTAGAGGAGAAACTATAGACTAGAGGGTAGGGTTGCACGTGGCTGAAAATCAAGTGCAAAAACCCTAAAACCCTCTAGTATATATAGGAGGAGAGGAGGCAGCTTTGGCTTCCAAGCCAACGAGGTTCGGCCAAACCAGGAGGGAGGAATCCTCCTCCTCCACTCCTAGTAGGATTAGGACTCCTTCCTAATTTAGCCTTTTTTGCCTTTTTCCACCTTTTTCCTTTTGGGATTTTCTTCCCAACTGCATGGGCCTTGTGTGGGACTTCCACCAGCCCACTAGGGGCTAGTATTCATCCTCCCACAGACCATGTAGCCTCTTGGGTCGAAATACCCCTCCCGATGGTCTCCCGATACACTACGGGCACTCCCGGTACACTACCAATGAGCCCGAAACTTTTTCGGCGACCAAAATAGGACTTCCTATATATCAATATTTACCTCCGGACCATTCCGGAGCTCCTCATGACGTCCGGGATCTCATCCAGGACTCCGAACAACCTTCGGTCACCACCATACATAACTCTATACTACCGAAACGTCACCAAACCTTAAGTGTGCACACCTTGCGGGTTCGAGAACTATGTAGACATACCGAGACACTTCTACGGTCAATAACCAATAGCGGGACCTGGATGCCCATATTGATTCCTACATATTCTACGAAGATCTTTATCGGTCGAACCTCTATGTCAAGGATTCAGTTAATCCCGTATGATGTTCCCTTTGTTCTTCGGTATGTTACTTGCCTGAGATTCGATCGTCGGTATCTCCATACCTAGTTCAACCTCATTACTGGCAAGTCTCTTTACTCGTTCCGTAATACAAGATCCCGCGACTAACACTTAGTCACATTGCTTGCAAGGCTTATTGTGATGTTGTATTACCGAGTGGGCCCTGAGATACCTCTCCGTTCACACGGAGTAACAAATCCCAGTCTTGATCCATGCCAACTCAACAGACACCCTCGAAGATACCTGTAGAGCACCTTTATAGTCACCCCAGTTATGTTGCGACATTTGATACACACAAGGCACTCCTCCGATGTTCGTGAGTTGCATGAGCTCATGGTCATAGGAACACATACTTGACATGTAGAAAACAGTAGCAATAAACTGACATGATCATATGCTACGTTTGTAGTTTGGGTCTTGTCCATCACATCATTCTCCTAATTATGTGATCCCGTTATCAAATGACATCACATGTCAATGGCCAGGAAACCTTGACCATCTTTGATGAACGAGCTAGTTCACTAGAGGCATACTAGGGACAAAGTGTCGTCTATTTACCCACACATGTAATGTGTTTCCAATTAATACAATTATAGCATGGACAATAAACGATAATCATGAACAAGGAAATATAATAATAAACACTTTATTTATTGCCTCTAGGGCATATTTCCAACAGTCTCCCACTTGCACAAGAGTCAATAATCTAGCTCACATCACTATGTGATTTACATTGTAATGAATCGAACACCCATGTAGTTCTGGTGTTGATCATGTTTAGCCCTTAGAAGAGGTTTAGTCAACGGGTCTGAAACATTCAGATCCGTGTGCACTTTGCAAATATTTATGTCCTTCTCCTCGATGTAATCGTGGATGGAGTTGAAGTGTCGCTTTATGTGTCTGGTCCTCTTGTGAAACCTTGGTTCCTTGGCCAGAGCAATGGCACCAGTGTTGTCACAGAACATGTTCATTGGATTCAGTGCACTAGGCACTACTCCAAGATCTGTCATGAACTGCTTCATCCAGACACCTTCCTTCGCCGCCTCCGAGGCTGCGATGTACTCCGCTTCACACGTAGAGTCGGCTACCACGCTTTGCTTGGAACTGCACCAGCTTACCGCTCCCCCGTTGAGAATAAATACGTATCCGGTTTGTGACTTAGAGTCATCCGGATCAGTTTCAAAGCTTGCATCGACGTAACCCTTTACGACGAGCTCTTCATCACCTCCATAAACGAGAAACATTTCCTTAGTCCTTTTCAATTACTTAAGGATATTCTTGACCGCTGCCCAGTGTTCCATTCCAAGATCACTTTGAAACCTTCCGGCCATACTTATGGCAAGGCTGACATCCGGTCTTGTGCACAACATTGCATACATGATAGAGCCTATGGCTGAAGCATAGGGGATGACACTCATCTTTTCTCTATCTTCTGCAGTCACTGGGCATTGAGTCTTACTCAACTTCATACCTTGTAACACAGGCAAGAACCCCTTCTTGGACTGATCCATTTTGAACTTCTTCAAAACTTTATCAAGGTATGTGCTCTGTGGAAGTGCTATTAAGCGTCTCGATCTATCTCTATAGATCTTAATGCCTAATATGAAAGCAGCTTCTCCTAGGTCCTTCATTGAAAAACTCTTGTTCAAATATTCCTTCACGCTTTCTAGCATTTCTATATTGTTTCCAATCAACAATATGTCATCCAGATATAATATTAGAAACGCTATAGAGCTCCCACTCACTTTCTTGTAATACAAGATTCTCCATAAACTTGTATAAACTCAAACGATTCCAACTCCAAGATGCTTGCACCAGCCCATAAATGGATCACTGGAGTTTGCAAACTTTGTCAGCATTCTCTGGATCGACAAAACCTTCTGGTTGCATCATATACAACTCTTCCTCAAGGAAACCGTTGAGGAACGCTGTTTTGACATCCATCTGCCAAATTTCATGTTCAAAATAAGCAGCTATTGCCAACATAATTCTGATAGTCTTAAGCATCGCTACGGGTGAGAAGGTCTCATCGTAGTTAACTCCTTGAACTTGTGAAAAACCCTTTGCCACAAGTCGAGTTTATAGACGGTGACATTACCGTCCGCGTTTGTCTTCTACTTAAAGATCCATTTGTTCTGAATGGCCTTTCGCCCTGCAGGTAATACTTCCAAAGTCCATACTTTGTTTTCATATATGGATCCCATCTTGGATTTCATGGCCTCTAACTATTTCTCGGAATTCGGGCCCATCACTGCTCCTCCATAGCTCGTAGGTTCATTGTTGTCCAACAACATGACCTCCAAGACAGGGTTGCCGTACCACTCAGGAGTAGTAGGCGGCCTTGTCGACCTACGAGGTTCAATAGTAGCTTGATCCGAAGCTTCATGATCATCATCATTAACTTCCTCTTCTACAGTCGTAGGTTCCACAGAAACATCTTTCTGCGCTGCGCTACTTTCTGGTTGAAGTAAAGGTTCAATAACCTCATCAAGCTCTATTTTCCTCCCACTCAATTATTTCGAGAGAAACTCTTTCTCAAGAAATGTTCCATTCTTAGCGACAAACACTTTGCCTTCGGATCTGAGATAGAAGGTATACCCGACTATCTCTTTCGGGTATCCTATGAAGACACATTTTTCCGCTTTGGGTTCCAGCTTTCAGGCTGAAGCTTTTTGACATAAGCATCACATCCCCAAACTTTAAGAAATGACAACTTTGGCCTCTTGCCAAACCACAGTTCATATGGCATCGTCTCGACGGATTTCGATGGTGCCCTATTTAAAGTGAATGCAGCTGTCTCTAATGCATAACCCCAAAACGATAGTGGCAATTCAGCAAGAGACATCATAGAACGCACCATATCTAATAAGGTTCGATTACGACGTTTGGACACACCATTATGCTGTGGTGTTCCGGGCGGTGTCAACTGTGAAACAATTCCACACTGTCTTAAGTGACTGCCAAACTCATAACTCGGATATTCACCTCCTCGATCAGATCGCAGGAATTTAATCTTCTTGTTACGATGATTCTCAACTTCACTCTGAAATTGCTTGAACTTTTCAAACGTTTTAGACTTGTGTTTCATCAAGTAAATATACCCATATCTACTTAAGTCATCAGTGAAGGTTAGAAAATAACGATATCCACCATGCGCTGTAACATTCATTGGACCGCACACATTAGTATGTATGATTTCCAATAAGTCACTTGCCCGTTCCATTGTTCCAGAGAATGGCGTTTTAGTCATCTTGCCCATGAGGCATGGTTCACATGTGTCAAGCGATTCAAAATCAAGTAACTCCAAAAGCCCATCAGCATGGAGCTTCCTCATGCGTTTTACACCAATATGACCTAAACGGCAGTGCCACAGGAAAGTGGTACTATCATTATCAACTCTACATCTTTTGGCATCAATGTTATGAACATGTGTGTCATCACTATCAAGATTCAATATGAATAAACCCCTAACATTGGGTGCATGACCATAAAAGATATTACTCATATAAATAGAACAACCTTTATTCTCTGATTTAAATGAGTAACCGTCTCGCAATAAACAAGATCCAGATATAATGTTCATGCTTAACGCAGGCACTAAATAACAATTATTCAGGTTCATCACTAATCCCGATGGTAATCGAAGAGAGAGCGTGTCGACGGCGATCACATCAACCTTGGAACCATTTCCCACGCGCATCGTCACTTCGTCCTTTGCCAGCCTTCGTTTATTCCGTAGTTCCTGCTTTGAGTTGCAAATGTGAGCAACTGAACCGGTATCAAATACCCAGGCACTACTACGAGAGCTAGTAAGGTACACATCAATAACATGTATATCATATATACCTTGTTTGTCATTGGCCGCCTTCTTGTCAGCCAGGTACTTGGGGCAGTTCTGCTTCCAGTGACCAGTTCCCTTGCAATGAAAGCACTCAGTTTCTGGCTTGGGTCCATGCTTGGGCTTCTTTACGGGAGTAGCAACTGCTTTGCCATCCTTCTTGGTTTTACCCTTCTTGCCCTTGCCCTTGACCTTGCCATTTTTCTTGAAACTAGTGGTTTTATTGACCATCAACGCTTGATGTTCTTTCCAGATTTTAGACTCAGCGACTTTTAGCATCGCAAACAGCTCGGCGACTGACTTGTTCATCCCGTGCATGTTATAGTTCATCACAAAGCTCTTGTAACTAGGTGGCAGTGATTGAAGAACTCTATCAGTGATCGCCTCTGGTGGAAGGGCAATTCCCAACTCTGCTAGACGAGTTGAATACCCAGACATTCTGAGTATATGTTCACTGATAGACCCATTCTCCTCCATCTTGCAAGCATAGAACTTATCGGAGGTTTCATACCTCTCGATCTAGGCGTTATTCTGAAAGATAAACTTCAACTCCTAAAACATCTCATATGCTCCATACGTTCAAAACATCTTTGAAGTCCCGGTTCTAAGCCATACAATATCGCACACTGAACTATTGAGTAATCTCCAGTACGTGCCTCCCAAGCGTTCTTATCGTCTTCGGAGGTCATGTCTTTTGGTTGGTCACCAAGCGGTGCATCAAGGACATATGATTTCTGGGAAGCCGTGAGGATAATCCTCAGATTACGGGCCCAGTCAACAAAGTTACTTCCATCGTCTTTCAACTTAGCTTTCTCTAGGAACGCATTAAAATTCAGGGTTGCTACTGCGCGAGCCATTGATATACAACATAAATATGCAAAGTTTACTTAGACTATTGTTCAAGATAATGAGTTTAGTTAATCAAATTACTAAAGCTCCCACTCAAATTGACATCCCTCAGGTCATCTGAGTGTCACATGATCCAAATCCACCAACTCAAGTCCGATCATCACGTGAGTTGAGGTGGCTTCAATGGTGAACATCATTATGCTGATCATATCTACTATATGACTCTTGTTCGACCTTTCGGTCTCTTGTGTTCCGAGGCCATGTCAGTACATGCTAGGCTCATCAAGTTTAACCCGAGAGTTCTGCACATGCAACACTGGCTTGCACCTGTTGTATGTGAACGTAGAGTCTATCACACCCGATCATCACGTGGTGTCTCAACACGACGAACTTTCGCAATGGTGCACACTTGTGGAGAACACAATTCATCTTGAAATTTAAGTGAGGGATAACCTTATAATGCTACCGTCGTCCTAAGCAAAAGAAGGTGCATAAAAGGATTAACGTCACATGCAATTCATAAGTGACATGATATGGCCACGAACTTGTGCTTTTGATCTCCATCTAGAAAGCACCGGCATGATCTCCATCGTCACCGGCATGACACCATGATCTTCATCATCTTGATATCCATCAATGTGTCGCCATCGGGGTTGTCGCGCCCAACATGCTTCTACTACTATTGCTATCGTTTAGCGATAAAGTAAAGCATTACATAGCGCTTAATGATTGACACGCAGATCATACAATAATTAATGACAACCCTATGGCTCCTGCCAGTTGCCGTACTCATCGACATGCAAGTCGTGATAATCTATACATCACATGATCATCTCATACATCACATATATCATATCATGTAATTGGCCATATCACATCATACATACCCTGCAAAAACAAGTTAGACGTCCTCTAATTGTTGTTGCATGTTTTACATGGCTGCTACGGGTATCTAGCAAGAACAATTCTCATTTACGCAAAAACCACAATGGTGATACACTAGTTGCTTTTCAACCTTCTCAAGGACCGCCTTTGTTGAATCCGATCCAACTAAAGTGAGAGAAACTGGCACCCGCAAGACATCTATGCAACAAGTTGCGGTCGAGGGAACCAGTCTCTCGTAAACGTACGAGTAATGTTGGTCCGGGCCGCTTCATCTCACAATACCGCTGAACCAAAATCCGACCAAGGGAGGAAGCAATCTAAGCATCAACGCCCACAAACCTTTTGTGTTCTACTCGAGATCTCATCTACACATAGACCTAGCTCATGATGCCACTGTAGGGGAACGTTGCATGGGAAACAAAAAATTTCCTACACACACGCAGATCTATCCATGGTGATCAGCATCTATGAGAGGGAGAGTGGATTTACGTACCCTTGTAGATCGCTAAGCGGGAAGCGTTAAGAAACGCGGTTGATTTAGTCGAACGTCTTCGCGATCCAAATCGCCGTGCGTCCCGCGATCCAATCACGATCCGTACCGCGATCCAATCACGATCCGTCCCGCAAACTTGATCATGATCCGTCCCACGAACTTGATCATGATCCTTCCGATCTAGCGCCAAATGGACGGCACCTCCGCGTTCAGCACACGTACAGCTTGATGACGATCTCCGCCGTCTTGATCCAGCAAGAGGAAGCGGAGAGGAAGAAGAGTTCTCTGGCAGCGTGACGGATCTCCAGCGATGGTGGTGGAGCTATTCCGGCAGGGCTTCGCCTAAGCACTGCAGAAATCCGATCTAGAGGAGAAACTATGCACTAGAGGGTAGGGTTGCACGTGGCTGAAAATCAAGTGCAAAACCCCTAAAACCCTCTAGTATATATAGGAGGAGAGGAGGAGAGGAGGCAGCCTTGGCTTCCAAGCCAATCTGGTTCGGCCGAACTAGGAGGGAGGAGTCCACCTCCTCCACTCCTAGTAGGATTAGGACTCCTTCCTTATTTTGCCTTTTTTTTGCCTTTTTCCACCTTTTTCCTTTTGGGTTTTTCTTCCCAGCCACATGGGCCTTGTGTGGGACTTACACCAGCCCACTAAGGGCTGATATTCACTCTCCCACAGCCCATGAAGCCTCTTGGGTCGAAATACCCCTCCCGGTGGTCTCCCGGTACACTACCGGCACTCCCGATACACTACCGATGAGCGCGAAACTTTTCCGACGACCAAAACAGGACTTCCTATATATGAATCTTTACCTCCGGACCATTCTGGAGCTCCTAGTGACGTCGAGGATCTCATCCGGGACTCCGAATTACGTTCGGTCAGCAATATACATAACTCTATACTACCGAAACGTCACCAAACCTTAAGTGTGCAGACCCTACGGGTTCGAGAACTATATAGACATGACCAAGACACCTCTACGGTCAATAACCAATAGCGGGACCTGGATATCCATATTGGTTCCTACATATTCTACTAAGATCTTTATCGGTCGAACCTCTATGTAAAGGATTCAGTTAATCCCGTATGATGTTCCCTTTGTTCTTCGGTATGTTACTTGCCCGAGATTCGATCGTCAGTATATCCATACCTAGTTCAACCTCGTTATCGGCAAATCTCTTTACTCGTTCCGTAATACAAGATCCCGTGTCTAACACTTAGACACATTGCTTGCAAGGCTCATTGTGATGTTGTATTACCGAGTGGGCCCTGAGATACCTCTCCGTCACACGGAGTAACTGTTGGAAATATGCCCTAGAGGCAATAATAAATTAGTTATTATCATATTTACTTGTTCATGATAATCGTTTATTATCCATGCTATAATTGTATTGATCGGAGACTTAGATGCATGTGTGGATACATAGGCAAAACCATGTCCCTAGTATGCCTCTAATAGACTAGCTCGTTGATCAAAGATGGTTAAGGTTTCCTAGCCATTGGCATGAGATGTCATTTGATAACGGGATCACATCATTAGGAGAATGATGGGATGGACAAAACCCAAACTACAAACCTAGCATATGATCGTGTCAGTTTAATGCTACTGTTTTCTGCATGTCAAGTATCTGTTCCTATGACCATGAGGTCATGCAACTCACTGACACCGGAGGAGTGCCTTGTGTGTATCAAACGTCGTAACGTAACTGGGTGACTATAAAGTTACTCTACAAGTACCTCCGAGGATGTCTGTTGGGTTGGCATGGATCAAGACTGTGATTTGTTACTCCGTGTGACGAAGAGGTATCTCAGGGCCCACTCGGTAAGACAACATCAAAAAAACCCTTGCAAGCAATGTGACTAAGTGTTAGTCATGGGATCTTGTATTACGGAATGAGTAAAGAGACTTGCTGGTAACGAGGTTGAACTAGGTATGGAGATACCAACGATCGAATCTCGGGCAAGTAACATACCGAAGAACAAAGGGAACATCATACGAGATTAACTGAATCCTTGACATAGTGGTTCGATCGATAAAGATCTTTGTAGAATATGTAGGAACCAATATGGGCATCCAGGTCCCGCTATTAGTTATTAACCGTAGAGGTGTCTCGTTCATGTCTACATAGTTCTCGAACCTGCAGGGTCTGCACACTTAAGGTTCGGTGACGTTTCGGTAGTATAGAGTTATGTATGGTGGTGACTGAAGGTTGTTCGGAGTCCCGTATGAGATCCCGGACGTCACGAGGAGCTCCGGAATGGTCTGGAGGTAAAGATTGATATATAGGAAGTCCCATTTTGGTCGCCGGAAAAGTTTTGGGCTAATCGGCAATGTACCGGGAGTGCGGTAGTGTATTGGGAGACCACCGGGAGGATATTTCTTCCCAAGAGGCTTCATGGGCTGTGGGAGAGTAAATACCAGCCTTTTGTGGGCTGGTGGAAGTCCGACACAAGGCCCATGCGGCTGGGAGAAAAAGCCCAAAGGGAAAAAGGTGGAAAAAGGCCAAAAAAGGAGGAATCCTAGTCCTACTAGGATTCGAGGAGGAGTCCTCCTCTCCTCCCCACTTCGGCCGACCCAAGGGCTGGCTTTTTGGCAGCCAAGACTCCTTCTATACTCCTATATATACTAGAGGATTTTACGGTTTTGGCACAAAATTTTCAGCCACGTGCTGCCCGTTCCTCCAGTGCATAGTTTCTCCTCTTGATCGGATTTCTGCAGTGCTTAGGCGAAGCCCTGCTGGAATAGCTCCACCACCACCGCCGGAGCGCCGTCACGCTTCCGGAGAACTCTTCTACCTCTCCGCTCCCTCTTGCTGGATCAAGACGGCGGAGATCGTCATCAAGCCGTACGTGTGCTGAACGCGGAGGTGACGTCCGTTCGGCGCTAGATCGGAAGGAATGTGATCAAGATCGCGGGACGGATCGTGATTGGATCGCGGGACGGATCGTGATGAGATCACGGGACGCATGGCGATTTGGATCGTGAAGACGTTCGACTACACCAACCGCATTTCTTAACGCTTCCCGCTTAGCGATCTACAAGGGTATGTAGATCCACTCTCCCTCTCGTAGATGATCATCATCATGGATAGATCTTGCGTGTGCGTAGGAAATTTTTTGTTTCCCATGCGACGTTCCCCAACAGTGGCATCATGAGCTATGTCTATGTGTAGATGAGATCTCGAGTAGAACACAAAGAGTTTGTGGGCGTTGATGCTTAGATTGCTTCCTCCCTTGGTCGTGTTTTGGTTCAGCGGTTTGTGAGATGAAGCGGCCCGAACCAACATTACTCGTACGCTTACGAGAGACCAGTTCCCTCAAACCCAACTTGTTGCATAGATGGCTTGCGGGTGCCAGTTTCTCTCGCTTTAGTTGGGTCGGATTCGACAAAGGCGGTCCTTGAGAAGGTTGAAAAGCAACTAGTGTATCACCGTTGTGGTTTATGCGTAGGTGAGAATTGTTCTTGCTAGATACCCGTAGCAGCCATGTAAAACATGCAACAACAATTAGAGGACGTCTAACTTGTTTTTGCAGGGTATGTTGTGATGTGATATGGCCAATTACATGATGTGATATATGTGATGTATGAGATGATCATGTGTTGTATAGAATATCACGACTTGCATGCCGATGAGTACGGCAACTAGCAGGAGCCATAGGGTTGTCTTTAATTATTGTATGACCTGCGTGTCTGTCATTAAGCGCAATGTAATGCTTTACTTTCTCGCTAAACGGTAGCAATAGTAGTAGAAGCATGGTGGGTGCGACAACTCCGATGGCGACACGTTGATGGAGATCATGGTGTCATGCCAGTGACTATGGAGATCATGTCGATGCTTTCATGATGAAGATCAAAAGCACAAGTTCATGGCCATATCATGTCACTTATGATTTGCATGTGATGTTAATCCTTTTATGCACCTTGTTTTTCTTAGGACGACGGTAGCATTATAAGGTGATCCCTCACTTAATTTCAAGATAAATTGTGTTCTCCCCGAGTGTGCACCGTTGCAAAAGTTCTTCGTGTTGAGACACCACGTGATGATCGGGTGTGATAGACTCTACGTTCACATACAATGGGTGCAAGCCAGTGTTGCACATGCAGAACAATCGGGTTAAACTTGATGAGCCTAGCATGTACAGACATGGTCTCGGAACACAAGAGACCGAAAGGTCGAACATGAGTCATATAGTAGATATGATCAACATGATGATGTTCACCATTGAAACCACCTCAACTCACGTGATGATCGGACTTGAGTTGGTGAATTTGGATCATGTATCACTCGAATGACTGGAGGGATGTCAATTTGAGTGGGAGTTCTTAAGTAATATGATTAATTGAACTCATTAACATGAACATAGTCAATAGTGTCTGTGCAAATTATGTTGTAGATTACTTGCTCGTGTTGTAGCTCCCTTGAATTTTTATATGTTCCTAGAGAAATAGAGTTGAAAGACGTTGGTAGCAATATTGCGGACTGGGTCCGTGATCTGAGGATTGTCCTCATTGCTGCACAGAAGGCTTATGTCCTTAATGCACCGCTCGGTGCGCGAACCCCTCTAGTGTGGTTTGTAGATGTTGTGAACATATGGCAGGCACGTTCTGATGACTACTTGATAGTTTAGTGCGTCATGCATTACAGCTTAGAATTGAGGCTCCGAAACGTTTTCAACGTCAAAGAACATATGAGATGTTCTAAGAGCTGAAATTAGGATCTCAGGCTTGTGCCCAGGTTGCGAGATATGAGATCTCCAAAAAGATTCTTTGCCTGCAAGATGAAGGAGAATAGCTCAATCGTTGAGCATGTGCTCAGATTGTCTGGGTGCTACAATCGCTTGAATCGAGTGGGAGTTGATCTTCCAGATAAGATAGTGATTTATATAGTTCTCCAAGTCACTGTCACTAAGCTACTAGAACTTGGTGATGAACTATAAAACGTCAGGGATAGAAATAATGATCCCTGAGCTGTTCGTGATGTTTTACACCACGAAGGTAGAAATCAAGAAGGAGCGCCAAGTGTTGATGGTTAGTAAAACCACTAGTTTCGAGAAGGGCAAGGGCAAGGAGGGAAACTTCATGGATGGCAAGTCAGTTGCTGCTCCAGTGAAGCAACCCAAAGTTGAACTCAAACCCGAGACTAAGTGCTTCGATTATGAGGAGGTCAGGTCGCTGAAGCGGAACAACCCTACATACTTGGTAGATAACAAGGCTGACAATGTCAACAGAAGTATATTTGATATATGTGTTATTGATGTGTACCTTGCTAGTAGTCCTAGTAGCACCTGGGTATTGGATACCGGTTCGGTTGCTAAATGTTAGTAACTCGAAATAAAAGCTACGGAATAAATGGAGAACTAGCTAAGGGTGAGGTGACGATGTGTGTTGGAAGTGTTTCCAAGGTTGATGTGATCGACATCGCACGCTCTCTCTACCTTCGAGATTAGTGACAAACCTAAATAAGTGTTATTTGGTGTTTTGCGTTGAGCATGAACATGATTAGATCCTGTTTATTGCAACACGGTTATTCATTTAAGTTAGAGAATAATGGTTATTCTGGTTACATGAATAATACCTTCAATGGTCGTGCACCCAGTGAGAATGGTTTGTTGAATCTTGATCGTAGTAATACACATGTTCATAACATTGATGCCAAAAGATGCAAAGTTAATGATGATAGTACCACATACTTGTGGCACTGCTGCTAAATGTCATATTGGTATAAAACGCATGAAGAAACTCCATGCTGATGGATCTTTGGACTCATTCGTTTTCGAATCGGTTGAGACATGCAAACCATGCCTCTTGGTCAAAGATGACTAAGGACCCCATTTTCTGGTTTGACGGAGCGGGCACGTGATTTATTGGAAATGATACATGTTGATGTATGCAATCTAATGACTTTTGTAGCGTGCGGTGGACATCGTTATTTTCTTACCTTCATTGATGATTTGAGTAGATATAGTGTATGTTTACTTATTGAAACACAAGTCTGATTCGTTTGAAAAGTTCAAGCAAATTCAGAGTGAAGTTTAAGATCATCGTGACAAGAAGATAAAAATGCCTGCGATATGATCGTGGAGGTGAATATCTGAGTTATGAGTTTGGCATACAACTTTAGACAATGTGAAAGTTGTTTCACAACACATGCCACCTGGAACACCATAGTGTGATGGTATGTCCGAACGTCATAGTCGTGCTCTATTGGATATGGTGCATGTTATGATGTCTCTTATCGTTTTGCTACTATAATTTTGGGGTTGTGCATTAGAGACAACTACATTCACTTTAAATAGGGCACCATCTAAATCCGTTGAGATGACACCGTGTGAATTATGGTTTGATAGAAACCTAAGCTGTCATTTCTTGATGTTTGGGGCTGCGATGCTTGTGTGGAAAATGTTTTCACCTAATGAGGTCGAACCCAAAGCGGACAAATGCATCTTCGTAAGAACAATTGGGTGAACCTTCTATCTCAGATCCAAGCATAAAGTGTTTGTTGCTAAAACGGGTCCTTTCCCGAGAAAAAGTTTCTCTCGAAAGAATTGAGTGGGAGGAAGATAGAAATTGATGAGGTTGTTGAACCTTTGTTTCAACCAGAGAGGAGCGCAGTGCAGAAAGATGTTTTTGTGGAACCTACGTCAGTTGAAGAGGAAGTAAATGATGATGATCATGAAGCTTCGGATCAAGTTACTATCGAACCTCGTAGGTCGACAAGGATGTGTACTGCTTCTGAGTGGTACGACAACCCTGTCTTGGAGGTCATGTTGTTGGACAAAAGTGAACCTACGAGCCGTGAAGAAGCGATGATGGGCCCAGATTCCGAAAAATGGTTAGAGGCCATGAAATCCGAGAAAGGATCCATATATGAAAACCAAGTATAGACTTTGGTAGACTTGCTCGTTGGACGGTAGGTCGTTGAGTACAAATGGATCTTTAAAATGAAGAAAGACGCTGATGGTGAATGTCACCATTTATAAAGCTCGACTTGTCGGAAAGAAGTTTCTGGCAAGTTCAAGGAGTTGACTACGATGAGACTTTCCCACTCGTAGCGATGCTAAAGTCTGTTAGAATTATGTTAGCAGTTGCTGCATTTTTCAATTATGAAATCTGGCAGATGGATGCCAAAACATTGTTTCCTTCCTTGAGGAAAGGTTATATGTGATACAACGAGAAGGTTTTGTCAGTCCTAAGGATGCTAAAAGGTGTGCAAGCTTCAGTGATCCTTCTATGAACTGAAGCAAGCATCTCGGAGTTGGAATACACACTTTGATGAGGTGATTAAAGTTTTTAAGTCTATACAAAGTTTACGAGAAACTTGTATTTATAATAAAGTGTGTGGGAGCACTGTATAGTTTCTGATAAGCATATGTGGTTGACATATTGTTGATCGGAAATGATATAGAATTTCTGGAAAGCATAAAGGGTTGTTTGAAAAGAGTTTTTCAAAGGAAGACTTGGATAAAGCTACCTTATTGTTGAGCATCAAGGTCTATAGAAATAGATCAAGATACTTGATGAGACTTTCAATGAGTACATACCTTGACAAGATTTTGAAAGAGTTCAAAATGGATCAGTCAAAGAAAGAGTTCTCGCCTGATTTGTAAGGTATGAAGTTGAGTAAGACTCAATGCCCAGTGACTGCAGAAGATAGAGAAAAGATGAGTGTCATCCCCTATACTTCAGCCATAGGCTCTATCATGTATGCAATGTTGTGCACAAGACCTGATGTCAGCCTTGCCATAAGTATGGCTAAGGATGGTGATGGGTAGGGTATGGGCAGGGTAGAGCAATACCATACCCATACCCGAATGGTCAGTGGGTATAAAATTCTACCCATACCCATACCCATGGGTATGAAACTTTACCCATACCCATACCCGATGGGTACCCATACTCATTGGGTACCCAACGGGTAGAACAAATAATACACAAGTTGTTTATAATTTTCACTCAATGATAGCACATTTAACAAAAAAATCAATTATCTCAGCTACATAACAGGTAGATAAGTACATAACCACCACCAAAATTTAGAAATCATAACATACTCATAAGGGAGTAGGAGTAGACGAGTCACATGAATAACAATGATTAATTGACAACAATTTAACATTATTTCACAAGCAGGCAGGGTATGGGTATACCCGTGGGTACAAGGCTATACCCGTACCCTACCCATGACTTAATGGGTAGGGTATGGGTACTACCCATGGGTATCAAAGTGTGCCCATACCCGGCCCATGCGGGTACGGTACCCGCGGGTACCCATACCCATGGGTAAAATTGCCATCCTTAAGTATGGTTGGAAGGTTTCAGAGTGATCCTGGAATGGAGCACTGGACAGCGGTCAAGATTATCCTTAGTAACTAAAAGACTAAGGAGATGTTTCTCGATTATGGAGGTGGTAAAGAGTTCGTCATAATAAGTCACGTCAATGCAAGCTTTAACACCAATCCGGATGACTCGTAGTAGCAATCTGGATACGTATAAGTGGAGCAACCATTTGGAATAGTACCAAGTGGAGTGTGGTAGCAGTGTTTACGGTTTGACATAGAGATTTGCAAAGTACACACGGATCTGAATATCGTAGACCCGTTGACTATAAGACCTCTCTCACATGCAAAGCATGACCGAGCCCCAAAACTCAATTGGGTGTTAGATTCAAAACAATGCGAATCACATGGTGATGTGAACTAGATTATTGACTCTAGTGCAAGTGGGAGACTGTTGGAAATATGCCCTAGAGGCAATAATAAATTAGTTATGATCATATTTCCTTGTTCATGATAATCGTTTATTATCCATGTTATAATTATATTGATCGGAGACTTAGATGCATGTGTGGATACATAGACAACACCATGTCCCTAGTATGCCTCTAATAGACTAGCTCGTTGATCAAAGATGGTTAAGGTTTCCTAGCCATTGACATGAGATGTCATTTGATAATGGGATCACATCATTAGGAGAAAGATGGGATGGACAAGACCCAAACTACAAACGTAGCATATGATCATGTCAGTTTAATGCTACTGTTTTCTGCATGTCAAGTATCCGTTCCTATGACCATGAGATCATGCAACTCACTGACACCGGAGGAGTGCCTTGTGTGTATCAAACGTCGCAACATAACTGGGTGACTATAAAGGTACTCTACAGGTATCTCCGAGGGTGTCTGTTGGGTTGGCATGGATCAAGACTGGGATTTGTTACTCCGTGTGACGGAGAGGTATCTCAGGGCCCACTCGGTAATACAACATTACAACAAGCCATGCAAGCAATGTGACTAAGTGTTAGTCAGGGATCTTGTATTATGGAACAAGTAAAGAGACTTGCCGGTAACGAGGTTGAACTAGGTATGGAGATACCGACGATCGAATCTCGGGCAAGTAACATACCGAAGAACAAAGGGAACATCATACGGGATTAACTGAATCCTTGACATCGAGGTTCGATCGTTAAAGATCTTGGGCGGAGTGTTAGTCAGTGATCGAAGGTTGTTCAGAGTCCCGGATGAGATCCCGTATGTCACGAGGAGCTCCGGAATGGTCCGGAGGTAAAGATTGATATATAGGAAGTCCCATTTTGGTCGCCGGAAAAGTTTTGGGCTAATCGGTAATGTACCGGGAGTGCCGGTAGTATATCGGGAGACCACCGGGAGGGGTATTTCGACCCAAGAGGCTTCATGGACTGTGGGATAGTAAATACCAGCCTTTTGTGGGCTGGTGGAAGTCCCACACAAGGCCCATGCGGCTGGGAGAAAAAGCCCAAAGGGAAAAAGGTGGAAAAAGGCCAAAAAAAGGAGGAATATTAGTCCTACTAGGATTGGAGGAGGAGTCCTCCTGTCCTCCCCACTTCGGCCGACCCAAGGGCTGGCTTTTTGGCAGCCAAGCCTCCTCCTCCTCTCCTCCTATATATACTAGAGGATTTTAGGGGTTTGGTACAAAATTTTCAGCCACGTGCTGCCCGTTCCTCCAATGCATAGTTTCTCCTCTAGATCGGATTTCTGCAGTGCTTAGGCGAAGCCCTATCGTGTTGGAAATATGCCCTAGAGGCAATAATAAATTAGTTATTATCATATTTCCTTGTTCATGATAATCGTTTATTATCCATGCTATAATTGTATTGATCGGAGACTTAAATGCATGTGTGGATACATAGACAAAACCATGTCCCTAGTATGCCTCTAATGGACTAGCTCGTTGATCAAAGGATGGTTAAGGTTTCCTAGCCATGGACATGAGATGTCATTTGATAACGGGATCACATCAATAGGAGAATGATGTGATGGATAAGACCCAAACTACAAACATAGCATATGATCGTGTCAGTTTATTGCTACTGCTTTCTGCATGTCAAGTATATGTTCCTATGACCATGAGATCATGTATCAAACGTCGCAACATAACTGGGTGACTATAAAGGTGCTCTACAGGTATCTCCGATGGTGTCTGTTGAGTTGGCATGGATCGAGACTGGGATTTGTTACTCCGTGTGACGGAGAGGTATCTCAGGGCCCACTCGGTAATACAACATCACAACAAGCCTTGCAAGCAATGTGGCTAAGTGTTAGTCACGGGATCTTGTATTACGGAACGAGTAAAGAGACTTGCCAGTAACGAGGTTGAACTAGGTATGGAGATACCGACGATCGAATCTCGGGCAAGTAACATACCGAAGAACAAAGGGAACGTTATACGGGATTAACTGAATCCTTGACATAGAGGTTCGACCGATAAAGATCTTCGTAGAATATGTAGGAACCAATGTGGACGTCCAGGTCCCGCCATTGGTTAGTGACTGTAGAGGTGTCTCGGTCATGTCTACATAGTTCTCGAACCCGCAGGGTCTGCACACTTAAGGTTTGGTGACGTTTCGGTAGTGTAGAGTTATGTATGGTGGTGACCGAAGGTTGTTCAGAGTCCCGGATGAGATCCTGGATGTCACGAGGAGCTCCAGAATGGTCCGGAGGTAAATATTCATATATAGGAAGTCCCAGTTTGGTCATCGGAAAAGTTTCGCGCTCATCGGTAGTGTACCGGGAGTGCCGGTAGTGTACCGGGGGACCTTCGGGAGGGGTATTTCTACCCCAAGAGGTCCATGGGCTGTGGGAGAATAATAACCAGCCCTTTGTGGGATGGAAAAACATCCATACCAAGGCCCATGGCGCAGGAGGAAAAAGTCCTAAAGGAAAGGGTGGAAAAAGGCTAAAAAGGAAGAGTCCTACTCCTACTAGGAGTGGAGGAGGAGTAGGACTCCTCCCCTTCTAGTTTGGCCGACTCCTATTGGAGTTTTTCCTTGCGCTGGTGGATTGGGTGCTGTTTGGACACAGTTTATGGCCACGTGCTACCCGTTTCACTGGTGCTCCTCTAGATCGGTTTTCTGCAGCGCTTAGGCGAAGCCCTGCCGGAATTGCTCCACCACCATCACCGGAGCGCCGTCATGCTGCCGGTGAACTCTCTCTCTCCTCTCCACCTCCTCTTGCTGGATCAAGATGGTGGAGATCATCATCAAGCTGCACGTGTGCTGAACGCGGAGGTGCCGTCCGTTCGGCGCTAGATCGGAAGGACCGTGATCGAGATCGCGAGACGGTTCGTGATGTGATCACGGAACGGATCGTGATGAGTTCGCGGGATAGATCGTGATCAAGATCGTGAGATGGATCGTGATGAGTTTGCGGGACGGATCATGATGTGTTCGCGGGATGGATCGTGATTGGATCATGGGACGGATCGTGATGAGATTGCGGGACGCTCGGCGATTTGGATCGCGAAGATGTTCGACTACACCAACCGCGTTTCTTAACGCTTCCCGCTTAGCGATTTACAAGTGTACGTAGATCCACTCTCCCTCTTGTAGATTCTCATCACCATGGATAGGTTTGCGTGTGTGTAGGAATTTTTTTGTTTCCCATGCGACGTTCCCCAACAGTGGCATCATGAGCTAGGTTGATGGTTCGATGAGATCTCGAGTAGAACACAAAAGGTTTGTGGGCGTTGATGCTTAGATTGCTTCCTCCCTTGGTCGTATTTTGGTTCAGCGGGATTGTGAGATGAAGCGGCCCGTACCAACATTACTCATACACTTACGAGAGACCGGTTCCCTCGACGCAACTTGTTGCCTAGATGGCTTGCGGGTGACAGTTTCTCTCACTTTAGTTGGATCGGATTCGACAAAGGCGGTCCTTGAGAAGGTTTAAAAGCAAACTAGTGTATCACCGTTGTGGTTTATGCGTAGGTGAGAATTGTTCTTGCTAGATACCCGTAGCAGCCACATAAAACATGCAACAACAATTAGAGGACGTCTAACTTGTTTTTGCAGGGTATGTTATGATATGATATGGCCAATTACATGATGTGATATATGTGATGTATGAGATGATCATGTGATGTATAGATTATCACGACTTGCATGTCGATGAATACGGCAACCGGCAGGAGCCATAGGGTTGTCTTTAATTATTGTATGACCTGCGTATCAATCATTAAGCGCTATGTAATGCTTTACTTTATCGCTAAACGGTAGCAATAGTAGTAGAAGCATGCAGGGCGTGACAACCCCGATGGCGACACGTTGATGGAGATCAAGATGATGGAGATCATGGTGTCATGCCGGTGACGATGGAGATCATGCCGGTGCTTTCTAGATGGAGATCAAAAGCACAAGTTCATGGCCATATCATGTCACTTATGATTTGCATGTGATGTTAATCCTTTTTATGCACCTTGTTTTGCTTAGGACGACGGTAGCATTATAAGGTGATCCCTCACTTAATTTCAAGATAAATTGTGTTCTCCCCGAGTGTGCACCGTTGCGAAAGTTCATCGTGTTGAGACACCACGTGATGATCGGGTGTGAGAGACTCTACGTTCACATACAACGGGTGCAAGCCAGTGTTGCACATGCAGAACACTCGGGTTAAACTTGACGAGCGTAGCATGTACAGACATGGCCTCGGAACACAAGAGACCGAAAGGTCAAACATGAGTCATATAGTAGATATGATCAACATGATGATGTTCACCATTGCAGCCACCTCAACTCACGTGATGATCGGACTTAAGTTGGTGAATTTGGATCATGTATCACTCGAATGATCGGAGGGATGTCAATTTGAGTGGGAGTTCTTAAGTAATATGATTAATTGAACTCATTATCATGAACATAGTCAAAGTGGCTTTGCAAATTATGTTGTAGATTACTAGCTCGCGCTGTAGCTCCCTTGTATTTTTATATGTTCCTAGAGAAATAGAATTGAAAGATGTTGGTAGCAAAATTGCGGACTGGGTCCGTGATCTGAGGATTGTCCTCATTGCTGCACAGAAGGCTTATGTCCTCAATGCACCGCTCGGTGCGCCACCCCATCTAGCGTCGCCTGTAGATGTTGTGATCATCTGACAGACACGTTTCGGTGACTACTTCATAGTTTAGTGCGTCATGCATTACGGCTTAGAATTGAGGCTCCAAAATGTTTTGAACGTCACAGAACATATGATATGTTCTAAGAGCTGAGATTGTGATCTCAGGTTCATGCCCGAGTTGTGAGATATAGGATCTCCAACGAGATTCTTTGCCTGCAAGATGAAAGAGAATAGCTCAATCGTTGAGCATGTGCTCAGACTGTCTGGGTACTACAATCGCTTGAATCGAGTGGGAGTTGATCTTCCAGATAAGATAGTGATTGATGTAGTTTTCCAAGTCACTGTCACTGAGCTACTAGAACTTGGTGATGAACTATAAAATGCCAGGGAAAGAAATGTTGATCCCTGAGCTGTTCGCGATGTTTGACACCGCGAAGGTAGAAATCAAGAAGGAGCGTCAAGTGTTGATGGTTAATCAAACCACTAGTTTAGAGAAGGGCAAGAGCAAGGAGGGAAACTTCATGGATAGCAAGTCAGTTGCTGCTCCAGTGAAGCAACCCAAAGTTGAACTCAAACTCGAGACTAAGTGCTTCTGTTATGAGGTGAGCGGTCGCTGAAGTGGAACAACCCTAAATACTTGGTAGATAAGAAGGCTGGCAACATTGATAGAAGTATATTTGATATACAAGTTATTAATGTGTACCTTGCTAGTACTCTTAGTAGCACCTGGGTATTGGATACCGGTTCGGTTGCTAAATGTTAGTAACTCGAAATAAAAGCTACGGAATAAACGGAGAACTAGCTAAGGGTGAGGTGACGATATGTGTTGGAAGTGTTTCCATGGTTGATGTGATCAACATCGCACGCTCTCTCTACCTTCAGGATTAGTGACGAACCTAAATAAATGTTATTTGGTGTTTTGCGTTGAGCATGAACATGATTAGATCATGTTTATTGCAATATGGTTATTCATTTAAGTTAGAGAATAATGGTTATTCTGTTTACATGAATAACACCTTCAATGGTCATGCACCCAGTGAGAATGGTTTGTTGAAATCTTGATCGTAGTAGTACACATGTTCATAACATTGATGTCAAAAGATACAAAGTTAATAATGATAGTACCACATACTTGTGGCACTGCCGCTAAATGTCATATTGGTATAAAGCGCATGTAGAAACTCCATGCTGATGGATATTTGGACTCATTCGATTTCAAATCGGTTGAGACATGCGAACCATGCCTCTTGGGCAAGATGACTAAAGGACCCCGTTGGATGTAGCGGGCAAGTGATTCATTGGAAATGATACATGTTGATGTATGCAATAAAGTGAGTCTTGTAGCGTGCAGTGGATATCGTTATTTTCTTACCTTCACTGATGATTTGAGTAGATATAGTGTATATTTACTTAATGAAACACAAGTCTGAATCATTTGAAAGGTTCAAGCAAATTCAGAGTGAAGTTTAAAGATCATCGTGACAAGAAGATAAAAATGACCGCGATATGATCGTGGAGGTGAATATATGAGTTACGAGTTTGGCATACAACTTAAGACAACGTGAAATTTGTTTCACAACTAATGCCACCTGGAACACCATGGTGTGATGGTGTGTCCGAACATCATAGTCATGCTCTATTGATATAGTGCATACTGTGATGTCTCTTATCGTTTTACTACTATAATTTTTGGGGTTATGCATTAGAGACAACTACATTCACTTTAAATAGGGCATCATCTAAATCCGTTGAGATGACACCGTGTGAATTATGATTTGATAGAAACCTAAGCTGTCATTTCTTAATATTTGGGGCTGTGACACTTGTGTGGAAAATGTTTTCACCTAATGAGGTCGAACCCAAGGCGGACAAATGCATCTTCATAGAATACCCTAAGATCAGTTGGGTGAACCTTCAATCTCAGATCCTAGTGCAAAGTGTTTGTTGCTTAAAAGGATCCTTTCTCGAGGAAATGTTTCTCTCGAAAGAATTGAGTGGGAGGAAGATAGAACTTGATGAGGTTGTTAAACCTTTGTTCAACCAGAGAGTAGCGCAACGCAGAAAGATGTTTCTATGAAGCCTACATTAGTTGAAGAGGAAGTTAATGATGATGATCATGAAGCTTCAGGATCAAGTTACTATCGAACTTCGTAGGTCGACAAGGATGTGTACTACTCCTAAGTGGTACGACAACTCTGTCTTGGAGATCATGTTGTTGGACAACGATGAACCTACGAGCTATGGAGAAGCGATGATGGGCCCGGATTCCGACAAATGGTTAGAGGCCATGAAATCCGAGATAGGATCCATGTAAGAAAACCAAGTATAGACTTTGGTAGACTTGCTCGTTAGACAGCAGGTCGTTGAGTACAAATGGACCTTTAGAATGAAGACAGACACTGATGGTGAATGTCACCATTTGTAAAGCTCGACTTGTTGCAAAGTTGTTTGTGACAAGTTCAAGGAGTTGACTGCGATGAGGCTTTCTCACTCGTAGCGATGCTAAAAGTCTGTTGGAATTATGTTAGCAGTTGCTGCATTTTCAATTATGAAATCTGGCAGATGGATGTCAAAACATCGTTTCCTTAACGGTTTACTTAAGGAAAGGTTGTATGTGATACAACCAGAAGGTTTTGTCAGTCCTAAGGATGCTAAAAGATGAGCAAGCTTCAGTGATCCTTCTATGGACTGAAGCAAGCATCTCGGAGTTGGAATATACACTTTGATGAGGTGATCAAAGTTTTTGTAGTTTATACAAAGTTTACGATAAACTTGTATTTGCAATAAAGTGAGTAGGAGCACTATAGAGTTTCTGATAAGTATATGTGGTTGACATATTGTTGATCGGAAATAATGTAGAATTTCTGGAAGGCATAAAAGGTTGTTTGAAAAGTGTTTTTCAAAGGAAGACCTGGATAAAGCTACCTAATTGTTGGGCATCAAAATCTATAGAGATAGATCAAGATGCTTGATGAGACTTTCAATGAGTGCATACCTTGACAAGATTTTGAAAGAGTTCAAAATGGATCAGCCAGAGAAATAGTTCTCGTCTGATTTGTAAGGTGTGAAGTTGAGTGAGACTCAAAGCTCGACAACGGAAGAAGGAAGAGAAAGGACGAACGTCGTCCCCTATGCCTTAGCCATAGGCTCTATATTATGCCATGCTGTGTACCGCACCTGTGTGTGCCTTGCCATGAGTCTGTCAAGGGGTACAAGAGTGGTCCAGGAGTGGATCACTGGACAGCGGTCGGAATTATCCTTAGTAACCAGAGTACTAAGGAAATGTTTCTTGATTATGGAGGTGATAAAGAGTTCGTCGTAAAGAGTTACGTCGATGCAAGCTTTAACACCTATCCGGATGACTAGTAGTAGCAATCTGGATACGTATAGTGGAGCAGCCATTTGGAAATAGTACCAAGTGGAGTGTGGGAGCACTGTTTACGGTTTGACATAGAGATTTGCAAAGTACACACGGATCTGAATATCGTAGACCCGTTAACTATAAGACCTCTCTCACATGCAAAGCATGATCGAGCCCCAGAACTCATTGGGTGTTAGATTCATAACAATGCGAATCACATGGCGATGTGAACTAGATTATTGACTCTGTTGTAAGTGGGAGACTGTTGGAAATATGCCCTAGAGGCAATAATAAATTATTTATTATCATATTTCCTTGTTCATGATAATCGTTTATTATCCATGCTATAATTGTATTGATCGGAGACTTAAATGCATGTGTTGATACATAGACAAAACCATGTCCCTAGTATGCCTCTAATGGACTAGCTTGTTGATCAAAGAATGGTTAAGGTTTCCTAGCCATGGACATGAGATGTCATTTGATAACGGGATCACATCATTAGGAGAATGATGTGATGGATAAGACCCAAACTACAAACATAGCATATGATCGTGTCAGTTTATTGCTACTGTTTTCTGCATGTCAAGTATATGTTCCTATGACCATGAGATCATGCAACTCACGGATATCGAAGGAGTGCCTTGTGTGTATCAAACGTCGCAACATAACTGGGTGACTATAAAGGTGCTCTACAGGTATCTCCGATGGTGTCTGTTGAGTTGGCATGGATCGAGACTAGGATTTGTTACTCCGTGTGACGGAGAGGTATCTTAGGGCCCACTCGGTAATACAACATCACAACAAGCCTTGCAAGCAATGTGGCTAAGTGTTAGTCACGGGATCTTGTATTACGGAACGAGTAAAGAGACTTGCTAGTAACAAGGTTGAACTAGGTATGGAGATATCAACGATCGAATCTCGGGCAAGTAACATACCGAAGAACAAAGGGAACGTTATACGGGTTTAACTGAATCCTTGACATAGAGGTTCGACCGGTAAAGATCTTCGTAGAATATGTAGGAACCAATGTGGACGTCCAGGTCCCGCCATTGGTTATTGACCGTAGAGGTGTCTCGGTCATGTCTACATAGTTCTCGAACCCGCAGGGTCTGCACACTTAAGGTTTGGTGATGTTTCGGTAGTGTAGAGTTATGTATGGTGGTGACCGAAGGTTGTTCGGAGTCCCGGATGAGATCCCGGACGTCACGAGGAGCTCCGGAATGGTCCGGAGGTAAAGATTCATATATAGGAAGTCCCAGTTTGGTCGTCGGAAAAGTTTCGGGCTCATCGGTAGTGTACCGGGAGTGCCGGTAGTGTATCCGGGGACCTCCGGGAGGGGTATTTCGACCCCAAGAGTGTTGGAAATATGCCCTAGAGGCAATAATAAAATGGTTATTATTGTATTTCCTAGTTCATGATAATTGTCTGTTATTCATGCTATAATTGTGTTAACCGGAAACCGTAATACATGTGTGAATACATAGACCACAACGTGTCCCTAGTGAGCCTCTAGTTGGCTAGCTCGTTGATCAATAGATGGTCATGGTTTCATGACCATGGACATTGGATGTTGTTGATAACGGGATCACATCATTAGGAGAATGATGTGATGGACAAGACCCAATCCTAAGCATAGCACAAGATCGTGTAGTTCGTTTGCTAAAGCTTTTCAATGTCAAGTGTCATTTCCTTAGACCATGAGATTGTGTAACTCCCGGATATCGTAGGAATGCTTTGGGTGTGCCAAATGTCACAACGTAACTGGGTGGCTATAAAGGTACGCTACGGGTATCTACGAAAGTGTCTGTTGGGTTGACACGAATCGAGACTGGGATTTGTCACTCCGTGTGACGGAGAGGTATCTCTAGGCCCACTCGGTAAGACATCATCATTATGAGCTCAATGTGACTAAGGAGTTAGTCACGGGATGATGTATTATGGAATGAGTAAAGAGACTTGCCGGTAACGAGATTGAACAAGGTATGGGGATACCGATGATCGAATCTCGGGCAAGTTCCATACCGATAGACAAAGGGAATTGTATACGGGATTGATTGAATCCTTGACATCGTGGTTCATCCGATGAGATCATCGTGGAGTACGTGGGAACCAACATGGGTATCCAGATCCCGCTGTTGGTTATTGACCGGAGAGGTGTCTCGGTCATGTCTACGTGTCTCCCGAACCCGTAGGGTCTACACACTTAAGGTTCGATGACGCTAGGGTTATAGGGAAATAGTGTACGTGGTTACCGAAGGTTGTTCGGAGTCTCGGATGAGATCCCGGACGTCACGAGGAGTCCCGGAATGGTCCGGAGACGAAGATTGATATATAGGAAGTGAGGTTTTGGTTACCGAAAGTGTTTCGGGTGTCTCCGGTAGTGTACCGGGACCACCGGAAGGGTTCCGGGGGTCCACCAAGTGGGCCCACCTGCCCCGGAAGGTTCCATGGGCCAAGAGTGGGAGGGAGCCAGCCCCTAGGTGGGCTGGTGCGCCTCCCACCCCAGCCCAAGGCGCAGCAAGGGTGGAGGGGGCAAACCCTAGGCTTAGATGGGCCTTAACGCCCACCCTAGGGCGCCTCCACCTTTCCTTGACCTGGCCGCCGGCCAGATGCCATCTGGTGGCTGCCGCCAGCCCCTAGGGTGGAACCCTAGGGCACAGCACCTCTCCTCCCCTCCTCCTATATATAGTGGAGGTATTTGGGGCTGCACAACACACGAGTTCATCTCCTCCCTGGTGCAGCCCTACTCCTCCCTCTCCTCGTTTCTCCGTAGTGCTTAGCAAAGCTCTGTCGGAGTACCACGCAGCTCCACCGCCACCACGCCGTCGTGTTTCCGGAGCTCTCCCTCAACCTCTCCTCCCTCCTTGCTGGATCAAGGCGTAGGAGACGTCATCGGGCTGCACGTGTGTTGAACGCGGAGGTGCCGTCCGTTCGGCACTTGATCGGATCTACCGCGATCTGAATCGCTGCGAGTACCACTCCATCAACCGCGTTCTAGCAACGCTTCCGCTTAGCGATCTTCAAAGGTATGAAGATCCAATCTCTCCCCGCTCGTTTGCTGGTTTCTCCATAGATAGATCTTGGTGACACGTAGGAAAATTTTGATTTACTACTACGTCTCCCAACAATGGCATCATGAGCTAGGTCTATGCGTAGAATCTATGCATGAGTAGAACACAAAGCAGTTGTGGGCGTCGATTTTGTTAATATGCTTGCCGTTACTAGTCTTATCCTGATTCGACGGTATTGTGGGATGAAGCGGCCCGGACCAACCTTACACGTATGCTTACGTGAGACCGGTTCCACCGCCTGACATGCACTAGTTGCATAAGGTGGCTAGCGGGTGTCTGTCTCTCCCACCTTAGTCGGATTGGATTCGATGAAAAGGGTCCTTATGAAGGGTAAATAGCAATTGGCATATCACGTTGTGGTTTTGGCATAGGTAAGAAACGTTCTTGCTAGAAACCTATAGCAACCACGTAAAAACTTGCAACTACAAATTAGAGGACGTCTAACTTGTTTTTGCAGCATATGCCTTGTGATGTGATATGGCCAGAAGGATGTGATGTGATGCATTGTGATGTATGAGATTGATCATGTTCTTGTAATAGGGTTCACGACTTGCATGTCGATGACTATGACAACCGGAAGGAGCCATAGGAGTTGTCTTATATTATTGTATGACCTGCGTGTCAATCATAAACGCCATGTAATTACTTTACTTTATTGCTAAGCGTTAGCCATAGTAGTAGAAGTAATAGTTGGCGAGACAACTTCATGAAGACACAATGATGGAGATCATGATGATGGAGATCATGGTGTTGTGCCGGTGACAATGATGATCATCGTGCCCCGAAAATGGAGATCATAGGAGCAAGATGATATTGGCCATATCATGTCACTATATTGATTGCATGTGATGTTTATCATGTTTACATCTTATTTGCTTAGAACGACGGTAGTAAATAAGATGATCTCTCAATGAAATTTCAAGAGAAGTGTTCACCCTAACTATGCACCGTTGCTAAGGATCGTTGTTCCGAAGCACCACGTGATGATCGGGTGTGATAGGTTCTAACGTTCGCATACAACGGGTGTAAGCCAGATTTGCACACGCGAAACACTTAGGTTGACTTGACGAGCCTAGCATGTACATACATGGCCTCGGAACACGGAAGACCGAAAGGTCCAACATGAGTCGTATAGAAGATACGATCAACATGGAGATGTTCACCATGGATGACTAGTCCGTCTCACGTGATGATCGGACACGGGCTAGTTGACATGGATCATGTGTCACTTAGATGACTATAGAGATGTCTATCTGAGTGGGAGTTCATTGAATAATTTGATTATGTGAACTCGATTATCATGAACTTAGTCTAAAAATTGCCTTTAATATCTATATTGTAGATCCAATGGCCAACGCAAATGTCAACCTCAATTTCAACGCGTTCCTAGAGAAAACCAAGCTGAAAGATGATGGAAGCAACTATGCGGACTGGGTCCATGGCTTGAGGATCATCCTCATAGCTTCCAAGAGATTGTATGTCCTTGATGCACCGCTAGGTGACCCACCCATTCTCCCAGCGGACCAAGACGTTACGAACGCTTGGCAGTCGCGCTGCGATGATTACTCCCTTGTTCAGTGCGGCATGCTTTACAGTTTAGAACCGGGGCTCCAAAAGCGTTTTGAGCAACACGGAGCATATGAGATGTTCCAAGAGCTGAAACTGGTTTTCCAAGATCATGCCCGAGTCGAGAGATATGACATCTCCGACAAGTTCTTCAGCTGTAAGATGGAGGAGAACAGTTCTGTTAGTGAGCACATCCTCAAGATGTCTGGGCTTCACAACCGCTTAACTCAGCTGGGAGTTAATCTCCCGGATGACTCAGTCATTGACAGAATCCTCCAGTCGCTTCCACCTAGCTACAAGAGCTTTGTGATGAACTACAATATGCAGGGTATGGAGAAGTCCATTCCCGAGTTGTACTCAATGCTGAAATCAGCGGAGGTCGAGATCAAAAAGGAGCATCAAGTGTTGATGGTAAACAAGACCACTAGTTTCAAGAAAGGCAAGGGTAAGAAGAACTTCAAGAAGGACGGCAAAGCTGTTGCCGCGCCCGGTAAGCAAGTTTCCGGGAAGAAGAAGAACAAGAATGGACCCAAGCCTAAGACTGAGTGTTTCTATTGTAAGGGTACCGGTCACTGGAAGTGGAACTGCCCCAAGTACTTAGCGGATAAGAAGGACGGCAACATTAAAGGTATATGTGATATACTTGTTATTGATGTGTACTTGACCAGCGCTCATAGTAGCTCCTAGGTATTTGATACCGGTGCAGTTGCTCACATTTGTAACTCCAAGCAGGAGCTACGGAATAAGCGGAGGCTGGCCAAGGACGAGGTGACGATGCGCGTCGGGAATGGTTCCAAGGTCGATGTGATCGCCGTCGGCACGCTACCTCTACATCTACCTTCGGGATTAGTTTTAAACCTTAATAATTGTTATTTAGTACCAGCTTTGAGCATGAACATTGTATCTGGATCTCACTTGATGCGAGACGGCTACTCATTTAAATCCGAGAATAATGGTTGTTCTATTTATATGAGAGAAATGTTTTATGCTCATGCCCCGCTGGTCAATGGTTTATTTTTGATGAATCTTGAACGTGATGTTACACATGTCCATAGTGTGAGTACCAAAAAGTGTAAAGTTGATAACGATGGCCCCACTTACATGTGGCACTGCCGTCTTGGCCATATGGGTGTCAAACGCATGAAGAAGCTCCATGCTGATGGACTTTTGGAGTCACTTGATTTCGAATCATTTGACACATGCGAACCGTGCCTCATGGGCAAGATGACCAAGACTCTGTTCTCCGGAACAAGGGAGCGAGCAACTGACTTGTTGGAGATAATACATACCGATGTATGCGGTCCAATGAGTGTCGAGGCTCGCGGTGGCTACCGTTATGTTCTCACCCTCACTGATGACTTGAGCAGATATGGGTATGTCTACTTAATGAAACACAAGTCTGAAACCTTTGAAAGGTTCAAGGAATTTCAGAGTGAGGTAGAGAATCAAGATGACAGGAAAATAAAATGCCTACGATCTGATCGTGGCGGAGAATATTTAAGTCACGAGTTTGGCACACACCTTAGGAAATGTGGAATTGTTTCACAACTCACGCCGCCCGGCACACCTCAGCGAAATGGTGTGTCTGAACGTCGTAATCGCACTCTATTGGATATGGTGTGATCTATGATGTCTCTTGCCGACTTACCGCTATCATTTTGCGGATATGCATTAGAGACTGCCGCATTCACTTTAAATAGGGCACCGTCTAAATCCGTTGAGACGACACCGTATGAATTATGGTTTGGAAAGAAACCTAAGCTGTCATTTCTAAAAGTTTGGGGATGCGATGCTTATGTGAAGAAACTTCAACCTCAGAAGCTCGAACCCAAAGCGGAAAAGTGCGTCTTCATAGGATATCCCAAAGAGACTATTGGGTATACGTTCTACCTACGATCCGAGGGCAAAGTCTTTGTTGCCAAGAATGGATCCTTTCTCGAGAAAGAGTTTCTCTCGAAAGAAGTAAGTGGGAGCAAAATAGAACTTGATGATGTAATTGTACCTCCACTCGACCCGGAGAGTAGCGCAGCACATGAAGTTGTTTCTGTGGAGCCTACACTGGCTAGAGAGGAAGTTAATGATGATGGTCATGAAGCTTTAGATCAAGTTGCTACTTGAAGGTCAACTAGGACACGTTCCGCACCAGAGTGGTACGGCAATCCTGTCCTAGAGATCATGTTGTTGGACAACGGTGAACCTTCGAATTATGAAGAAGCAATGGCGGGCCCGGATTCCAACAAATGGCTTGAGGCCATGAAATCCGAGATAGGATCCATGTATGAGAACAAAGTATGGACTTTGGTGGACTTGCCTGATGATAAGCGAGCCATTGAAAACAAATGGATCTTTAAGAAGAAGACTGACGCAGACGGTAATGTGACCGCCTATAAAGCTCGGCTTGTCGCTAAAGGTTATCGACAAGTTCAAGGAGTTGACTACGATGAGACTTTCTCACCCGTAGCGATGCTAAAGTCAGTTCGAATCATGTTAGCAGTTGCCGCATTTTATGATTATGAGATATGGCAAATGGACGTCAAAACGGCATTCCTTAATGGCTTCCTCAAGGAAGAACTGTATATGATGCAGCCGGAAGGTTTTGTCGGTCCTAAAGATGCTAACAAGGTATGCAAGCTCCAGCGCTCCATCTATGGGCTGGTGCAAGCATCTCGGAGTTGGAACATTCGCTTTAATGAGGGGATTAAAGCGTTTGGGTTTGTACAGGTTTATGGAGAACCCTGTATTTACAAGAAAGTGAGTGGGAGCTCTATAGCATTTCTTATACTGTATGTGGATGACATGCTGATAATGGGAAATAATATAGAACTCTTGGAAAGTATAAAGGCCTACTTGAATAAGTGTTTTTCGATGAAGGACCTTGGAGAAGCTGCTTACATATTAGGTATTAAGATCTATAGAGATAGATCGAAACGCCTCATTGGTCTTTCACAAAGCACATACCTTGAAAAGATATTGAAGAAGTTCAATATGGATCAGTCCAAGAAGGGGTTCTTGCCTATGTTGCAAGGTGTGAGATTGAGTACGACTCAATGCCCGACCACGGCAAAGGATAGAGAAGAGATGAGTGTCACCCCCTATGCTTCAGCCATAGGCTCTATCATGTATGCCATGCTGTGTACCAGGCCTGATGTGAACCTTGCCATAAGTTTGGTAGGGAGGTACCAAAGTGATCCCGGAGCGGAACACTGTACAGCGGTCAAGAATATCCTGAAGTACCTGAAAAGGACAAAGGACATGTTTCTCGTTTATGGAGGTGCCAAAGAGCTCGTCGTAAAGGGTTACGTCGATGCTAGCTTCGACACAGATCCGGACGACTCCAAGTCGCAAACCGGATACGTGTATATTTTGAATGGAGGGGCAGTGAGCTGGAGCATCAGCAAGCAAAGCGTCATGGCAGCATCTACATGTGAAGCGGAGTACATAGCTGCTTTGGAAGCAGCAAAGGAGGGAGTCTGGATGAAGGAGTTCATCACCGACCTAGGAGTGATTCCGAATGCGTCGGGCCGATGACTCTACTCTGTGACAACACTGGAGCTATTGCCCTTGCGAAGGAGCCCAGGTTTCACAAGAAGACAAGACACATCAAGCGCCGCTTCAACTCCATCAGTGATTACATTCAGGAGGGAGACATAGATATTTGTAAAGTGCATACAGATCTGAATGTCGCAGATCCGTTGACTAAACCTCTCTCATGAGCAAAACATGATCAACACCAGAATGCTATGGGTGTTCGATTCATCACAATGTAACTAGATTATTGACTCTAGTGCAAGTGGGAGACTGTTGGAAATATGCCCTAGAGGCAATAATGAAATGGTTATTATTGTATTTCCTAGTTCATGATAATTGTCTGTTATTCATGCTATAATTGTGTTAACCGGAAACCGTAATACATGTGTGAATACATAGACCACAACGTGTCCCTAGTGAGCCTCTAGTTGGCTAGCTCGTTGATCAATAGATGGTCACGGTTTCATGACCATGGACATTGGATGTCGTTGATAACGGGATCACATCATTAGGAGAATGATGTGATGGACAAGACCCAATCCTAAGCATAGCACAAGATCGTGTAGTTCGTTTGCTAAAGCTTTTCAATGTCAAGTGTCATTTCCTTAGACCATGAGATTGTGTAACTCCCGGATATCGTAGGAATGCTTTGGGTGTGCCAAACGTCACAACGTAACTGGGTGGCTATAAAGGTACGCTACGGGTATCTCCGAAAGTGTCTGTTGGGTTGACACGAATCGAGACTGGGATTTGTCACTCCGTGTGACGGAGAGGTATCTCTGGGCCCACTCGGTAAGACATCATCATTATGAGCTCAATGTGACTAAGGAGTTAGTCACGGGATGATGTATTACGGAACGAGTAAAGAGACTTGCCGGTAACGAGATTGAACAAGGTATGGGGATACCGACGATCGAATCTCGGGCAAGTTCCATACCGATAGACAAAGGGAATTGTATACGGGATTGATTGAATCCTTGACATCGTGGTTCATCCGATGAGATCATCGTGGAGTACGTGGGAGCCAACATGGGTATCCAGATCCCGCTGTTGGTTATTGACCGGAGAGGTGTCTCGGTCATGTCTACGTGTCTCCCGAACCCGTAGGGTCTACACACTTAAGGTTCGATGACGCTAGGGTTATAGGGAAATAGTGTACGTGGTTACCGAAGGTTGTTCGGAGTCTCGGATGAGATCCCGGACGTCACGAGGAGTCCCGAAATGGTCCGGAGACGAAGATTGATATATAGGAAGTGAGGTTTTGGTTACCGAAAGTGTTTCGGGTGTCTCCGGTAGTGTACCGGGACCACCGGAAGGGTTCCGGGGGTCCACCAAGTGGGCCCACCTGCCCCGGAAGGTTCCATGGGCCAAGAGTGGGAGGGAGCCAGCCCCTAGGTGGGCTGGTGCGCCTCCCACCCCAGCCCAAGGCGCAGCAAGGGTGGAGGGGGCAAACCCTAGGCTTAGATGGGCCTTAAGGCCCACCCTAGGGCGCCTCCACCTTTCCCTGACCTGGCCGCCGGCCAGATTCCATCTGGTGGCTGCCGCCAGCCCCTAGGGTGGAACCCTAGGGCGCAGCACCTCTCCTCCCCTCCTCCTATATATAGTGGAGGTATTTGGGGCTGCACAACACACGAGTTCATCTCCTCCCTGGTGCAGCCCTACTCCTCCCTCTCCTCGTTTCTCCGTAGTGCTTAGCAAAGCTCTGTCGGAGTACCACGCAGCTCCACCGCCACCACGCCGTCGTGTTTCCGGAGCTCTCCCTCAACCTCTCCTCCCTCCTTGCTGGATCAAGGCGTAGGAGACGTCATCGGGCTGCACGTGTGTTGAACGCGGAGGTGCCGTCCGTTCGGCACTTGATCGGATCTACCGCGATCTGAATCGCTGCGAGTACCACTCCATCAACCGCGTTCTAGCAACGCTTCCGCTTAGCGATCTTCAAAGGTATGAAGATCCAATCTCTCCCCGCTCGTTTGCTGGTTTCTCCATAGATAGATCTTGGTGACACGTAGGAAAATTTTGATTTACTACTACGTCTCCCAACAAAGAGGTCCATGGGCTGTGGGAGAATAATAACCAGCCCTTTGTGGGCTGGAAAAACAGCCACACCAAGGCCCATGGCGCAGGAGGCAAAAGTCCTAAAGGAAAAGGTGGAAAAGAGGCTAAAAAGGAAGAGTCCTACTCCTACTAGGAGTGGAGGAGGAGTAGGACTCCTCCCCCTCTAGTTTGGCCAACTCCTATTGGAGTTTTTCCTTGCGCCAGCCCTCCTCTCTCCCCCTCCTTTATATACTGGTGGATTGGGTGCTGTTTGGACACAGTTTACGGCCACGTGCTACCCGTTTCACTGGTGCTCCTCTAGATCGGTTTTCTGCAGCGCTTAGGCGAAGCCCTGCCGGAATTGCTCCACCACCATCACCGGAGCGCCGTCACGCTACCGGTGAACTCTCTCTCCTCTCCACCTCCTCTTGCTGGATCAAGATGGTGGAGATCGTCATCAAGCTGCACGTGTGCTGAACGCGGAGGTGCCGTCCGTTCGGCGCTAGATCAGAAGGACCGTGATCGAGATCGCGAGACGGTTCATGATGTGATCACGGAACGGATCGTGATGAGTTCGCGGGACAGATCATGATCAAGATCGTGAGACGGATCATGACGAGTTCGCGGGACGGATCATGATGTGTTCGCGGGACGGATCGTGATTGGATCACGGGACAGATCGTGATGATATCGCGGGACGCTCGGCGATTTGGATCGCGAAGATGTTCGACTACACCAACCGCGTTTCTTAACGCTTCCCGCTTAGCGATCTACAAGGGTACATAGATCCACTCTCCCTCTCGTAGATGCTCATCACCATGGATAGGTTTGCGTGTGCGTAGGAAATTTTTTGTTTCCCATGCGACGTTCCCCAACATGCCGAAATAGCTCCACCACCATCGACGGAGTGCCATCATGCTGCCGGAGAAATCTTCTACCTCTCCGCTCGCTCTTGCTGGATCAAGACGGCGGAGATCGTCATCAAGCCGTACGTGTGCTGAACGCGAAGGTGCCGTCCGTTCGACGCTAGATCTGAAGGACTGTGATCAAGATCATAGGACGGATCATGATGAGTTCGCGGGACAAATCGTGATTGGATCGCGGGACGGATTGTGATGAGATCGCGGGACGGTCGGTGATTTGGATCGCGAAGACGTTCGACTACACCAACCGCGTTTCTTAACGCTTCCCGCTTAGCGATCTACAAGGGTATGTAGATCCACTCTCCCTCTCGTAGATGCTTATCACCATGGATAGATCTTGCGTGTGCGTAGAATTTTTTTTGTTTCCCATGCGTCGTTCCCCAACAGTAACAAATCCCAGTCTTGATCCATGCCAACCCAACAGACACCCTCAGAGATACCTGTAGAGCACCTTTATAGTCACCCAGTTACGTTGCCACATTTAATACACACAAGCAATAAACTGACACGATCATAGGAACATATACTTGACATGCAGAAAACAGTAGCAATAAACTGACACGATCATATGCTACGTTTGTAGTTTGGGTCTTGTTCATCACATCATTCTCCTAATGATGTGATCCCGTTATCAAATGACATCACATGTCAATGGCTAGGAAACCTTTACCATCTTTGATCAGCGAGCTAGTTCACTAGAGGCATACTAGGGACAAAGTGTTGTCTATTTACCCACACATGTAATGTGTTTCCAATTAATACAATTATAGCATGGACAATAAACGATTATCATGAACAGGGAAATATAATAATAAACACTTTATTTATTGCTTTTAGGGCATATTTCCAACAAAAATTGCCATGGGGGTTCAACCCTACAAATCAGTTGACGAGGAAGATCAAGAAGAACATCCAATGCAGATCAACAATCGACTTCGGGCCGCCGAAGCACCCAGACCGGGCTGCTAGCGTCCAGGAGATGGACCGGACTCTGAGGCCTGGAGGGACGGTGATCTTCAGGGACACCGTGGAGATGTTAGAGAAGATACAGGCCATGACCGAGGGCATGCGATTGAAGAGCAGTATCATGGATCATGAATCTGGGCCATTCAAGCCTGAGGAGCTCCTTGTGGCTGTCAAGACTTGCTGGACTGGGGAACCCGCTCAAAAGAATTAATTGTCGCCTTGCTTAGTGTTTTTCTATGCCATCTCCTGCGACAGTTCAATCAGAAAACCTTTTGTCATCGCCAGTTCTCTCTTAGCTCCAGGAATTTGATGTATCATTGTGAGTTTAATTTTGCAGTCTTTGACTTGTGAGGTGCATTTCGTGGTTGTGAGCTGAGAGTGTGACACGATGCAATGGTGTATACTCATAATTTTGAGAAAGATGGCTCAGATGAATGTTCTTCTGTCCGAATCATTCACTTTTTTCAGAGTCTGAACAATTTTCAACCGAAGAAAGGGCAGACCAAAAATCATTTGAGCAAGGGGAATAATCCAAATACGAAACATGTGTTCAAAAACTGACATGAAGCCGCCAAAAGACCGCGAACCAAATCTGAACCATCTGACTGAATGATGATTCTTCTTTACTATTTTGCTGAAAATTCAGCCTAAAAGAGAAGGCCCGGGCATAATGTATGATAAGACAAGCCGAATGTGCTGGTTTCCGAGCTATTTGTTCTTCAGAATCCAAATAATCTTCAACAGGAAAGAGAACAAGACTGAACTTGGCGTTGGCCTGGATGAACTATTTGCTTTCTGGAGAATCTGAACAATCTTCAACCGAAGAAAGAGCATAACCAAACAATCTGCTACATCTAGCATGCATACCAAACAGTCTTTTAAGCAAGGCACAAAAGCCAAATTTAAGACATCATTTTAGAAATAGCCAATCCTGAGAATCTTCAACTGGATGAATCTGTTTTGCAGAAAATTCAGCGTAAAAGAGGAGCCCATACAGGATGTATGATAGGACAAGATGAATGTGCTAGTTTCCGAACTATTCATCCTACAGAATCCAAACAATCATCAACAGGAAAGAAAACATGACTGAACTTGGTGTTGGCAAGTGAATTATCTTACAGTTCATCATCGGAACGAAACCTCCTAGAAGAAGACACAAGTCACTGATCACCCGAAATGACAGACAACCAGCAGCATGAAGAGTATATCACCGCAGTGCTTCTATGACGGCAGGAGCACAAGATTATCCACTCAAACTCTTCGGTGCATTCACAAATTACCATATGATTAACAAAGTACTCATGACAATATAACATTTGTTCTTTCATCAACCTCACACAGATGAAGCTCATATTATATATGGTTAATCAATCACATGCGTGCGCGTGCACACACACCATGTTATTACACACCAACATGATTAAGCCAACTAGTTTGATCAAAAGTGAACCCCACACCAAGCTGGAGCTAGAAATTAATCAATCAAGAAATACAAATCCAGTTAGATCCAATCAAGCGTGGTGGAGATTTATTTATTCTTCCATGCGCAAGTACGTAGCAACACCCTCACTGCGCTACAGATGGAGCTTGTAACAAACAGTGTTGATTGCGAAACACAAGCACGCGGTTGAAAACAGACACTCCATGGAGCGGTGAGAGAGATCACAACTTAATTTGTACTAACAGTCATAGGCTGATCCATGGTCCTTGTGAGTCGATAGGCCTCTCTTTGCATGATCCATGTTACCTAGTAAATGAAGAATGAAAATAGAAACCAGATAATACATCAACAACACTGCTCAATCTTCTAATCTAAACATAGAACAAATTAAATCCATGTCAAACAAACCGTACCGTAGAACGGAGACCCTCGGGAGGGTCTTCTTGTAGTAAGCCGAGTGGCGTGTCTTGGAGAGCGATGGTTTGTGGTTGTCCTCAACACCATCCCACTCGAGCCTGTCCCACCAGTCCTTCTCGCAATCCACCACCGGCTTGGGAAATTCACGTCACACGACCGGTAGTTGTCTCAGGCCCTAGTAGTCCCTTAGGCTGATCGTCTCCAGTGCCGGCGGTCAGTCTGGCCTCGCATATCTTTTGTAGCTTGTGGAGATGGTGTAGCATGATGTGCTTAAGATTCTCGAATGTGACACTAGATGCTATGATTTGAGAGTGCTTGTCGACTAGTGGAAAAATATGTTGGAGATTTTGGCAGTAGGCAATCTGAATGGTCTCCAAATTTGGCAAGGTGAAAAGCGGGAGGACAAACATTAACCTTGGACAACCGTGCAAGTATATGTGTTGTAGGTTTCTAAAGAAGTAAAAGTGTAACACGATAAATCCTCTAGACCGGATGCAACATACCATTGGAAGATCAGAAGCCGAAAATATCACTATTGAATTAAAGCCCTTAGGTCCAGGCCAATAACGAAAAAGATTGTGCAGCTTGGGACACCTCTCAACATGACACCATTCTAGACATTCCCAAAATTTTGATCCATTTGGAAGGATAGCTGTGATTGAGATATTTTCATGCACATGCAATGATTCCACTTTATGTCGTGTATGCTCTTTGAAATCACCGTTGTAATTTATACTCACTAAATGGTGGCTTCCTTCACCAATCTCGATATGCACACCCAAATGATAAAGTTGTCGGTGCTCCCACACGTCGGATGAGTGTGTGACAATATCCATGTCAAGGGCAACATCACTGTAAGGTAAGAAGGGCCCTGTTAGAACTAAACCCTCTTGGCTAGGCCCATTTTCCTTAATACTTTTAGTGATGTTGACTTGGGTATGGGTAATAGAAGTGATATGAAGGTGCAGCTTGGAGTTATACAATGTATTCCACCAATAGAGTGTCCTTATTGCGGACCAAATGAACCTTCCATCTGTAAAAGTCATAACTGCCTCAAAGCCCGAGGACCTCTGGTCTCTACAATAGATCACTGATGTAGTCTTCCCATGTGTGTCTACATGTAGAACTTCCAATGAAGGGGGTTTTCCATCCCAAAGTAGGCTACTGAGTTGCTTACAACCCAGCAAGAATAGATTCTTGAGATGTGGGACATCCAGTGCACTAAGGTCAAGTGTTTTAATGGATATGCCAAAGAGGTCTAACTCCTCAAGACTGGGTAATGCATGCAAGAAAATGTTGTGCAATCGAGCACAACCCTTAAGGGAGACCCTTCTGACCTTGTCTTCTTGAACAAAAGAAGTGCGAGACTTGGGGAGCAATTCCTTTTCTAGCATCTGTATGAGATGCGTCCACTTCTTCGCCGGACCATAACAATCAAAGCTAAAATTCCTGAGCATTGCAGGAGCTTCTTCAAGTGCAACATGCTCCAAGACAGAACAACCATCAAGAACAAGCGTCTTCCAATTTCTAGAAAATGACATTGCAGGCAATGATTCCATATGAGTGTTCCCCGAAAAGTCAAGGAGCTCCAGATTCGTCATATCTATGGAAGAGCATGTGTCAGGATGAATAGGTTTGGGAAATCTCTGCCAGGATGAATAAATCTGTGAAGCGTATCTCAAGCACCAATAGGTTTGGGAAACATGACCCTCCACCTTGCTCCACCCCTATGTTTATGCAATGGCCAAGCCAAAGGAATCTTAGGTTGTGGCAACATCGGAAAAGAGGGGATGTAAAACTAAAGCTGCACTTGCAGATATTCAACACACGAAGGTTGTTGGCTAGCTGAAACATATCATTTGGTAGCTGTAGTTGACCATCTCCCCCAAATGTGATGAAGTAGGATGATGTATTGGCATGAACAGTTCAGACATCCCGTGCTCCTAGTTGGTTGGAGGAGATTGAAACCCAGTTTCCATATCGTTCTTTGTGTCCATCCAAATAGTGTGCCAATATTTTTGTTCTATCAGAATATGGATAGCACATCATTTGTATCACTCCATGCAACGACCTCAAAGGCTCTGTCACCCAGAAGGATGCCATCACATATCCAGTAGTTGCAAGCATGAGTATCCCAACCATAGTCAACAACGAGAGACTCTCCACCTAGTTGTTGTGTCAAGAATACAGAGTACAAGAAGCAATCCAAAACTATTGCTGGGTTGAAATAATCCATGTGAGTGTAACCAGTCACTTCAGCAGCTTCTTTGTGCACTGTACGATGCACTAGTTGACTCGCATGTACATTGGAGCCTAAACTTAACTGAATTATTTTAAGACAAGCAGGATTGGGGTTTAACTTCTCTTTTCTCTCCAAGAGTTGAAATCTTCCATATCTGGTCCATAACAATTTTCTTAAAGCATAGGGTCCAAATTCAGGAACGCCAAAGTTTGCCAGATCAATGTCTTCTTCTCCCCGATAATGAAAATTCATCATAAACTTTTTTTTTGAAACGAAGGAAAAAGCTTTGCCTCATCCATTAATTAAAAAGAGAGTTGTCTGGTTACGGAAAACCGAACAAAAACAGTTACATGCTTAGCCACGAATGGCAACCAAGCCACAATCCCATGATGCATGTGGACTACTCCCAAATCATGAGACCACAAGACCACAAACAAAAACAAACAAGCTCCCCCACCACACTACCCCCACAACCCGCTTGCACATGATAATCAATTTCACAAACAAGCCTCCACAGAACAATGATAACTTGAAAAACAAACATCAACATAGGACACTACATGAGCACATCCATGATGACATGTCCAAACATAGAGAACCATCCATCAAGCCGCTGCGGATGCCTTTTCTATAGTGCCACTCTTCTTACTTCTGCACTTGTTTGATTTTTCCTTCAAAATGACACGACGAGAGCTAGCACCACCACTCTTCTTATCCATGATCGCCTTCTCCTTGAGGAGACACCCAATCGTCTTACCGGTTCCAGGGTTAGCCGCGTCCAAGGTAGCAAGGAAGTCGCAAATATCTTTGGCGATGAGAGTCCCTCACACACGTGCCACCGTCCTAGGCACGACAACCACATCACCTACAGGAACCATGTGCCCAATGGACTCGAGCGAGCAAGAGATTGCAACAACGTTTGAATCCCCACTCTTCTCTAAGTCAAGTGTCTGACTGAGCCCCGGGGATGGTGCTGGTGGAGAATCCATCACCAAGATCTCCATGGTGGGGACCACATTCAACTGCTCGACGGACACGAGCATGGGTCACCAGCCAGCTCCGGAAGCTCCGGCATGAGCTGCAGCACCGGTTACACGGCCACATCAATGATCGGACCCTTAGAAGAAGCAGACAACGGCGAGCTAGCCAAAGCATGAGGGGAGAAACAACCGTGAAGCTTATAGCTCCCCTCTCATCCTTGGAGCTAACATCAGGCACATCAAATGGGTGAGATACATGAATGGTATACTACTAGGAAAAATCTTATACACACAGGTATAGCAATAGCGCTGGTTAGAACAGAGCGCTTAGTAGTAGCGCATGTCAATAAACAGCGTTACAGCTATGATTGTAGCAGTAGCGCATCTTCACGTAAAAGTGCTACTACTATAATTCTCACACTGTTACCGTTAGGCTAGCAATAGTAGTAGCGAGGCTTCAAAAAGAACGCTACCGCTAAGTGCCTTGTAGTAGCGCGTTTCCTGTATAGAGCGCTACTGCTAAAAAAAGAAAATAAAATGGAAAAGAAGTAGAAAAGTAAATGAAAATGAAAGAAGTAGAAAAAGGAGAAATAAAAAAGCGAAAATATAAAGATAAACAAAAGAAAAGGAAAAATAAAGGAGAAAGGCATACAAGTAGCGCTTGTTGCCACGAAGCGCTATAGTTACAATAGCAGTAGTGTGTTTTATAGAACCGCGCTATAGCTACATTCCTTAGATGAAAAAGGAAAATAAAAAATGAACTTCCTATAGTAGTAGCACATTTTGGTAGAAAGCGCTATAGCTAACTTAGCTATAACATTTTTTGCCAACCAGCTCTACTACTATATTGACTTAACCCCGCGCGGGCTCAAAATTTTGCTAAGTCATCTCCCCAATTTCCAATCGATCTCCTCCATCGTTGCCCCTGCCCCCTTGCCCCCGTCGTTCCCTCACCGGCCCTGCCCCACCGGAGCCGCGCGGCGTCGCCGCCGCCGGAGCCGTGCGCCCTCGACGCCCTTGCCTCCCATGCCGCCACTGCTTCCCTCGTCCACTCCTCGCCGCCCTGCCTCCCTCGCCGCCACTGCTTCCGTCGCCGCCAATGGAGCCGCGCTCCCTCGCCGCCCTGCCTCCGTCGCCGAGCACCTCCCCGCCACCGTCTCTCCCCTCTTTGTAAGCCCCCACCCCTCCTCTCTCTCTGCATGTTCTAGGGTTCGTAATTTTTATTAGGACAGAAATTGAGTTTTAGGGTTCATAATTCTTATTAGGACATAATTTTTATTAGGACAAAACTATGTAAAGGTTCTAGGTTTCTAGGGTTCATCCATCTATATTTGGTTTTTGAATTGAGTTTGAGAGAGCATGAGATTTGTGTAGATTTTCTTGAAGTGTCAAACACTAGGAGATGCAAATTTGAAGAGGTCAAGTTACATGCAAATTCCTCAATAGTGTTTGCTCATGTACATGTTCTTAAGTGGTCCCATTATATGCAACATTGAAGTGGTTCGATTGTGCCCAAGTGGCCTTTTGTTGTTTGCAGGGAATGATTCCGATTGGCCTATGTTTTGCCGGAATGTTGATTCAGTTCCGTTCCGACAAATTTCAGGCGCTCTATTTATTCAGTATGTAGCAAAGGTCATATGCCAAAATTTTTGGTGAATTTTGGCATGACTCGTGCTATAAACTAGGACATATCGAGTGTCTGGGATTTGCCGCAACGGGAAGGAATCAACATTCCTCTAAAACATTGGCCTTTTTCATTTTATTAGGTCTAGAATTAATTGACTAGGTTTAATGGTAGGAAACATGGCTAGCAACGATTAAGGACATGGTTCTGGTGATTGCAATGACTACGCGGGGACAGACACCTATTTGAACCTTCTTGAGGAGTAACGGTTGTTGCAGGGCCCACCTGTCACATCCGAGTGTGAGACCGACATCGAGACCGGCGCTGAGACTGACACCGGCGTCGATACTGGCACCGAGACTGTCGAAGCCGGTATAGAACCGAAACCAAAGAGACAACGACGCCCAAACCAGCTCATCACTACTAGACGACTGGTGGTCACGGAGGTGGACGACAGCAATTTTGAGCCAAAAGAGCCTGCGGAAGCGCGCGCGTGCTATGGGAATCAAATAGGCTGCATCCTACGGGCAACCGTCACAATCAACGATGCAAAACTAACGAAGATACCAGATATGAAGCAGCCCCTCCTAACGAAGCTGCACCAGGTGTTCTTTTTCCCGGTCCGGGATGAAAACAAATATAAAACTCCAGATAAAGACCCGACAATGAAGAAGATAAACAGAAGCGCCATGGGCAAGTTTAGCGGCGCGTTGTCGCCTGGAAAGTAAGGGTGAAAGCAAGGATCATCGCAAAAAGTAACCCTACTCCGAGATTGTAAAGGATAATCCAACAATTACGGAAGAGGAGTTTGAAATATTCAAGGAGGCTTTCGTTGCCGAATCTGCCAAAGAAAAGTCGGAGTATGTGAAGGAGCTTCAAGAGAGGAACATGGGCTTTGGCCATAAGACTGACTTCTGGTGCATCCAGCAACCGAGTGGTACTATCAGGGATGGATTCAATGTCCTCCACCACATGCAGGAGTACATACGGGATCAGCAAAACCTTCGCATGTCGCCTAGATCCGGCGATGCCCATATTTTGCAATGGGCAAAGAACCTAGGAGATATCTCGGATCATAGACTCCGAGCTGAGTTCTATCACATCTAGCGTGAACTTGCCCAAATCATCATGAAGGAGGTCCTCGAAAAAGCAGGGATGTTCTAGGAAGAAGGGCAAATGTCGCGGGAAGACGTCCGAACATGCGTAGCCGCTCAGCGTCTCGACATGAAGCCTTTCATTGTGCTCGGGAACTATCTCCCTGACTTACATGGATGGCACGACATGTTGGAGTGATTGACAATATATGATGATGTGTCCGTTTAGTCCATACTTTCTCTATAAAGAAACTTTGAGTTATGCACGACGAAACTTTATTTTTGATGTAATTAAACCGTCCTCCTCAACTAGCCAAGATCACTCTAGTTAATGCATTTTGGATACGATGAACTTTGTTATTTATGATTATGATATGTTGCTTCTATTTTTGCCAAGTATGTCTCTTTTTGTTGCTCAACTATATATGTTGCATATCATCAACTCATGTGACGATGCAGGTATATAGATCATTGATGGCTAAGAAGTGCTACGCTAGGAGTATACGACGAGTGGCCGGAGTGTCACGCCCAGGTATACTGGTTTCCGGTTTCCGAGCGACATCTAGTAGTTAGTTTAGGTTCAAGCTAGTGCGAGAGGGATACGAATTGTGATTATGATGTGACAACATGATTTGTCTTGGATGATATGACGAGACTATTATGTGTATGATATGATGAACATATTGCATGTTTATGATATGATTAGAATACTGTATGAAACCTGTACAGAAACATCACAAATACGTAGCAAAAAAAAAAGATACGAGAAAATATAGTAGTAGCGCTCTTTAGCAACTACAAGACTTAGTAGTAGCGCTGGTATGGAAAGCACTACTGCTAAGTAGATATAGTAGTAGAGCATGTCAAACCGCGCTACTGCCAAACGTTAGCTATAGCGCCGAATTAGTAACGCGGGTACCCGCGCTACTGATACACCAAATACTCGACTGCTAGGGTTTTCCCTAATAGTGGGTTGGCAATACAGGTCGTGCCAGTCAACAACATTGCAAAGAGGCTAGACTGTCTCTTCAAGCCGAAAGGAAGCCATGCCAAGAATCTCATAGCACAGCTTCTCAGCTGCCCCTCCAAAGCGGACCGCAACTTCATATTTGTCGAGGCCACAGAGCCACCAGGAGCAGAAACAATCGACGCCCAAGAATCACGACGAAACATTCCAGAGACTAGCAAGGCTTCTATCTGGGCCTGGCGAGGAGTTGGAACTTGACGATGCTCGGCAGAGCTGACGCCTATCCCTATGAAATCCTCCTCCTCATCTTGCTTATAAAAATGGGCATTAAATGGCCAAGGTTTAATTCCTCCATGATGTCCCTCTGCATAGCTGTTCTATTTTTCCACAAAGAACAGTCTACATAGATGATTTTGCCAAATTTCTATCTCACATCCGGATCACTACGACTTTTGGATTTAAGGATTTTGGCTATGGCTCTAAGAACAGCAGACGCTCCTACACTGTAGTCGTCCCAGCCACCAAAGAATAATGATTTCTTAGTTGCTCCATTATTGTTGAGATGACTAACCAGATCACTCATGGCGTCATCCTGTAGTGATGAACAACTGTTAGATATGCCTTCCCTGATGCATATATGGCTATCACAATTTCTATAGCAACAATTTTGTACATGAATAAATTGAGACGATGAATGATGCAAAGTTCAAGGTCACTGGAGTAATGCACTCAGTCCAGATGTCTAAATATGAAACGGAATTAACTTTCTTTTGGATAATATGCACAAAATCACCGAGTCGTATATCCTTGCTTAGTACTCCCTTGTAAAGAAATATAAAATCATTTAGATCAATACTTTGGTGATCTAAACGAGCTTATGTTTCTTTACAGGAGTATCGTGCGGGTAGCTGGAGAGTTTGTGTGTTCTGTGTAGCTTAGAAAGAAATAAAATATGTAAAAACAGAACAGTTATAACTTTTGTAATGCTAGATGTTAGTGCTCCACAAAATCAAGTTTCCATGAGGCCGATTACCACTGTGATTCACTTTTTTTTTATAAAGAGAGCTTCCTCTCCGATTTCTATTAAACAAAACGAGATTATCATACAACTACCAGGAACGAAATTAAACAAAGGGAAAGGGAGGTAAAAGAGAGCATGTATGATTATCATACAACTATCCCCATCTGTCTACCAAGACGACATCGGCTATACCGTCAGCCTATATGGCAATAACCCAAAATTGCAAAGATTCCAAAGTATCATCATCTTAGGAAGTCTACAGGTCGGATCTCTAGGACGATGTTAAGATCGAAAATATCTTACGAGAGAGGGCGAGGGAGGGGGTGTTGGTACTAACCCATGGGTCCATCTTGGCCTTCTCCAAAGAAAGTAGCTAATAGTTACCAGCAGCAGCAGAAGAAAACCATGACAGCCAGGCAATAACCCAAGAGAGAAATATATATATCCAGTCTCGTATGAAGATATGTTGCTCGAAATCAGATGAAAACCATGATGACCGGGCATATCTAACCCATCCCCACACAAGTTGCTGATCTGACACTACAGGCAAAAACAGAAGCAGCTTTATTATTATTATATATATGCATTGCATATATGCATATACATAGAGATATGTCAGATGAAGGGGGAAAATGTCAGACGAAGAGATGTGTCTGTCACCTGATACATATCCGCTTGGTCGATCGAAATCTCAGATTATTTCACCAGATATATATACACGGGTGGCAGCAGAGCTGAGAATGGGCAATAGTGCTGCTGAGAGGTAGCTGCGATCCTTGCTTGCACATTGCCAGTTGCACTTTATCAGCATTTTCTTTTTCCTTGTTTGCTTCTTGTGCTTTACAAAGTATGGATAGATACGATCCCGCGCGCTCAAACAGAGGCCAGGAGGAACTGCCAGAGCTTCGATAATGGATATTTACTATTTGTGCGCTGTCGCACAATCATAGATTTAAATCGCGGGCGAGAGGGAATCGCGGCCGAAAATTTTGCCGCGATAGTTGAGGAAAAAAACAACGCAATCGCCCGCGATAGCACCGCGATCTCCGGCGATTCTGGAAAGGGAGCAAATCGTGCGGCACAATAAATAAGCGAATGTGTGGGTCTATATCAGTTAACAGCACATCAGCATCTCTCATTTCCATGTAAAACGTTTGTGTGGGTGTATACGGAATTCTATAGGTAATAATGTATGAAATTGCTCAACGTATGAAGAAATGAATTAATAAAAGCGGTATGCATTTGACCCGAGCTCATTATGTGTTTTTCGTGTGTATGCATGTAGTTCGTTCAGAATAAGGGAATTATTTGCTTCTTCAGAACCTGGCCTATCATGCCAATGATATCGCTCCAGGAAACGGCGTGCCCTGCTGCTCTGCATCAACCATGACTTCAAGACGATGGCAACAGGACTCATGGATTTCCATTGACGACCGTGCCTTCAACGACAACAGCGACAGTTAATTGTCTCAAGAATTCAGTAAAGTTTCACTTTTTAAGCGTATTTCTACATGATTTTCTCCAGAATTCATAGAATTTTGACACGTGACACAATTCAACCTCTTAGGCATATTTAGCTCCTTTAGAGCACAAATGAAGAGTTAACAAAACAGGGTAAACTGAAGAAGGCCATATATACTCTCATTTCCTAGCTTTGTTTTGTAACGATATAAACAAGGTAGTTTGGTACTAACCGGATTAGCTGGGCTGGATCACGAGTTGAACTCCATTCGCCCTTGGAAACCGCCTGGTCTGCTCGCGCGAATCACTTACGCACAGCCGCCTAGATAATAGGATTTCCTTTATTGTTTCATTCGCCTTTCCTATCCTCTTTTCCTTTTTGCTTTGCTAGTATGGATAACATCCCCCGGATGGTTGTACTTATGCGTCCTTCTTGATGCAAATGGATTTGTTTAATTATTACTTGACATTGTAAAAAAAAGGTCTTATATTTTGATACAGAGGGAGCATTAGACATCAAACAAAAGAATATGCTCACTAGTAGAAACCAATTGTATGTAGGCCACAATTTGGCCCCATCTTGATTTGATGCTGCCTGCACCCTCAGAATGGAGTTTGTGGTGTTCAAATGTTTTGTGCACCTCTCTTCATCAGTTTGGACTTATGACCATGAATTCAATAGATGGTGTGTTTTAGTATAACAATGAGCAGCAACTCATACGGGGAGATTTGTGCAAAATATAATATCTCAGAACACAAAAACTAATGTGACTTTTTTTACTGGAAGCAATATAGCCATCTTCATAGTGCATTAGGTGGTGATCCTACTTTACTTTCAATAAACTGTTATACTTAGTTGAGAATGCATCTATCTACAATCATATTGTACTGTAGTATCCCATAATACTTGAAAAAACAGTTTACCGCCGAAAATTGGAACTTTCATGGATGCAGTTGTGGAATAATCTTACTTGAAATAATCAAGAGTCTGTCTTGCGAACGCCTAGCAAGATCAATGCTATTTCTTCAATTGATATTTATTAACAAGTTTATATTCATATCTTTTTATGCATGGCAATTTTTTTTATTCTCCTACTTGCGTTAAAATTAGAGGATTTCACATACCAAAATATTAGACATTGCTAGTGGAAGTCCACAGAGACATTAGGTAGAATTTTTTGTATGTTTGTGCCTAATTTATTTTATCATGGACATGTATTCTTTTTGAGCGATGTGATATTTTTTTTTCAATCAGACATAGGCTGAGTATTTTTAGCCAAGGCTTGAGAACTCCTGAGGAAATGTACAATGGTGCTATCTTAATAGTGCACGTAGTATAACTACTAAGGTGGAGGAAAGAAAAATCATAAGAAAAGGCTTGTCTACTCTTATTTAGGAGGTGATCTTTTAGCACAGTATGCCTCATCATGTTTCTAGGAATTGCTAATTATTGAAGATAAGTCTGAGAGATAACCCATTGTAGACATAAATTTTTGACATATCTAAATTACATGCAAGATTTAAGATAATGTTGTCTTATCAATCATTGTACATGCCCTTAGTTTACGTGTCATTTTTCTTTATCTATGTGGACTTACATGACAGAATGTGGGAGCTTTATTTATTTGTACATGTGATTTTATTTAAAGGAGAATGCGTATTTTCTCTGGGAAGTAATGTGGGTGTTGAGGAATCGTTTTTATTTCGGTTGTGTTTTTTTTATTCCAAATACTTTTTTTGCAAGATTTAATTTGTTTCAACTACGTGGTGAGAACTCCTTTTCTGAGGTTGTGTATTCACCGGTCATGTCACATCGTACTTATGTTTGTCCACCGGAGGTCAAGCCGTACATTTCTTTTGCAAGTTTTTATTTCACGTATGTGGTGAAAACTCTTTTTACGACTTGATTTTCTTCATTCTGGAGCGTAACGTGGCTGTTAAGGAATCTTTTCTTTTGGGACATGTGGGCTTATAATTTCTCTCTACCTAATAATAAAGCGGCTATCGCAAACTAACCTGTGGTTGGATGGTTAGGAGGACTGTGGTATCCTCTGCCCACCAGAGTTCAAGTTCCAAACGTGACGTTGGTGCTTGCATTTTCCTGGATTTATTCCAGGTCTTCCGACGAAGTACTTTCAGTGTGAGGAGACGTTGAATTGTATGCTTGTGTACGTGAGCGACTTTGATTGTACTCTGCTAATTTTTTTAATAATAAAGCGGCTATCACTTTTGGTGATACGTCATGAAAATTGCCTCTAAAGTTGCCAATAATTATCCACTATGCCACCCGCAAGTGAGAAAAAACGACCACTCTCTTCCTTCACAAGTCGCCGGGACGAACTTTTGTTTATTATGAAGAGATCCGCTAAACTGTAAATAGCATGCGAACAGCCCACCGGCTAGAGCCTCACGCTTCCACCCCACAAACCCGAGTTTGATCCCTAGGTATCCCAATTTTCTTCCTTTTTTTTAATTTTTCTTTTATCATGCATATTCAAATACTTTTAAAAATATTTTTATTTTTAAAATCCTAACTCGAAATCTAACATGGTATATATGAATATTCGTAAAAAAAATGTGTAGATTTCAAATATGTTATGATCCTGCATGTTAATAATTTCTAAAAATAGTTTTGGAGTGCAACCTTAACTAATACCTTCTTTATATGGGGTATTTTGGAAATGCCTATTATATATTACCTCCATCACAAAAAGATTGTTTTAGATTTTCTAAATACGGATGTATCTACCAGCTACCATATGTTAGAGGTTATAACATGTATATAATCATCCTCTCTATGTTGCACAGTGCAAAATAACCAACCCCTATACAACGGTGGTACACTAAACTATTGATACAAGTTTTTTTTGTTAACAAGTGGATTAATATTTATTTTCATATTTTTTCAAATTCTGCATATACAGATTTTTTTAACAACATCGATGTTTTTCTTCGGGGGGTCACAATATCGATGTTACTATGCAACCTTGAAAATTTGATCTGCATATCCTTATAGATTGATTTTTTTTATGGAGCTATCAATATGCATGTTTGCAACTAAATTAAATCTTCACTTGGATTACAGTTGCAAACACAGGACAAAAATAATGCTCTAATGCACAAGTTATCTATATTTATCTACTTTCATCCTAATGCAATGCTTGTTGGGCATCACTATAAGGAGGAACGACAACAGATGTAAGGACAAAGCAACAACTAGGTAGATATTTTTGTTATCTAATAAATAGGAAACACCTTGAGTACACTTCAAAAATCATCCTACATTTATGTTTTTGTGCAACACCACTTATTATGTTGTTTGGCATGTGGCACCGAGAAATATTTCAAGTGATTTCCTGGTGACGTCGCCTCTGTGCATGAGGGATAATTTTTTCCTACAGGTGCAATGCACGGGCATGTATGCAATGTTTTGTTTCACCTACGTGGTGAGAACTCCTTTTCCGAGGTTGTGTCTACACTGGTCATGGCACGTCGTACTTATGTTTGCCCACCAGGGATCAAACCGTACATCTTTTGCAAGGTTTTATTTCACGTATGTGGTGAAAACTCTTTTTCTGACTTGATTTTCTTCATTTTGAGGCGTAACATGGCTGTTAAGGACTCTTTTCTTTCGGGATGCGTGGGCTTATAATTTTTTATTGTAACGTGGTGAGAACCCCTATTATTTGCGTGATTCCTATTTTTGTACGTTTTCGTTTGATCCCTCGGATGTGCAGTGCTTTTTAACAGGGCACGGCCTTCTAATAGATCTTGACCATTAAATTTAAAATCTATTGGTTATATCAATTTTGATGATGTGGATTAACATGAAGGCTTGAAAGGTGCCTCCAGTTAGTAAATATATATATACTAGTAAAAATGCTCGTGCGCTGTAATTGTATTGTAAATATTTTTTACCTAAGCCGCTATTATTTCAATCCAATTTTCTTTCTAAATCTTCCTATTGATGGCGTGCACCTTTAACCAGACTCATGCATCATCTTTGTGGTGTCGTTCGACACTTAGGAGACCACGTTTATAAATGAATTATATTCAAGAAACACTAAATGTATACCCATCACATGCAACAATGGAACACAAATTAAGATTGTACTTATCGGTTCCACTATTAGCATTCATGACTATCACGCGAATAGTTCGGAAGTTTTCACAATAAACCTTCATGTCTTATGATGTTCATGAATTTTATAAGTGTATGTACATCCTATAAAATTTGTTTGTGTATTCACTACAAAAAAAAAATAGTCCGTTGGTAAGTACGCGTGTGGATTTCGACAAGAAATGGTACGTACGTAGAGTCTTCGATCATGAAACATCTACAAAGAGAAAACCTGGTGCAAGGACAACATGCTCAAGGATTATAACCTTTCCCAAATAATAACGGTTGCTTTTATATGTTGCAATACAGATCGCCGGTATAAAATAAAGATGTATCATGCGCCATAGATTAACATTGCACCCTAAACAGTATTTCAAAATATTTAACATGTAAAACAACACCATATTTCAATTCTACACATTTTTTAGTCAAATTTCATCTATAACATTTTATTGGATTTACGGTTCAAAAGATATGGTTATTTAATTTTTTATATTTTGAATAGGTTGTGGAGTGGTTAACTTATATATCAGGGAGATTTATGTAAAAGTGCAAAGTAACAATTGAACTGCGAAATATGGACCGGGGGTTAATTAAGATAAAAGTTAGGGGTTTTGTGTAAAATACGAAAAGACGGTTTGTTTCCACTTAAAGATGAACTGCGAGTTAACTAATGTAAATGGCAGGGATTTCTGCAAAATGACGCGTAGGTCGAACAAAAATGCACCTGCTTTATTATTAGGTAGTGTAGATATATATAAAATAAGATCATCTTCTATTATCTAGTAAAAACAAAATAGGGATGAAAACTAGAGGAATTAGCTAGAAAATCCCATGTTAATCAGAAACATCCGACCATTAATATGGTGAACCCCTCTAAAACTATAAAATATAGCCACTAGATTTGTGTAATTGTCCCACATCTGTTAGCACTATGTCTGTAATGTGGACCATTGAAAATTACTTACATAATTGGTGCCAACCAGAATTTCTCAAAAGAAGGAAACGTGAAGAAGCAGCGTGAACAATTTTTTTTCTTGTAGAGTTTTCACCTAATACGTACAGGCAGCAGATTAGGGTTTGGTTCAAAACTAACTTGTCACGTCAAACAAAAAAGATTGGTCCATTAACGTACACGCACATGCATTTCTTCTAGAACAGAACCCATGTGTGTTTTTCCGGTCGCAAACTACATTATCATGTGGCCTAAAAAACTGTACGGTTAAAAAAATTGTACGGTTCTTGCCTAGACGGATATATTTTTCTATCTACCAAGAGTATATATACAAACAGTTTACTATCATACGTAACCTTGATTACTTAGAAAAAGAATATTACTCCTAGATAATAAGAAGATGATTGTTTTAATGAGAAACAAGACACACACTAGAAATTCAGATAAGGTACTACACATTAATAACTGGTTTGTGAAATAAAAGTTGATTCCCAAATTCATGGGCCATTCCGTCTGTCGTTGTAATCTTCAAACTTTTATGTATTAATATCACACAAATATACAACCAGCTTCCATGATAGCTTGCTAACTACACATTTATTCTATGCATCAATGTAATATATTCTCATAGAATTATTAGCTTATTGATTTAATATCGTATAAAATTATTCTTAGCTGCCTCTCAGGAAAAATTAGGACATTTTTCCATATATCTGGCTGCCCCCTTTTAAACTAACAAAGAATGACCAATCTTAGATCATCAAATAATGTCTAAACACATTTGATCCGTCAATCTACACTATCTATATTAGTTGAGCAAATCCGATAGACACTCTATTAGTGAAAAATGTATGACTAATAGGTTTAAATTTATCACTGTAACCAAACATGATAGAGACCTTAGATCTGCATAATTATTTCAGAACATCTTTCAATCATTGACCTACACAATCTATATTAGATGATCACAATCGACATCGCCTCTCCATGTAAGAAAACATCAGACTTCGTATATGTATATCCCTATGTTTAATGGTATCGTCATGTCACCAAAATGTTGCCGCTAATCTGCCACACCTTACAATTTCTTTCATATACCATACTTGTGGCAACCAGCCATCGTTATAGCACACGCATGAAAAAACAGTTTATGTGTTCCGTCAATCATATATATTATTGTATATCGTGTGTAAAATGGCAAGGCAGTAATGTGACTGCTTCCAAGAGAAAACATGTTCCAGGCATTGAGTATCTCTTTGTATCCACATTCAATATCAGCACATTGGCTGCTAAAAACGAAATATCATCACAACTGACACTACTAATCTGCTATGCCTTATCTTTGGCTTCTGCTCTTCTCGATCATCGTCATTAAACATTTGTTGGTGGTATTCTTGCTGACATGAAACCTGATAGGTGTAGATTCATTAACAACAACAATGTTTTTCGATGGAGGCAATAGTGCAGCGGCGTGTTCAGCAACAAATAAAAAAGAAACCAGCCACATCAAGGACTCTCAACACATCAATTTAGTCACAAGGAAGATTCATTTTTTCCATCTCAAACTAGAAAATTTACTATGAGGTTTGAGTCAACTTACCTACATAGGCCAATGCTCCAAACCATTTTTTTTTTTGCAAACTGGACTACTTGACAAAAAAATTGACAAGTACATGCCTACCACTAAAAAAGAGTGTGTCTTATCCTGTTACACCAGATTTCAAGTGGGAATCAGGCATAAAATGTATTGATCCTTCATATAAGAAAAAATAATAAAAACACACAATCAATATTCAAGAAGATTGACACAGCATACTAATAGGTAGCAAAATAATATAAGGGGACAATCTAAAAATTTAGTACATATGTTAGTTTAGCCTGCAATTGTAGATAGTACTGATAAGACGACTATAACCACATATAAATACATATTAGAGTGACACACTTTAACCATGTAAATTTGTTCGCGTTGTCCATTATATGTAAAGTAAATATGGTTTCACTAACTCCATATGTTAATATTTTGTTCCCAAAACAATAATGCCTATGATATGCATTCTAGTTCGGTCATAAATACCAAGTCAACAGAATAAATATTTTCTTGAGAACAAATATTTAGCCAGCTATAAGTAGTGAAAATTGAAATCGTATATAACCCATGTAACTACCATTTAGTAATCCAATATCAGTTAAATAGTAGTTTAATGAATACGCATTTCTTTGGAGTAATTCCTATGAATAAAGCAATGTATGATTGCTTATACATTAATGTAATTTGGATACTCTGTGATGCAATTCTTAAGACATGTTTGGTCATAAAACTACATTCTTTACAAATTACATGTTTTTCCTTCAAAATGACATGGAGTAGATAAGCAACTATGCTGAGTTATGCATGGGTGCAACTGGAAAAGACACAAATAAGTATCACTTATGTAGTATTAAAGGACAAAAAACAAAGCGCATATGAATATAAGTGTATGTAGTCTATAGAGCAAGTGGAATAAAAGCACATCGAAATAGAATAAATACATTTGAAGTAACACCCAAATTGTGTGTATAGTCAATGCTATTAACAAAGGTAATAATGTGGAAGTAACTCCCAAATTTTGTGCAATCAATTATAGTGCCAATGTCATTTTCTAGTCAAAGGGCATAATATAGCTATTATAAACTTACATACAAATTTCATATATTATTATAATTATTAAAACAAGGGGGTGATCGATGTATGCTCTATATAAATTGAAGTCCTTCTGCTTTGCGAGATTATTGTAGTTATAAAAAAATAGTCATATTCCCATTGTTAGTTACACAAGCACAAATTAAGGATATACTGATAGTTATTTTTCATCTTGCATCCTAACTAAATATATAATGATGAACTAGAAATAATAAACAATAGTTGTAGGATATGTGCAAAGTGCAAACATGGATAGTTCGACCACAGATAGGGAGCAAATTGCATACACGTAAAATGTCAAAAGAAAAAAAAAATCTGGCTATTCATGAATCGAAACAATTTCTATTGTACATTTACCAGTAATTCATCTTAAAACGATTAATTCATGTGAAAGTTTGATCCCATTGATTTTGATTTCAAGATATTCAAAAATTCAATCAGCAACCACAACACTAATAACTAATTGTAGCTATCCTAATTCCAAGATGGTTACTATAAACTCTTATAAAAATATTATTTAATTTTATTTGAGCACCTTATGCATAAATTTATTGGATTCTGTAGGGTTGATTTGCCTTACAAGATTAGAAATATGGAAATAATAGGTAATACAGATGCTGAGATACACATACAAAATGAATCAATGTCTAAATTATCGCGTGTTATTCACTGAAGAGAAGTAATAGTAGTAAGCATGGATTTAAATAGCATGCTATAATGTTTAGAAGAGGTCATGCGCTAAGTGTCTTTGGTCCAAACAAATGAACACACATTTCAAATAGTGCGTTATAGCGTTTACAAAAGGTTTGTTGCTAAGAGGTTTAGCGTGCTATTTAAAACTTTGATAGTAAGAAAGTATCTACATGAGAAAATATATATAGTTGATCATTTCGATATCCTCACTAGGATGCCCTCGCATTTGAGAGGGTCACTCTGCCAGTTAAAGTGTAACAATTGAATAAGATAACATTTCTCTCTTAGAAAAAAATAAGTAAGAGCAGCACGCATTGATCTGATCAAAGCCGTGCCGTATACGTAGGCTAAAGATTGGTTCATAGTTTCCAGTCAACAGTCGTCCGTAGCGTACACGTGATGAGACAATGAGAGCTCGCAATGTACGTATGCACTCGTACGTTCTCTTACGTGATGCTGGCCCCTACCTACTGCAGATGACCTATAGTAGCTGGTTCCACAGAATGGAACTTGACTCCCGGCCAGAAATTACAGAAGTCAATGCTTTTCTTTCAGCACGTGCTTCACCGGGGAATTAGTCAGGTCAACTTTGTACTATTATGTCTGTATATCGGAGGCAATGTTTTTTTTTTCTGTTTGCTTGGGCAGGAGGTAGTAGTATCAGCCAAGAAAACATAGCTAGGATTTGGTTGGTTGTACCTACCAAATGTGCCTTCATTTTCTACTCTTTTGGTTAAAAAATGGCCTTACTTTTCTTTAGCATGATGACATGACCCATCCAGAAAATATAAGCTGGTTCTGACTACGTACCAAGCCGGCCTTCTTTTCCCATTTCCCCGAGAAAACTTAACTTGCCTCCCTTTTCTTCGGCATTAGGTATGACCAACTTACAAAAATAAATAGAGAGAGAGAGAGGAAGAAGAACGATATCTACCGGTTGACTGTTTTTTCACCTTTGGGCTATATATTTACCATGTATCTCCTTTGGTACTACTCGCAAGCGGCATCAAACTTATCCCAGCGGGAAGAACTATGTCGCCCTACTTCTCCATGTCCTTTCTCCTTTTCATCACCACCGCGTTCAAGCCTTGTGTCTTTGCTGAAAATGGCTTCATCTACGACGTTGGCTTCCCTCCGGGAGTGTTCCACCTTAATGGTGTGGCTTCTCTCTCAAGTGGGGCGCTTATGCTAACCAACAGTGATCCCCGGGTGAGTGGGCAAGCATTCTCTAGACGCCCCTTTGGCTCTCTCACCTCGTTCTCGACAACTTTTGTGTTCCTCATTGCCACTCCGGATAGCATAGGTGGGGCAAGTGCGCATGGGCTTGCCCTTGTGCTTTCATCCACGATGGACTTCGTGTTTGACGCCCACCTGGGTCCGTACTTGGGCTTGACCAACATGAAGAGCAACGGTAATGACACAAATCAACTCTTTGCTGTTGAGCTTGATACGATAAAGAACCCGCAATTTGCTGATATTGATGATAACCACATTGGGATTGATGCAAACAACATAGAGTCTATCAGTTCCCACACCGCTGGTTACTACACCTCGAATGGCACATTCACTTCTTTGGAGCTTGCCAGTGGTGAACCAATGCAAGTTTGGGTGGACTATGATTGCATCTCACGCATCATCAATGTTAGTTTAGCACCTTACTTAGAGCTCAAGCCTCGGCATTCATTGTTGTCAACCACTATTGACCTTGCATCGGTGTTGGCAAAAAAATCATTCTATGTTGGCTTTTCATCTTCAACTGGCCTACTTAAGTCAAGGCACTACATTATTGGTTGGAGTTTTAACACAATCGGCAAGGCTCAATCACTTAACTACACATCAATGTCTCAAGTTATAGAACAACTTCGACAAAAAGCACGAGATCACTCACGTACTTCCAAGGCAATTATTATACCAGTTGTTACACTGTCAGTGGTGGTCACTCTTGCTATTCTGGCGTCTCTTTATGCTCTTAGGAGGAGGTCAAGGAAGAACTGGGAGTGGGAAACCGAGGTCGAGACGCCATCTTTCGCATATAGAGATCTAGCAACTGCCACGAGAGGTTTCCATGACACAATGCTACTAGGAGAAGGTGGATTTGGAAAGGTGTACAAAGGGGTTCTACCAACCTCTAAGAAAAATGTTGCGATCAAGCGGGTTTCACCAGACTCGAAGCAAGGGATGAAGGAGTTCATATCTGAGATCATGATCCTTGGTCAACTCCGCCATCGCAACCTTGTCCAGTTACTTGGCTATTCTCGTCGCGGAAATGAACTCCTTCTAGTTTATGAGTACATGCCAAATGGTAGCCTTGATAGATTTTTGCATGGTCGAGATAGTCAAGACCTAGATTGGGTTTATAGATTTAACATTATAAAAGGCATTGCATCTGGTCTGTTCTACCTCCACGAGGATTGGGAGAAAGTTGTCATCCATCGAGACATCAAAACAAGCAATGTACTCCTCGATAGTGAAATGAATGCAAGGCTTGGCGATTTTGGCCTTGCAAGATTGTACAACCATGGAAACGGCACAGGAGCCCAGACCACAAACTTGGCTGGCACCAAGGGTTACATTGCTCCCGAGTTAGCTAACATTGGAAGGGCAACCAAGGCGAGTGATGTATTTGCATTTGGTGTGTTCATGTTGGAGGTTGCTTGCGGGAGGCATCCAATAGGAGTGAATTATTCGGGTGACCAGATGCTGCTGGTGGATTGTGTGCAGTATGCATGGGAACACGGTTCAATCCTTACATTGGTAGACCCAAGGTTGGATTATTATATCACAAAGGAGGTAGATCTAGTTCTGAAGCTTGGCCTGCTATGCTCACACTCAATACCTAGTGCCAGGCCATGCATGCGCACAGTTATGCATTACCTTGGAGAGGATGCGCCAGTCCCAGATTTGACGCCAATTTTGAGCCTTAGCAGAAAGGATGAAGTCGTTGATCAACGTATCATGTTATCCACCTCCGTCACGATGAGAATGACGGATCTTTCTAGTGGAAGGTGATAATGTTACTTCTTTGGAAAAACAGAAGATGAAAAAAAGTATATTGTAAGGATGATCGAGTCCAGTTCAAATTTATTTTGTATTAGGATTTTCATGCGAGTGAAGCTTGCAAAACAAAATGTATGCATATAGCAACAAAATTGTATGATGTACCACTCGATATGTAATGTTTATGAACAGCTAGTACATATAAATGTTTTTATATTTTTAGGTTACATACATCTTGCATGTAATATCTCGTTGTAGATTAAAGATATATATGTATGGTCCTCCCTTTGAAGTAGAATAAAACTGTTGTGATTGTCGTGGTTTTACTCTGTTTGGATACTTGTTTGTTTGCTAATGCTCAAATTTGGTGGATTATATTTAAGTAAGAAAATGACATAAAAGACATTGTATTATCATTACTGAACTGGGATGGAGATACATCCTATGCATAATGCAAGTTCCTCGATCAGGAAAAGGTAGAGGTAGAAGCATGAGTGAGTGAGTGAGTGAGTGAGTGAGTGTGTCTGTGTGTGTGTGTGGGGGGGGGGGGGGATATTAGTCTATACCATGGGGAAAGTATCTGGTACTCCCATGCTCCAGCCCAAGTTCGACTGTTAGATCTGAGATCCAACAGTCATTTGATGAGCTCTTATAATTTTGGGGAAAACCCTCGAGGAGTCTAATTACACTCAGGTCATGTAGCTTCAGGGCCCCGTTCGGGATATCTTGAAACGCCCCGCTCGCGTCGCCTCCAGGGAGGCGACTCGGGCGCCCTAGCCGCCGCCACCCTCGACCTCCCACCTCCTCTGCTTCCTTGCCGCCGGCGGAGGAGGCCGACAAGCGAAGCTCGCCCGGCGGACGGCGGACGGAGGGCCTCCCTTCCTTCTTCACGGAAGATCCTCTGGCTGAGATGCGATGGCGTCCCTGGGCGTACGGCATGGAGGCGGAGTTGGCATGCTCTGGCGGCATCCTGATTGGATCCCGACGGCGCCGTGGGGCTGGCGGCGACCGATCTGGGGTTCCCCACCCCAGATCGGTTCTCCTCCGGGTGGTCGGGATCGGGCGCCGTCCAGCGGCCCTAAGCGGTGGTGGGCGCGCGCGTTGACTGTCCTCCTTCACCGATGTAATTGGGGGCAGCAGGAGGCGTTGTCGTGCTGCTGGATCTGAACCAGGTGAGGGTGCCATCCCCTTCGTCAGGGATGACGGCCGGGTGGTGGGTCCTTGTGGGGTCGCTGATGGCGGCGGATCTTGGGATCCTGCTCCCGGGGACGTCAAATGATGAGGTGGCCCGTGCAGGAGAGATGGGCTCTTCGAACAAATCCAGATGAAAGCTTGCATTCGGCTACTGCCAAGGCCGGCGATGACGGCGTGCCTACGTTGTTCCCTTCCTGAAGGCATCGCTGAGGAGAAGTTCAAGGCCACTCTCTGCTACCTCCGGGAGAAACCCTAGATCAATATATCGGATGATGGCGACACTCTGGTGTTGTTTCCCCCTTGGGGGCATCATTCATGGAGGTACACTCGGGCTCGAGGGACCATTGATCGGCATCTACGGTGGAGTGGCGTTCCTTATGACACATCCACGTCTTGGAGTCTCGGCGGCAAGGCGCAACAAAGTCTCGGCGATGGATGCGTAATGATGAGCGTGTGTAGGGAGGAGGCGCTATCTGGCGCCGTGGGAGCGTCGACGGCAGGCCTTACAAGGTTGATGCGTTAGTAACTGTTCTGAAGATGGATTGATGGAATGTGGCGGTGACGACCTATGAGGGTGCGTCAGATTGGTTTGTACCTCTGACCCGGTATGTGGCTCGGTCGGAGCCTTCGGCTTTAGATGTTAGGCTAGGTGAGACATCTGGGTATGTGACTCACACTTTCTGTACCCTTCATCATTGGATAGGAGTAGCGACACATGTTGGCAAGAGGGCGGCTTCAGACATATTGATGTATTGTTTTCTAAGATCTCTGTGAATAATTAATAAAATGGCTACACGCATCTCACAGATGCAGAGGCCGGGGATCATCCTCCTTTTCTAGAAAAAAGTCACGTAGCTTCATCCCTAACCCATGGATCTGAGTTCCAACGGCCCGCATGAGCTCGTATCACGGAGCATCTTATATTTCCTGCCATACTATGTCATGGTTTTGCTTGCACCCACTCTAGTGTGTTGTCAGATCACCAAACGATGGTCCACTAGTGGTATTATATCGCAAGTTGTTGTGTGTGGGAAGCAACTCACCAACTGATTATTCACCGGTGTTATTTTATTTGGGGGGAAGGGAGAGGGAGTTAATTAGCATGTCCGTGAAGCAACAGTCACGTGGTGCAAGCAAACATATACACCCTCCGTTCCGAAATATAAGACCTTTTAGATATTTTATTATAAGCAAAATGAATGAATCTATATTTTAAAATATGTCTATATATATCCGTATGTAGTTCATAGTGTAATTTTTAAAAGGTCTTATATTTAGAAACGAAGAAAGTATTAAAACAACGTGTATCTAGGTGCATATGTGCTTGGGTGCTTGGAGCCCGAATTGAAATAACCAAGCAATTGCCGGGCTGATGGCTATGGCTAGCATTGACTTTCATCGCTACCTAATGCATCCTCTCCCACTGGCTGAGTCCATAGCTAACCCTTCCATTCCATCATCTGCTCGAGGCATCTCCTCCTTCCTAGCTATACCTCATTTTGTAAGCATGTAATCAGATTACCGGTGTATTTTATTTGGCAGCAAAAATACTGTTGGTTTGTATACGCTAGTGAGCTACCGTTTTGATAAAATTAAAAAGAGCGTGTTAGTAAGAATGACGAACAAAATGGTAGTCCCTTTCATTCCACCGTCTGCTTAAGGTATCTCCTCCATCCTAGTTATACCCGTGTATAAGAATTACCGTTGAATTGAATTTGGCAGCAAAAAAAATGTTCGTTTGTATACGCCAGCCAGTGAGCTGCCGTTTTCAGAAAAAAAATGGAGAGCGTAACTACGTTATTTCAGTTTAAAATTGTATCGCAAGTGCATGATCACAAACTCCGTTTTAGCAAGAATCAAGAAGAAAATTGTACCAGCAAGCTCCACCATAGAAATTAGAAATTTGAGCAATAAAGGCGATTATCATGATGCCCACCATGTTCCATGAAGCAACTGTGAGACGTTGCAAGCCAACATTTATAAGAACATATATTTAGGTATGCGTGTGGTTGCGTGCTTGGAGCCGGAAATGAAATAACCAAGTAATTGCCGACCTGCTGCCGACTTCTAGCATTGACTTTCATCGGTACCTCTTTTTTGAAAAGAGGAATATATTAATATCGAGTAGATACCAATTACATTCGGTCTTTGCAACTACAAGATGTCGCAACGACGTCTAGGATTCACACATCCAAAGATAAGAATAGAAAAGAAAGAAAAAAGTCGCGCCACAGTGATCGACTTCTCTCGGCAGCCGCACTCAAACCACCACCAAATGCAACACCCGGAATACATAAAAGATCTCCAAAGACAATGCCTTCAAGAAGGAAACCACCACCAAATAAACCACCCTAAACCATCGTTGCCCGATCCAAGATCTTAGGTTTTCATCCTGGAGATGTCCGAGTTCTCAAAACGACTCCTTCAGCAAGACAATTGCCAGACACAACCAATGAAGACCAGACCTTGGGTTTTCACCACGAAAGTCACGGCTCGGAACCCTAGGAGCACCACCAAAAATGAATTCTTCCAATGCTGCCACGCCCACTTGACACTGCTGCTCCTGAGAGTTATCAAACACCTGACTGACTCTATCGACTCGAAGGCTCCATCCGTCTAACGGACCCTCCGATCTCAGCGAACATGACCTTCTCCACAGCTGTCTACATCATAGAAATCGAAAAGGCGACATGTTCCATGATGTCAACAAACAGTAGAGCTTCACGCCACGCAATCATGGAACCTCCTAGGCTAATATGGCATGCACGACCAAATTCTATTTGATCCAAATATCTTGGACAGGATCTCCGACAGCATTTCCGAAACATGTCGGTGACCAAATCAAGAAGGACCGATCATGTAAAACGTTGCCAGGATGTTAAAAAAAGCACGAACACAACCACCATTATTTTCACGGCAGCAGGCCCCATGCCGCCTAGACCCAGACCGCCATTGTGTGTCTGTCAACACCGATGACCTGAAGCTTGCTGACCAGAGCCCCATGCCACCACAGCCAACGAGGCACACGACCAACCGCATCTTTGGAGTGAGCTCCACTAGGCCACCCAGATCAGATCGGGAGGATTGCCAGCCCAAGCCACCGCTGCAAGTCGGGGCACACCACCGAGCGAAGCACCCCACCACTCCCGTCACAAGCAGTGTCATCGCCGCCAAATTGGAGCCTCGCCGCCACCAGATCGGTGTTGTGTTGCTGCCAAGGAGGAAGAGGAGTCACCCCCATGGAAGGCCCCGTCGCCACTGACGCTACCCAGGCTTTGCCAGGCAGAGACCCTCGACGGCGGCGAGGGAGAAGTGTTGGAGGGTAGAGCCGACGTCTGGTGGAACCAGGTTCCCCCGAGCCACCACCAGGAGCGACGCGGGGAAGGGCCCGCGGCTAGTGGAACTAGGTTCCCCCAAGCCCCCACCAGGAGAGACGCGGGGGTCCTTTTTTCATCAGTACCTAGTGCATCGTGTCCCACTGGATCAATCCCAAGAAGCCCTTCCATTTCATCATCTTCCCGACACATCTCATCCATCCTATTTCTATCTCGTTTGGTAATACTCCCTCCGTCCGAAAAAGGTTGTCACCGTGCTCATTTTTTGAAAAATCCCTCGAATATTTCCTCGACACAATCCGCACTCCCCTCCGTTCCCCTCGGCCAGTCTCCTCTCCCCCGAGCTTCCCCGTTCCCCTTTCTACTACCTCCGTCGGCGGAAACTCCCAGCCAACTCCGGTCAGTCCTTGCCTTACCGAGCTTTGACAACACCCTCTTCTTCTACTATATACATTCCACGGCATGGAAATGTCGATTCACAACCCCCACCACAAAAACTGGCTTCCAGAAGGAAGAGCAGGAGGAGAAATTTTTGAGCTTTGCGTATAGGGATGGCGGCGGCGCGGCAGCGATTGGTGGCAGTGCCCGAAAGCTATAGTTGTTGTCTTCTCATTTGCTGTGAAAATTTAAAGACAAACCTTTTCTGTTGGGTCTTCAATTCTTCATCGCCGATTTTATTTTAGCTTTAGTACTAGCAAAAGAGGCCGTGCGTTGCAATGGTAGAGACTAAAATCTTCGTATGCGCCAAGCGACTCATTTGTGTTGCCACTTCCATCGTCTCCTTCCGGTCTTATCAAGATTTATAGTTTAATATGCATGTCCTTTAATTTTGGTCCTCCAAACTTGTTATCCTCTCGTTTCTACATCAGATGCTTGCACCAAGCGACTCATTCGTGTTCCGCTGACCATTACTTTTGTCCTCCAAACTTGTTATCCTCTCGTTTCTCCATCAGATACTTGCCTCATCCATCACGCCCCTCTCTTTTGTTTTTCCACTTACTAATTCCTAAGAAGCATTTTTTCTGAATGTTGCTCACAGATACGTCTCCAACGTATCTATAGTTTTTGCGGTGTGTTTGTTGGGATCCAATGTTTCTCAATACAATGGTCTCTTGTAGATCCACTTGATGTAATGACTTTTGCGGTGTGTTTGTTCGGATCTGATGAATTTCGAGTTCATGATCAGTTTTTATCCACGAATATGACTTGAGTCTTCTTTGATCTCTTATTTTCATGATTACTTATAGCCTCGTATTTCTTCTTCGAATTTTTGGTTTAGCTAGGCCAACTAGATCGATTTTTCTTGCCATGGGACGAGGTGCTTTGTGATGGGTTCGATCTTGCGGTGATCTTTCTCAATGACAGAAGGGGCAGCAAGACACGCATGTATCGTTTCCATCATGTCACCGTTCCTACATGAATAGATCTTGTCTACATCATGTCACCGTTCTTATTGCATTACTCCGTTTGTCCATGAACCTAATACACTAGATGCATGCTGGATAGCGGTCAATATGTGGAGTAATAGAAGTAGATGTAGAATCGTTTCGGTCTACTTGTCTTGGACGTGATGCCTATATAATGATCATTGCGTGGATATCGTCATGATTATTTGACCTTCTATCATTTGCCCAATAGTAATTTGTTCACCCACTGCGTGCTATACTCATGAGAGAAGCCACTAGTAAAACCTATGCCCTCGGGTCTACTTTTCCAACATATTGCTTTGCGATCTTCTATTTTCCTCTTTTGTTTTCTGATCTATAAAACCAAATACCCAAAAATACCTTGCTGCACTTTTTGGTATCTATTTTATTTCGTGTTCTTGTGAGATCTATTTTCCAAAACTATCACTACCTAATCTATCATACTACCGTGGAGAGCTTGACAACCTCTCTTTCGCGTCGGGTTGCAAGTATTTTTTATTTGTGTGCAGTTGCTGTTTACGTGGGTGTGTGATCTTCCTCTATGGATTCATACCTTGCTTTCATAAACTAAGGGAAATACTTACCGTCGTTGTGCTAAATCATCCCTTCCTCTTTGCGTAAATACCGCCACAGTCTCAAGCCACGCCAAAGGAATTTCTCGCGCCGTTGCTGGGGAGGAAGCAATCTCATCTACCACGTTCCTAATCACAAATCTCATCTCCTTGCAATTTACATTATTTTCCATTTGCCTCTCGTTTTCCTCTCCCCCACTTCACAAAAATTACCGTTTTATTTTAGCTCTCTTTTTCGTTTGCCTTTTTCTCGTCAGATCTCTTAATTCCTACTGTTGCTTGCGTTGCCATGTGCCTTCTATTTGCTTGCATCTTCCCTTGCTAAAAATCTATTTATATGGATCCTCATCCACTTGCGAATATTTTCAAAAGGCCAAATTATGATGAACCAATTGCTAGTGAGTTGAGTGCACTTGATTATCCCTATGAAGTTTTGTTTGAAAATCATGAATCTTAAATTTTTGATGAAGTGCTGAAAGAAGAAATTCATGAGGTGATTCATGATAGCTCCTTGATTGAAAAACATGATTGCAATGATGATACTATAAACTCTATTAATGTCAACTATGTTAATTCTATGCAAAACTACAATCTTGGGGATGCTAATTTTGTCAGGTCCAGTTCTTATTGCAATGATCGTGCTTGGGGTGATAATGCTTCTTATGATATTAAAAATTTATTTAAGCCTCATGTTGAATATGTTATTGATAATGATGTTTGCAATAGTATAAAAATTGGGTTTGCGAGAGCGTCAACTTTAGGTAAGAAGAATCCCACATATTTGGAGAGTGTCCAATCTTATGAATTTTATGATAAAAGTGGGTTTGGAGAGGTCATGACTTTAGTCAATGTTAATCCCATGAAAAGGATGATTTATGTGATAGTTATATTGTTGAATTTCTTCATGATGCTACTGAAATTTATTACAAGGGAGGAACATATGCTTGTAGTAATTGCAATAATATCGAGTTTCCTCTCTATGTATTCAAAGTTTTGAAGTTATGCTTGTTTTGCCTTCCTATGCTAGTTGATTCTTGTTCCTATAAATTGTTTACTCACAAAATCCCTATGCATAGGAAGTGTGTTAAACTTAAATATGCTTTTCATTAGATTCATGATGCTCTCTTGCATATTTCAATTACTACATTTTATGTGAGCATCATTGAAATCATTATGCCTAGGTAGGCGCGTAAAACGATAGCGCTTGTTGGGAGGCAACCCAATGAATAAATTTAGAAACTTTGTTCCCAATGCATGAATTTTTAATTGTTTTTTACTAGAACGTGCTATTGAGGTTAAATTTTAACACAATATTTTTATACAAATTCTTTATGTTTTCCTAATTTTTAAGAATTTGTAGAGTTCCATATGTAGGGGTAGAGTACAGATTACTACAGACTGTTCTGTCTGAAACATATTTTGTTTTAATTGCATTGTGTGCTTGTTTTGATGTATCTATGGCTTGTATTGGGGGTATAAGTCATGGTAAAGTTATAATGCAGTAGGTATAATGCAATAATAAAATAGTAATGGGTTTACAACAGTACCTAAAGTGGTAATTTCCTTTATTATACTAACGGATCTCACGAGAATTTTGTTGAGTTTTGTGTGATTGAAGTTTTCAAGTTTTGGGTGAGATCGCGATGGATGAAGGAATAAGGAGTTAGAAGACTCAAAGCTTGTGGATGCTACATAACCCCAAGATAATATCCAAAGAGTATCAATCAACTAAGCATCGGGATGCCCCGAGTGGCATCCCTCTTTCTTCTAACAACCATCGGTATACTACTTGGAACTATATTTTTATTCGTCACATATCATGAGTTTTGCTTGGAGCGTCTTGTATCTTTGTTTGTTTTATTTTTGCATTTTCATTAGTATCCTTGCTGAACACACCTATTTGAGAGAGCCAAAATATTCTATGATTTGTTAGAATTGCTCATTATGCTTCACTTAAATCTATTGAGCACGGCGTGCTTGTACATGTTTGAAGAAATAGTCTCATGCTTCATTTATATTAATTTATAGTTGTTAATTTTGAAGAATTAAATCCTATCATGCTTCACTTTGCTTCACTTATACTATTTTGAGAGATGAAACTTGTATGCTCATGTTCTTCACTTATATCCATGTGAGCTTGTCAAAAGCAATTGCAATATATGAAAATAGTCCCAAAGTGATAGATATTCAAGAGGGATATAATAAAAACTTTCATGAAGATCATTGGAGAAATTAAAATTGATTCCTTGTAATAGTTTTGAGACATGACAATAGTGATATGTGAGTTTTGTTGGTGAGTAATTATGCTTAGTAAGAATATTGGTGTTAAGGTTTGTGATTCCCTATGCAAGCACGAAAGTCAATAGTTGTGCTACGAAATTATATCCTACTTATGGTGCATTACTCAGTGTTAGTTATGCTTAATGCTCGCTTATGTGATTTTTCGTTTCTTGGTTGGATGCTTCTCAATCTTTTGCTAGACTTCACTTGTACTAAGTATAAATACTACTTGTGCGCCCAAAATCCTTCAAACCACTTTTGCGATATGAGTCCACTATACCTACCTATATGCGGTATTTTCATGTCGTTTCAAGAAAATTTGTATGTGCCATCTCTAATTTTCAAAATAAATTTTCCTTTTCGTGTGCTCGTACCGCTCATGAAATGGTAGGGGGTGACCGATATTTTTTCATGCTAGATATGTTATTTTCAACATCAATGTTTATTCACTTGTCATTGCAAGAGAGTATGGCGGTAATAGGGATTCCCAGTCTCGAAATGAAATGAAAAAGAAAAAAATTACTTTATGTCAAATAATAAATTCCTTGGAAAGTGTTGGTATCGAAGGCAACCATGGATTCGTTTAGCCATGGAAAGTGAAAGTATGGTAAAAAAAGGAATAAAAATTATTTTCTGTTTGGGAACAGCTTATGATACATCTAGTGTGGAAAGATATTGAGATCTCTCGGTTGTTTTCATTGACAAGAAAGGCATGCCACCCAATATATTTTTCTCTATCAATTTAAACACTTGAGCTCTGGCACCTCTACAAATCCCTACTTCCCTCTGCGAAGGGCCTATCTATTTACTTTATGCAATTTTTGTTTTTCAATTTGAGTCTCCATGTTCACTTATAAAGGACCAACTAGGGGGCACTATGATCGTACTTGAGCATTAGTGTAGCTAATATTTGAGTGTGTATTGTGAATGGATCAATGATTGAACATTATGGGCTAGGGATAACTTGCTTTAACGTTGATATTTTGAAAGAAATGGTTGCTTGTTTATATGCTTGAGTATTAATTCATGTCAAAATAAGACTATTGCTTTGAACCATATGAAAAGGCCAAATGTCCATGCTATAAAGAAAAAGATTATGTGATGAACATATTAGGCATCATTCCACATCAAAAATCCTGTTTTTATCATTTACCAACTCGAGGACGAGTTGGAATTAAGCTTGGGGATACTGATATGTCTCCAACATATCTATAATTTTTGCTTGTTCCATGCTGTTATATTATCAATCTTGGATATTTTACAATCATTTTATAGCAACTTTATATCATTTTTTGGGACTAACCTATTGACCTAGTGCCAAAGTGCCAGTTGTTGTTTTTGCTTGTTTTTTACTTCGCAAAAAATCAATACCAAACGAGTCAAAACGCTCCGGGGATTTTTGTGGATTTTTTATAGACTAGAGGAAAGCCAATGGGCCAAAGAATAGGATTTTTCATGGACCAAAGGAAAGCCAATGGGCCAAAAAACACCAGAGGAGGGGGGGGGAGGGTGGCCACGCCCCACCAGGGCGCGCCAGAGGCCCCTAGCGCGGCATGGTGCAGCGTGGGGACCTTAGATGCCCCCAACCGACTATCGAGCCTATAAATTTCTTGAAAATCCAAAAAGCCTAGGGGAGTCGACGAAACCCAATTCCAGCCGCCGCAAGTTCCAGAACCGCGAGATCCAATCTATACACCATTACGGAGGGGTTCATCTTCATCATAGGTGCCTCTCCAATGATGCGTGAGTATTCCACCATAGACCTATGGGTCCGTCGGCAGTAGCTAGATGGCTTACTATGTCTCTCTATGTTTCTCAATACAATGGTCTCTTGGAGATCCACTTGATGTAATGACTTTTGTGGTGTGTTTGTTGGGAATCGATGAATTTTGAGTTCATGATCAGTTTTTATCCATGAATATGATTTGAGTCTTCATTGATCTCTTATTTGCATGATTACTTATAGCCTCGTATTTCTGCTTCGAATCTTTGGGTTAGTTAGGCCAACTAGGTCTATTTTTCTTGCCATGGGAAGAGGTCCTTTGTGATGGGTTCGATCTTGCGGTGTTCCTTCCTAGTAACAGAAGGGGCAGCAAGATACGCATGTATCGTTTCCATTAAGGATAACAAGATGGGGTTTATTCCTACATGAATAGATCTTGTCTACATCATGTCACCGTTCTTATTGCATTACTCCGTTTCTCCATGACTTAATACACTAGATGCATGATGGATAGCGGTCGATGTGTGGAGTAATAGAAGTAGATGCAGAATCATTTCGGTCTACTTGTCTTGGACGTGATGCCTATATAATGATCATTGTCTGGATATCGTCATGATTATTTGATCTTCTATCAATTGCCCAACAGTAATTTGTGCATCCACCATGTGCTATACTCATAAGAGAAGCCACTAGTGAAACATACGGTCCCCGGGTCTACTTTTCCAACATATTGCTTTGCGATCTTCTATTTGCCTCTTTTGTTTTCATATCTATGAAACCAAAAACCCAAAAATACCTTGCTGCACTTTTTTATTATCTATTTTATTTTGTGTTCTTGCGAGATCTATTTGTCAAAACTATCACTACCTAATCTATCATATTACCATGGAGAGCTTGACAACCTCTCTTTGGCGTCGGGTTCCAAGTATTTGTTATTTGTGTGCAGGTGTTGTTTATGTGGATGCGTGATCTTTCTCTACGGCTTGATACTTTGGTTTCATAAACTGAGGGAAATACTTATCGTTGCTGTGATGCATCATCCCTTCCTCTTTGAGGAAATACGGACGCAGTCTCAAGCCACGTCACTCACTTCCTAAGCTTGTCCCTCTCTTTCGTTTATCCGTCAGATTCATACCTCGGCCTTCACTTGTTATTTTTTAAGAAGGCTTGTTCTTAGGCAATTTCGTCACATACTAGCGCCCGTGGAAATGTGTGGCGTGCTCATGCTAAACCTTGTTAATATTTATTTTCTTGTTGCATGCAAGTCTTTCTTTGTCTTTGTTTAGGGAAAAAAGCTAAACGTTGGATTTTTAGAATGTTCGGCTCATTGTGAGTATCATCTATTTTACTTGGTGAAATGACATTGTTTTGGGATGGGATAATCAATGAAAAGCTGTCACTTCTATTTAAAACTTAGGCTGCAAAAGTGAACTATAGCTAGAATATACATGGTTACACTGAAGTGTTGTCACTACAACAGTCTAGAAAGATGTGAGGGAAAACATAGTGCTAATAAGTTATACAGTCCCACACTTAGGGTTACACTGAACTGTCGTTATCACAGCTAACAAAGTAGAACCGGTCGATAGAAAGAAGACAAACTTCACAAGGTTGCTAATAGTATGCTTGTTTATTCAGAGGACGAACTGGTACTTGGCTCTGTCTATTTTGATGCAAAGAAGTCGATGATGATGTTGTGTTTCACTTAGTAACTTTTGCCTTAGATGCGTCCTCGCCAGTATCCATTGTCACGGTTTTCTAGGGGAAATAGTTGCTTGCTTGGACGACTGCATCCTGAAAAAAGCAGCTTAAAGTTAAATGAATATGGCATTTTTATTTTGCAATCCTTTGGCTTTGTTTTTAGATGAGGAGTCACCAACATTGCGCCTTTTTCCCCCTCTGGTCCTTCCTCGGTGGTAGAGGCCTGAGAAAATTCAATATAAAAACAAGATTGTATTCTCTATCGATTCTTGTGTACAGTAGACTGGAAGTGTGCATTCCTCATGTTTTTATTCATGTGGCAGGGATTTTTCATTTTCTTTTGCAGTAAGTTCTACTGATAGTGGAACTGTAAGGGCCTGAGAAAATCAATGAAGAAAGAGGAGTGAAGCTATGTTTCTAATCATGTGTGTTGCATAAAATAATGTAATTGGTAATGTAATAACAGTTTTTCATTTGTTCCTGGAGCAAACTCTATTGATTGTGCTGTTCCAGGCAAACTGGTCTGTGTTGTTTTGTGCTGCTTGGTACCATAGTAGAAGAACAGGGTTGTCCAACTAGATTTGGATGTGTTGCGTTGGTCATACATTCAGTAGATTTCACCTCAAAGTGGTAGTGACCGCTGTTGAAAGTACAGCCATCTTGCATCATGGTAACAATAAAATCTTTTCTCACAAGATCTAATGTCTCCCACGATGTATCTTCATTTCTTTCTCGTGTTTCTTCAAGCAAGTAGTCGACACGTATCAATTGCCTGAGGGCCGCTCTGTGCGCCGACACGTATTTCAATTTGATACGATCTTGTAGTAACCCTGTCATTCAAACAGTGATCAAAACTATGGTTCATTTATTGGAAATTAGCTGTCCATGTTTTACTGTCGTACCTTTGCAGAACGGCTGTTGTCTCGGGGATGGTAGGATTTACATACCATCGAGTGGCTTGGGACGACTTGAAGGCCGAAGTTCCTACACAAAATGTTTAATAAATGTCTTTAGTTCCTTTTTGGCGCTATGTAGAATGAACATGTATCAGCACTCAACACTTACCCTGAAATTTAACTACAGTCATGCCAATAAACAGAACCCCAGCAGGTTCGCTAGTGGACCATCGCTGTAGTCTGTCTGCATCAAGAGATTCTTCTAATCTTCCCCAGAGCGTTACAACAGCTGGAGTTCTAAAAGTAAAAGTGATTGTTGAATTTGCAAGACAACAACATACAATAAAAAAACAATGAAAATTAGTGTATATTGTCCATCTGTAATGCAAAGTTGCCGCATGTGTTCGGTTCTGTTAGCAAACCCTACTAGTGTGTTGGGCTGGGCCAGGCGCTGCTGGGCTTGGGCTGCACGGAGGCCTGGCAAGGAGGAAACTACATATACGAGGCAATCGGCAACGGACAAGGCGGCTAGGATCTGGACGGCTTCTGCCTCCTCTGCTTCGGTCTCTTCTCCCTCTGGTGCTCCTCTCCTTCCCTGCCATGGCCTGATCCTCCAAATCAATGGCTTGTAGTTCAAATCGTTGAGCAATTGACCTACGTACTAGAGTGCTGTTAACAAGTTCCTCCACCGCTTCGTGGAGACGGTCTTGAGATGTTGATAATAACTAATCCAACCATGTCTATGTACAAAAGGGAAACAAAATTGTAGGTAACCATAAAGAAACATTGGTTGCGTGCATTACCCGCCAGACGCCGACTCTGCACCAACACCATGGACTCGGAGGAGGCTGGTGGTAGAGAAGGCAACACGCAGCCGTGTATGTTCCTGAGAGGAAATAGAATATTTAGGAGAAAATAAACAATATTCCATTAAATGAACAAAATAAGAAGAAATCGATGTAATTGAAAGGATAGGAAGGAGAAAACCTAACCTGGAGCAGCGACCATGTGTTGACCGGCTTTGCAATGTACATAGAGTCACAACATAGCAAGTAACAGGCCGCCGGAGGCCGGAGGCCGGAGACCGGTGACAACCAGCAGCCATGGCATCTGCAGCTTCACGTACAAACGATGGAAGCCGAGTACGATGTTCCTGACGACAAAACTCAGTAGCCATGGCTAGGACGTAGGAAAGGACCGAGGGAGAGGGTGGTGTACTGGTGTGCGCCTCCTGTCGCTGCGTCGCCGATGCCGATGGGGAAGATTATGTCTGCGACGACCGGTGGCGGATGGGGGCGACGGCCGGTGGCGGATCGGGGCAACGGCAGGCGCGTCTTGTGCGGCGACGGATGGCCTTCAGCGGTAGATCCCAATAACAGTGGGAAAAAAAGGTAAAAATCAGAAAAATCAAAAGCTTGCCACTTTAGTATTGTTACTTATTATTTAATTTGATGAGATTTTGTGTTAGAAAGCGATATGGGAATATTTTTTAATAAATAAATTAACATGAAAAAGCTGATTAGGAGCCCACTTGGCCTTGGCGGAACTGCATGGATGGGCTAAACCTATAGAGCCCTCGTATAGCTTTTTTTTCCGGCCTAAAGAAAGGTAACCTTGCAGGCCGGCACAGCTAACCCCTAAGGCCCAGTCGCCCCATTACTCTAACCCTAGCCAGACCCCTCGACCTTCCGATCCCATATTCCCCAGCGTCGTCAGAGCATTTCTAGCAGGCCCCATATAAAGCCATGACCCGCAAAATAACTGTCAAATTACGGGTCGGTCCGGGAAATGCTGCCCTATCAGACCCCGCGAACGCGACCGACCCATAATATTTTTTGCGGGGCTTAGAAAAAGTTCGCCCTCAACCTTTAGATTCACGGGTGGGAGGCCGATCCGAGCTCGCCCCCTATCCGCAGCGAGATTTGTCGCGTGGGAACTTTCTGCGCGGCCGTTCCTGCTCCCCACCACCCCTCAGCCGCCGTTGCCCCGCCACAGCCTGCTCCGGTCCATCTTCCCCGGCGTTCTTCGCCGTCATGGAAGCCTGCTAGCCGTCCCCCATCACCGTGAAGGTCGCGCACGTGCAATCCCCTCCGGCGGCTCTCGTCGCCGGTCATGTCGCCCCCGCCATCGCCTAAGGCACCATCGCGCCTGCCCGCAAGCGGCAGGGCAACGTGGTCGTGCAGGGCGGAAATCTTGCTGGCCCCGGCGGAAAGGCACGCGCGTCGGGCGCCGCCGCCGCTGCGCGATCTTCCCGGCCGCCGGCGGAGAAGGTGGGCAAGGTTTCGGGCGTGAAGCGCAAGAAGGTTGCCACGAAAAGGCCGACGTCTTCATCCACTCCCTCCGCCCCATCAAGAGGTTCTCCAACGATGTCGTTCAACGGCGCTGCTTCCACCACAGGCGATGTTTTCGATGAAATGGCCGGAAGGTATGCACCTTCGATTCTTTCTATTTGCTTCAGTTTTCGCCATTTGTGGTAGCTCGTGACTTGATGTCACTCACTGTAGCGGTGGTTCGAACAATGCCTCTGCCGAGTTCGTCAACATGTTGGACACCAACGCCGTCGACATCGATCAAGCACCATTCGCTGATTTCGATTACAAGGAAATGGAGGGTGGCGTGGATGATCACAGTGGTAAAGATGAACTGGAGGAGGTAGATGAAAGGGGCGTACGAGCAAGCGCAAGCAAAAAAGAGCATGAGATCAAAGAACTACACGATGCTGGAAGATCAAATCTTGCTCAAGGCTTGGGGTGTGGTGTCTCTTGATGTTTGCACCGGTACATCTGAAACCTGTTGGGGAACGTTGCATGGGAAACAAAAAAATTCCAACGTTTCACCAAGATCAATCTAGGAGATGGGCATCTACGAGAGGGGAGACTGGATCTACATACCCTTGTAGATCGCTAAGCGGGAAGCGTTAAGAAACGTGGTTGATGTAGTCGAACGTCTTCACGATCCAAATCGCCGAGCGTCCCGTGATCCAATCACGATCTGTCCCGATCTAGCGCCGAACGGACGACACCTCCGCGTTCAGCACACGTACGGCTTTATGACGATCTCCGCCTTCTTGATCCAGCAAGAGGGAGTGGAGAGGTAGACGAGTTCTCCGGCAGCGCGACGGCATTGTGGCGATGGTTGTGGAGCTATTCCAGCAGGGCTTCCCCTAAGCACCGCTCAAAACCGATCTAGAGGAGAAACTACGATCTAGAGGAGAGGTTACACGTGGCTGTTTTTCTGTGTCTCAAAACCCTCAAAACCTCTAGTATATATAGGAGGAGGGAGGGAGGAGTCTTGGTGCACAAGGGGCCAACCCTTGGCCTTGGCGCAAGGAGGAGAGGAGGAGTCCTCCTCCAATCCTAGTAGGATTAGGACTCCTCCTTCCCACTTGTAGGCTCTTTCCACCTTGTGTTTTTTCCTTCCCAATCCACTCTAGGCGCATGGTCCCTTAGAGGAGGCTTCGTCCAGACCACTAGGGGCTGGTCTACCTCCTCCCACAGCCCATGTAGCCTCTTGGGTCGAGACACCCCTCCTGATGGTCCCCGGTACCCTCCCGGCACTCCGGGTACACTACCGATGAGCCCGAAACTTTTCCGGCGACCAAAACAGGACTTCCTATATATCAATCTTTACCTCTAGACAATTTTGGAGCTCCTCGAGACGTCTGGCTTCTCATCTGGGACTCCGAACAACTTTCGTTCACCACCATACATAACTCTATACTATCGAAACGTCACCGAACCTTAAGTGTGCAGACCCTGCGGGTTCGAGAACTATGTAGACTTGACCGAGACACATCTAAGGTCAATAACCAATAGCGGGACATGTATGCCCATATTGATTCTTACATATTCTACGAAGATTTTTATCGGTCGAACCTCTGTATCAAGGATTCAGTTAATCTCGTATGATGTTCCCTTTGTTCTTTGGTATGTTACTTGCCCGAGATTCGATCGTCGGTATCTCCATACCTAGTTCAATCTCGTTGCCGGCAAGTCTCTTTACTCGTTACATCATACAAGATACTGTGGGTAACACTTAGTCACATTGCTTGCAAGGCTTATTGTGATGTTTTATTACCGAGTGGGCCCTGAGATACCTCTCCGTCATATGGAGCAACAAATCCCAGTGTTGATCCATGCCAACCCAGCAAACACCCTAGGAGATACCTGTAGAGAACTTTTATAGTCACCCAGTTATGTTGCGACGTTTGATACACACAAGGGACTCCTCCGGTGTCCATGAGTTGCATGATCTCATGGTCATAGGAACATATACTTGACAATGCAGAAAACTGTAGCAATAAACTGACACGGTCATATGCTACGTTTGTAGTTTGGGTCTTGTCCATCCCATCATTCTCCTAATGATGTGATCCCGTTATCAAATGACATCTCATGTCAATGGCTAGGAAACCTTGACCACCTTTGATCAACGAGCTAGTATACTAGAGGCACACTAGGGACAAAGTGTTGTCTATATATCCACACATGCAATGTGTTTCCAATCAATAAAATTATAGCATGGATAATAAGCAATTATCATGAACAAGGAAATATAATAATAACCATTTTATTATTGCCTCTAGGACATATTTCGAACAGTCTCCCACTTGCACTAGAGTCAATAATCCAACTCGCTTCAGTATGTGATTTACATTGTAATGAATCGAACACCCATGCAGTTCTAGTGTTGATCATGTTTAGCCCTTGGAATAGGTTTAGTCAACGGGTCTGCAACATTCAGATACATGTGCACTTTGCAAATATTTATGTCCTCCTCCTTGATGTACTCACGGATGGAATTGAAGCGTCGCTTTATGTGTCTGGTCCTCTTGTGAAACCTTGGTTCCTTGGCTAGGGCAATGGCACCAGTGTTATCACAGAACAGATCCACTAGATTCACTGCACTAGGCTCTACTCCAAGATCTGTCATGAACTCCTTCATCCAGACACCTTCCTTCGCTGCCTCCGAGGCTGAGATGTACTCCGCTTCACATGTAGAATCAGCTACCATGCTTTGTTAGGAACTGCACCAGCTTACCGCCCCCCATTAAGAATAAATACATGTCCGGTTTGCGACTTAGAGTCATCCGGATCAGTGTCCAAGCTTGCATCGACGTAACCCTTTACGACGAGCTCTTGATCACCTCCATAAACGAGAAACATTTCCTTAGTCCTTTTCAGGTACTTAAGGATATTTTTGACCGTCGTCCAGTGCTCCATTCCTGGATCACCCTGAAACCTTTCGGGCATACTTATGGAAAGGCTGACATTGGGTCTTGTGTACAGCATTGCATACATGGTAGAGCCTATGGCTGAAGCATAGGGGATGACATTCATCTTCTGTCTATCTTCTGCAGTCACTGGGCATTGAGTCTTACTCAACTTCACACCTTATAACACAGGCAAGAACCCTTCTTGGAATGATCCATTTTGAACATCTTCAAAACTTTATCAAGGTATGTGCTTTGTGAAAGTGCTATCAAGCGTCTCGATCTATCTCTATAGATCTTAATGCCTAATATGAAAGCAGCTTCTCCGAGGTCCTTCATTGGAAAACTCTTGTTCAAATATTTCTTCATGCTTTCCAGCATTTCTATATTGTTTCCAATCAGCAATATGTGATCCACATATAATATTAGAAACGCTATAGAGCTCCCACTCACTTTCTTGTAAATACAAGCTTCTCCATAAACTTGTATAAATCCAAACGCTTTGATCACCTCATCAAAGCGCTTATTCCAACTCTGAGATGCTTGCACCAGTCCATAAATGGATCGTTGGAGTTTGCAAACTTTGTCAGCATTCTCTGGATCGACAAAACCTTCTGGTTGCATCATATACAACTCTTCCTCAAGGAGACCATTGAGGAACGCTGTTTTGACATCCTTCTACCAAATTTCATAGTAGAAATAGGCAGCTATTGCTAACATGATTCTGACGGACTTAAGCATCGCTAAGGGTGAGAAAGTCTCATCACAGTCAACTCCTTGAACTTGTGAAAAACCCTTGGCCATAACTCGAGCTTTATAGATGGTGACATTACCGTCCGCGTCCATCTTCTTCTTAAAGATCCATTTGTTCTGAATGGCCTTTCGCTCTTTAGGTAATACTTCCAAAGTCCATACTTTGTTTTCATACATGGATCCCATCTCGGATTTCATGGCCTCTAACCATTTCTCGAAATGCGGGCCCATCATCGCTCCTCCATAGCTCGTAGGTTCATCGTTGTCCAACAACATGACCTCCAAGATAGGGTTGTCATACCACTCAGGAGCAGTACGTGCCCTTGTCGACCTACGAGGTTCAATAGTAACTTGATCCGAAGTTTCATGATCGTCATCATTAACTTCCTCTTCAACTGTCGTAGGCTCCACAGAAACATCTTTCTGCGCTGCGCTACTCTCTGGTTGAAGTAAAGGTTCAATAACCTCATCAAGTTCTATTTTCCTCCCACTCAATTCTTTCGAGAGAAACTCTTTCTCAATAAATATTCCGTTCTTACGACAAACACTTTGCCTTCGGATCTGAGATAAAAGGTATACCCAACTGTCTCTTTCAGGTATCCTATGAAGACGCATTTCTCTGCTTTGGGTTCCAGCTTTTCAGGCTAAAGCTTTTTGACATAAGCATCACATCCCCAAACTTTAAGAAACGACAACTTTGTCTTCTTGCCAAACCACACTTTATATGGCGTCGTCTCAACGGATTTCGATGGTGCCCTATTTAAAGTGAATGCAGCTATCTCTAATGCATCACCCCAAAACAATAGTGGCAAATCGGCAAGAGACATCATAGAATGCACCATATCTTATATGGTTCGATTACGACGTTCGGACACACCATTACGCTGTGGTGTTCCAGGTGGTGTCAATTGTGAAACAATTCCACACTGTCTTCAGTGACTGCCAAACTCGTAACTCAGATATTCACCTCCTCGATCAGATCACAGGAATTTAATCTTCTTGTTATGATGGTTCTCAACTCCACTGTGAAATTGCTTGAACTTTTCAAACGTTTCAAACTTGTGTTTCATTAAGTAAATATACCCATATCTACTTAAGTCGTCAGTGAAAGTGAGAAAATAACAATATCCACCGCACGCCTCAATGCTCATCGGACCGCACACATCAGTATGTATGATTTCCAACAAGTCACTCGCCCAGTCCATTATTCCAGAGAACGGTGTTTTAGTCATCTTGCCTATGAGGCATGGTTCACATGTGTCAAGTGATTCAAAATCAAGCGACTCCAAAAGTCCATCAGCATGGAGTTTCTTCATGCGTTTTACACCAATATGACTCAAACGGCAGTGCCACAAGAAAGTGATACTATGACTATCAACTCTACATCTTTTGGCATCAATGTTATGAACATGTGTATAATCACTATCAAGATTCAACATGAATAAACCCCTCACATTGGGTGCATGACCATAAAAGATATTACTCATATAAATAGAACAACCATTATTCTCTAATTTAAATGAGTAACCGTCTCGCAATAAACAAGATCCGGCTATAATGTTCATGCTTAGCGCAGGCACTAAATAACAGTTATTCAGGTTCATCACTAATCCCGATGGTAATCGAAGAGAGAGCGTGCCGACGGCGATCACATCAACCTTGGAACCATTTCCCATGCACATCGTCACTTCGTCATTCGCCAGCCTTCGTCTATTCCGTAGTTCCTAATTTGAGTTGCAAATGTGAGCAACCGAACCGGTATCAAATACCCAGGCACTACAACGAGAGCTAGTAAGGTACACATCAATAACATGTATATCATATATACCTTGTCTGTTGTTGGCCTCCTTCTTGTCAGCCAGATACTTGGGGCAGTTCCGCTTCCAGTGACTAGTTCCCTTGCAATGAAAGCACTTAGTTTCTGGCTTGGGTCCAGCCTTGGGTTTCTTCACGGGAGGAGAAACTGCTTTGCCACCTTCTTGGAGTTACCCATCTTTCCCTTGCCATTCTTCTTGAAACTAGTGGTTTTATTGACCATCAACACTTGATGTTCTTTCTGGATTTCAGACTCAGCGACTTTAAGCATCGTAAACAGCTCGGCGACTGACTTGTTCACCCCATGCATGTTATAGTTCATCACAAAGCTCTTGTAGTTAGGTGGCAGTGATTCAAGAACTCTGCCAGTGATCGCCTCTGGTGGAAGGGGCATCCCTGAATCCTCCAGACGAGTCGAATACCCAGACATTCTGAGTATATGTTCACTGATAGACCCGTTCTCCTCCATTTTGCAAGCATAGAACTTATCGGAGGTCTCATACCTCTCGATCCGGGCATTCTTCTTAAAGATAAACTCCAACTCCTGGAACATCTCATATGCTCCATGACGTTCAAAATGTCTTTCAAGTCCCGATTCTAAGCCATACAATATTGCACACTAAACTATTGAGTAATCTCTAGAACGTGCCTCCCAAGCGTTCTTAACATCTTTGGATGACATGTGAGTGGGTTGGTCACCAAGCTGTGCATCAAGGACATATGACTTCTGGGAATTCGTGAGGATAATCCTCAGATTACGGGCCCAGTCCACAAAGTTACTTCCATCAAAATTCAGGGGTGCTACTACACGAGCCATTGATTTACAACATAAATAAGCAAAGTTACTAAGACTATTGTTCAAGATAATGAGTTTAGTTAATCAAATTACTAAAGCTCCCACTCAAATTGACATCCCTCGGGTCATCTGAGTGATACATGATCCAAATTCACCAACTCAAGTTCGATCATCATGTGAGTTGAGGTGGCTTCAATGGTGAACATCATCATGTTGATCATATCTATTATATGACTCATGTTTGACCTTTCGGTCTCTTTTGTTCCGAGGCCATGCATGGATATGCTAGGCTCGTGAAGTTTAACCCGAGTGTTCCGCACGTGCAACACTGGCTTGCACCCGTTATATGTGAACGTAGAGTCTATCACACCCGATCATCACGTGGTGTCTCGACACGACGAACTTTCGCAATGGTGCACACGCTGGGAGAACACAATTCATCATGAAATTTAAGTGAGGGATCACCTTATAATGCTACCGTCGTCCTAAGCAAAACAAGGTGCATAAAAGGATCAGCATCACATGCAAATCGTAAGTGACATGATATGGCCATGAACTTGTGCTTTTGATCTCCATCTTGAAAGCACCGGCATGATCTGCATCGTCACCGGCATGACACCATGATCTCCATCATCTTGATCTCCATCAACGTGTCGCCATCAATGTTGTCGCACCCACCATGCTTCTACTACTATTGCTACCGTTTAGCAATAAAAGAAAGCATTGCATAGCGCTTAATGATTGACACACAGGTCATACAATAATTAAAGACAACCGTATGGCTCCTGCCAGTTGCCATACTCATCGACATGCAAGTCGTGATATTCTATACAAAACATGACCATCTCATACATCACATATATCTCATCATGTAATTGGCCATATCACATCACAACATACCCTACAAAAACAAGTTAGACGTCCTCTAATTGTTGTTGCATGGTTTACGTGGCTGCTACGGGTATCTAGCAAGAACAATTCTCACCTACGCAAAGACCAAAACGGTGATACATAAGTTGCTTTTCAACTTTCTCAAGGACCTCCTTTGTCGAATCCGATCCAACTAAAGTAGGAGAAAGAGACACCCGCCTGCCATCTTTGTGCAATGAGGTTACACGTCGGTCGATGGAACCAGTCTCTCGTATTCATACGAGTAAGGTTGGTCCGACCGCTTCATTGCATAATACCGCTGAACCAAAACACGACCAAGGGAGGAAGCAATCTAAGCATCAACGCCCACAAACTCTTTGTGTTCTACTCGAGATCTCATCCCATGGTCGTGTTTTGCTTCAGCGGTATTGTGCGATGAAGCGGCCCGGA